>CAIIXF020000006.1:15996935-17196935 GCA_903813345.2 Owenia fusiformis | reverse complement strand
TGCTTGGGTTTGGTTTTGTAATAAAAAATGTAATTGCTGTTATAACTGTTCTCCTTACAATTCTGACCTAAGTTAGTCCGACATGCACTTTTTCATGTTTTGGGCTCATTTTCATGAGTTCTCCAGATGGTGAAAGCTTCTTTAATATCTCACTCAGTGACACTCTCTTGTTGTAATGCTGGAAAAATCCCTAGGTGAATATATGGGGGGATTAGATTGTGACATAAATTACATAATTCAACTGTAGCAAAATGCCATAGCCCTAAGATAACTGTAAGAGTCAAGACATAGATATGATGGAGAAAAGAAGTTTACCTGTATTTCCCCAGATTTGGTCCATGACCATTTTAGTCAAGTAATGAGTGATTTAGAGTAGTTCCCACCACCAAGCTGAAGTCTATATGATGTTAAACACTACATGGTTTCTTCTCAACCATTCGGTTGCTTCAGTTTCTTCATTGTTGTGGGATATTTACGTACATTTATTTGCTTTTGTATTTCTGAAATCATATAACATATTAAAAATAATATTTTCTCAAAATTCACATCCTATCTTTTTTAAGAAAAGGTTCAAAATTGGTCAGAATGTTCAATTTTCACTAGATTTGTAATGGGTGCAAGGTACATACTGTACGTATTCCCAGTAATTTTTGCGCGCTACTATATTTTGTGAGTTTTGGAAGAAAGATCGTTATTACTGTATTAAAATGAACATTCTAATGAAATGACTTAATAAGAAGCCAAAATCATCGGGTAAAGGAACAACCATGGCTGATATTGAAGTCGAAAGAGTGATCTTGTATGACAAATCCGAAAAAATTAATGGCCGCAAACTTTCAAAAAGCTGAAAATTAGTGAAACATAATAGCCATGAAATTTCAAAATGCCAAAAACGTGAAATATAATAGTGTCAAATATTAGTGGGAGTATAGTATTTACATTCTCCAGTGCATTCAGCATTCATAAACTCTATACTTATACAAATCCCTGATACATGTCAACTATTATTGTAACATTCAAATAACCTAGATGTGAGCAGGTAGTTACCCGTTTCACCACCAGGTGGCTCATTCAGGTCAGATAACATGGCAGGTATAATAGAAAGTTCCATTTAACTCGAATATTCATCAGTTTCAATGGATCAATTTTCATATCAACCGTATGTATCTCATAGTTATGCAATTTTAAATATCTCCAGTAAAAAAAAAATCTGTCTGATGCAAGAAAAGATATTTCACTTCTTGTGATTTTGTAACATTAGGAATCTCCCTGGCCTCCCTGAACAAGAAGTCACATTTTCCAAAAAATAAAATTTTCAAAGTTGAGTAAACTATTTTTGAAACCTCATTCTTAGATGAACTTTTAGATGAACTTTGAGATGAAATATGACATCAGTTTGATTGAATTTTGAATTTTTTTTTTTTTTAGGTTGGGGAGATTCCCCATAGACCCCATGTTGTAAGTCATAAAAAGTGTAATATCTTTTCTTGTGTTGGGCAGATAATATTTTCTTTTAGTTGACACGGTGCCCATGTCAAGCTGCGCGCCTACTTAGGCGCGCAGTTTGTTTCGATCACAAACTGCGTGCCTAAGAACATTGCATCATTTAAGTTGGAGTCTGTGTTTTGAAACATAATTAAGACATTTATCCTGCATTGTTTTCTTGTTCAATGCGTTCATTCTGTGGCGAATATACGAATCTTGCAAATACTAGCAAAAACTATGTGCAAATGAATCTAAGTTTAAAAACATAAGCAGATAAATGGCAATTTCGTCACTGATTTAACGGGAATTTATACGTAAATCGATCTAGCACTTTAAACATAAATGACAAATACTTTAGACTCGTTTTATATTTAATTCCTTACACATTTATCATGTATAATTCAAAATATTTCGAGATAAAACAGATAATCAGGAGATTAAAAAGAAATAAATCACAAACTGCGCGCCTATTTTAGCCAGAAACTACGAACTGTGCGCATACACTATTAAAACTACATATTATCATTGGAATTTCTACAGAGGCACGTGTAGGTGTTTTTCATGTAGCTTTGTAAATTTTGCTTTATCGTCAGATTTTATGAGATTTTCATATTGAAAGTCAAAATGTATAATAGAAGTGACAATTAAGTTGGGAACGAAAAAAACTTTTATTTTCAGATCACCATCTTGGTGGATGGACTCTCATAGTGTTTCAATTATGTGGTTCTACTATTAGACACATATAAAATATGTGCCTTGTATGGCGCTTATGTTTTCTAATAATACAAAACAAGCTTGGATAGGCAAGCAGAAATATTAGGCATGCAGTTTGGGAAATGTATGTGCAGTTTGACAAGAAAAATGTTTAAATCACGTTTATGGCGTATTATCGTTTTGAACACAAACTTTGCTGATTTAATCAGATGGAGTGATCCAATATAGTCTAGCATACACAGACACAATGGCTGAATAAACGGCAAATGACGATAAAAAGACATAGATATAACTTTACACTGTAAATTTTGAACACAGAAGTTACTTAATATTGAGATAACTAGGTTTACATCGGGAAAAACATTGAGTACTATGAGTAAATTAAGTTCATCTTCACAGAATGGTACTATCTTTAGAACAAGACTAACCTTGTATTTTTCGTATTTTGGCTCTTTTTGGGAGTCGTGTCCTCCCCGTCTCACATTTTGAAATATGCGCGCAGTTTGTCAGAGTTATATGAAAAGTGAACTTTTGTGAAAGTGAAGCTTTGAGGGGGATTTGGGGGGTCACTCCCCCAAGAAAATTTGAAAATGAGATTGCATTTGAAGCATTCTGGGGCGCTTTAAACTACCAAATTCCGACTAGTATGGATTAGCCTAATAAAATATAAATTATTGGCCATTTTTACAGAATATCCATGCAGTATTATTAAGGTACAGCTGGAATTGAAAATAACAGTTTGGTAAAAAATTTGCTCTACTTCCACATGTTATTTTCTGGTACAAAATAAAGTATGAAGGCATATGTTAATTTCTTTGCTTTTTTAAGGAAAGTATCATATCGTTGTCTCTTAGGAAATCTGGTGTAATATGGTATATTTTTATGTGTTTTCAGGTATAGAGTATAGTAGATTATTCTTCCCAGTGGCCTTATACTAACGCTTGTGGTGGTGGTTTGTTTTACAGAATATAGCAGCTATACCTTGAGATACGCAACAAATTGCACGATTTATAGCATGTGATCAGTGTTGCTTGTAGATGTAGTTTTGTAACATTAACTGATTTGCCTAGTGTAATAATCAAAGTGTGTATTAACAGTGTCCAGTATTCACACGTGAACTCAACTCCCGAATGAGTATTGGTGATTTATAGAAAGATATCGGTACAGAGTATCCCCATATACATTGACTATTAGGGTGTTATAAGATTAATTGATTGGCACTAGTAGTTATAGTGCTTCAGTAGAATTCATAGTGTATATTAACAGTGTTTAGTATTCACACGGGAACTGGAGACCAGAATGAGTATCAGTGATTCATAGGAAGATATCGATACAGAGTAATCCCATATTCATTGACTATTATGGTGTTATAACGTTAATTGATTGGCACGAGTAGTTATAGTGCTTCAGCAGTAGTCATAGTGTGTATTAACAGTGTTCAGTATTTACACGTGAACTGGAGACTAGAATGAGTATCAGTGATTATCGATACAGAGTATTCCCATATACATTGACTATTATGGTGTTATAGCATTAATAGATTGGCATTAGTAATAATAGTATGTCACAATTTGCTGTGATCAACAATTACAATAAGAACCAGACAGAATATGAACCAGAGCGACAATATAGGAGCCTAAGATACCAGCATACCAGCACAATATCATTATAGAGTGTAACATTATACCGTGATCATTATGATGGCATATCATTCAATGATTGACATATTGGAGTTATTATAGTGTGGTACAATAAACCTTGATCACTTGCACAGAAGGCCAGATTGAGTAGTTGATTATATGTTATATAGAAGGATTGTGCTGAGTTTAGTCGTTGAGCAAAACAAAGCCTTCATTGTACCGGAGCGACGATAAGAGTTACCGTTACCAGCAAACATTAGAATATCGCTAATATTATTACAGGGTGTCCCAGTATACATTGACTGATTATTATCATTGAATCAGCAACATTCTGTCTGATATATGCACATTTTTATGGGTCATTATGTCCAAATGAGATATTATAACTGAAAACTTACCACTAAGTAGTATCTATGCATTCATAGCATAGGGAGGTGGTTAGAACAATATTTTAAGTATGTAACCGTTATAGGTTAATGTTAGTTCATGAGTTATTAGAATATAGTTAAGTGTTAGGACTTGTAGAACGAAGAGTTAGTGAGTTAGCTAATTCAGATGAAAACACAGTGTTTCCACAGCCAGTAGGTAGTATAGGGATTCGCTGTGAGCCAGGACAAAGAGTTAGTGAGTTAGTTAATTCAGATGAAGATACCGTGTTTCCACAGCCAGTAGATAGTATAGGCTATCACTGTGAGTTGTTAGGATCACTCAGTTGATTTAGTGGTACCACAAGGTTAAGTAAGGATCTCAGATAGTTTGGGTAACCAGCGTCACAGACAAGTAGAAATAGTGAGTAACCATTACTTGTCGTTATTTGGTTTCATAAATAGCCGCTTTGAGAGTTCGTGGTATAACCACCCTTTTACTGTACATGTAATATATATGTATATGTTACTTTAACATTGTTTCAAAATATATTTCCATATTAAAACTACTTATATTTGTGAGTAATTACATTGGTGGCAGTAAGTATGGCAGAACCGCCCAATGACATAGATGGGGAAGTTGGTGCCAATGAGGCACTTGCAGCGGGGGATCAACCAGGCCCCGTAGTTCAGCCCCAAGCAGCACAACAGAACAGTACTACTAGAGAATACAGAAAAGCAGTCACTCCCAGGAATTTTGATTGTAAGACAACAACCTGGGATAGCTGGCTGAAACACTTTTGCAGGGTAGCAACTGCCAATAACTGGACAGAACAGACCAAAATAGTGATGCTCAGTACTACTCTGGATGGCAAGCCTCTCGAAGAGTATGAGAGGATATTAACTGAAGACGAAGATATAGATTTTAAGACACTGACAGCTGCCATTGGTACTGAGGTGCGACCTACAAGGAAAGCAGCAATGGAGACATATACTAAGATGCAACTAGGGTCTGATACACCCAAGACGTTCTATTCTAAGTTGCTTGAACAGTCCAAGTTAGTATATCCAGAGGTGTCTCAGGATGCCAGACTTATGATGATAACGACGCAGTTCATCCAGTCCATTCCAAGTAAGCTGTTGGAAGATATGTCCAAACAGAGTGATGTGCATTCCTTAGACAAAGAGGCTCTGCTGGTATTGGCTACCAGGGTTTGGGAGGCAACAAAGCAAAGCAAGTCAGAGGATCAAGGATCACTTATAGGAGCGGTGGGTCCTCCAGTGGTACAACAACCTGACCAAGTTTCACAACTTCGGGAAGAATTACTTGAATTAAAGAATCTTGTTGTATCATCACTCAAGACCCAACAGTCAACATCTGAGCCCAGGCAGAGTAATGTTTCGTGTTTTCATTGTGGTAAGCCAGGGCATATAGCTCGTAATTGTTTTACTAAACAAGGAACCTCGTCAAGTGTACGATGCTATAATTGCCAAGGTATAGGCCACATGGCTAAGGCTTGTCCATCCCCTAGTAATAGACAGAGATCGAACCAGACAGGAACTACAGATGGGAAAGATTCATCCTCCAACAGACCAGTTAGCGGCTCCTCGAATAATGAGGTTGCTGAGATAAAAGGATCTTCTGGTCTCATGGTAACAGTAGGAGTTGGAAATCGAGAAGGTGATGTGCAGCGTCCAATGCAATGGCTAATTGACACAGGTGCCAAGATCTCAGTTATTGACATGAATACCTACAAACAACATCTTGAAGACATTGAGTTGAGGTCACAACCTGAGTCTTTTACATGTGTTTCAGCAGATGGCACAGGTATCAAAGTAGCAGGACAAGTTCAGCTAACAATAACTATTGGTTCCAGGGTTCTACCCTTGCTCACGACAGTTATCCAGGGCTCAACCAAGACAGCCTTGCTTGGACGTGATGTCTTGGATCAATTTGATACATGGTCAGTGTCAAAAAAGAATAGCATTATCAGGCTTGATGATGAGTCATTGAAACTCAACCCAATATCTGAGGATAGGAATGCAGTGTGTAAAATCACCCTGGCTCGAGATGTCATCCTACCTGGGCAAAGTGAAGCATGGGTGGAAGCTAGGTTACCAATGCGTTTGAACTCCATATCTGGGTTGTTTACCCCAAGCACTAAATTACTGTCTCGGAAACATGTAGTAGCGGCTAATGGGCTTTGCCGAGCAGATGTGTTGGGGAAATCAGTTCAAGTTAGAGTGCTTAACCCAGAGACATCTCCAAGACGACTTTATAAAGGCACCCACATGGGGGTGTTTGACACGACAACTATAGGTGAATATGATGCGGTACCTGATCCCTTTGGAAAGGACGGTAATGTTGCCCCAATCAATGAGGTGGATGCAACCCCACTGACATCAAAGATATTACCGAAAGATCCTTCAATGTTTTTGGAGGCCTTGGCAAGATGGAGAGCAGATGTACACCATTTAGACTCAGCACAATCGGACAGACTGCTTCGCCTTCTTCAAGATTATAGGTGTGTGTTTTCTGAGGATATTAATGACTTGAGCAAAACGGATATTATGAAACATCATATTAAATTGAAGGAAGAGAAAGTTATCTTTCGCAGGCAGTATCGCCACAGCCCAAAGGAACTTGAGGTTATTGACCAAGAAGTTGACAGGATGTTGGCATGTGGAATAATTCAGCCGTCAATGTCGCCTCACTCATCTCCAGTGTTACTAGTTCCAAAGAGCAGTGGTAAGTGGAGGTTTTGTCATGACAGTAGATTTCTTAACAATGCAACAGAAGATCAGCACTTTCCATTAATCCGTATCGGTGATGCCATAGATCACTTGTCAAAGGCTAGAATCTTCTCCACTCTAGATGCTACGAGCGGTTACCATCAGGTCGAGCTGGATGAAACAAGCAAACCCCTTACCGCATTTTCAACGAGAAAAGGCCACTGGGAATTTAACCGCATGCCCTTTGGATTGAAGGGTGCTCCACATACCTTCCAGCGACTGATGAGTCTGATCATGCAAGGCTTAAATTACCAAGAGGTATTAGTCTACCTCGACGACATCATTGTGTATTCATCGTCCTTTGATGAACACCTGGAATCTCTACAGCGGGTGTTCAATCGATTGAGGCAGCATGGACTCAAACTACAACCACTGAAATGCTATTTCGCCCAAAAAGCTGTTAAATATTTGGGATATGTGGTAGATGCCAATGGGGTCCGACCAAATGAAGATGCTGTAAAGGCCATAGTTGAGATGCCAACTCCGAAGACGATAGAACAGATGTTGCGGTTTTTAGGGAAATTGAACTACTACCGGAGGTTCATAAAAGGAATGGCAGACACTGCTAAACCTTTATATGACAGCATTAAAAACAGCAGACTCCATAAAACTAAGTTACTGACACTTAATGCAGATCAACTCCAAGCAGTGGAGACTCTGAAGAAAACACTTGCATCTTATCAGGTGATGGCATACCCCTGTTTTGATAGGGATTTTCTGGTAGACACTGATGCCTCAGCCAACTCAGTGGGGGCTTGTTTATCACAGCAAGATGACAAAGGTCATGAAAGGCCAGTTGCCTTTGCAAGCTCGACTCTGACCAAGGAGCAAAGGAACTATTCGACTACAGAACGTGAATGTCTAGCCATCATTTATGCTGTGAACCAGTTCCGTCAATTCTTATATGGCAAACCATTTATTCTGAGGACCGACCACAATCCTCTGGTTTGGCTTAGGAATATCAAGGAACCTAAGGGCCGTTGGGCACGTTGGCTCATGTTGCTGGAAGAATTTCCATATACCATTGTCTATCGTAAAGGAAGTGAGCATGCAAATGCAGATTTCCTCTCAAGATTAGAAGATGAATCAGAATCCAAGACAATGAGCAAATCAGTTGGAATACAAGTTGGGGAACCAGCACAGATAAACAAATGCACCACACTTGATGTTGCTAAGCAGGGACAGAGGGAACTAAATGATCTAGCACCACAGCAATTGAAGTTGTGCCCTAGTAAGCCAATACCTGATCACCAAAATGTGAATACATGGCAGAGGGCTACATCACTCAAGGAACAACTTCTGGAAGATCACCCAAAGTTATCTCCAGATGTAACAGATAAGTTGATCAGCAAGAGCCAACAAACTTCACTAAAGGATGCACTCCCCGAACTAGCTGAGGACCAGAACAATGAAAACCATGCACTAGGTCAGAATGATGGTTTTGCTGATGATCAAAAGGCCCCCTTCCTTAATATGGATACTCTTAAGGAGGACCAGAAGGAGGACCCTGATATCGGGCAGGTATTAAAGTGGTTGAGAAGGGGAGAGCCAAGTCAAGAACAACTAAGTCAAGCATCAAGAACTTCAAGGTGGATTTATAAGCAGAAGAAGAATCTAAAGTTATACAGAGGGGTCTTATATAGAGAAGTTGAGAGAGAAAATGGATTACCAAGTATAATGCAAATAGTCCTTCCTAAATCTTGGAGAGAATTTGCATTAGGTGAACTTCATGATAATATTTTGTCAGGCCATTTCGGAACAGACCGAACTTCAGCACGTATCAGACTTAGGTACTATTGGCCAGGATTTCAACAAGATGTTGAGGATTGGTGTTCAAGCTGTGTTGAGTGTCAACAAAGAAAGTCCCCGAAAACCAAACCAAAAGCGCCACTAACTTGTATTCCGGTGAAGGGGAGACCATTTGAGGAAATTGCCATGGACTTTGTCGAATTACCACCCACGTCACGGGGTAATAAATATGCCATGGTGGTGGGTGATTACCTGACTAAATGGGTTGAAGCCTATCCCATGAAAGACATCAAAACTGAGAGAACAGCGTCACTACTGGTTCGGGAATGGATATCAAGGTTTGGTTGTCCAGTCAGTATAAATTCAGACCAGGGGTCTCAATTCGAAAGTAGACTGTTTAAAGAGCTATGCAGGGTACTTGAAACCAAGAAAAGACGGACCACTTCATACCATCCAAAGACAGATGGCATGATAGAGAGGAATAATAAAATGTTGATAAACTCTCTCTCCATATTTGCAAAGGAAAACCGTGATTGGGATCTAAAGCTACCTTTAGTCCTCTTTGCATACAGAACAAGTGTTCATAGTACTACCGGGTTTTCGCCCTTCATGCTGACCTTTGGCAGAGAAGCTCATTTACCCATAGACTGGATGGTTGGTGAAGCTTACCCAATTGAAAGGGTCTCTGCACAATCTTGGGTGGCTACTCTTCAGAGGGATATGAGGAAGGTATTTAACTTGGCTCAAGACAACATCAGTAAATCTCAGAAGCGACAAAAGGCTCAATATGATAAGGATCTCAAAGGAACGTTCCAGAAATATGAACATGGTGACAAAGTCATGCTGTTTGACCCAACTGCACGTGGGAAAGATGGGAAGCTTCATAATCCATGGAAGGGGCCATTTAAGATCTTAAAGCGCACATCTGATGTCACATATAAGGTGGACTTAGGCAACAAAGTGATCCATGTGAATTATGATAGGCTGAAGAAGTTTATCAGTCGAAGAATCTTCAATACCAGTCAAGCTGATATTGAAAAACCTATACAAGATGGGAAAGCCGAGGGGTTGCCCATTCATTTGCATGGGTCAGATAGTGAAATTGACAATTCCAGTTCAGATGAGGAATTGGAAGATGATGCTATTATCAATAACAGAAATAACCATGAAGATGGAGAACAAGAGACTGTCCCAGTTACCGATCATCTCTCTAGTGAGGAAGATGATCTATCTGGGGAGGAAGATGATACTTCTTCAGAATCTAACTTTCATGAGTTGTCCCAAGATGATGAGGAACAGTTTTGGGATGAAGAACAGGAACTGCCATATGGTGAATCCCAATATACCGTGAATTTTCCGAAACACCATTGTGAAGTCAGCAATAAAAACATTTTGCCGGCAGGTAGTAAACGCAGCTGTACTAAGCACAAATAAATTCTTGGGTTAGTGTAGGTCAAGGAAGGGAGGAATGTAATATGGTATATTTTTATGTGTTTTCAGGTATAGAGTATAGTAGATTATTCTTCCCAGTGGCCTTATACTAACGCTTGTGGTGGTGGTTTGTTTTACAGAATATAGCAGCTATACCTTGAGATACGCAACAAATTGCACGATTTATAGCATGTGATCAGTGTTGCTTGTAGATGTAGTTTTGTAACATTAACTGATTTGCCTAGTGTAATAATCAAAGTGTGTATTAACAGTGTCCAGTATTCACACGTGAACTGAACTCCCGAATGAGTATTGGTGATTTATAGAAAGATATCGGTACAGAGTATCCCCATATACATTGACTATTAGGGTGTTATAAGATTAATTGATTGGCACTAGTAGTTATAGTGCTTCAGTAGAATTCATAGTGTATATTAACAGTGTTTAGTATTCACACGGGAACTGGAGACCAGAATGAGTATCAGTGATTCATAGGAAGATATCGATACAGAGTAATCCCATATTCATTGACTATTATGGTGTTATAACGTTAATTGATTGGCACGAGTAGTTATAGTGCTTCAGCAGTAGTCATAGTGTGTATTAACAGTGTTCAGTATTTACACGTGAACTGGAGACTAGAATGAGTATCAGTGATTATCGATACAGAGTATTCCCATATACATTGACTATTATGGTGTTATAGCATTAATAGATTGGCATTAGTAATAATAGTATGTCACAATTTGCTGTGATCAACAATTACAATAAGAACCAGACAGAATATGAACCAGAGCGACAATATAGGAGCCTAAGATACCAGCATACCAGCACAATATCATTATAGAGTGTAACATTATACCGTGATCATTATGATGGCATATCATTCAATGATTGACATATTGGAGTTATTATAGTGTGGTACAATAAACCTTGATCACTTGCACAGAAGGCCAGATTGAGTAGTTGATTATATGTTATATAGAAGGATTGTGCTGAGTTTAGTCGTTGAGCAAAACAAAGCCTTCATTGTACCGGAGCGACGATAAGAGTTACCGTTACCAGCAAACATTAGAATATCGCTAATATTATTACAGGGTGTCCCAGTATACATTGACTGATTATTATCATTGAATCAGCAACATTCTGTCTGATATATGCACATTTTTATGGGTCATTATGTCCAAATGAGATATTATAACTGAAAACTTACCACTAAGTAGTATCTATGCATTCATAGCATAGGGAGGTGGTTAGAACAATATTTTAAGTATGTAACCGTTATAGGTTAATGTTAGTTCATGAGTTATTAGAATATAGTTAAGTGTTAGGACTTGTAGAACGAAGAGTTAGTGAGTTAGCTAATTCAGATGAAAACACAGTGTTTCCACAGCCAGTAGGTAGTATAGGGATTCGCTGTGAGCCAGGACAAAGAGTTAGTGAGTTAGTTAATTCAGATGAAGACACCGTGTTTCCACAGCCAGTAGATAGTATAGGCTATCACTGTGAGTTGTTAGGATCACTCAGTTGATTTAGTGGTACCACAAGGTTAAGTAAGGATCTCAGATAGTTTGGGTAACCAGCGTCACAGACAAGTAGAAATAGTGAGTAACCATTACTTGTCGTTATTTGGTTTCATAAATAGCCGCTTTGAGAGTTCGTGGTATAACCACCCTTTTACTGTACATGTAATATATATGTATATGTTACTTTAACATTGTTTCAAAATATATTTCCATATTAAAACTACTTATATTTGTGAGTAATTACACTGGTAAGAAGAGGTCAACGGAAATTCCAGGAACAGGGAAATTCTGATATTTCTTGCTTTCTATTTTTCCAAATTATCTTTTACAATTTCCAGACAACACAGACATGACAGTATATGATTTTAATGTACAGCTCCAATACTCATAAATAATAACTAAAGATCCAGATACAATTTACATGACTTTATTGACCGGAAGTAATGGCATCGTGCGTCTTTTAACAGTATGCGCATGGGCGCATAATTAACCTTAAGGTAGGCAGATACTAGGTAGTGATACTAGAACATCACAGACAGAAGCTACCATTGACCTGTTTCCAGGTTTACTAAAAGTAGACAATGTTATGATACTTTCCTGAAAAAAGCAAGGAAATACACACATGCCTTCAGAGACTAACATGTGCAGGTATAGCAATTTTTTCCCAAAATATTATTTTCAAGCAGTACCTTAAAGTTTATCGCATCCTACGAACACGGAGCGGTAGGCAAACTGCGCGCCTACTATGCACGCAGTTTGGAACATTGACAAACTGCGCGCCTATTCACAAAATGGCAGACAGGGAGGACACAACTCCCAAGAGGATGGAAATTACTGACAATACAAAGTTAATTTTGGTTATCAGACAGTACCAAGATGTGGAGACTAACTTACTTTATACGTAGCACTCGATTTTTTTCCTGATGAATATCTAGTTATCTCAAAATAAGGTTCCCAATGAGCTTTCGTGTTCAAATTATACAGTGTTGCGTCATATAATGTCTGTTTTTCGTAGTTTGACGTTTATTCAGCCCTCATGTTTGCATATACTGAAAGATATAGGATTGCTGCTAATGGTTTAAGTAATATAGGGTTTGTGTGTTAAACAGTGACAAGCCATTAACGTGATTTTATTTTTTTCGCTGTCAAACTGCGTGCATACTTTCACGTGGATTTCACAAACTGCGTGCCTAATACTTACAAACTGCGCGCCTATATTTTCAAACTGCGTGCCTAATTTGCAAGCTGTGTGCAAGTTTGTTGTGTATTTTCAGAAAACGTAAACCCCTCTCACTAAACCTGTCCATATATAAAAAAAACAAAGTCTGTCCCTAACAAAAATGTAGATAACAACAGCGCATCTTCAAAAACCATGAAACCAGAATTAAACAAGATGTTATTTTCACACGCACCAATGAAGAAAAGGAAACCAATCAAGAAACTCAAGGGGCGATTATTTAAAGGTACCAGTGACTCATTTGAAAAAACATGAAATTAAAAGACTGTGAAAACCTCTTGCCCGATGTCCTCTCAAACCTTAAAAGAAATAGTACATTGTGTCAACCCTTCCTCAATTTCCTTGCCCTCATCTCAACAAATTCAATCCCCCTTGAAATTACCGATTTATCAGGCTCGTATAATATACATGTACTGCAGTCGGAACATTCAAGTATTACTTCCTTTGGCATATGCTATAGAATAGACTCGAAACGATTGTATCCCCAAAAATTCAAAGATTTAAGTGAAAAAGTTTTGAATTACTGAATTTTGCTCGTTATGCATGCGTGGTCACTTATTTATGGTAACGTGGGTAATAAACAAAGTTTCAAGTCGAAAGAGTGAGATTGTTGTAAATATCATTTTATATGTTCCTAAAACTGTAAATTGATATAGTATTTTATAATGAGGAATTCATTGAATTCTAAGAAATGGCTTTTTGGACTGCATCAATCAAAAATCTAAATAAAAAAGGATTCAATATATATATTTACACAATTTTTATGAACGTATTTATTTATGTTGCACCATGCATGAAATAGTGTTAGTTTGAAATAAAGTAATAAAATAGGCAAGTTCGGCACTTCAATTGGGACCAGGCGGGGGCCTCCTGTGTGTCTTTTAGAAGGACCCCAATAGAATAAAACCATTTTCATGAGATTTTTGAACTCAACTCTATATGATGAAGCCGAATCATTGCGCCATACTTTTATAAAATCATATAGACAAGAACAAAATAAAATATATAAATATGTACATTTCCACTGGTTGTCAACCATCAACCCAATTTTAGTTTTTGATTTTTTTCAACTTTTTCAATCTCTACCAGCAGCTTACTTACGTACTCCCATGAAATCACATAGGCCTGCATCAATAATATGCACGCAGTTTGGAAGAGTATGCACGCAGTTTGTGATTTCTGGCTAAAATAGGCGCGCAGTTTGTGTTTTATTACTTCTTTCGGTCATGTTCATCTGTTTTAATACGAAATATTTTGTATTGTACGGGAGAACTGGGTTGAGATTTACCTGTGAATCAAAACCCAAGTGTTTTCTATTTCTGTGAAACGTGCGATATCAACTTTTGTATCGGTAATCCAAAAATCGATGCCAATTTTTTGTATTAATCTGCTTATATTTTTAAACCAACGTTCATCTGGACATACATTTCGCTATCACATGGCTGAATCATATAATCGCCACCGAATGGACGTGTGAAACTATAAAACAATTCAGAATAAATGTCTTAAAATGACGTTTGAAAACACAGACTCCAACTTGTATGATGCAATGTTGATAGGCGCGCAGTTTGTCAGTCTTTCAAACTGCGTGCATAGTAGGCAAGCAGTTTTGCTACCACTCCGTGACGAACCCCACTACATTTTTGGTCCACAACCTAAACTAAAGTGTGAATTTTGAGATTCACACTTTAGGGGGGGGGGGAGATTTCCCAAAGATGACCTTCCGTAGGTTTGAAATGATGATGTTGAACTGATGTTAACGCCATTCCCACAATTTCAAATTTAACTTTGCGCATACGAGAGCACATGCTCATGATTGTTCAGTATATATATATCTTTTATCGACCCTTTAGATGTCATATCATGACATATTAGTCACTTAAGTAGAGCAGTTCTTCCCATTGTCGAGTTGAAGAACTGGTATCTTTATCCTGGCTAGAACCATAGACAATTCTAGCCAGCGCCAGCCTTTTATCGAGTTAGCAGCACTCTAGTAATCGCCGGTATAGGTCAGCAGTCATAGGTCAAAGACAAATCACAAGAAGTGCTGTGACCTGGGTTTGAACCCAAGACCTCTACTTTTCAGCATAGACTAATGTTTACTCCAGTCTCTAGCCAATACTTGGCTAGAGGTGATTTCATCTGGAATACTGTGAACTCCATTTGAAAAAAGCTGGCCACCGTGTCATAAATTTATTGAATATATTAAAAATCGCCAGATAAATAAATCATTAATTAAAACGGAACCGGCTCGGCTGCTTGATGAGATATGACATGATTTTGTCAGGATTTCATCTAAAATTAAAACAAAATGGCTCCAATAAAAATGGCGATATTCGAAAACTGGACGAATTGTCGTTAACGTCTGACATTAGTAACTGGCTGTAAATTCTAAGTTAGTGATCCAGAAGATGTGAACTAATACACTGACCACTTCATGTGTGTTTTGGAATTTTTGGTGAGGTAATAAGACCAAAACTCGTAATTCAAATTGTGATGTGGAAAAATGGCGGACATATGATTTCAAATTTTATGATTACGATATGACCAATTGTTCATGCAGGAAATATTATCTTTCCAGGAAGGCCACGATACAGTGGCCTTAGAAGAAGGTACAGTTGGGGACATAAATAAATGACAGGTGGATTTGCTGAAGTGAGGATTTCCCATGTTAAAAATAAGAGAATTTACAAGAGGCCATACATCAGTGGATGAGATTATACAAAATGTAAAATATACAAATTTTAAGGGATATATATCTAGACAATATTGGAAATTATGGGCTTTCAGACCACCATAATTAGGAAATGGTGATCGAAAATCGACCTGTCATTTATTTTTGTCCCCAACTGTAAACTAGTCTAATGTTACTTCATAATTGGGGCAAAGATGCAGAATACAGAAAAAATATTGTTTACAAGAATAACATCCTCACAAAGAATGATTAGACCAATGTCAGTTTGTAGGGTTTCCCACAGACAAAGTTCAGTTGGCTAGCCATTTTTCAAATCCGTTTTCATGGTTTTCACTTGTCTTGTCGATACATTTATAAATTTGTTTATCCATACATGCGATGTTGAGGTTAATGATATATTCAATCAGACAGTTTTTGACATAATTAGGCTAAGCTAAGCTAGTTTAGATACTAGTATTTGAAAAGGACCTAGATCTAAGACTGTGGACATCGTAGGATGACAAAAGTCACATCCACACATCTGAAACAAGTCAAATCAAATATGGAGGATTTGACAGGCTAGATTTGTAACAGCTGTCGATGTTATGGCATTGGACTTGGCGAGTGTTGGCATTTATCATTTTATGGTATGAAAAGAATGCATTTAGGCCTACATGTATGTAAGCCACGATCGGGACCGTCTTGAAAACTTCAGAATGATTTTCTCATTGAAAACAAAGCGACATTGCTTTGGAAAGTTCAATTTATGATCAAGACGATATCGGCTGTATTTTGGGCTTAAAAAACGAGTTGAAAACATGGTGTCTACGTTAGAATTTGGCTTCAAAACATCCTCTTTCGTGGAACACCAAGCTTTCGCCTCGAAATTTATCAGTAAAATAATATTCAGAAAACACTCACCCCTTCTAAACGTAAGATCAGCACACGGGGTTCACATTTTTCAAAACACGACTATATTTGACCTCTGACATACTGACGTCAATAAGATCTATATACATATTTTGCTATAATAGAGGCTAAGATATTGCTTAAACTCAACTGATCATTATTGATACTATTATTATGCAGATTTTTTCAAAATACCAATTGTGTTCCTCTTATGGGTAAAGAAGAAAACGGGGAAGTCTCTTTTTAATTATTTACACACTAACTGATGACGTAAATTTTGATTGAACAAATGGCGCATTATTCCATTTTAGGAATGTTATGAAATAAAGTGGTTTCCCAAAGAGTGTGTTCATTATATGAAACATAATGCATTTTGTGACATCCAATTGATGTTTAAGCGATATTGTGCTTGAAAACAAAGCTTGAGAATGTGGATACAGACAACTGTCATATATAAGCAGAATTTGATGACGTAGAGCCCAAGTACACATTGCGCGAAATTCGCTTATATTTTCTGTCGATCGAAGTCCACTAAAGCCTAACCTGAAGTAGTATTACCAAAATACAGGTAAATATAAATTATTAAGTAGACTTACAATCCTCCCAGAATTACAATCAGTGTAGACACTAAGGGGCTGAAACCTGCTGGTCAAAATGACATTAGGGACCAGTTGCAATGTTATTTTCCTATACCTAGTGAAAAAATCAACTGGTCCGTATCAAAAGTAACCAGATAATGACCAGTGGACCGGCTGTTAAGGTTCAGCTGGAAAGTAACATTTTGGTAAAAAATTGCTATACCTGCACATGTTATTTTCTGGTACAAAATTAAGTATGAAGGCATGTGTGTATTTCCTTGCTTTTTTCAGGAAAGTATCATTACACTGTCTTCTTTTAGAATATCTAGAAACAGGTCAATGGTAGCTCCTGTGTTGTCTGGAAACTTTGAAAGAAAATTTGGAAAAATAGAAAGTGTAAAATATCAGAATTTCCTGGAGGTCCCATTGAACGCCTACCAGATATTCTAAAAGAAGACAATGTAATGATACTTTCCTGAAAAAAGCAAGGAAATTGACACATGCCTTCATACTTTATTTTGTACCAGAAAATAACATGTGCAGGTATAGCAATTTATTACCAAAATGTTACTTTCCAGCTGTACCTTAACAGCCGGTCCACTGGTCATTATCTGGTTACTTTTGATACGGACCAGTTGATTTTTTCACTAGGTATAGGAAAATAACATTGCAACTGGTCCCTAATGTCATTTTGACCAGCAGGTTTCAGCCCCTTAGTGTCTACACTGATTGTAATCCATGTTTTCAATGTTCACCACATGGAAACACAGACTTGACTCGAACTTCCTGCCATATAATTTTACCAGGATCGGAAACAAGCAGCCAGAGCTTTGGCAGAAGGTCACATGATTTATCTCGTGCCAGGACTATAGTCCTGGACTAAGCGCAATCTTTTGCCTGTACGATTACAACTTGGGGGAATTTACGCCCCTTACACCATGGGCTTTCAACTAAAATGGGCTTTCAACTAGAAGGGTAGGCAACTTCCCATATTTCATACATAAACATTGCCATGGGTTTTCAAAATTGGAGAATGTACACATTCCAAGAAAATCTTATTTTGTACTTTTTATTGATGATTAAAAGAAATAACTCAAAAATAAAAACATGATCTTCTACATACATCTTGATAATTTAATAAAAATTGGAATTCATCCTAATTATGACAATACAGAAAGTGAACATTCTCCCACAAATTATCTTTTTATTGGAATGTGTTCTTGAATAATTACCCACAATGCAATACTCAAAGAGAACATCTTGATAACTCTTATTCTTATTGGTCTCTTTTGTTTACTTTTATATGATATTGAATATATTTTATGCTTAAATCATATTAAAAATTGATTTTTATTCAAAATAATACTAAAACATATACATTTATCTAATACTTTTTGAAATATTGCCATAAAAGGGAAGCATGTCATTGCTCATTTTGAAGGTCTCATGTTATTACATAGAGTTGCATACCCTTCTAGTTGAAAGCCCATTGAAAGCCCATGCTTACACTAATAGATTCCTGGGTATTTTAGCGTTCTTTTCGTGTAGTTGAATCCACAATTGTCTGGGTTTATCAGCAGAACGAAGAAATTTTCATTTTTGATCGCAGTATTTGCGTGTAATATTTAACTTATTTCAACCATCAAATTCCTCCATTTATTGTTACTTCCGGGCCAGTCAAACGGGGAATCCCTTTTTAAATCCAATCGCCATCTTGAAAAGTGATGGAATCTCTCTCGATGAAAAAGAAAAATGTTCCCGTTCTGGCGATATATTTCTTACTTTCTTATTATACGATTTGTGAGATTTGCCAAGGTGAACGAGGTGTCGAAAGGCACTAATTAGAGTATAGCATTCCTCATTTCTTAACTAGTTCAATCAATACAACCAGTGTTGATCACCACATAAATGCAAAACCAGCTATGGTCAATGTGTCTGTTTCATGCTGGGCATGTGCCAGTGTTTTGAAAAATCCATAGATTACAGTACTCAATCTGCTTTGATTGATTTTACTGAACTAGTAAACCAATAATCAGAATCACACTACAGCATTGCAGCATTGTCTGCTCCTCAGATTCTCTCATAAGGGAGCTACTGTATTTATAAGTCTGTTTTCACTTAAAAGTACATCCTTATTTGATATACCAAATGGTTATTTTACTATACTGTAAGTAACCTATAATCAAGTCACGTTGTATTATGTGTTAAATAAGGTAGTCTAGCTACAAGCCTCTGTGACCCTCCCCCCTCTACTTGAGTAAACATCTTCTCACACAGAGCCTGTAGCTAGACACACAACAATGCAATTAAGAAGGGATATTTTGATGTACCAAGCTAAGAGGATACTTGGTCTTGATCATGACTTGTGTGCTAAGAATGTCACAAAGAGTATTCGTAACATGCTTGATATTTAAAATTGATGGTATGGTACTTGTACCAATGAAATTACACGGTCAATAAATAAATGAGAATAATTATGAAATAGAAGATGAAGGTGAAAATCACATTAAAATATACACTAGTATTAATCATGAGTTCTACATTCATACCAGACATACACTGCCCAATGGAATGCAAAGCTTATTGGTCAGTGCCAATGAGCCCAGTGTCTAGGATCAAATGCACTGCTGGGTGCAAATATGATAACAGATTGATGCAGTTCAAATCTTTGCTAATTGTTAATATTAAATACTTTTTGAATCAACAATTAACATTGTTAATGCTTTCAGTGTAAGTGATAATTTGATTGAGAGATGTATTTTAAAGATAATTTTGTATCAATAGATTTCCTATTCATGATCAATTTTTACAAATTTCATTGACCATGATCTTCTTGTAATAGAGGATATATTAAAATATTCATTATAGATATCCGCTACATCACAGATAATTATATGGTGTTTTCATTAACTAATGTATGAACTGGAATATACATAAAACAAAGGGTATACATAGCAGGGCCGTAGCCCGCTTTCAACCAGCTGAGGGGGGGGGGGGGCTGCAATCGTAGTATTTTAAAAATTGGTGCAACCTTCTTCAAAATTGAGCTAGAAACTTCAAAAAACATTCTAAACCTCTCATCTCTTTTTTGGTTGTATTTTTTGGGTGGGGTTGAGATTGCACCAACCGCAACCTCCTGTTTTAACTCCTTGCAGTAATGTTGATTCAAGTGCTTTTGAATTCGCAAGATACAAACCACAAGACAATACCTCAAACAGCTTCGAAAATCAGACTATATTTTTGTTAAAGTTAAATTTAAGAAATATATTTCAATTTTTGAATTTCTCTTGTAAAAACGCATTTCACCCAAAACACAATTTTGATACCTATTTCATCTTGGTAAATCTCAGTATCAGTAAAGGAACCCTTGATTAAACATGGTATATTTCGACTTTTTTGAGTCAACTAGACTGTATTTCATATAATAATTTTTCTAAAAATTCTTTTTAACATAAAATTTTTTTTGCAAAAAACACATTTTTTACCCAAAAACTTACTTCGACAATTATTTCATCTTTGCAAATCTCAGTATCAACAAAGGGACCCTTTACCTTTCAATTATATACCATGGTTAAGCTGCTTGTCAAAATATGTTAATGTTGTCATCATGTTTTGAATACACTCGTTTAATAGTCGATATTACATGCAAATCACAAAGAAAAAACTATTCAGCTCCCAAAATCCCCCCAGTTGATTAAATATGGTATAATTTGACTTTTGAGAGTCAACTAGACTGTATTTTATATAATAAATTTTCTAAAATATTTTTTATCAATTTAAATTTTTTTGCAAAAAAACACATTTTTTACCCAAAAACTCACCTTGACACCTATTTCATCTTGGCAAATCTCAGTATCAATAAAGGAACCCTTTACCTTTCAGTTATTAACCATGGTTTAGCTGCTCGTCAAAATGTGTTAACGGTGTCATCATATTTTGAACACACTCGTTTTAGTCGATATTGCATGCAAATCCCAAAGAAAAAACTATTAAGGTCCCAAAATCCCCCCAAGTTGATTAAACATGGTATATTTTGACTTTTGAGAGTCAACTAGACTGTATTTTATATAATACGTTTTCAAAATATTTTTTGCAAAAAACACATTTTTTACCCAAAAAGTCACTTCGACACCTATTTCATCTTGGCAAATCTCAGTATCAATAAAGAAACTCTTTACCTTTCATTTGATGACCATGGTTAAGGTGCTCGTCAAAATGTAAGATGTCATTTTATTTTCAACATACCTATTCTAGACTATTCCTAGAAAATCAGTATTTTCCTCTTGATTAAGTGTTTTTCTGAGAGCTTTCCCCATGTGAAATAAAATCACAATTGGCTTTTTAGCAAGAAGCCCTCGTACTAGATAAATAAATCATCATTTCTACTTATAACAAGGTCCAAAATAACATCTTTGACATCTGAAATGAAACCCATGGTTCCAAGCCATTTTCTGGGACTTACCCTTATATTGTTTTCTCCCATAATCTATCAGACCATTGCCAAAGTAAACAAGGTTGAACATTTTCTTGTTTCAGATGGGATTTCCATTATGGAACAAGTGTGTGTGGTTGAAATCAGTGGAAAAAATTCTGAAGGGAAATCTGAATCTACAAGTGGCAGTGGAATCATTGTCAATGCAACACACGGACTAGTGATCAGTCATGCTTCTTTGCTCTACCCATTCACTGACAGTCACAACCCTATAAACTATGCAGACAATAATAATGTAAGGTATAAGGTGTTAGTTCAGACTCCTGAAAAAAACAAAAAGAAACAGGTAACCTTGAACGCAAGCTCAGCATTAGAAAAAGAGTATAATAAGACATTAGATCATGTGGATGACAATGTTTTACATTCAAAACTTATTAAAACACACTATGCAGAAAATGTCTTAATATGGGAATGTAAGGCATTTAAAGATTCATTAAGAAAACTTATGTCAAAATATGATGGCTGGAAGTTTGCTGATGATCCAGCTTTGTCGACTGTAAAGCAAGGAGCAAAATCACAAGAAATTGAGGCCAAAGATGACATTGATCATGAAAAGCTGAATTCTTTGTTGTCATGTTTCATCATGCTGAAACTAGAGAATTGGACACCACAAACATCCATGATAGATGTTCCAGTATACCCAAGTGTACAGTTAAGAATTGGCCAGACATGCAGAGTTTTAGGGACTCCCTTTGGAACTTTAAGTCCTGCCGTCTTTATGAACTCTTTAAGCAGTGGCGTAATCAGTAACGTATCAGGAGTGAATAATGCCTTGATTTTGACTGACGCGAGATGCATTCCGGGAACTGAAGGTGGCCCATTGTGCATACAGAAAAATAACCATAGGTAGGAAAGGAATCCTTCATTTCTGTTTGTTTGATGATGTTTCGTTGATTTAATTGTTGGCTTTTATGTCCAGAGCAGGGTTGGGGAGCAAGATTTGGTAGAGATAAATAAGACACAAAAACACGATTAACAGATCATACAAAATTCAAGTGCATAGTCAAAACTCAGATTCAGGTCAATCTCACTGGAAAGGAATTGGATATAAATATACTCATTTACCCACATGGTTGAATTAACTTAGAAGCAGAATTGGATCTACCGAGCAACCTTGACAAAAATTGTTTCAATTTTGGAATAGCAGTTGTCTCATTACAATTCATTGTTGTTTTATATTTTTGTTTCTAAAAAACAAAGTTCATACTTTATTCCATTTTTAACTGTTTCATATTGTATTTACAATTGTAATGTAATTATTTATGTTGTATTGTAATAGAAGCTTGAGGGTGCTAAAATAACAGCTATATGATATTCTCTAGGCAAATCGCAGGTTTAGTTGTGACATCACTTTGCTGGAAAACAAATGAGTGGATCGGTCTTTCTGTAGCCTGTAGCTTTTCAGAAATTCTCTCCTCCTTACAAGAGAGCTTGCAGTTTGATGAATCAGCCATCATTCAAAGCATTAAAAGCAGAGTATCTACCTTAGCAGGTAATTATCAGTCAACAATATGTGAAACAAAATAGAATCATTTAGACCAACTCTGCAAAACATTTCAATTTGAATGTAATGTGCAAGTGAAAACATGATTTATCTCAATTTATATATTTTCAGTTGAAGCTAAGCCTCAGGACAAACAAGTAATAAACCAGCCTGATATGAGATCTGTTGTGTTTGTGAGGGCTGCAACGAGTTGGGGTAGTGGCATCGTAATAGATGGCGCCTCTGGTTTAATTCTCACATGTAGTCATGTCATCAAAGATGCGAAGGCTCCAGCTGGTAAGATAGTAGATTTATTATCCCATCGAACCGAGGTCGTCTGGGATATAGGGAACGCCTCCATCTGTCTATCTGTGCAGGCAATAACTCTAATACCGTTGGCCCAATATTGTTTATATTTTACATTCATGCCCCATGGCATGTGAGTACAAGTTCTGCTCGAGAGCAGATTTATAAAATGGCCACCAGTTTCAAAGAGGCAACCATTATACTGTAGTGTCAATTTTACATCATTTTAGGTACAACATGAAAAACTGTAATACTAGTAATTATCCCAACAAATACTAGTAATTATCCCAACAAACAAAGTTTGAGGGGGATATAGGAAAGCCGTCCATCCGTTCGTCCATCCGTTCAAATTTTGTAGGCTTATGCCTTCATGGCTGTAGGACCTCTGGTCGAGAAGGAATTTTCAATATGGTTGCTCAATTCAAAATGACGGCCGACTAGTCAACAGATTTGGTTCATATTTCTTTTTGTAAAAACATAATCTTTGATAACTCAAATACCAGTTGACAGATTTCTATATGTTGATGCCTAGAGACAAAGGAAGTCTGTTCAAGAAGACATTTTCAAGATGGCCACTGAATTTGAAAATGGCTGCCATTTTTTGCAAAAAACGTAATCATTGATAACTCAAATACCAGTGGATGGATTTGGTTCCAATTTTATATGCTGATGTCCAGGGAAGAAGGAGATCTGCTTCAGAAGAAATTTCAGGTATCAGCTGAATTTCAAAATGGCCACCATGTTTCGTAAAAAACATAATCTTTGATAACTCAAATACCAGTGGGTGGATTTGGTTCAAATTTATGTGGCCGTTATTTCTCAAAACATGTTTTGTTAGGTTGAATTTGATACTCCGTGGAGTTGCTGTTTTTCTAGTATGTTATTAATGCCAAAAGATTATATAGGATATTGATAAAGTTTAAAATCTAATTATTTTTACAAAAAACATGGCGTCCCTCTTGAAAAAATGGTGGCTGTTAACAACTTGTGCTGGCATTGGAAAAGTTGTGCTGCAATTTTGTTCATATTTATGTGAAAACTCATAAGCATGGTACACTGTCTTATGACATTTTGGCAAGGAGGAGATTTTAAAAAATGGGCACCATTTTTATTTAATGTTTTTCCTGTAACTAGTGGTGCGATTTTCTTGAAATTTTATTTGTGGCTACTCCGAAGCATATTACATTTTTTATGACAATTTGGCAAGAGAGTGGCCATTTTGGAAAGTGGTTGACATTTTAATCCTGTTATTTTACAATTTTGCTCTATTCGGAAAATTAACATTTACCTGAGATATGATATACAGTGTTCGCGCTAGCCATTAAAATTTCTGAGTCCCAGGGACGCAACCCATTTGAAAAATTTGAGTCCCCATCTAATTTTTTTGCATCCCTCTTATTTCTTCACAAAGTTCAAGAAAATATTGTGAAAGTGAAAATAAAGTGGGCGATAATAGAGTGCTTACACTAAAATGGGATAAAAATGACATATATTGTAATTTGATGTATCCTCCCGATAAATATCAATCACTGGGTCCTTTTCACACAATTCTTAAGTAATGTTATACCAAAATAGTCCGAAATGAATAAAGGAAATGCTCAAATTAAGAGTTTTGTTTTCACATTTTACAAACTTGCGATCTTGAAGGTCATGTCAAGGTCGTGAACTTTTGCTTCTTTTTATTAATATTTCTCCTTATTCTGAAGACTTTTAGATGAAAAACCTCGATCTATCATTAAACAATTATCTTGATGTATAACATTAGATCGATATATAATGGTTTCTAGTGGAAATTATAAAGATAATCGTGAAAAACAATCGTTTCAATTTGTGGGGAACCACAGGGGATTTCTGCAATATTGTATGTTTTGATCTTCCATTTCGATTGCGGCATTTTCCGGAGTATATCGAAACCAATCAAAATCCATGTCTCATACTGGAAACTCAGTTAATCTTTGGTAGTCATGATAGCCAATCAGATTTGTCGATATAAATATACCTGGATCATTGCTTGCATATCAAGGTAGTGAGTTTGAAAATCTTGATGAAAATCATGTTTCACCGCTACTGTGCTGCAGTAGAAGTTATCTTGAAGCAGTTTATAATTTTAGCGTCCTAGGGACGTAAGTTGATTTTGATTTTTACGTCCAACCTTCTGAAATTTCCGTAAAAATGGCAAAAAACGGCGTCAACGCGAACACTGAATTATATATATATATATATGGTTCTAGCCAGGATAAAGATACCAGTTCTTCAACTCGACAATGGGAAGAACTGCTCTACCTAAGTGACTAATATGTCATTATATGACATCTATGAAATTCACTGTCATGTTCACTGTCTATGTGGGATATTACAGTTGTTAAATGTCAATTTTCAAAACAGAAGCCATTGCTTTATCCCGTTCCCGGACTATAGTCCTGCACTGAGCGCATTCATTTGCCTGTACGATTACAACTTGGGAGAATTATCTACGCCCCTTACACTTAAGATACCTACCTCAATGCATTATAGAACTCAGGATGTAACTTCTAATATATTGGAACCGCCGATTGTCTGGGTATATCGGCAGAACGGGAACATTTTCTCTTTTTCATCGAGAGAGATTCCATCACTTTTCAAAATGGCGGTTGGATTTATAAGGGGAATCCCCCGTTTGGCTGTCCCGGATGTAGCCCGGAAGTACCAATATGGAGGAATTTGACGGTTGAAATAAGTTAAATGTTACACGCAAATATTGCGATCAAAAACGAAAATGTCTTCGTTCTGCCGATAAACCCAGACAATTGTGGATTCAACTACACGAAAAGAATGCTAAATTACCAAGGAATCTATTGAAGTAGGTATCTGAAGTGTAAGATGAGTAAAAAATTCTCCCATGTTGTAATCGCACAGGCAAAAGATTGAGATGTTCACAGGACCATAGTCTGGGAACGGGATAACCATTGCTGTTCTATGGAATTCGTTACGCTTTGGTGTTGCTGTTATCTAGTTTCAAATCTTGCAAAATAGGACAAAATACTTCTACTGCCCAGTTATTTCTATCATGAAATGGTAAAAATGATGAATGATTAAATTGGTTTTGTTGATGGGATTTATTAGACTGTCTTTTAAGAAGTGAAGTTGAATGAATGCAAAGGGTAATTTGTCAAGTGGTTTGTGCCTGGTAAACTAAATATTTTCCTGGTCAAATCTTATGGCTTGCCTTGTCCAAGTTTTCATTGTATTTTGACATATATATAACAGTATAAAGCCTGTTCATGAGTGTACTGTGATGTCAAAATCTGAAATATCATCAGTCTATATGAACTGACCTGGTAAAACATGGCATGAATGCACTGATATAAACCAGATGACTGTGTTGTAGACATCACAGAAATCTAACTTATAAATCACCCCTTGAATTTCAACAGATATTCAGATTTCACCAGTTTGATGATATTTTAATGACCTATTTCAAGTTGTAGTGTTTCTGAGAAGTATCAATGTTTACAACTTGAAATAAGGCCCTCTCTTGAAGGCTAAAGTATGTAAAACTTACGTTAAGCATTTGTAAGACCAGAGGAGGACGCTTTTTTATTTCTTATGTCCTTAAATTTCAGCTTATTCTGTACAATACAACATATTTCTCTAAAAAACAGACAAACATTCTAAATCATTGTTTATTTTACGTACATGTTGATTGTTGATGAATCTGATAGATAAGGTTAAAAATGTGAAACACTTAATTCATGTACTTTTGCCTCAAACTATAAATCATGCTTCACATTTGTAATAAGATCTCTGGCCTATATTCCAGTAAGAGTGAGGTCCCATACACGCCTGAATATATGGTACAATGTGGAGATAGTCTACAGCACTCCATTGTCCAAAGTGTTCGATGTGGCCATTCTAAAGTTGCTCAACTACACACCAGATTCTCTACCTCAGGCTAATATTTGCTCAGATGTTAAAAAAGGTAAGTGGTATCTATACTGTATGTGTATAATAATAGTGTAGTGTAGTGTAGTGTAGTGTAGTGTAATGTAGTGTAATGTAGTGTAGTGTAGTAAGCTTTTATTTTTGTACTGACTAATATGTCATACCATGACATTCTAAGAGTCAATAAAAGATATATATATTGTTATTGCATAGGCCAATGGAAAAGTAGTATTAAACCTAAATAAACATCTGATAAAGGAAAACAAGTTCCTCAGTACACATTGTGTCATACAAATCAAATATGGAGGAAGTTCTGCATTTCATTAAATATAGAACTCTATTACATCACTACCATCACAACACAATATCTTTGTAGATTAAAGAAACTGTGTAAATGTAGTTTGTATAATTGTACATGTAGTTTGGCCATGCCCTAATGAAGCTTCTATATTGAGCTTGATAAGTTAATACTACTTTTCCCTTGGCCTATGTTGTAACTGGAGGGGGAGGGCATCTGAACCTAGGGTCCAAAAATCAGGATGTGCAATTTTATGTAGGCTAGGCAAATTCACAGGGAGCTATTTACATACAGACATATGTTCTATGGTTTTCAGCACAATTGCATTTAGATTTGCCCAAATCAGATAATATAAATAAGTTTATAAGAATTGAACAACACAAATCTGAAATGTCCCGATTAAAGTAGATGTGGTACAAAATACTGCAATGCATTTGGTTTTAATGGCGAATTTTGAAAATAAATTTTTGATAGATTTTGATATCTTTTTATTACAATATTTGAACATGTTTAGCCTCATATTCAGCTGTATTTTGGTATACAGCGTATTGTTGGACATTTTCGGGAACACACTGTAAACTTATATTTTGATTAAATATTTGCTGCATGGAACTTATCATTTGGTTGACAGTTTTGAATGTTCAAGGAACAAAGTTCAGTATGTCACGTTATGAGATTTATGGGTTTCTTCCAAAAAGTTGAAACTCAGGCATCAAAAAGATGTTGACAGATTAATAGTTTTCCTCACCCAGTGGTTTAATGAGATTAGAGAATAGAGCTGGGAACAAAGACACTCAACGCAGAGTTTCAGTGATCCAGCCAGTGATAGATAAAACATTCCCTCTGACCTCATAGTTTGCGAGGTGCCCTGGGATACTGGGGTCAACTTCCAGAGTCTGGGGTTTGCATAAGCCAGCTGAATCACTGATCTGCTCTGTGTTGTTGTTAGGCCATTAATCATTTTGATCACTGGTCACTTTGAGTTTTAAAACCTGCACTGGTAAAGAATTGGACACTTTTTGGCTTGGCTTTAGATTGTGAAGATGTATTGTAATTTGTAACTGTTTGGACTAAACTTTAAAATTATTAATAAAGTATGAGTATTAAGGAATCGACTTGTTTCACCATTCTAAGCACTTTTCAAGTGATTTTGGCCATTTTGGGGCCAAAGTTGTCAAAATAGAACTCTCTGGAATTCTTTGAAAAGTGAACCCCTTTGGCAAATCCTGGCTTTGGGCCTGTCATGCCTCCTACAATCAGAGTAATCATGTTACTACACATTTCATTTTACATTCAAACTCCCATAAAAGTCATGAAAGCTACATTTGGTTCATTATTGATGTCTTATCATCAGCTTATACTATGAAATTACCTGAAATTGTCGGAGGAAATGTCACTAGCTGGTGTGATCAGGGTACCTGTGTTACACAGCTGCCATAGTAACCAGGGACTCTCAGTCTCTTTGTATACATTGTCTGGTTAGCCATTGAATGTGGATAAGGAAATGTTCCAGTAAAAGACTTCTATGTACAGACACTTCAGGTTATTATGGCATTTTTTCAATAGAATATATTTTCCACAGAGGTCAAAATGTTGCTTTAATAACACACTCTGAAAACTTAGAAACCGAAAATACAACTTAATGATACAGTTGCAAAACCATACATTGATATTCCTAACAATGGCTGATAACCATTGTCAAACGTCTCCCCCACAACCTTCCAATTTTGAATATGACCTTATTGTGTAATACAGAGACCTGGAGACATATTGTTACAGCCACCATATTTTGTAACTGGCTTTCAGAATTCATCATTGTAGTCTGTAACATTTGTTACACATTTCCACATTTATAGCACATGTTGTGACATTCTGTTATTTATTACTTCAGGTATGACAGTGTATGCAGTTGGCCATGCTCTGTTCGACAGTCAGCATAACCTCTCTCCAACCATGACTAGGGGAAACATCTCAACTGTGGTCTCCAGAGGACATATGCCAGTCATTCTACAGGTAAGTCAATTTTATTATTATTATGTCCCCACCACATAGTGTGGGGCCATATTGTCGGCCTAGGCGCGTCCGTCCGTCCATCTGTCTGTCTGTCCGTCCGTCCGTCGTACGTCCGGCAGTTTTCTCCAAAACCGCTACAGATATCACCTTCAAATTTTCAGGGATAACTTATGAGTGCATACAGATGTGGATGAAAAAATTTTAACTCGATACCTACTTCCTGTCGGCCATTTTGAAGTCAAATGCTAAAATCCTTGTCTGCAAAATTTAAGAAAAAAGGCTTCACAGTTGCTTTTAAAACTTTAACATCTTGTTCAGCTCACTTCATTCTAGATCTGATTAGGTTTTGGACCTGTTAGCTCAGTCATTGCAGCCATTTTTAATGTCTTAAGAAAAGTTAGCGTGCGATAATACTTTGTATCATATTGAATGGTGTTTTTGATTTTTCATACTTTAACTATTTAGTAGCTTTATAAATAATTTCAGGTGTACTTTGTTGTAAAAGCCTTTGTTATTGTTAATGGTGGTTATATGTGGTAATTTTGTAAAAAGAAATCAGCAAAAACTCATAATCACTTTTTTATTGTCGGCCATTTTGGATTTTTCCGTCCTAAAATCTTGTTTGTATAGTCTTGTCTACGCGTTTTCAGGTGAACCGTTTGGTAGATCAATTTCAAATTTTTAGGGATGATTCTAAGTATGAAAATCTAGATCTGATTAGTTTTTTGGCATTCTGGGTAAATGTCAAGGCGGCCATTTTGGATTTTCTGTCTTAAAATCTTGTCTGTAAAGTCTTGTCTATGCATTTCCAGGTGAAGCGTTTGGTAGATCAATTTCATATTTTCAGGGATGATTCTTAGTATGAAAATCTAGATCTGATTAGTTTTTTGGCATTCTGGGTAAATGTCAAGGCGGCCATTTTGGATTTTCTGTCCTAAAATCTTGTCAGTAAAGTCTTGTCTACGCGTTTTCAGGTGAACCGTTTGGTAGATCAATTAAAAATTTTCAGGGATGATTCTTAGTATGAAAATCTAGATCTCATTAGTTTTTTGGCATTCTGGGTAAATGTCAAGGCAGCCATTTTGGATTTTCCGTTCTAAAATCTTGTCAGTAAAGTCTTGTCTACGCATTTTCAGGTGAACCGTTTGGTAGATCAATTTCAAATTTTCAGGGATGATTCTTAGTATGAAAATCTAGAACTGATTAGTTTTTTTACATTCTGGGTAAATGTCAAGGCGGCCATTTTGGATTTTCCACCCTAAAATCATGTCTGTAAAGTCTTGTTTACATGTTTTCTGGTTAACTGTTTGATGGAGTGGTTCTTAGTATGAAAATCTAGAACTAACTAATTTTATGGCATTCTGGGTGCCCATTTTGGATTTCCTGTCCTCAAATTGTGTCGGTAAAGTCTTGTCTACTCATTTTCGGGATAACCATTTGATGAGATCACCCATTGGTGGGGACATTTTGTACACATTTGTGTTCTTGTTGATAAATATGTCAGCATTTGTTCCAAAGGCACTGCTACCCACCTAATTACACAGACGTATCGTCGGTGTATCATGGCGGAACTTCCTCCGGGACTAGGTTTCGGTAAGATTTTTTTATTTCCCGATTTACACCTACTTATAAGTCACGTTGTGGATAATAATTTGGCTCGAAGTTAAGGAAGATAGTCTAGTTTGAGAATGTGTCGATGGTTTTAGGTTTTATATGTTAACAAAGACACAATTCACGTATTTAGTCCCTCGCTTTTCTTACACTAACGATCGGCATTAATATTGCCAATATTACACAGCCAAATTATTATCCACAACGTGACTTATAAGTAGGTGTAAATCGGGAAATAAAAAATCTTACCGAAATTTAGTCCCGGAGGAAGTTCCGCCATGATACACCGACGATATGTCTGTGTAATAGGTGGGTAGCAGTGAAAGGGGGAAAAGAAAATATTGGAAAAGGAAAGAATACAAGTGTTTATAAGGGAACACCCTCCCCAATAACTTCATCATAGCTTTACGATACAAATAAAGGTTGTCTAATAACCAGCCTCTCTACCCCTCCATTGACAATTAACAATCAAAAGTACAAGACCACATATAGTATTAATAGGACATTGGTTTTTTGGCCCACCCTGTCCATGTATATTGTACCTTTTATTGAATCTGATGTCATTACAATGACATATTAGTCACTACAGTATGCAATATACAGACTAAATTAACTAAAACTAGACTTAACTTAGCACAAAATTCAAGTAAGTAAATACAGCATGACCAAAAAAGTACAAGTCATTAAATTAATTTTAAAATACAGCATGACAAAATGTTAAAATATCAGTGTGATGTTATGTATCATTGACACAATATTAATCCAAAATTTGAATGAATGCTAAATGAACTCAATTCAGTTGGGATCAAACTCATGCTCAAACTTAAACTCATGTTCTGCCACTGAGCCATATCTGCGTGTATTAACCTATTCATCCGAGTGAAATTCAATTGATATACTTACTGTAGACGTGGAAAATTATCCGAGTTCAAATTTACGCATTCATCTATTTAATTTAAATTTCGTGTGTTTTTATTTACACGCATTGGAGATGGTCCCTTATTAAAAGATAAATCTGCTCTTGGCAAATAGTACGGTGTTAGTATTAGGGGGTATTAGATCTGTTGGAATGAACCAATCAGAGCACAGTTATCAAAAGGGAGTTCAATCTGCTAAGCTGCCATATACTGTACATGTACCGTACATTTAGGCTACTACGGTGAAAGAATAATATAGTAAATTCTCCAGAGAAAATGTAAGTGTGGACCATATAAAATGAATACACTAGAAAAACGAGCCAAGGTGGCTAAATATGCACTAGAACATGGAGTAATGAATGCCAGTCGAAACTTCGAAATGAGTGAAAGCTCCATTCGTTCAAAATGGATGGATCAGGCCTTTGTTGAACTGTAAATCAAGTGATGCGCTCCGTGGGAGCTGGGACGATGTATTTACAATTTGTGTTTATTTCACCTTGTGTTTTATGCGCTTATTCTTTAATAATAGACTAGTTTGTCTATCTAATAAAGATCAGTTTCAGTGTCAATACATTGTTAGTTTTTATTTTTGACCCGATCCCTCTTGTTAGGCCAACGACTTTGGCCTACTACGCATACGTAGTGAACTTATTATTGAACTTCGAAACTTGGCACAATATTCCTACAGAAATATATGTTTTATCTGGTATATAGGCAACAAAACTTGTGTAATATAATTAGAGGCAATTTTCAATTGAGATGATTAATTACACGGGTTTATATTTACGCGCACACAATACCCCCTGCGAATATAGTGTAAATTAAAACACAGCATATTTTTCCATGTCTACAGTAGTAAAAATTTTGAATCATTATTCTCACGATCTGAAAGTAACATACTGAAGTGGACATATCAAAAGATTAATGGTTGAAGTTGAATATGTCAAAAATTATGTTTTGTGTACAATTCATATTCACAAGATTTGTACCTTGTCTTCAAAATTTCACATTTTGGAACACTGACATGTTAAAAATGTAAATAAAGTTTTATTTTCTGTCATCCAGAGCAGTTGTGCAGTACATTCAGGAGCTAGTGGGGGAGCTTTAATGACTCCTGAGGGACTGGTTGCTGGACTGATCACATGTAATTCCAGGTAATTAAATCTGTTATTCCTGTGCACACTGGGGAGTATCGTGATGCAACAACACCGTGTTGTTGCATCAAGATGGCCAGACTTCCGGTGATAGATTTTCGTACGATATTTTGTTTCCCCAATTAAACCCATTTCTAGGACGAGTTGCTCAATAACCATACACGTGCAGTTAGCGCACGATCTATATTTAAAGAAACTGACATTAGTATACATGTACCATCACCAAGAAGCAATAAGTTCACGGTTTTAGTTCCTCACTATTGATGCAACAACACCAAACCGAAGATGCAACAACACTCCTCTAGATTTGAGCAATGATGCAGCAACACCAATTAATAGTATAATTTCAGAAGACCATAAATCTCGAGAGGAACAGATGGCAAGCTTTAGTAATCCAATCTATTTTCATAAACCACTGTTCCATAGCTTGATGACCCTGACTCCAGTTAGTATCATTCAAAATGGTGGACAAACATCTTTCGTTCTCGGTAAACATGATGAGCTATTGGAAATTATCTGTCATCCATCTGTGGAACAGTGATAAACTAGTAGATGTACGTTACCACTGTTTATCAAATTATAACTAAAACAGTTTAACTGTGACATTCGTGAGCTTATGTTGATGGGATGATTGCTTCATCTATGATATAATTTGATATGATTATTTATTTCCTCCAATTTGGAGAGCCAACGTGTAAAAACGTCTAATTGACTTTATCAGAGAGGCCGTTTAATTACACGTTTAATGGAAATCTTGCACGACGCACATGTAGAATTATTGCTCTCTTTGGATTCCTTCTCTCCGACTGAGTAAAAAGGTAAGCAAAAGTGATAAGATTAAGGGCCCAAAAAGGTAAATTGATAGGGGTACAGTTATCCCAGATATCCCGGGCCCTCGGGAAATATCATATTGTCTCTCGGAATAAAACAATATTGAATCCATCTCTCAGTAAATAACCTTTATATAATAGCATTGTATAACTGCAATATCTTTAAACCAAAACTCATCGTATACAACTCTTAGGGACGATGTACAACTCCTGGATAGCGTAAACTCCTGAGCAGCGTATACAACTCTTCAACTTGATATATGACATCATACTTTGGGTGGGATAACAAAGGATATACAATATACAATTGTAGACCTCTCTTGAGGTCAACTGGCAAAATTGTATACCGATACTGTAATCCTTGAAAGTTCGGAGGTCGAGGTCAACAGTACTCTCAGGGTTTACTGTTGAGGTATACACTTTGGCCAGTTGACCGAATAGAGAGGTTAACAATTGTTTGTGAGTCCGAAGAATATAATAATTTGAAGGATATAATATACAATTGTAGACCTCTCTTAAGGTCAACTGGCAAAATTGTATACCGATACTGTAAACCTTGAAAGTACTGTTGATCAAGACCAGGGGTCGAGGACACTTTTGCCAGTTGACCGAAAAGAGAGGTTAACAATTGTTCTGTTAGTCCAAATAATATAATAATTGAACGAATATATAATCGAATATCACGTGAACATATTTGATAAGTAAAGGTATCATATTTTAGCAAAAAATCCCCAAACCGTCGAATACTTGTAATTTTTTACACAACTTATTTTTTCAAAATTAAAAAAATTCAACATTAAAACACAATTTTTCAAAAATAGGGGTCAACAGTACCTAGTAGTGGTCAACAGTTTACAATTGTTGACCTCCCCAGAGGTCAACCGGCAAAATTGTATACCGAGACTGTAAACCGAAAAACTACTGTTGACAGAGACCAAAGGTCGAGGTCAACAGTAGTTTCAAGGTTTACAGTCGAGGTATATGATTTTAACGTTTGATCGAATAGAGGGGTCTACAACTGTTTTGTTAGTCCGAGTAAACTAATAATACACATATAGACGACAATCATCAATCGGCATGGCTTCATTTCACAACCTTTCCTCCTTACCACATTAGCAATATTTTTTTTAGAAAATCTGGAGACAGTGCAAGTAGCTTAACTCTGTATTTGGCACATCACGGCGTACTCGTTAGTGAATTAATGTTAATTTTAAGTCTCTATTTGTATTTTTGCTATACTTGTCGCCTAGTAAAGTCATTTTCATCAACGTTTACAAAATGTCCGTCTTCCATGTTTTTTTGTGACGTCATGAAACTTTTTTTCAGAAGTAGCGGTCAACAGTAGTAGCAGTCAACAGTACATAATTTTGACCGCTAATCACCCAATCAGAATCGAGTATTTCAGTTGTGGTACTAACAATACATTTTGTTGACCGCTCATCAACCAATCAGAATTGAGTATTTCAATTGAGGTACTAACAACACAAAATGACTGATATCTGTTGTCTTTCCAAAATTATATTGGTTATTTGTAAGCAATTTCCATACGGTAAATCAAGGGCATTCAATTTAGAAAATGTATAATCTTTATTTTTCAGGTATAATATCAATGAGATAATATCAATGAGATTGCCTCCCGGGGATTCTGTACTTTATTTAGTTTGCCTTGTATATCCTTTTAACTTTGATATAGACAAAGAAACCAAACAAAATACGTTTCGTTCATGTTTTATTCATGTCCCGACCTACACCTGTAAACAGAACATACAGTTTCTCTTGTTGTTCAATGATACATTATATTGGCGTTTTTGCATCAGCACATTGGTGTTGTTGCATCATCGATAAGAATCAGAGTGGTGTTGTTGCATCAATAGTGAGGAATTAAAACCACGAATTTATCGCTTCTTAAAGATGCTACATGTATACCAACGACAGTTTTTTAAAATATAGATCATGGGCTAACTGCATGTGTATGATTATTGAGCAACTCGTCCTAGAAATGGGTGTAAATTGGGAAAACAAAACATCGTACGAAAATCTATCACCGGAAGTCTGGCCATCTTGATGCAACAACACGGTGTTGTTGCATCACGATACCCCCCAGTGTGTGCAATTCCAGATAAATTACACAATACTCCAAATATTCCTTTATATTGAGGTGAATGCATGTTCACATTTCACTCAGTATGTTCTCGCAAACTGAGGGGCTTTGTGATATATTCAGTTGAATAAAATAAACATAAAAAAATAAATAAACATAAAATCATATGTCACCACCAAAAATGGTGACATATTGTTATGGTCTTCATTTTTTATGTCAGCGGTTGGTGTCTGGCATTTGGCATCTGTATTTAATAGCATGTGAGGACATTTTGTGTGTTAATGCCTTGTTTAAATCATGTGATCAGTTCTTATCCAATGAGAAAGCAAGAAACATTCTAGTGATATAATTAATCCAAATATTTCATTTTAATCAAATATTTCATTTTAATGTGGTGAATGCCAGTGCACAATTCATGCGTGACCTGTATTTGACCAATTAAATATAGCAAGATTGATAGTGATTTATCATAACGCATGACATTTGTACTCAGGTAAATATCTCTTTGATAACAAATAAATTACAGGTGAAAAAAATATACATGTATGTTATTTCCAGGGTGGATAAAAGTATATGTTTTGTCTTGTAGGGATACTGATAGTGGTGCCTGTTTCCCACATGTTAACCTAAGTGTTCCTCTTCCGACCATCTGGCCAATATTGCGACACTACATTCAAAACAAAGGTAAGAACATTGTATATATATTTGACAATTTCATAATTTATCTACATATTAATTCTTTCAGAATTAAATTGCTATTAAGGTTGCATCCTGCTTGAATCCTACTACACACAATGTAGATATATGCAACATTATTACTATTATGGGAAGGTACATTAAATTCAAAATTGCAATAAGTGCTCTGTTTTGGAAAAATTCTGGATTATTAAAGTTTAAAAGTTTTTTGAATTGAATGTTCAAAGTAGAAAAAATCTTGATTTACATCATTTAATATTCAAAATTCAGTCAAAAGGATATCATATTTGAATTCTACATTTAAATTACATCTAAAGTGTGATTTCCAAAATTGTTTATCAACTTTGAAAATTTAGTTTTCTTTGAAAAGGTGACTTCTAGGTCGGGAGATTCCCCATAGACCCCATTTGTTATAAAATCACAAAAAGTGAAATATCTTTTCTTTAATTATAGTGATAATATTTTGTTTTACTGAACATATTTTGATTTGTATAACTACCGGATGCATATAATAAGGGTAATATGAAAATTGATCCAGTGGAAGTTCAAGTTTAAGGGAACTTTCTAATGTACCTGTCATGTTATCTGACCAGAATTAGCCACCTGGTGGTGAAACTGGTAACTATCTACTGGCATCTGAGTTATTGCCAGACAATTCTCTATCGGTCAGTAATTTTCTTAGTTTTTCAATTAGCGGATGGGATGGTAACGCCTGGTCTTAACTTAAACATCATTGCCCTATTACAGCATATTTTGATTAAGATTTCAAAAATATTATTTTGGTACCCTCCTGCTACATGCCCATATTATGTCCTCCAGATGTGAAGATTCTGAAGCACCTGAATGTTGAAGATATGGTCATTGCGAGCCTGTGGAAGCTTCAGAGATACAGTGAGTACATGCATGGTCAAATGTTTCAACTAACAAAAAGCATGTTAGTCAAGTCCCCTTTGAACTAATTCCCATATCAAGTTCTATACTTTTTTGTAAACTATGATATTGTGAAGAACTTATTTAAATGAATGAACCAGAAAGAATCGGAGGAGTTATCTCAATTTGAATATGAAGTTTTGAAAACAATAGCCAATAGGTAGCGATCTGAGGCACTTCGATCAGGGTGTTGTCGGGACAATTTCTCTTGTGACTTAGGTTATGTATTTAGGTCTATCTCAACAGATTTTACTGGTCTTATGCGCCGCAAATGGTGCGAAAGATGTTAAAATTGCATTTTCGACCCTAAAATTCAGATTTCTTGGGGGTACATTATTATTTAGCTATAAAACAAAAACTAAACAACCAATGCTTCTTTCTTTTGGTGTTTCTGTTAAGAGTAATCATACTTGAAATGCATATGTAAAAAAATTGAAGAATTTTAACTTTATTTAAAAACAGCAACATTTTTTCACCCTAAAATCATAGAATTTAGGGGGGTTGAGAGACATTGATTGGAATTGATTTTTTAATTTCTCAATCAATCTCAGGTTAATATCAATGGAACTTTCCTAAAAGTAGCACCAACATGTCCCCAACACATTACCATAAAGAAAAAACTCAAACTCTAACATGTTCTTTGCCTATATGGGTCAATTTACCTCTCCCCTCTTTCCCTTATAAAAGGGGTGTGGCCATTAATACATGTGGATTTAAACAGTAGCATGATGTCACATTAAATGAATACATGTACATATCATGTATTTTATCAAATATATTACCATAAAATATTTTCACTTAGGTGTATACATATAGTACATACCTGTGAATTATTTATAATACAATATTTTTTCTATGTAGGCTTGAGATATAAGAATATTAAAAATCTGAAGTTGAATATTATCTAATACACAGTTCACGACTCAGTCATAATATTAATTTTACTCATTGTATGAATTTCTGTCATCACAAATGTAGTTTTTATTCACCAGAATATATTTGATCCATAAAGCTTTGTATTTCATAAACTTCCTCTTCATTTTGATCTTCTAAAGTATCATCTTATACGATAACATCTACCAGGTCCTGGGGTAGAATTTTATCTGGATTTGACACCCATTGAAATCCAAATGGCCATCTTTCATCCTCCATCCATGTGACACAGGAGAGGGAATTGATGGGGAGGGGATGTTGGCAAGTTTCCATATGTGTGCTTGATAACTGGCCCTTGCCAGATGCTGCTGTAATGAATCTTTACATGGGGGTAGGAGGCTTATTGTTAGTGCCTTCATAGCTTGTTATCATACTTGGAGCAGATTTTGGTTGAAATTTGTTCTTGAATAAGGTATATCTCAGCTCATTTATATTTGAACACTTTTTGTTTCCATACATCTGGCAAGTAAACTTCTCAGCACATTTAGCAGTTTGATCACTAATGACCCCTCCAATGGTGCCGAAACCTTTTTGAAATTCTCATAAGTAATTTTAGGGGGGGGGGGACACTTTCTCCCTTCTCACAAAGGCACTGAAGGAATCACATCCAGTAAATGAATGGAAGGTTGGTAAAGCATTACAAATTTACAAATGTCTGAACTGAGCGCATTTCCTACTTCCTTTACATTAAAGGGGCAACAAGGGACTGTAGAGAGAAAATTCAATTTTTTTTCTTTTTTCTGAGCTATCAGGTCAATATTTGGCTTAACATCTTCTTTGACATATCTATTTTCTTAAAATGTATGGATAAACTCTCAATTTAGAAGTGTAAATTCAGTTCAAAGCTTCTATAAAGGGAGTCCCACTTATAGATTTTTAAGATTCACCACGTTTCAAGAGGAATATCAGCTGAAATAATGTTCATCAAGGGGGTTTCTTTGTAGATAATAAAAATATATGTTACTCTTGATGTACCCTGTGTGCAGAGTCTAGTTAAACTACACTCTGCCAAGTAGAGACCATATTACAGTTTAGTAGCCCCGCCCCACGACGGGTACCGGTGACAGTTTGGGTAATAAATCACTTTTGACCTACGCGCTGCCCTTTCTTCCACCAATCAGCGAGCTTGAAGAAACATACGTCAAATGCGTTCTAATTAAATATGCGCATGTCATTGGTCAATTCCGGGCTCAACGATGACGTCAGAAGGAATGACCATATATAGAACGTCAGTCAAATTTGGCCGACGAACACTGATTGGCGCGGTGAGTTCACAGGTTTATTTTAGTTTGAAAGAGTGAAGACAAAGCTCTCTTTTAAGAAGCGAAGTCAAACGAATGCAAAGGGTACTCTTGATGAAATATCCAAACTTAAATATATTTTGACACTGGTCGATGATCGTTGAATTACCCCCCTGCACTAATTGTTGCACCTTTAATAAGTCATATGTGGTCTGCACTACCAGTGTCAAAAATTTATGGAGTTTGAATAAGATTGGAAAGTGCACAAGAAGTACAAAAACATCGCTATCTGGGGATCTCACAACTATAGTTTTTTTTCTGTATTTTCAGGTTCATTTCATGTTAATTGCATGGGGTATAATTTTTGTATCTGCCTCTTTGTGGGAAGATTCCAGGCTTGATTCAACTCTATGTGTAACAGTAGTTCTATCACTGGTGCACTGTACAGATCTCACCACATGAATCTGTCTTTCTTTGAGTTTAGGGGCATTTTTATCTTTTTCCATTCTTCAAGGATCAACTGACTCAGCTGCATTTCATTCTCATCATTTAAGAGGAATTCCTTCCAATTGTTAGGAATTCTGGTATTAGGTCCTTTTATTATTAGCTTTTTGGAGACACGCCTGCGTATTCTTTCTGGTTCTTTAATTGAATCTTTCTTATAGGAAGCATCTGAAGGATCCTCTCTGCCAGTAATCCAAATGTTTTGGGTCGCTCAGGAAGTATATGGAACAATGCATTGCCATCATAAACTATAATTGTTTTTTCTGGTTTGGGTCCATGTAATATTATATGTTTCCAGCTCATGTAATAATTTTGACTTTTCTGTTTTAACCAAGAGTCCATCAGGTGTTCCAAGAGCCCAGGGTATTAGACTCAGGGGGTATTCCAATATTCGCTTTAGACTGATACTATGCTGCTCTGATAACATGACTAACTGGCCAAATGTATTGCGCTCAGCTCTAATCTCAATCAGTCTGTTTCCAGAGCTTTTCACCTTTTTGACTCCAGCATTGAATTCAGATGTTTTCAGTTTCATTCTTTTATGGAGTCATGAAAACTTTTTCCCTTCTGCACAAATTGGTCTTGAATAAATTGCTTAAAGGCTTGTGTGCCCCTGGATGCTGCATTTAAGAGATCATCTGCTAAATTAGAGAGTGTTGGCATTCCAGATGATATGCAGTATAAATGATCATTGTCCTCAATTTGGAATGGATTGAGAAAGCCATCAATTGAATCAATCAAATTAGTTAATAATAGAACATCAGACAGTAATAAGCCTTGAATAGCTTACTATTCTCCCTTATTGTTTTGCTACATGTTCCCTGCAAATAATAGATAGCAATTTATAATTGCAATTAGATAATCAGTTTATTAATTAAAGTTAAATATAAAGGTGTTTTGTATAAAGTAAAACCTGTGTACAGTGAACATCTATAGAGCCACAAAAAAAGATTTCAATACAGAAAGACAATTTGTATTGGAATCAAGGTATGTGCTGAAAATAGGGTGTTCATTTTACACAGGTGTTCACTAGAGAAAGGTGTTCACTAACCCAGGTCCCACTGTATTAGGCTTATGTTATTTCAAAGACATTCACTAGCTACAAGTAAAACAAGGCATTAACATGACAAAATGTCACCACCTAGTTGAAACAAGATAAAAAATACCTTTTTGACCTTGAGGAGGTCACTAAAGGTCAGATCCATTTTGACCTTTAAAATGTCATTTAATGATCAAATCTATATTCTTAAATCTTAAAAAGGTCATTGAAGGTCAAATCTCAAATCTTTAGTCAGATTTGAACTTCTGATAACTTATAGATGATTTTGAAAAATTGGTTAATTTGAAGCAAATTGAAAAAAGACTTTTTCTGACCTTGAAAAGGTCATTGAAGGTCAAATCTTAAATATAAAGTCAGATTTGAACATCTGAAAACATGTAGATGAAATTTAAAAAACAATTGAAGTCAGTCTATACAGTATTTGTTAATTATTTGAAATTGTAAGAATTTGTTACAGACACCAATTGCCAAGCTCCAACCACAAACCGCCGACCACTGACCACTGTCAAAAAAGAACAGAGACCATAACAATATGTCACCACTTTTTGTTGGTGACATAAAAATGATAACATGATGTGAACCATCCTCCTAAGCAGGTGTCCAGAATCCGTACCTCCTTCTTCCCCCTGCGATAACCAATTTGGACGCGCCTGATTTAACTGAATCATGTGATCTAATTATGCACAATGACTTATACATGATTTCTGTCGCAGTGTTGCGACAGCCAATCAGATTGCGAGTTCTTAATCTGGGAAATGGTAACTGCTTATTGCTGGGGGTAAAAAGAAAGAATATGTTCTGGATTTTGAAGCCCTGTGATCGGAGGATGGCTAGAACATGAAGTATTTATTTTTAGATGAACATGCCAATATGGCCACGCCCTTCTAAGAAGGGATAGAGGGGAGAGGTAAATTGACCCATATAGGCAAAAAACATGTTAGAGTTTGAGTTTTTTCTTTATGGTAATGTGTTGGGGACATGTTGGTGCTACTTTTAGGAAAGTTCCATTGATATTAACCTGAGATTGATTGAGAAATTAAAAAATCAATTCCAATCAATGTCTCTCAACCCCCCTAAATTCTATGATTTTAGGGTGAAAAAATGTTGCTGTTTTTAAATAAAGTTAAAATTCTTCAATTTTTTTACATATGCATTTCAAGTATGATTACTCTTAACAGAAACACCAAAAGAAAGAAGCATTGGTTGTTTAGTTTTTGTTTTATAGCTAAATAATAATGTACCCCCAAGAAATCTGAATTTTAGGGTCGAAAATGCAATTTTAACATCTTTCGCACCATTTGCGGCGCATAAGACCAGTAAAATCTGTTGAGATAGACCTAAATACAGAACCTAAGTCACAAGAGAAATTGTCCCGACAACACCCTGATCGAAGTGCCTCAGATCGCTACCTACAAGCTTAGGATCTCAAGTATTTCAAAATACATGTATGTCTGCTGTAAAATCTTTCTGGTTAACATTCATTTAAGTAATTATTATAAGATAATATGAGATTATAAAGGCTTTCAAAGTTTTTCTATGTGATTCTTGATAAATGCAACTTTTAGTTGAGTCTTATGAGTCTCCATATTGCTCATTGGAACCTACAGCCTATATTTTGGTTTTTAGTGATTTGTCCTATTATATTTTTTATCGCCTACATAAGAGTGGAGTCCAATTGAAATTTTATTTTTCAGTTCATCAAACACTTAGTCGTCTATAAGGAGCTTTCATAGATGCAACATATAATTACAATAATGATGACTGTAATAAAACATGAAACATTCCATCTGAAGGCATTACCATATATACAATCATACGTTGGACATTATTGGCCAAATATTAGTGAATTAACCCACCTGGGGTTCAAAGTATGCCTATATTGTAAACCTGGAACTGTTCCAGATGATTTAATTCAGAAAGTCTGATTTATTTCATATCATATGGAAACATTATCAAGTAGAATGATTATACTTTCTCTTAAAATTGTGCCTTTTGACTTCTGTTATTATACATAGGATGAAGTCTGGATTTATATGTACAAACTAGTCAATGAACAAGAACTGATGCTGAGATCTTACTCAAAAATAAGGATGAATCAGGATTCTTGAAATTCAATTATCCTTCAACATGTAGTTATGCCTTGGTGAGAAATAGTTGGATTTCAGGCATCACAATCTCTTTCAGATTTGACCGCCAGTATATATTGCAGTATAATGTGCAGTATTTGATATATGCAGTAAATGAGAAGTGGCAATATACACAAAAACAATGAAGTATATGAGGGTTATGTTATGGGAGGTTTTGGATATGGGGTATATCCCGAGGGAAATATTGATATCATATTTCCAGAGGGATATACCCCATATCCAAAACCGAGCATCACATAACTTTATCCTATGACAAGTGACTTTTATTTATAATAAATGTTCAATCTCTAGTGGGGAAAGGCTACGACAAGCCCCTTCTGCTTGAGGCTTTTTATTGTACCTAACAAAAGGTACGATATTGTAGTCAGCTTGACGGGCGGCGGGCGGGCGGGCGGCGTCTCACTTTTCAGCTTGTCTACAGGTTTCCAGCCAAACCATTTGAGGGATTCATCTGAAATTTTCAGGGATGTTTCTACATATCAACGTAAAGAACTGATTAGTTTTTGTGCATTCTGGGTAAATCTTAAGGTGGCCATTTTGGATTTTCCGTCCTAAAATCTTCACTTTCAAGACTTGTCTACAGGTTTCCAGCCAAACCATTTGAGGGATTCATCTGAAATTTTCAGGGATGTTTCTACATATCAACGTCAAGAACTGATTAGTTTTTGGGCATTCTGGGTAAATCTTAAGGTGGCCATTTTGGATTTTCCGTCCTAAAATCTTCACTTTCAAGACTTGTCTACAGGTTTTCAGCCAAACCATTTGAGGGATTCATCTGAAATTTTCAGGGATGTTTCTACATATCAACGTCAAGAACTGATTAGTTTTTGGGCATTCTGGGTAAATCTTAAGGTGGCCATTTTGGATTTTCCGTCCTAAAATCTTCACTTTCAAGACTTGTCTACAGGTTTCCAGCCAAACCATTTGAGGGATTCATCTGAAATTTTCAGGGATGTTTCTACATATCAACGTCAAGAACTGATTAGTTTTTGGGCATTCTGGGTAAATCTTAAGGTGGCCATTTTGGATTTTCCGTCCTAAAATCTTCACTTTCAAGACTTGTCTACAGGTTTCCAGCCAAACCGTTCAAATTTTTACATATGTTACACAGTGATAAGTTCTAGAGCTGATTAACTTTTCTGCGGCCATCTTGCTTTCTTGGTCAACAAGACCACAATGCTGTGTTTTAGGTACGATATTGTTCACGTCTGTGCCTTGTTTCTTAGCTAAGGCCTCTCTACATTTAGTAAATTTAATGTCAGTCAGAATATCATATTCATAATTTTTCTTCCTCAAATGCCTGATGAAGCTCCCAAAGAAAGCTCGGGCTAAACTCGGCTGATGATACTCCTCTCCATTTTTTGGACTGCATTGAATGAAGCCAAAAGATCGTTTAGTGCTTCTGGTTCAATTGTTTCTATTGGTCTTAGCTCGCCTTTCTGCACAAGAAAGGATTTGAGAACGCCCATATCCAAAATGGTTTTATTGAGAGTATTCTCATTTTCATTACTTTCAAGAAATTCTTCGACGTTTTGGTCAAGATCTACCACCGTCTGCTTCCATTTTGGTAGTTTCGCTATAGCGAGATATTCTAACGAATTTTGACTGTTAATACACCAAGCGAAAACGTTTTCCCGGGAATATTGGTGCGGGAGATATACAGCGGGAGATATATATATGTTCCGCTCCTCCAAGACATCGATTTTATATCCCGCTGTTATGTACCTTAAACCTCTCTTGTCATAGGATAAAGACTGATACCCAAACATAATCAAATGTAATATTCATGTACATGTAGTTAATATGATAAATATAGACTTATATAAGGAATTCGAATTTTTGCTATTATGAATATTATGTTCTTGTAAAACTGCATCAAACCTATTATGAGAAAACCAGTCTTATCACATATGATAAATAAATATGATAGTTACAAGCAGTAACTCAGGTAGAAAGCTTGATATGATGAAGTATAAAACTGAATATTTTGAGGTTATGAAATGTTGATGTTGTATTGCAGCTTTTAGAGGTCAAAAAGGAATACAAATGTATGTGATAAGGTCCCTTCTCATGATTGGTTGGTTGGTGGTATATTATGAGCAAATTTAATATTATCGTTAATTACTAATACATACAAATAACCCTTTAGTTTACCTGCATGAATAGTTTAAAATATACTTGTTCAGAATAAAATATTTAAGTTTGGAAAGTTAATATGTCACTACCAAAAGTGGTGACATATTGTTATGGTCTTCAATTTTTTCAACTGCAGTTGGCATCCATCAATTGGCTTATGTAACAAATGATGGGTGGTGATATTTTGCATGTTAATGCCTTGTTTCTTATCAAAAATGTGATGAATATCGATGGTATCCCATAGTATACTAAAACAAATATATGGGATTTGTTAACACAATGTACATATAGCATTTCTTTTTATTACCATATTTAATTGCGTCTAAAGTGCTGTTCTGTCTTAAATACGTAAACTATGTTTATACATAATTTATTCAGGATAAACCTGATATTCCGAACATTTCAACATGTAACAAGTTATAGGACATGCAGGTAAGTGATGAGAGAAGGTAAGTGAGAAAGTTGTAACCTGTGTGACTTCAAGAGGGGAGCCTGGAATCTGCTCCAGTTTCATTCTAACTATGGATTTTTGTCACAATTTCTAATTACTTGCTAGGCTCTTTTTTGTGCCCCATCAGGTTTGTCTATGAGCTCAGAGTGCCAAGAATCACCATCTTTTGGCCTCTTGCAAACATTAATTTCATGACTAGTTAAAACTTTCCTTGTCACCAGGTCCCCTTTGCTCATGGATTATTTTATTGATTGTTCTGTTGTTGTCATAAACATGAATATTTATTTTTACGTACATCCGTTATGGTGCCCAATGCCTCTTGCTTTTGTGATGTCATATCATCTTCCTTTTTAACATGTTCAGTTTGTATAACTCTGTCTTCATTGTGGCCAAAACAAATCACATCACAATCAAACACATTTCTTCTACCAATGTATCAAGCATCCGTCATTATGTTGATATCATTTGCATCAGGATATGTCACATTTTTTCATCCAAAGCAATTTTCCAAGATTCTTTCATAGCTTCACTGATATGAGAAGATGATTCATTTATGCAGGCCTTCTCTTTTCTCCAACCAAGATGCCCCATACTACCTGCTTCTATAACATTCTCATATTATGAGAAATGACAATAATTGAAATAATTACTTTTCAATTTTTTTTATTTCAAATTGATCGAGAAGACCAATTCAAACACATATTTTACCTAGTCTCTTAGCTATCATCCCCGTGTGTCATACTTCACCTGTTCCAAATGTGCTTTAATTTCAGATTACCCCAGAAGTAATGCTTACAGTTTTCTTGAACTGGAAGAAGAAGTGTGATGTTAAACACCAATATAAATTAGATGGGGCGTATAAAACGCCATCAAAACAGGCATTTTTATTAAATGAGTGAGTTAAGGATTGGAGCTATGTGTTAAATGCATTGGATGCTTATTCATTCAACTCGTTGTCAACACGGCGTCATTGCCTAAACTGAGCACTTGTGGCGATTGCAAAGTTTGCAAGAACACCTTCATGATCATGATTCAGTCTACCCTTGAACTGAGTCTATGACTTAAATTTTTTAAATCAGACATAACAAATTAAGCTTTACGACCCACTTCAGAAATTCTTGGAAAAACAAAATGCATATCAACCAAAAAGTAAAAACCATATTACAGGGTGTCCCGAAAGTATGGGGCCCCCCTGAGGCAGACATATTTCAGTGTCCTCATAGTATGTGTCATATATCATTTTAAAGCTTATCCAAAGTTACATTGATTTGCCAAGTATCATGGTTGAACTCCCAAATGGGAAAAAGTTACAGTCATTTTAAAAGTTAGTGTTTTGTCAAAATAATTTTACACCACATAACTAGTCAATGTGTCCCCCATTGGCCATGTTAACAGCAGCAATTATTTCCAGATATGACCTTAAAAGCCCTTCAAATAGGGGTGTGGAATTTTATAACCCTCTTAAAACCTGTTAAGGGACTTTAGAAGAGTTTCCTTAGAGTTTCTACCCTCACAGTTCTGTTTTTTTCAACTCAATATCCCTCCGACCCGAAAAGAATTGCTGCTGTTAAGTTGGCCTGGGAGGACACATTGACTAGTGATTTGGTGTAAAATTGAACTTAATTTTGACCAAACACTAAATTTTGAAATGCCAGTAATTTTTTCACATTTGAGAGTTGAAGCATGATACTTGGCGAATCGATGTAACTTTGGATAAGCTTTAAAATGATATAGGACACATACTATGACGACACTGGTATATGTCTGCCTAGGGGGGGCCTCATACTTTCAGGACACCCTGTATTTCCTATATTTATACCATTACTAGTAAAGAGGTTGTGTAAGCTTTTGTCATAATTATATTTATTTAGGTTTTGGAATATGAAATTTCATAAATTAATTGTTCAATTATTTTAGGAAATGCAATAGGACTTTGAGAGTCAGAAAAAGGAAATGACGCAAGTATGGTTTTTACTTTAACTGAAACTGATTTTGGTTGTGAACATCCTATAACCCATTTTGTTTTGTCAGTCATGGCTTTATCAGCCCATTCAAATGTTATTGTGTTTTTTCCTTTTTTGTAATCTTCCCTATCCAGGGGATCCTATTGCCCTCTCGTTTTACTGGTAACACCACCCAGTGTCCAACATATAAATCCTTTGGCGTGGGAGACATAATGAAATCTGGAATGAAACATGCAAATTCGGTCAATAATGTTTTCATAATGTCTCTATTCAGCCCATTCATATGTTATTGTTTTTTCCTTTTTTAAATTTTCCCTATCCAGGGGATCCTATTGCCCTCTCCTTTTACTGGTAACACCACCCAGTGTCCAACATATAAATCCTCTGGCGTGGGAGACATAATGAAATCTGGAATGAAACATGCAAATGTCTCTATTCAGCCCATTCAAATGTTATTGTGTTTTTTCCTTTTTTATAATCTTCCCTATCCAGGGGATCCTATTTCCCTCTCCTTTTACTGGTAACACCACCCAGTGTCCAACATATAAATCCTCTGGCGTGGAAGACATAATGAAACCTGGAATGAAACATGCAAATTCGGTCAATAATGTTATCATAATGTCTCTATTCAGCCCATTCAAATGTTATTGAGTTTTTTCCTTTTTTTAAAATTTTCCCTATCCAGGGGATCCTATTTTCCTCTCTTTTTACTGGTAGCACCACCCAGTGTCCAACATATAAATCCTCTGGCGTGGGAGACATAATGAAACATGCAAATTCCGTCAATTATGTTTTCATAATGTCTCTATTCAGCCCATTCAAATGTTATTGTGTTTTTTCCTTTCTTTAAATTTTCCCTATCCAGGGGATCCTATTTCCCTCTCCTTTTACTGGTAGCACCACCCAGTGTCCAACATATAAATCCTTTGTCGTGGGAGACAATGAAACCTGGAATGAAACATGCAAATTCGGTATAGATAAAATTATATATAGGGCAGTTTTTGTTTTTATATTTTAAGCTTAAATATTAGATCATAAAATTCAGAGCAAATTATTGTAAATTATTCCAGAGATTCATTGTGTTAAGATATCATGAATTATTTCCAAAGTCAGTAATGTTTGTATACTGATAGTCAATTATATACAACAAATCCTGGATAGTTCAATGACTTACTTATACTTTCGGGGGAGGATTTTTGCTCATCAGCTTTCAATTTTTTTTCTTCAGAATCTTCATCTGAAATATTCATAATTTACTCACAATTTATCTTTATTATTATTAAATAAAATACCTCTTGAGTGGAAAGTGACCTGATACTGATAAATTGTTCTTTGACTAAAAATTGCCTTGACTGTTTTGCACTTGCAACGAGAAAAGAAAAGAAAAAAGAATCTCAATATTAACATGTATGCACAAGTGCAAAAAAGGAAAATTTTTTGCAACATTTTCATTCAAATAGAGGATTGTCAAATTAGTTCGATGTTCATACTGGGTTTTCTTGAAGTAAATCCTTTTATCATGGAATACATTGAGGGTATTGTTTAAGCTTTCAACGTACGGTGTATTCAGTCCTTTATTATACTTAATTGCCATTCTGTACATGGTAGACTTTTTTATGGCATGGGCCAGCTTACCTATATCCCACTGGTTTGTCAACATTAAAGTGCTTGGCTCATAATTTGGATCTATCCGGCATCTGGCTTTAGCGTGGCAATTTTCATGATTATTACGGTATAGTGTTGAACCATATTGTCTAACATCTGTCGTAAAATGATGTGGTCTTCATTACAATTCAGCATCGCATAATATTAAAATTGACGGATAGATTCTGGTTTGTCTTCAAGCTGCCTATGCCAAGTTTGTCCATGTGATTTTTTAGATCCATGTGCTATGTTTGATATCTGTTTTTTCATGTTGTGAGATGCATGCCAGGTATCATTTTGGTTGATGGTTGGCGCTCTCTCATCACGTATGAACACATTTATGGCTGTGTTAGCATCATGTACGTGAGTCCCAATCCAAATAGAATTCTCATCAAATGTTTCGTAAATTTTCTTTGTCCCGAATGTCTCATGCCTTTGAGGGGATGGGTCATCATTTTTAGTAACGTGACAGGATTGGAGAACTTGGTGAGATTTGTACCCAAGCACAATGACATCACAGTCATTCGCATTTTTATGAGATCCATGACAACCATCACTCATTATAGTAATTCCATCTTCAATGTTCTCGTACATTCCAATTTCCAAATGGACAGCCTCCTCCATTGATTCCTCCTTGAGGTCATGGACTACAGGTGCATATACTCCAGTAAACCTGTCTAACTGAAGCTGCGACAGACTCCCCATTCCAGCACCCTCGGTTAATCTTTTATACTGAGAGGGAAGCATCCCCGATGTAATATATCCTTGAAAAAATCTAAAATTCACAAAGAATTCTTGATTTGGAAGATATTGAGAAGCCCACTTGAATGTATGTTCTCTTTCACATTTCAGTCCAATCTGCGCGGCATGACCATATAATGTGTGGTCAGTCCATTGAAGAGGTCTGTCACAGAACATGTTATGTTCAGTTACTTGGCATACAAGTTTTTCAATAGCTGACTTTGATGCCAAAAACATCAGTTGATCAGTTTCCTGCTGTGGAGTATTTACATAGGATTTTAGAGGAACATAGGTCTGATGACTAGTGACAGTACTATTTATATCTTCTTGTTTGACAGAACTTGGGTTGTTGTGCAACAACCAAAAATCTAGAGCTTCTTCAACAGCTTGAGTGTTATTAAAATAGTTCTTTGAAAGTTCTTTTTATTTACCTTCCCTTGTACTTCAATCTTTTTATCTTCATTACCAGTCAAATACAGCTGAAATTTAGCTGGTTTTGGTTTTTTTCTTTGATCCATTTTTACAAGTGACTTGATAGAGCTTTATAGCAAGACAGTTCTGAAACCAGAAGTGCAAATCAAAATGTGTTTCCCAAAAAGGGAAGGAACATTCTGTTGTAAAAGAGGTACAATTTTATTATTTTAAAGTAAATATTTCCAAATCAACTATGGATTTATTTGGGTCCTAAGAGTGTTATTAATCTTAAGAAGATTCCCCAAGATAATATTATAATATTATTTACTTGATATTTCAATATATACAATTTGAGATAACTATCTGACTATCCATCTATGGTGAGTTATGCCTCATGTGGTTCATCCCTAAATGTGTCTGGGGGGCTATACCATTCCCAGGATACTTCTCATGATCACTTGCTCTCATTATTTGGCAATCATATGGACCATTCCTACTAGAACCCATGTATGTATTTATATAGTTGGAACCAAAGGCATTTTTGTTTGTTTTCCATCAACTTGATGTCTTGTACAAATGAAATATTTGACAATGTAGGCAGTATATCTGTCCTCACTAAACCAGTCTGTAATTGAGGGAATCACATTTTGACAGGGCTATATTTCTGTCTGTTATATTAAACATTTTAGGGTCCCCCCTAGATCCCTCACTTCTTTGAACATATATAATTCTACAATAATCTTGTGTTGGATGCACTTATGGAGATCACACAGCACTTTCTCCAAACATAATCTGAGCAAGACTAAGAATTTTCAGTTTTCAGAACTCATTACTTTCTGCTCTTTATCTGATCTGACATAGGCATATTTTGAGTATTTGGGTAGATGAATCTGAAGAACTAGCAATAAGAGAATTATTTAATCATTTTGATTTGGACGTTCAAGAAGCAACCAGAGACGATATATGTAAACAGTATTCACCCACTGTTGCTAGCAATGAACCAGAACTTATTGAGGATGACCCTGAGGTGCCATTGATCCCCCCAATTGAAGCGGAGACTGAGTTCCCCCATTGTTTTTGTACTCCTTGCTGCACCTCAGAGAGATTAAACAATTGTGGTGGTATTAACAACAAGTACAACCCCACGAAAACAATTCAACGGAATGTAAAAAAAATATATAAGAAGTTTTGGGTAATGCTGCAACACAGACTAGCATGGAGAGATGAAAGGTATCAACTACAGAAGAAACTTGCATTTGAAGCAGATCCTAGACACAGGATTTGTTTAATTTACCATGGACATCAACGTGACATCATGCCAGATTGTGTGGTTCAATTAGTAAGATATTGGCTGCTTAATCCTTCTAAGATGTCTTACATGGGACACCATAAAATACCAGTACTTTCTGTGATCTTTATAACTCTCAAATATAATATTACTATCAAAATTTAATTGGATTAAAGATCAATTGATATTGGATTAATCATTTCATATGAAAACAAATCATGTAAGTACAACTAATTCCGCCAAATCAACATGTGCTTGTCTGTTTATGTTAACTGAGTGACTGTTTATTGGCTCATGATAATTACCCATATCACATGATCACTAGTTTATTTAATGGGAGTTGCTTGCAACTTTAAAACCGGCCTTTAATTGTTTCATGGGGAAATCTTAATGAAGCATGTACCATGTAATGGAATTGAGCACTATATGTTTGAGTGATCAATATTGACCATATGAAAACCTTTTCAGTGTTTTGACCTTTTCAGTGTTTTGCTTAACAGGAAAAATATATATATGGTTATAGCCATACTTAATTTAGGAGGGAGATGGTCTCAAATTTTCGTTGTCATCAAGGTTTCATATCACTTACTATTAATATTATTTATTAGTTTTACATAGAACCTAAATTCTGATAAACAGTTTGTGACCTAGTTTCATGACCTTGGGCTTTGCCCTTCACAATTTTTTATATTTTGATCTCAATAGATGCTTTGAAATTAACCTGCCTAAAGGACGATTCTCGGTTTGGAGAACAGTCTCCTGGGCTAATAATTTTTTTAATGAAAAATATAGAAATATTACCCAAATTAAACTATGAATATTCAAAAGAGGACATTTAAATCTACAAGATGTAAAAATAACAAATTGGTCTGAAGCAGGGGTAACGCTCAATTAGACCCATTCAATAAAATACAAGTCTCGATTTGGGGAAAGAAGTTCATCAGTGTACTGCGCTAATATTTTTTTTGCGAAAATTCTAGAAATATTACCCAAATTAAATTATGACTATTCAAAAGAAGACATTCAAATGAATCAGGGATAATGCTCATTTAGATTGATGAACTGCGTTCTCAAAACCGAGAATCGTCCCTCAGATCCAAATCTAATGTTAAAAAATCAACTTTTTTACCTTTCAATCTGGAGTGTAATGAAGTAAATTTTGTTCAGAGTGATTTGCTACTCCAGAGATTGCATTTTTTGGGTTGGTCAAAAAGTGTTACAGAATATAATACTTACTGGATGCTTGTCCACGCAAATACTTTTTGTGTCTCCAGTATGCAACCCTTACATAACTTATATCACTAAGTTTGTCTTTTACTTCTTTAAATGCTGTATCAATTTCTGGAATAGAGAACAAATGAAATATTCATGCTAACAAATGTTTTATAAATTCCAACTTTTTTCACAACAATGTTCACTGTACATATATCCATAATTCATTTTGTGAATTTTAATTGAAAATGAAAACTAATTTTAATAAATTATTCTTACTCTTTTCAAATTAAATGGCTCACCTTTTTTCTTTTCTTGTCTTAAGTTTGCCTCAGCGGATATAGTTGCACCATTTGGTACTGGTCTGTCATCTTTGGATCTTTGTTTATGTGTACTACCTACATTGAATTTAATATTCAATTATCAGATAGCTAGAGAGAATTATGATATTTTTATTGAAGTATATTTGAGGCTAATAATATGAGATTCATGATAGATGACTTACTTTGATCATTTTTGTCTGCCATTATACCAGTCTGAATGTCCCCATCATTATTACAATCTTTACCAGGCTTATAGGAAGCATAATCAAGTTGTCTTTTGAGCCCTAAAAGCATCAGAGATAAAATGTAAAACACTACTATGATATATTATCCATCGCCACAACATTTATTTCTCGTAATTTATTTAATTTTAAATTGATTCACAAATGACAATTATAAAAGTACGATATTTACATAACAAGTTAATTAACCCCTCTGTAACTAATATAGAATAAAGTACAAAACCAATCTTCTGTTTGGGTCAAGTAGAACTTTATTAAGATTACGTAACATTACGTAACTAATAGTTGTTTAAAATTTTTTCTACCCCTTTGACACTTGCAAACAACTTACTAATGTTCTACTTAGATAAGCAAAGCTATTTCCAGAGTTGAATGCGATGTTGAACTTTTAATCTCACTATTGACAGATTGTGCTATAGCTAATGGCTGCCATAATGAGTGCCATAATAATTAAGAGTCATAAGATTGCTAAAACCATGATAATTGTGTCATAAACAATAATGATCATTGCTGTGAAGAGTGGGTGGGTGGGTGGAAATTCAAGATTCAATTATCATGCTAAGGCTTTGCAACTAACTAAACTGGTCTCCTGGCCATATGGCTAGGAAGTCTGAAACAAGATATCCGCCCTTTCAGTAAATTGCAGGGAACTATTTAATCCAATAAATAGTACAATAATTAATGCTAAAACACTGACCAGCAGGTCAGTATAACCTAACATAATTTGCTCATAAATTAAGTTTAATTACTTAAACTTTTAACTCAACACATAATTGAATATGGTAAAATTACAATACTTTAAATAGAAATGACCATTTTAAAAAGAAAAGGAATGAACATAATGCACGCGTGTAGCAATGTCTTGTCATATTATATTGTTACATGTCATTTTGAAGTTTTATGTGTCTTAGCTCACTTCACTTTTGAGATCATGGAACACAAATGCCAAGAAAGCAAACTCATAATGTAAATCTGTCATTAGAAAAAGATATATCACATATCACATTCAAAGAACAAAACACCAAGGGACAATTCATTCATACTGAAATTATATTGTTTTTTTTTATTAGTATTGAAGGGAAAAGCAATTACCTTTTATTTTGAAGGTTGTAGTATAAAATACCATCCAATAACCCGGAAGTGAATTATAGAAATATAGGTATCGTGAGCCAGAACAAAGGGAAATTGGACTAGTACTTCATAAGAAATTACTAATGAGGTAAGTGATGAATCGGTGTCGGGAATATGATAGAATGATAGGTCTAGTGTAAAAAGGGTGAAGTTACAAGGTGAAATATAAACCTACACAAATACAACACAGCAAGCTAAAAAGAATAAGGGATTAGGTACTTTAAATATCACCACACCAACTACCAACTAATAGTAAATCACACAAGAAATATATTCATTCAATAAAGTCTATTCTATTATACTTGCGTTTTATGTCACAACTGAAATATATATGTACAATGCGAATAAATAGTATTTAAATTATATAGATTATAATTTACATAAATGCTAATGTCTTTAAATCTATTAGAATGAAATTAAACTCAATAACGCTGAAATCTGCAGTCTGATAAAATGTCTTCAAAATTATGACCGGGATACTACTTCAAATCAGAACAGAATTGCCAACAACGATCTTGTAATAAAGTTGAATTTTATGCCCTCTATAAATTCAGTCGGGAACTAATAGCATGAAAAGTGACGTCAGCTATGCGTTAAAAGCCCGAAGGAGATTTTGATAAATGGGAAAGAGCTGTGAACTTTCAACCGTCAGAGACTAAGGATGTTATTTTAAACACCAGAGGTGCAAACTCAATGGAATGTGCCCGTAAGGACTTCTTTCAATTACAATCAAATTCAAGTTCAAGTTAAAAGCTGTCAAGGATACAATAATCCACAAAGATGCTCAAGTTTTAATTAATGAATCTAGACTTCAAAAGTGACGTATGTGATCACGTGACTAAGTCGTCTGCTTTCCCCAAAGTTATGATTTAATTTGACCAATAATTCCCTTAATCTCTATTCTGTACTATCTTGAACCTTGTGTTCGGGAAAAATGAAAGTTTTTGAAATGTTTTCTCAAAGTTCAATTATCGATCAATATTACTGTCTTAAATCTCTTCACTCCCTAATGGAATGCTACAGTACTGAAAATTAACTTACCCAAACGTCAACACCCCATTTTTCGTCGAAGATTACGTTCATAGCCCAACTGGAATCTTGAGACCGTGTTCACTGAGGGTACTGTGCTGTAGCGAGTATTTTCCGAATCTTAGGTTCAGCGGTGCAGGAATTGTTACATTGTATCCGCGAAAGACACTTGTTTATATAGCAACAGATGGACATACGCAATCTTGGAGAAGATGTAGGGAAAAATATATGTAATGTTGCTAAAAATGGGATATTACCAAGGTTTTTAGAGCTACATAGGGTAGTAAAAAGGCAGAAAGAGCAGCTTATTGGACAGGAATTATGAGGTAGGGACTGAGAAAATGATGTCACTTTGAAAAGTGACGCAAAGTTGAGACTGCAAATTCAGCGCTTTACAATGATAAATAGGTTTTCTCTATAAATATACTAGCTCTGATACGATGATTCTGGCATACGTATTGCAATAATGTGATCATGTTAAAGGGACATGATATGGTTAAATACTGATTATATATATTAAAGGGACACACACTGGATAAATACGATATAATAAATAGCTATATACAGGGTGGGTCTCTACAACTACCCCCTTCTTAAAAAATTCAGTTTTGTCCTCAAACATAAAAATCAAGCTAATTAAGCTAACCGCCTCACTGTATTCAGGAGAATTTACATTAACAAGTCACAACAAATCACCCAAAAAGTCTATGCACTGTTCAAAAAGTCTAAGTCCAGCCCCTCCAAGTCTACATCCGGCCCTTCAAGGTATTCTCCAACCGCTCTGCTGTTCATCCCCAGCAGAGGATCCCCGCTCTCCGCCAGCAATCCTTGGACCAGAGGGGAATCTGCTAGTTCCGGCCCGTCCTCTAAATCCCGCAGGGGATGCACAGCGGCTTGGAGCTGAGGCGCCGAGATCAGTGCGGGATCGACCCCCAGCTCCTGGCCCGTGCCATCCCCCTCGACCTCTGTCCTCTCCTTCTCCACCCGGGGACGCACGGCGGCTTGGAGCCGGGGCGCCGAGATCGACGCGGGATCGACCCCCAGCTCCTGGCCCGTGCCATCCCCCTCGTCCTCTGTCCTCTCCTTCTCCACCTGGGGACGCACGGCGGCTTGGAGCCGGGGCGCCGAGATCGACGCGGGATCGACCCCCAGCTCCTGGCCCGTGCCATCCCCCTCGTCCTCTGCCCTCTTCCTCTTCCGTGAGGGCTCTTCCGTCCCCAGGTTGAGGTGCCTCCGCCGGTGGAAGGCGAGCCCCTCAACCTGGGCAGGGGTAAACATCCGTGGGCAGTCGCCCACCCCACAGGCTATAGTGGAATCATGGGCGTTCACCCGGTGGAGCTGCCAGTTCCCCTGGCTCACGAACTGAGCAAGGCAGCGATAAGGCCGCCTTGGCACCCATCCTCTGGGTGGGTCAGCCGACATCTGGCAGACCTAAAAGAAAATAAAACTCTTACCTTCTCACCCTACTAGAAAGGTTTTTAGTATTTTTATACAAACCTCCCCTAGGATCTCAAGGTACTAGTTTTCTTTGATATTCAATTAATACATAAGTACTCGACAATATGGAACTAGAATGAACATCCTCTCATTCTCTTTCAATCTATTCAAGTCTCTTTAGTAAAAGGTTACAGTTCTTTATTTGGAAGTTTAAAAAAGAAAGTTATAAAAATGGGTATAAGCTACAAGCACAAGCTAAGACACATTGAATTACTTTGAAAGTAATATAGAAAAATGCACACAATAGGGATATTAAGACACTTGACTCGACTTATGAAATCTGAAGTGAGACTACTCTATAACATAATCAGTTAACCACTCAGGTTTCTTTCGGGTCCTTTGCCTTCCAGAATTTTCAGTCTCATTTTCTTTAATTTCAGAAGCATTCTCAAAATCTGAGGGTTGGGAATCCTCAACAGGGGTTTCAGTTTCTTGATCTAGACTCTCATTAGTATTTTGTGAAATGAATGTTTTGAGGCGATCGTGGTGAATGACTCTTGTATCTCTCTCATTAATTTTAATTAGATACCTTAAATCATCTATTCTCTCCGCCACCTCATAGGGTCCATGCCACTTTAAAGCAAACTTAGGAGTTTGGCCAACCTTCACAGCTGGTACATGGACCCAAACACGTGATCCCTTTTCGAATGACTTTAAATTTGCTTTGACATCATACCCTCTCTTCTGTCGGTCACTAGATAATTTGATATTGCCGCGAGCCGCCTCGTGAATATTGAGTAGAACTTCTTGTAATTTCTCACAGTATTTTGTATGACATGTACTATCAAGTTCTCCCCTCTCAATTTCAGGAGGAGGCCCGAGCAACAGATCGGTGGAGGTCCGAACCTCCCTTCCGAACATCAGAAAATTCGGGCTGTAGCCAGTAGTAGCATGAACAGCACTGTTGTAAGCAGAAACAACAAAGGGAAGACATCGGTCCCAGTCCCTCTGATCGGATGCAACAATTTTAGACAACATAGCCTCCACAGTCCTGTTTGATCTTTCTACCATACCATCAGACTGTGGATGATATGGAGTCGTTGTTGTCTTACTCAAGCGGAACATTTCACATAATTCTTTGAATAGTTTTGATTCAAACTGGGCACCTTGGTCAGAATGAATTTGTAGAGGTGACCCATAAATACAAATGAAATGATGCAGCAAAGCTTCTGCCACGGTGGCAGCTTCTTGATTAGGGACAGGAACCAATGCCAGGACCTTTCTGAAATAATCTTCAATTGATACTACATACTTGTTACCCAATAGACTTTCGGGTAAAACTCCCAAAATATCAATGGCTATTCTCTCAAGAGGGGCACCCACATTGTATTGTTTCATTGGTGTTCGATGTTTCTTATTGGGTGGATTTCTCCTCTGACACAAAAGGCAACCCGATACCCATCTAGCAAGGTCAGACTTGAAACCAACCCAATAGTATTTGGCCCTCAAACGATCAAGAGATTTATTGACCCCGAAATGCCCACTGTCAAGAGCCCCATGAGTCATTTCTAAAATGGTTTGGCGCATATTTTCAGGCACCACGATTTGCCAGCTAATGATCCACCCTATGCAGACAGAGCCTGTGGGAAATATTGGGTGCGGAGCAAATGAGCGGAGGGTGCGGAGCTAACGGTTATTTTTGAATTCAAATTTGGGATATTTCTGAAACTAAGCCGTATTGGGACTTCAAATCTACCAAGATATGTGTATTTGACACCAAATATCAATACAATATTGTGAAAATAGTAGCGCAATTCATTCTATAGCGACGCAGTGTGCCTTAAACCTTTCCCAGACCTATATATTTTGAAATTATCCTTTTAATACTGAGTCCCCAGCATTCATAAAAAATGGTGTTCAAGGTGCACTATCTATACAAATTATTTTTGCATCTTGGAAGCCAGGCAGTATCTGTATGATTTTATAAAAATTCGGAAATTTTTTCAGATATGAGCCCCCTCTAAATATTGGGTGCGGAGCAGCTCCATAAACGTAGCTCCGCACCCAATATTTAGAGGGGCTCATATCTGAAGAACATTTCCGAATTTTTATAAAATCACACAGATACTGCCTGGCTTCCAAGATGCAAAAATAATTTGCATGGGTAGTGTATCTTGAACACCATTTTTTACGAATGCTGGGGACGCAGTATTAAAAGGATAATCTCAAAATATATAGGTCTGGGAAATGTTTAAGGCATACTGCGTCGCTATAAAATGAATTGCACTACTATTTTCACAATTTTATTGATATTTGGTGTCAAATACACATATCTTGGTATATTTGAAGTCCCAAAACGGCCTAGTTTCAGAAATATCCCAATTTTAAATTCAAAAATGACCGTTAGCTCCGCACCCTCCGCTCATTTGCGCCGCACCCAATATTTCCCACAGGCTCTGTCTGCATAGGGTGTGATCCCAGTATCAGTATCTACCCATTTTCGATAAATAACCCCTGTTCCAATTTGAACCTGTCCCACTGAGACCAGTAATGTTTTAAGGTAGGTGATTTGTCCGATACGTCTGCCCAGTCAGGTCGGTTCCCCACTTTAAGCCAATTGTTGATTGTTAAAAGACATGGATCCTGAGCCAAGGCCTCTTCATACTCTTTGAGAGATATTCCCGGTGCCCAAGTGCACCCTGAAACAGGAACATTCCTCAATTTGGGAGTATTGAACAAGCTCTGGCTCCAGGTTCGAGTCGAAGGTTACGTCAAAACTTCTAAGAAGCAAGTCAACCTCAGAATCAGTCAAAGTTTCTCCCTTCCCAGGAACTCTACCCAGTTTCTCTTGTCTTTTGCAATATGCACAGTCAGTACAGGGACGTCTTGACATTCCGTCGGCGTTCAGATGTTTTGTACCAGGTCAATGTTCAATTTTGAAGTCATATTGTCCCAATAACTCTAACCACCGGGCAATCTGTCCTTCAGGATGTTTAAACCTCAACAACCAAGCCAGAGAGCCATGATCTGTTCTGACTTTGAAACGACTGCCGTAAAGGTAATGGTGAAACACTTTAACAGCCCTCACTATAGCCAACAATTCCAATCTAGTGACACAATAGTTACGCTCAGGTTTGGACAATGATTTGCTATAATGACTGACAACTTTCATCTCACCATTGACTTCCTGTTGTAACACAGCACCAACCTGACAGGCAGAAGCATCAGTATCCAAGATAAATTCGTTGGACTTATCTGGGTAAGCCAACAATGCGGAACTCAAATAAAGTCTCTTCAATTCTTCAAAGGCAAATTGACAATCCCCTGACCAGACAAACGGAACACCTTTTTCAGTAAGTTTGAACAAAGGTCTGGCCAGTCCTGAAAAACCTGGGATAAACTTCCGGTAGTACGAACAGTAATCCACAAAAGACTGGATTTGTTTCACAGTACGAGGAACAGGCCAATTCACAATCGCCTCAGTTTTCTTTGGATCGATTTTGACTCCATCTTCAGACACAACGTGACCCAAATAGGATACTTCTTTTTGAAACAACTTACACTTTTTCGGAGACAATTTCAATCCAGAACTTCTCAATTTTTCTTCAAGACTTGACCTAATTTTTCCAAATGACTCTCAACATCCTGGCTAAATACAATTATGTCATCGAGATAACCCAAACACATCTCTGGAGACAAACCAGCAAACACACATTCCTTAAGCCTCTGAAAGGTGGCTGGGGCATTAGCCAGACCAAACGCCATTACATTAAATTCATACAAACCACGTTTAGTGCAGAAAGCAGTCTTCTCGGCGTCAGCATCGTCCATAGTTATCTGCCAAACCCACTAGCCAAGTCAAATACGGTGAAGTATTTAGAACCACACAAAGAGTCTAAAGTATCGTCAATTCTTGGCAGAGGAAATGCGTCCTTGATGGTGATGTCATTAAGTTGTCTGAAATCTATACAGTACCTATAGCTACCATCCTTCTTTGGCACCATCACAACAGGTGAGGCCCAAGGACTTTTGGATGGCTTAACTATGTCATGTTCAATCATTTCGTCCAAAGCCTTGTCATATTCAGCCTGTTTAGACAAAGGCACACGTCTAACAGGTTGTTTGATGGTTCGGGCAATTATCTCCTTGAAACTAAGATCTGGCGATTTAATAATCAATTTGTACTTACAAACATTCTCATGGGTGTAGATGACATCTTCTAATCAGCGTTCGCGTTCCTCAAACGTATATTTTTAAAACAAATTCGCGTGTAGTCAGCTTGATGGAGAACTACGGAAGGTCGGAAAATTATTTGTCGTTAAGATATTTCTCTGTATGCTGGGTTCCGGGCCGGTAGGTGTCAAAACTGTTACAACAAAGCAGGTACAAAGAGCATTTTATACTAAACGCTCAAAGACCGGTATTTTAAAAGATTCCACCTAGGAATGCATGATATTGCATTTCTAATAGATATTTGTAAGAAATTCCTGCCAGGATTGCACAAGGTTACATATTTTAGAGGAATTTTAAAGGTTTAAGGGTCCCAGTGAATGCCGGGTAAGCACATTCCTACTAGGAATCCAGGCTTCAAGGCAACATATGGATCCCCTCATTGCCCTGCTGCAATGGAGAAACGGGGAATCCCCGAAATTCCTGTGAGGTATTTTTCTAAATTTCACTACAATTTCTGCAACCGAAGGCATTCTCAAGGCTTAAACACTGATTCACAAGATATAATTTATGAGGAACTTCACACCACAGAGCCAGGAACCCACTATCACTATCAGCTGATTACCGGAGTGAAGTTTCATTATCAAGGTCTGCATTCACTAAAGCCAGGCAAAACAACAACAAAACAATTTACTACCCAGAAAAGTCCCCATTAACTCCCAATGCACTTAGATTATTCCACAAAATACAACAAGCAATTTATACTTTCCAAAACCACAGACCATTAAAGGATTTTAAAACCATACTGCATTTTCCCTATTTTGCCCTTTGTGCTTTAATAGGTAGAGTGGGTCTCTACAATGCTGATTAAACCAACAGTTTTTGTGCATATTCAAACTCTAAAATCATATTATCTACACTTTTTTATTTTTCAAAGATTGAACATTTGTTAAGTATAGTCTTTGTTTTTTCTAAATATTAAAAGAAATGTGTCTCCCACGGCTTAATGATTGATATATAGAGCATTGTAAAGTCCAACTATTTACATCTTTAACATCACATTTCTGACAGTATACTTACTAATATTACTTGCTTTCATTTACTACCAGCATTTACATTCAGATTTCTGTTTTAAGTAAAATAATAACAATACTCCCATTGTCTACACTGTTTTTTTTATTTTAAAAAATTCTTTTTGTTTCTGGCTCTGCATTTGAATATTTCGGGAGAAACTAATGCCATTTGTTCCGTGACAGTTGACATAAGTCGGGCCTTTTGTTTGGCATTTGCCTTTGTGCTGTTTACCCTATATTTTGGCACCTTGATATAGGTCGTACGCTGGATATATATAAAAAAATTCAATTAGGCTAGTATAATGGATATTAAAGTATAGGGGATGAAAATGGATGATCATGAAAATTTAACCAACACTTGTCCTTAAATATTTACACTGGATGATGTAAAATGATGTAGTGTGAACTTTATATCATCCACAGTATGGTTAGAATAATGCCAGCATGATTTGATAGTTGATTGCATAAAATTGACATTTAATTACCCAGATGTTTATATTTATAATCAGTGAAAATTACCTTATCAACTTCAAAGCTTCCATCTCCTGATTTATCAAGAGCCATATATGATAATGATCGCAAAGCTTTCTTTTGTTTTTTTGTCATTGAACCATCTTTAATTGGCTGAAGAAGTTTTTCAACGGAACTGTAGCGTCCGGGAGTCACCTGTGTTGCGACACATGTTGAAGATTTTGCTGGGGTGGAACGTTGATCAAACTCATGGACTAATCCTTCAAGGCAATTTATGCTATTAGATCCAGACTGTTTAATTGGTTTAACTGTTTAATCACAATCGTATCTAATATTAATGGAAAGTTTTTCTAAAATTTCCTGCTCAGCATTTTTGCATCTTTTAATTGTGCATTTTTTGTTAATCCTTTGTTTTGCATTCTGTATTTTTGATCCACAAAGTCTGCATAGTAGTCCTAATGCTTTGTTGTGTATGTTTACATCCATTTTATGATTTAAAATCCTACATATCTCATCATGATATTGTCTAAATAGATATTACTTTGAATAAAATCAAAACATTTATTAAAATAAGACACTCTTTTTCGTTGCAGTTTTCTCAAAACCTACATCATGAGAGACACTTTTCTAAGTAATTTTCAATAGAGCACTCCTTAAACTTTCTAATGAGGGTACATAATTTAATTTTTAATTTGAGGAACTATTTTGTTTAGATGACAGAAGTCTCACATTCTGGGAGTAATTGCATTTTTCTTCCAAAAGTACCAACATAAGACCAAAGATATCTCTGTAAAGAGTATGTCTATTTACAAAGTTTGGTCTTGTAGGAATTAAGTGGTTATATCTACACATGATATATGCACAACAGCTGGTCAGAACCAAGAATCATGAATGAAAATAGTAATTTTGAACTAGAATCTGTAGTATATTTGTGTGTAGCATCCTGTCGCTATAGCAATTATTATGGGATGTAGGATCACGTGACTCAAGCAACAGCCAATAGTGGGCTAGTGCTATAATCATATGATAATGAGTATAAACAGAACAGGCCTGGTACAATTAATCATCTTATCTCTGCAGAAATATCCAAGGCAGGAATATAGCGTTTGAAATGCAAGTGTTAATTGATCAATCATTTGGTCATAGCTTTCAGATTGATCAACAAAACGAATATGCATTTCCTTATAGGCTACTAAATGGTCACATAACTTGGATTTGAGCTGCATTGGATCTTTGTCCACGATGTAGCCCGCAGCATGGAAAAAACAATTACCATCGCCTGGGACCTTTACCCAAAGCTGGCCATTGCTTTCCAGTAGGGACTAGCTTTTTTACATGGGCCTGGCATATCTTGTTGTTTCTCTCTGCAAGCATTCTGCTTTCATCTAATGCCTGCTTTAGCGTAGCTGTATCTTCGCCTGACTCATGTTTACATCATTCTTTTGGTTGTTTTTCTCGTCTATGTAATACAAAAGGTGGTTGATTTTAATCCTTTTTCCTTTTTTCTCCCCTTTTCCACCTTACGTTTTTTCTTTTTTTTTTTTAGACGATTAACAGGGATCTCATCATCAGATGATGTCTCTATATCCATGGGTGTAGAAACATCTGAATATGCATCTAATTCTGAATTATAGTCCTTATCTTCATCAGTGTCATCAAGTGGGGAATCATAATTTATCAGGTTAATGAGTGGTTCATCATCAGAATCATTCAAAGTAGGTTGTTTTTGTATTCTTTTTATATTGGTCAGTGGCTCATTGTCGGAACTGTCGAAATCACTACATTGAGTAGAAGTTGTTTCTTTTTAGGAACTTCTTGCTGTTCAATTACCTGGTCAATCAGGGCATCAAAACGAACTGAACATCCCTTGCCAATACCTCTGTTTCTAGCTGGTCTTCTTTCAAGTCTGAGGATCACTCCTCCTTGTGTGCCATGTCTGTTATCTATAAAGTAGGTTTCAAATGTCCTTATTATGTCAAACGTCTGTTTTAAAAAATCAACAAAGACAAACACAATGCTTTTCAAGTAATGTTGTGTCATTGGCAATTATAAAACACCAAACAGTTTAGATGTCATAATCTACTTTCAATATGTTTAATGTGAACGGTAAAATGAAGAATGTTGCATTGAAATATTGCTTGCAAAAATGAGCAATTTGAGTATTTCGAAATTTTTATACTTTTGTAAAGGAACAGATAATTGCTAAAAACAAGTTTTTTCATCATTGATCATGCATGCAGAAATGAGCTATATAAAACAACATAATATAAGTATCTGTTTCACTTATTCTTCAGATCAAAACATCTTTTATTCACTTTGTTATTTACATTCTGTATTGAAAGTAATAAAATAATAAATAAAAGTTATGAAAACAATGCATTGGAAAGTAAAGGTAATATGTAATACTTACATTAACTGACAGTATATGAAGAGCTACCAAAAAGTCCCATCGGAATAATCTTATTGTTGGATTAGTAACAGTCATTGCAAGCATTACTAAGTGTGCATTCGTTATATTGGAATCATATTGGCCAGTTCCTTTCCAAGGTCAAAGTTATTGTAAACCCTTGCATCAAGCATGGATCCAGGAAACCCTGTGTATACATCCATTATCAACATATCATGGTTGCAGGTGATTTGTGTATTTATACTCGAAAACCCCTTTCTATTGATGTAATCTGACCCCGCCCTAGAAGGTTTTGGAATCGGGGTATGAGTCCCATCTATGGCACCAATTAAGCCTGGTATGCCTGGAATAAAAAAGGATTTAAATTTAAATAAGTTTCATGAATATTAGAATGAAAGTATCAAGCATATTTAATGTAAACAAGTTCATGGCAATCAATTAGAAGTGGGATTTTTTTTGTTCTGATCCTGTTGTCAAAAAGTAGTTCTTTATTACATGTATTGAATGATGGGAGGCTAAAACATGGTAGTGCTGAAATGTGAATACATGTACCTCAAAATGCACGGAATGTCTCCTCTGCCTCATTTTTTCATCTTGTGAGTGCCAATGTATCACTTCATCTTTGATAGTCATCACACGAGCAACAAACTCCTGGATAATTTTGTGCACTGTCGAATTAGCCACGCCAAACTTTATAGCCAGTGACTGAATTGTTTCTTTATTGGCAAAATACCACAGTCCAATGAGAATTTTCTTCTCTGTTATTATTTTAATAAAAACGAAGTCTAACTAGTGTGATAAACTATTAGATCTAAATACTCTATATCCAGGCCTAATAGGTTTTTTTTAATCAAACTCATCCCTTCCAATTCGGAAATGTTTCCGAAATTCCAAATCGTCAAAACGATTTACTTTACTTTAGGAATATCCCTCCTCAGTACTGCTATTAACATTAGCACCTCCTCGTCATCAGAAGATTCTAAACTTTCGCTCTAACTACTCAATCTTTCCATAACTTCATCAAGAAATAACATTTGAGCCAATTTACTGACCGCCATTTTGATCGAGAATCAGTATACCAAGTCACATGACAAATCATGTGACTCCAGACTCCCGTCAGCCTTACGGGTCTGTTTGTTATTTCGTACAACTGACGGTGATGTAGTATATGTAAATTGAACCTGGCACTAGGAGGAAATATTTTCTAGCAAATGCACACTAAGTACTGTTGATCTATTCAAAAGAGGACTAATGCCATTTGCCAGATGTGAGGAGGTCACATCGCTTCATAACATTCCATCCCTTCATAGTTCCCACTTTCAAAAATACAATATATATTTTAATACAAAAACTTTCGCCAAGTGGTATCTCAAGTTACCAAACTCAAGTTAATTTATTTAAAGAAATATACAATCATCCATTAATCGCAAATACAAAAAATACCATCTGAAGTACATGTTAAAAATGTGTATTTGTAAAATTTAGTTCTTATACTCAATTGAACATGAGCACACTTTAACCACTTTAAACAATTTGATCGTTGTCATTGATAAAAATAATTTTAATTTAAGCAACAATCTTGCAGATTCAGCATATTTGTTATCTGTTAACTCTAGCAAGGTCTTCAAAGCTAGAGCTTCTGTAGATCCAATGTGGATTTGATACATGTGCATGGCTTGCTTATGATTCTGATTTTTTTTTTCGTTTGTTACTACTAACTATTCCCATATTAGATTCCAATAATGAGGTCATTTAGAGAAATGGAGAGCTCTTTGTGTCCTCAATAGGAATAATGGTCTCAGTATGAGACAAATAATTTCCGGAGTCATTAACAAACTTGGACTTTTTATGAGAGTTGCTATGACTGGCAGTTGTCGCACAATTCTGACTAAAACTCAGATTTGAATTCACCTTAAATTTGTTTTCAGCTCCTGTAAATTCTTCACCTAAACCTAGAAGTGTGTTCTTATGAACTAATGGGCCGTCTCACTTAAGTTTGTTAAAAGTAGTGGTATCCTTCCATCAATTTGTTTGGCTTCAGTGCTGACAAGAACCGAGTTTCCTATGTGAGGAAGACTATGAAAAGACTCCACACAATGGTTTACACATCCAGTTGTCAATATGGAACTCATTGGGGAATGTAACATTCTCTGTAGCATTCACACAATATATACACATTTGCAGTAATAGAAGGAATGCTTACACACAGGATAACTCCAAGCCCATATCTTTCTGATGCTGAAGTGATGGTCAATGCGGTGGTTGTTGAGCATTTTCCCATTTCTGAAGGGGGCATTTGATCCATTCTGTTGTTCACTGACACTTGTAAATTATTGGTTCACGATTTTATTCTAGTGTAATATTGCAAAATTAGATCAAAGCTCAAATTGGGCATTTCCAAAAAAATTATGATTCGAACAAGCTTGTATAAGCCCTGTCCACGTTCTCATTCCAGTATAACACAGCTAAATTCATATTGAATATCTTGCAAGTAAATCCATTTATCCTGGAACATGTTTAGTGTATTGTTAAAACGTTCAACATATGCTGTTAAAAGCACCTTTGTGTAATTATGTGCGTTTTTATAGATTGGCCTTTTTTTAATTGTATCATTTAATAGTCGAATAGCAACATCGTTTCTCACAACAGTTGTACTTGGTTCATAGTTTGGATCTAGTCGACAGCGAGATTGATCAAAACAGTTTTGATGATTATTTTGGAAATGTTCAGTCATATTTGCCAGCATGTATCTTAATGTTTCTGCATTCTCATCACAATTTCTCATGGCTGTATAAGCAAATTTCCTTATTGCTTCTGGTTTATCTTCCAGTTGAGCATGCAATGATTGACCAGGCTTATACTTAGGCCCTGACGCAACATTTTGAATTTGCTTTTTAAACCAATGCAAGCGTGCCATGAGTCATTTTGGTTGTCCGTAAATATCTTAGTATCTCTCACAAGACAGTTCACAGCACCATTACAATCGTGAACGTGTGTACCAATAGACACATTTTGCCTCTCAAAATCATCATACATTCTGCGACTGCCAAATGTTTCATGTCGCTGTGAACAGGGATCATCTCTCTTTGTAACATGGATTGAATGTAAGACTTGATGAGTTTTTTCACCAATGCAAACTATATCACAGTCTTTAGCGTTCTTTCTGCAACCGTGTCTAGCATCTGTCATGATGGTAATTCCTTCTTCCTGTTGATATGCATTTAGTATGCATCTTTTATGGCATGTCAGGTTCTTTCATGTTAATAAACATATTTAAGACTTGCCTTATTGATTTGTTTGCTAACTAGGATCAACTAAATGTTATGGAATGAGAAAATGGAATGTGATACCTCTCACATTGTCGAAGGTGTACCATTATTGAGACACAGGAATGAAATGGATGATTCCACAATGCCAAGAGGGAGGCTGAATCCCTTTTCTACCTAACCTCTCAGACACTGACAGTGCAGCCACCTCCTTGTAGTTTATCAACATGTCTTCATGCAGCTGGAATGAAGCATACAACTTACAGCCTTTTCAATGATTTGTTCAAACTGATCATCCATTTAGCATCCCTTTGAATCTTAGTGCTTCTTAGCCAGTCAGCTACAAAAGCATGTCTTTTCCGAAATGATTCAATTAGAGCTAGTCTAAGAGAGAGTTCCACTCTTCTGATGTATTTGGTCACTGTATCAATTAGACAAGGTGATCACTCGTGAGTTGAATCATCTTGCATATACATACATCTCTTGATGTAAGATATTAATCTTCCATTTCATCAAATGTAGTAAAGGGAATTTTGACAGAAATTTCTTATATTTTCCACCTCTTGTGACAAGAGACAAAAGGTTATTGCCAATTTTATTATCCGGACCACACAGGATTCTGTCATTGCTATCCTTGCGAAACTACCCTATGGTTACTAAGATGACATCCAGAATGTCTTTCAGTTTGAGAATACCATCCACCCTTCCTGTTTCTGGAGTGGATGTTGACACAAAAGGGGTATAGGAGCAAACTTACCTTTGTCATAACAGCTATCAACATAAACCACCTTAGCCTAGAACCACATTCTGTACATAATGTGTATATGGGTTGTATCACTGCGGAAGACATAATGCAGCCTACCCTAACTGCCTTTTACAATGCAAAATGTAGGTGGTATGCTATTAGATCACTTACCTTATATGATTTCTTTGGTATAATCGTGATCACCTAACCTTGGCGATCTTCTCAATTTCATTTTTAACACTGGTTTCTTGTCTAATTGTTCTTTCTTATAGTCACTAGTACACTGTCTAGTGTAGTATGCTATATGAAGACTTGTTTTTTCTTGAATGTGAAGAATTGTCGTATTTCCTCATCTATATTTTTGTATTCACTCATGCTACGAAGATAATTTGCAGCACAATACCAATGAGAATGGGGCTCCGATAAGTTTGTAAATAATACACTGTGATGTACTATTGTGTTACATTTTAACAAACAAGTAATTTTGAGTCCAATATATTTTATTAATTTTATTTCATTAAGGCTATGGTTTCATGACCTTTTATGTTGAATTTCAAATCTAAACTGAGATGCCTCATGGCTTGCGCTTAAGATATGGCACCTTTGCCTAGTGTTATCTCAAGTTACCAAACCAGATGTGAGGAGGAAACATCGCTTCATAACATTCCATCCCTTCAAAGTTCCCACTTTCAAAAATACAATATATATTTAAATACAAAAACTTTCGCCAAGTGGTATCTCAAGTTACCACACTCAAGTTAATTTATTTAAAGAAATATACAATCATCCATTAATCGCAAATACATTTGATCCATTCTGTTGTTCACTGACACTTGTAAATCATTGGTCCACAATTTTATTCTAGTGTAATATTGCAAAATTAGATCGAAGCTCAAATTGGGCATTTCCAAAAAATTGAACGATGTTCCTGGCATTGTTGAAAGTCTCAACATAAGAGGATGTCAGTCCAAGAGTATAGTACTGAGCTTGTCTATGAACTGTTAATTTCTTGATCTTGGTGGGGAGTAATCTAATTGCACCATTTTTTGCTCAAAAGTTTTTTCTGACCTCAATCCACTTGCCAGATGTTTAACATCTGTTTTTATAATCCCTTCAGATTTAGCAGCATTCTCCCAACTGTTAACATAATCAGTAACTTTTGATGATGATTTAACAGCGTCTGATTCACTAATCTCTCTCAAGAACTGACATTTTGATTAAATCTCAGTTTCTTTTGCACCCAAATGTTTACTCTCACGTTGATCACTTGTTTCCAAAAGCTCACTTTTGAGGACTTTATATTTGCTTGAAGGTCTTATGTAATTATGAAATTTATAGTTATTAAAGAGATTTCGCACCTAGTGAAAGCACAACTTATAACGTATACTTATACTTATAGGTAAACGTACAAGGTGTTTCATAATGTGAGCTTTTCATCAGGAAAGATCTTCTCGGACTGTAATAAATACAGGTCAAAGGGATGCCATTTGTACTTTCTTGAATTGTAGCATGTTTAGTTGATCCAAATGTGTTTGTCTAGAATAAAATAGGCTCATATATAGTACATATGTTATAGACCCATCTCTTCTCAAATTGACTTTTTGGAGATGCTCGTCATGAAACACCCTGTATGTCATATGTTGAGCTACTGAATGGGTCGTTTCCAGGAATTGCTAGAACCTACTGGTTTGATTGGTGTTTCAAATTGATGGTTAAAGTATTTGATTGGATACTGTTCCCACTCAGCCAATTAATTTGAAAAAATGCTTGCGGTCAATTGTTCCACACACATGTAGGCAAATCTTTATATGGAGATCCAACTGTATACGTTATCATCTACGTAAATATACCGTTTTGTAAGTTCATTGAACTTATACTGATCATGAAAACATTGAAATAATCAACTTGTTTATGTAATGACTCCCTTTAAAGGATCGTGTTTATAATACACGACAACTACAAGGACACGGAAGCAAGCATTTAATTATAATGTGCATAATCTACACGTGCAGATGACAGTGCATTCATAGTCTCTAGTTGATGGAGATTTTCTATAACGGAAATAGTTATGTTCCATTAAGTACAATTTAAAATTGATTTTAGTAAATATAATAGTTCAACATGACCCTTTAAACTATACGTATACGTATAAGTTGTACTTTCACTTATGTGCGAAATCTCTCTATTTTTTAATTGGTATTTGATTTTGCAATTTAGAAAGCTATTGATTCTTCAAGTACGTCATGATGACGCTATTCAAGTTTGGAACACCATTTCACACCACCACCCTATGCAGACAGAGCCTGTGGGAAATATTCGGTGCGGCGCAAATGAGCGGAGGGTGCGGAGCTAATGGTCATTTTTGAATTTGAAATTGGGATATTTCTGAAACTAAGCCGTTTTGGGACTTCAAATATACCAAGATATGTGTATTTGACACCAAATATCAATAAAATTGTGAAAATAGTAGTGCAATTCATTTTATAGCGACGCATTATGCCTTAAACATTTCCCAGACCTATATATTTTGAGACTATCCTTTTATACTGCGTCCCCAGCATTCATAAAAAATGGTGTTCAAGATACACTACCCATGCAAATTATTTTTGCATCTTGGAAGCCAGGCAGTATCTGTGTGATTTTATAAAAATTCGGAAATGTTCTTCAGATATGAGCCCCCTCTAAATATTGGGTGCCGAGGTACGTTTATGGAGCTCCTCCGCACCCAATATTTAGAGGGGGCTCATATCTGAAAAACATTTCCGAATTTTTATAAAATCACACAGAAACTGCCTGGCTTCCAAGATGCAAAAATAATTTGTATAGATAGTGTACCTTGAACACCATTTTTATGAATGCTGGGGACTCAGTATTAAAAGGATAATTTCAAAATATATAGGTCTGGGAAAGGTTTAAGGCACACTGTGTCGCTATAGAATGAATTGCGCTACTATTTTCACAATTGTATTGATATTTGGTGTCAAATACACATATCTTGGTATATTTGAAGTCCCAAAGCGACTTAGTTTCAGAAATATCCCAAATTTAAATTCAAAAATGACCGTAAGCTCCGCACCCTCCGCTCATTTGCTCCGCACCCAATATTTCCCACAGGCTCTGTCTGCATAGGTTGACCACAGTATTAACTGAAGCAACTCTCACTTTTCCAGGCACTCTTATTTTTAAAGCTTCACCAATTTTATTTTGCCTTGCCACAGTCCCCCTAATACCAAACATATAGGATAATGTTTGTTTTTTTTATTCAATTTAAGTTTCAAAAATTTTATGATATCTACACTGATATATACTCACTATAAACATTGAGTCCAAGGACCTCCCTGCTATTCTTTTAGTCATAAAACAGTTGAAATATCTTGAACTAATACACAGAGGTGGTTTTGTTGGTTCTCAGTGGAAGATTTACTTCTCCAATACCTTACCTTTGAAAGATATTACCTTTTTTCAGAGCAAGACTTACTCTAACTATTTTCTTACACCCACAACACTCAATCTCAGCTCTGAGAGTTTACTATATTTTGACCAGCCTGCATGCTGCCTCGATATGTATCCAGCCCATATTCAACTGAGGACATTTGATAGAAGAAAACCTCTCATCTACACATTGGCCGAATCCTTTCTCCAACTGGTGCTTTTGCTGGATTATATTCTTGAACTTTTAATGTCTGCTATGACTTCATGTTTTTGTTTTTCTGTAAGATCCTTCAGTTTCGTCAATTCGTTAAAAAGAATTCCTCTCTTTGCCAAACTTAAGTTCACTAACTTGTGTTTGAAACATGGAATTATCTAAAGAAACATTTGACTTTGCCATATTTGTAGTAGTTTTCTCATCAATTTCGTTGTATTCATCTTGCACCATATCGTGATGATGTTTGAAAATTCCTAAAAGAATGTGTAAATATGGAGGACAAGTATCTACAACTACAATTTCTCAAATTGGTAAATGAATAACATTATTGAGTGCAACTAATGTTCTCAGAATGTTGGATTTACTATTCTCCAAAGGTGAGAAAAACCAGGGAGTACACCAAAGACAGAGGTGTTTCCTACAGGCACCAATCCATACATTGATGCAAAAATACATACTCACTAAACATTTTTAATTTATTTTTTTTGTTTTCCTCTTCACTCAGTTTTTTCAAATTGTATATTTTTGTTTATATAGTGATGCAATGATCTCTAGGTTAGAATATATATCTTTCACAAATAGAAATTTTTCACAATGTTTAGTATACAAATAAAACTACTGTCTTGAACAATTTTCCTAACAAAAAATGATGCTTTTGGAGGATAAAAGACCGGTCATTTCTAAAGATTTACCAGATAATCTTAAAACTAATGTATTTCATTCATCTTTTATAACTTTATACCATAAGAGTACACAAGATCATAAATGAAATACATGTTTAACAATCTTCTTCAGATATTTCAGAGTTTTCATTGTTTTGCAACATTTGTCACATCATCTTGGGGATGCACATTTTTGTGTGGTGTTTAACATTTACATCATGGCAGGAGTTCAACTCACCAGTATAATCCATGTAGTAATTAGCTTTCACCTTTTTTTCAATCCCCATTTGAACCACATGTGATACTTTGAACATTGTTACAATTAATATGTTTGATTGATTTGTGTATGCTGTCTCCAACATTTGATGCTCTTGTAATATTTCGCGCATTGCCATCAAATAGGTCGCAAAAGAAGGTCCTTTCACGTCATATCTTACCTAGGAGTTACTTTACTGTTAACACTTGATAGATGAAATACAGATAAAACAAGTGTAAATCTTTCTTATACACACATATGTATGAGTTGGTTTACCATGATTAGTGTATGAAATCATTTCATTTATATTTTTTTAAATTTATACCTTACAACTACAAAAGGTCATATATAAAATGCACGTTTCTCCATCTTGTGCTTTTAGATTTTAGTTATCCAATGCTGCCAGCCCTGTTCTGGATGGAATCTACACAGGAATACAGTGGTACCTATTTCCAGAAACACTGGAAAATAGTTTACTACATTAGATATTTGAAATTATACTTAAATGGTAAATAAAACCAATCTTGGCTTTGTTGTTTTATTGTTTATGGGTTCTGTATTATTAATTGCTTAAGTGCTATTACTTTTTTGTGGAATCGTCCTTCAGTTCAGCTGTTGGTGTTTATTATTTATAATGTTCAATGCTCATCAAACCAAACTCCATTACATCAAGGGTAACATAACAAGTCAGTTATTCAGTTCAATCCAAGTATATTGTATAAGAATATTTCTTCCTTTTTAAATCACTCAGTACAAGTTCATTCAATAGTATGTTTCAGTTACTTGGCTTCAATCTCTATTCACAAAAACCAACTCTTTTTACAGCACCATTACTTTGTACAGAACCAACCACCAAAACCCTATCATCTGTACTTATATCATATTCTAGGCTGTTTTAAATATAGCCTCAGCCTTAAGTTTAGCCAATGAAGGCATTAGGGTTTGAAACCAAGTTAAAGATGCAGACTTACATCAAAGTTACATATAAGATTATATAACATGCTTCATACAATAACACAAGTAATATATCATAATCTAGCACCTTCAAAGGATAACACTGCTCTCCCTGTTTGTACAAATTGTTTTTAGACTCCTTCTTCCCAATAATAAGTGTAGTATTAATTTTTTTTGAATTGTTCTAGTTCTATTTTAAAGTTGATTATACACAATACAAAATAACATGATTCTATCAGCTGAATCCTTGAACAAAAAGAAGAAACATTGTCAATTAATGATAACTACTCAATCAAATAAAACTGTCCTTCAACTTACAAGTTGTTCACCGATGCCTGCTTTTCAGTACTCCAGTCTGATAAACCCTTAAATAGTTTATTTGACACACTTGTACAATTAAAATATAACTTGATTTCCGGCAGGAACTGGTGAAAACATTTGTTCAAAATTTAGGTCTACTTCCCCCTCTACCCTACTACAAAGTTTTATGTTATATTATTCGATATATAACTACTGAACAGAGACAATCAACATTAAAAGACATTACGTATTGGATATCGGGAGTCGTCACTTGTAAAGCATGGAGACCAAGACAGTTACCGTATAAAAAATTTACAGAACTTTTCCTATGTGGCTGACGTAACAACAAAAGAAGACATTAAATGGTCAGCCCACCTGTTGAGTCTGTTGACATCTTTTGTGTCATGATGCTGACATCATCTAATGTGTTTTTATTAATCATATATTACTATATACTGCATGCAAAGTTGAATATTGTTAATTGTACCATTTGAAAAATACATGTATATATGTTGAGTATGAATTGATACATTATATATATTTTCTCTAAAGCATTATTATTGTCTCCCATATAAATGAAGAACTCAGAAAGGCACTAAATAGTTTTGATTTGTATAATTAATACAATAGTTATTCAATAGAATAAGAACAAATAGGAACAATGTTCCTTTACATTATAAGGCAATTGATTATATCTAGTACTAATTTGATATGATTTTTTATAATTTCGCACGTAGCTCTTATCTTAAATCAATCAGAACAAATACTGAAAAGAACAACATTCAAGAACTTTCCTAACAGCTTTTCAGTGTTGTCATCAACCTAGCAAGAATATGGGTGAATAAGAATTAAGCCCGCATATAGGCCATATTTAGACAAAGAAAGGTCATTGTCTTGATATAGTTACGAAGACATTATTCGGTGTGCCGTACTCTAATCAACCCAATGATGAAAGACTTTTTTTCACTGCTACTACAATTCACAATGGCCTTGGACCTTGACCTGGAGCAGCGATCAACCAGATCATGTCATCGTCATCCGCCATGGATTTATCAATGTTCTAGCCACAAAACACTGTGTACTAGACGATGTATATATAACGTAACGATTGGTGTGACGTCGTATCACTCATACACAGTGTCAGCTTGAGGCTCTCTGGAGTCTAACAAAGTTCGTGACATAGTATCACTCATACACAGTGTGTTGTGTTGAGAATATATATATGTATATCGTCGATCACCCAGCTATGGACACTAGAGACGTCAGTTTGCGGCTCTCTGGGGTCTAGCAGATCAAATGTATTGTCCTGCCGCGAGGCGTGGATGACACCAGGATCACATGAAAAATAAAAAGGTTTTAAGGCATTAAGTTAAGCGAGTCAATATCCCCTTTTATGCAACAGTCTAGAATATAAACGCCCAATCTCTTTCTCAAAGAATACTTTATTTTTATTTATTCAGAAATTTTCTGTCATTATTAATCTATCAACGTTCCACAGACTATGTCCAGTAATCTTACATCGTTTATTAACAATTACTGACATTAATATTGGGAGTTTTAAGAGTAATCATCTGCACGGATCAAGCTGACCTTCTAACCCTTAACCTTGTCTTCGACTGTTTACTCACTTACCGCCTTCTTTCGTGGAAAGAGTAGACAAAAAGAACCCCACAACTGGTTTTGAGTGTTCTTTTCAAAGAAGATTTGGGACTAAAACGTCCCCAAGAGAAAAGATGAAAAAATACTTCATCTGGGACCATATATTTAACCTCTCTCCACAAAAGGAATCAGTCTAATCTAGTAAGGGCTCTCATGCACAGTCTCTTTCCGGGAACAGATAGGACATAATGAATTAAAACACACAAACTTTAATGCTCTCTAACTATTTAGTTAACTTAACCTTTTATCCTGTATCAGTATGTGGACAATAGTAAACATTGTAATTCAAGCTGCACTTCAAACAAGCAGTATCTTACTGGTGGCCATATAAACTTATCGACCCCAGTTCATTTTGGTGATTTAAGCTGATCAACATCAATCCAAATATTTATTTTTGCTGTTCATTATTTATGTTGTTTTTTAAACAAAACCAAAAAAAACTTCATACCAATGATATATAAGATCTTACCTAAAGATCTGTTGATTTTCTGAATGAATGAGGAAACAGAAATGGTAGCCCTATGATGTTAAAATCATAGTATAAATATAATGTTTTACATGTTGGTTCAATGGGGAACTGCCTTAGGGTCTAAGATTCTTTTCTTGAAAATGGGCTGGACATCTATTGGCTGTTTATAGAGTATTCTCAACTAATTAGCTAGCCTAAACTCCTGTATTTAGAGAGCCTGTTGAAAATTAAAAACGGGCTAGAATGTGTTGGGAAACAGGCCATGACAGAAATGAAGAATACCACTGTTTGGGAAGAAGTCCTGCCCCGAAGTAATGATCACATACTGGAAAATAACGTCTGGGACTACAGTGATCTGCATTAAAAAAACTATGAGAATTCGTTTCCAATGATCACCTACCTTACATTTGACAGTTAGAGGACCCGTCTAGTTATTTATTCTCTTGGGGAACGACAACATGCGGAAACAACGGCCAAAATGCAGAAGATCAGGAGAACGAAAGAATTTTAATGGTATAGCCAGGCAAATTTCAGAATGGTAAGGACTGGCTGACTCATGGGCCCATGATGATCTAGCAAGAAGTAAAAGATTTCGTCATTGTGACAACATATAATAAAAAGAAACCACGTCTTCAGGTGCTACCCCCTCACTGCAACTTGTTTCTAGATATCTTAGTTTACAGCAGTGACGTCACATCTAGCCAGAGTGTTTATCTGCATTAGAAGCTGACTGCCTAGCATTGCTTACAGCTTATCACAAATAACAGGCTAGCCTTAGCCTACTTATCTGTTATGTCCTCAAAATAAACAACCACACTGCTATGCCAGTTAAAAGGTGCTTAGAATTACCAAATATGATCACATATTTCAATTTTTTTTTAAAACGGCACGTTAAAACTTTCTGAAAACTTCAAAACTATTAGCAAAATATGTGTGCTATCTGAAAAGATAAAAATCTCAGGGGCCATATCTTTAGTTTTCATGCAATATTAGTTTAAATCAACCTCTATCCATGCAATTGTATATATTGATGTGTGTGTTGCTAGTGGTAAGAAGAAATAAAGTGTTTGTTTCAGCTGTATTGTGTGTTGTTTGAGTTAAACAATACTTACATATTTTACTTGTATATATTCTTTTCTCTTTTAATCCTTATTGCGGGCTCTGCGACTAGTAATTCTGGTTCAACAGATGTCCAGTGTTCTGTCATGACTGCCACTAGCCTGCTAAGTTCACTCCTTATTCCTCCCATACGAGAGTCTAACATGTTAAATGTCTTGTGAAGGGCCTCCCCACCTTGTTCGTCGTGAAGTGCCATTCCACATCCATACTCTCTTATCCATGGGGTGACATGATCCTCCAGAAAATGTTGTTTAGGGATTATTTTTACACTGGGGAATTTTTTCCTGAATGTATCCATATATTCATTTATGAGGGTTTGCACATCAGGAACAGATTCAGCTGAAATTGCATCATCACTTGAAATTTTTTGATGAATTTGTCCAAAAAGCTGTGTATCAGATGCTGGCACAGTTTTGCCGGAAGTTTGCAAGAAGTAACTTTTGGCAATGCAGTGTGTTTGAGTAACCTAGTAGGTGTAAGAAAATATAAGGTGATGGCCTTTAAAGTGGTAAAAACAATTTTCACGGCCGAATTGGACTTCAATTCCTGCGATTTCAGGGGGTACTATAAGACTATTTCATAACATAAAGGATATAGTTGCTATTGTTCTGCTTTCTACAGCACACATTACTAGTCCAAAGATGAATAATATCCTAAAGTTATAGGCCGATATCTGTATTAGTCTCAGAAATATTGCAATTAATAGGAAAAAAATACGCAATTTTAGTCATTTTTAAGTCTCACGTATCTTATATTTGTAGCTTCCAGCAAAAGATGGCAGCTTAAATAGCTCAAAATTGTTTTCTAAAAACTAATTCAAGCTTTGTTTGATATTGTAATACAATTATAATATTGATAATGTACTATTTATGATTTTTAATATGTCTTTATAGTACCCTACCCCTGGAAAGTGGGCGTGGTCAATGTTATCATTTTGCAGCATACGAAAACTTGTATTGATAGAAAGCAAATCAATGCATTTTTAACATTTTCACTTGTTACTTGACATTGTAATTCATTCATTACTAAAGAATAGGACTCTACATATTTTATATATACGTTTTCAATTTTGTACAATGTATCATGATGAAATCTAATAGGCTGGTTCATTTTCAGTGTTCAGTAACGCATGAAATGTAAGTCACAGTGTTTCCAAATTACCTTTGCAATGAGAAAGTACCACAAAGACTACATAATATGAGCAGTTTCAAGGTACTAATACTAATACTTACCGATCTATCGGCGTTCAAAAATAGAGAAAGCTGTCGTGAGTGCAGTTTTAACTAACTTTGAACTGAAACTGCTGCTTAATGAATATTTTTCTCAACATCTGTGACTTTTTTAGACCCCAAACATAAGATACCAAGACATAATGCTACCAAGTTCTGATATTGGAAGTTTCAGAGCTCTAGATCAAATATTCACTTCTGCATGTACTTTTAAAAAGAGGCAAAAGGACAAAAAACCTGTCAGATATCGTGAAAAATATGAAAGATGCACTATTCAGAACAATTTATCTCTTAAATGTTACTTTTATTTGACATAATTTCTGATTCTGCCTCCAGTTAGTACCACCAATAATACATATGAGAAGACTTAACGTCATAGTATGTGGAAGTACAGATCTATTGGCTTCTGAAAATGGGAAAAGCTGTAGCAAGTATGATTTTCACCAATTTTTCATCTAAGATTGCAACTTTCTGAATTTTCTTTTTACAAACTGCACAGTAAGACCAAAGACATTAAAGGAAACCTGGTCATTGTACCACCAATAATAGGTAAAAATAATATTGGTAATATATACCAAGTGTTTACTTTAATTCCAAGGCATCTGAATTGATAAATAAATGAAATCAGTACTTTATTGTATCTTGGGACAAAATACACTGTTTGAATGCTTAAGCTTGACATCACAGTATCAAGTGAAAGTTGTTATATACAGCTATATATCACTTTAACTGACTTTACTCTTCAATTTGAAATACGCCTGGCCATTCTAAGAAAAATGCGACGGAGGGCAAAGAGGGTGCATGGTATAATTGGTAATTAAGCTCTTCTAGAGTTTAAAGCTCCCACAATTTTTAAAAACGAAATGGAGAATAACATGTGAAAGTATAGGATGGTCTAATTGTTCTAAGAAAGTTTTTGAAAGTAACATTGCATGAAATATTTAAGCAAGAGATATGTTCCAAAATGCTTTCAGGTAGAAATAAAGCTCCGTAATGTAAAAACAATGTATTCTCAGTATTCAATAATAACATTCTTTATAGGTTTTTTTGGTCTTAAGCATATATATAGGATATCCTATGATTTATGAGTGATATGATTTTTATCCACGAATGGATATGATCATCTGCACGAGCGAGCGTGGCAAGAGAGTGCAGATATCAATATCCATGAGTGGATTAAAATCATATCACGAGTAAATCATAGGTTGTTCTTTTTATTCCATAGTTAAAGTCATCATCAGAATCGTCGGAAATTAAGTGATTTAATTCGAATTTTCCAAATGATCCGGCGATAATGACACTTAGCCTCGTTTTGAGTCTGAAGTAGCAAAAATCCATAAACCATCGCATACGGCGCCGTATGTCATGGCTAAAAAACCGTATGCTATGGTTAAGTGAAAATTTGTCAAAAATATCATATTTTACCACTGATTACAAAAATACCGTTTTTATTTTCACATGTTATCCTATGAATATCATGCTAACTATGGAATAACAGTGATAATCCCATGGTTGCAAGGATATAGATCGAATATCACATGAAGATATATTTGATATGTGGATCAAGTTATAATATTTTAGCAAAAAATTCACAAACCATCGAATATCACTTTTAAACTATCGAATATCACGTCTTAAAAAGTGATATTCGGTGGTTTGAAAAGTGATATTCCATGGTTTCGAATTTTTTCAAAAAAAAATTTCTTTTTACATTTTTTAATTATTTTCAAAAATATTAAAAAAAAATTTCAACATTTTTTCACAATTTTTTTTCAATTATTTTTTCAAATTTTTTCTCGAATTATATTTTTCACATTTTTTCGCTGATGATGATTTCCCATGGGATAAATTTTTTTTCTCAAAAATATCAATTATATCCACTCATGGATACAAATATTTTCACCCACTCGCTGCGCTCACTCATGAAAATATCAATATCCACTCATGGATATAAATGATATTTTTTCAAAACCATAGGATATTCCTATATTATATCAATCTGGATGCTGAAGTCACTTAATAAATAATAACTAGATGTAACTCCTAGTAAGCACTTCAAGTTTCAGTTCTAAATAAAATACAGTTTAGTTAAAAAATTGTTAAGAATACATACATTTTTTCACAATCACAATTTCCCCATTTCTGACTGTATTTTGCATATTTTTAGGTGTCAATGGTTCAATGATTATTTGATATAACCTCCTGAAACTACTCTTATATATATTTGGTGGTACAGTGATATGGAATCCTGTCTTTGGGGTCTCACGGAATTCTTGTTTTAGAGAAGAAAATCCTGAAAGCTGCAGTTTAATATTATGAATTATAGGTGAAAATTGCACTTGCTACACTGCTTCTCCCATTTTTAGATGCTAATAAATCTGTAACTACATTTACTATGACCTTAAGTCTACTCATATGTATTATTGGTATTACTAAGTAGAGGCAGAATCAGAAATTATGGGTAAATAAAAGTAAAATTTAAGAGATAAATTGTTCTGAATAGTGCATTTTGTCACATTTTTTCGCGATATCTGACTGCATTTTGTGTCTTTTGGTTTTTTTAAGAGTCCATGCAGATATGAATACTTGATCTAGATAGATCGGCAAGCATTTACACCATGATCTTCAATCTGGGCATACATATTCTTAATGGCACTATCTCATTGCCCAGATATTGTGGAAACATTGTGACTTATATTCCATGTGATAGTAAGCACTGAAAATGGACTTGTTGCATTGTGGCGGACCCCATACAAAACATACATAGGGGTAAGGGGGGGGGGGGGGGTTTAAACGTTGATCAGTTCTGCTATTTTTTGTGGCTATTGGTCATATAGTAGATCATTTTGTCAAAAGGTAAGGGTGATCCGAGAAAAAGTTTGTAAATTGAAACAGTCTATTAGATTTCATTATGATACATTGTACAAAATTGAAATTGTATATATAAAATATGTAGAGTCCTATATTTTAATAATAAATGAATTACATTGTGAAGTAACAAGTGAAGATGTTTTATATGCATTGATTTGCTTTCTATCAATACAAGTTTTTAATTGTATGCTGCAAAATGATAACATTGACCACGCCCACTTTCCAGGGGTAGGGTACTATAAAGTCATATTAAAAATCATAAATAGCACATTATCATTATTATAATTGTATTACAATATCAAACAAAGCTTGAATTAGTTTTTAGAAAACAATTTTGAGCTTTTCAAGCTGCCATCTTTTGCTGGAAGCTACAAATATAAGATACGTGAGACTTAAAAATGACTAAAATTGCGTATTTTTTTCCTATTAATTGCAATATTTCTGAGACTAATACAGATATCGGCCTATAACTTTAGGATATTATTCATCTTTGGACTAGTAATGTGTGCTGTAGAAAGCAGAACAATAGCAACTATATCCTTTATGTTATGAAATAGTCTTATAGTACCCCCTGAAATCGCAGGAATTGAAGTCCAATTCGGCCGTGAAAATTGTTTTTACCACTTTAAAGGCCATCACCTTATATTTTCTTACACCTACTAGGTTACTCTAACATACTGCATTGCCAAAAGTTACTTCTTGCAAACTTCCGGCAAAACTGTGCCAGCATCTGATACACTGGTTTATTTTCCTAAATTTGTTTGACATTCGTCTAGCTGACTTGATAATGTGATCTGATTCAGGAAGTCCATCTGCCATTTCAGCAGTTTTTGAAACCACTGAATTGCACAAATCGTTTATGACAATTGGTTTCAAATATTTATGGCAGTGGTTCCCTACGAAACTTTTTCCATGGTATTTTGCTCGATGAATTTTATGCCTTTTAAGGACACTATCTAGAGAATATGCAATCGGGCCTGATTCCTCCTCTAAGACATTCTTGCTTCGTATATCTTCTAATTGTTGTTTCATTATTTCCCTCTCAGTATTACTGGTGATTTTTGAAAGTTTTTTCTCTAACTGAAAGTCCCTTTTCAATGTACTGATGTATGATCCATATGTAGTGTTTGTGTAACTTGGGGATATTTTAAGATCCTTCCTTGCTATTTCCCGTGCGATATAAATATCTAATTTATGACATCTTGTCACTAATAAGTCATGGTGTTTTTTAACAACACCTAATACAATGTGGAGGTAGGGAGGACAAATTCTTTCAACTGGAACTCTTAATATTGGCTTGTTTATCACATTGTTATAAAATTTTGCCTGGTGTTTCTTTCCATTTTTCACAAATTTTCTATAATCTCGATCTAGTGTTTCTAATGTTCTTATTGGCTGTGGTCCTCTTTTGCTCAGAGATATATTGATGTCATGCGTTGATATGTTACACCATAGGCATGGATGGCACCCATTAGCCCCACTTATGCCCATTGCCGTAGCTTGGAAGGCATAATCCCCAAAGAGAAATACTCTAATCCTCTTGCCCTCCCAAATGGAACCATCCAGGCGTGAGATCTGATCTGTATATCGGTTTAGCGCAATCTCCAAATTTTCTCTCAAATCCTTGGCTTTGAAACATGAAAAAGCTACAGAGTTCTTTTTTGAATTTGGCTTATCAGTATTTAATATTTGATAAGACATTTTAAAGGACGAACCCCCGTGGTCTCCACCTATTTTTACATGGATTTCATCATTGGGGAGTGATTTATTTTTCCAGTTTAGAATATTATTTGATTTCATCTTGTTTAATCGTGATATGATGGTGTTCTTTATATTCTTGACATAGACTATCGGCTTCTTGGTTTTTATGATTCCAGATTTTGATTTGGGGGCTTTTTTGTCTTTACAATGGAACTTTATATACTCTGACTTAAATGTTTCATCAATTAATTTATTCCTTAGGATTCGCTCACTACTTTCACTGGAATTTTTCACACCAACATTTTTCAAATAACGTTTAATGACTTTCATTTGATACCACGAAAGTCTTGCACTAGATTTTAGTGATAAGCAATATTTGGGGGGAAGTTTCTTTGATGCAAATCCTGCCTTCCTTGCAATTTCGTGTTTTCTTGCTTTGGATTGAATCTGCACTTCACGGGCATGCTGGCAGACTATTGATACTTCGTCTCCACCTGATGTAAAGGATCTAATTTTATTTACAACTCTCGCTCTTTTCCTTTTAGTAGGTGACTTAGCTTCAGCACTTGATTTTTGGACGTTTATAATTTTTGCAAACAGCAAGGGCTGAAAGTGAAAGTAATAATGTTGCACTTGTGATTTAGGATTTGATAAATGTTATCTCACAAAGTAAATTTCATGCTAATTACTTGCAAATAGTTGTAATCATCATAGCTAACATGTGTCAACGTTGTACAATCTGCTTAGGCTATCTCAGTATCTCACACACTTGAACTAATACTAATGCTCAATTAAGAAACACTTAAAAACTAATTAAGAGTATAATCATTACTAATTACCTTTCCTCCTGTTTTACACTTCAAGATACCATCATTGGATTGATGTAGTGATCTCTTGACTAGTTTTGTCAGTAATCTTTCTTCAGTTTTTGATAAGGGTACTGTTTTGTCTTTTTGTGTGATCTGATATGCAGTTTCATATTGTTTGTTCTTTCCAGGTGTACTTTGGGTGCTATTGTTAGTCTTTTTGGGTGTTGATTGCGCTACACAACTCAATTCCAATTCAAATGGTGTACTATCTAAATTAGTTCTTTGTAATTTGATTGGTGATACACCTTCAAGTTGAGAAGAATCAGATTCGCTGGATGTACATATATCATAACTTGTTGATTGCCTCTTTCGTTTTTTTAGTCCTCCTTGATTCTCTTTATGACTTTTGCAAATCGAGCAATCAGACTCCAAATATTCTTTATTACACTCCTCTTGGACAGATAATATCTTCTCTTTTGTGTAACTTGGACTATTTTTGTTTAGTTTGAAATTTCTATAGCAGTCCATACAAATAATTTCAGGATAGTTTTCTCCTTCATTTAATTCAATTCCTACGAATGTTTCAACTTCTGCTTTCACATTAGAAAAATATCTTATTTTTTTGTTCTTTTGTTTTGATGAAACCACTTTTTCCATACAAAGTCTACATAATTGTTCCAAAGCTTTAGTATGAGAGCTGAGGTGCTTAATTATTGCATCCATGATAAGAAAGTGTGTGACTGAAATGAATCTGAGAGTAGCTTCAAAGTGAGTGTGGGTGGTTTCCTTACAAATGGTATTACTGGAGTTATAAAAATATGGCCCTCGAGATTTTGATACCATATTGAAGCTAAGACTTTTCTCTTTATAACCATACCAAACTTGAAAACTTTTATAAGGGCAAATTCTAAGAAATGTAGAAAATCTATAAATCTTGTCACTAGGTTCTGGGTGTTCAGTCATGAAACCCATTACTTGATATATTAACAGTTTCTTATCAGTGCCATTTTCAACCCAAATAATTAATCAGTTTTAACTTCAAAAGTATTATCTTCACTCACAAATTCATTCGAATATCAACATGTTAATGCATAAAGAGAGGATTAACATCAAATAGCATGCACTGATTTGGGTGAAGACAATTTCACTGTAGCAAGTAAATCTGATAAGTGCAAAATTACTGCTACTGCGCATGTGTGGCTGAGGGGTTATCTGAGGTCAGCTGTTTAACTAAGATATCTGAAATCTAACTGAAATGGGTCCCAGTGCCCTACCTGGGTTAATATGTAAGACCCCGGCAAAGAATGAGATGTGATATTAATATATGATATGAGGTGTGCAGTGCACTCATTTTGTGGGGCTCTAGACTTTACTTATATAAAATTTAATGACTTTCTGGGCTAAACTTATCACCTGATCAAAGCATCAGTTGTCTCAATTCGAATTTAAAATGTTACATTTATGTTTAATTTGTAGTTTTAAAATAGTTTATTTTTTTGTGTCACTTATATTTCGATACACATTAATGGGCCGCTTGAACCAACATTCATATGTGGGTGTAACAAGATATTTAAATAAAAGTTGGTAGCAACTTTTAGAACCGGCCTTTAAGAAAAGCTGAAAAGGATGACTTTGGGATCTATTTATACAAGTTAGTATAAAAACGAACACGTTGCCAGCAACTTTAGAACTGGCCTTTAGGAAAATCAGAGAAGGGTGAATCTGGTTGTTAGTAACTTTATTAACTCTCTGACAACAAATTCTACTCTGATAAGGATTTATACATTAATAACTAATGATATCAATTCACCATTCTGATTAATTAGTTTGGCATATACTTACATACCACAATGAATACATAAGGGTTATGTACTGGGAGGTTTTGGATACAGGGTTTATCCCAAGGGAAATATGTGTATCTCCCGAGGGACCGCAGGGACCGAGGGAGATACACATATTTCCCGCGTCTAAGTCTAGAGGGTGAATCTGGTTGTTAGTAACTTTATTAACTCTCTGACAACAAATTCTACTCTGATAAGGATTTATACATTAATAACTAATGATATCAATTCACCATTCTGATTAATTAGTTTGGCATATACTTACATACCACAATGAATACATAAGGGTTATGTACTGGGAGGTTTTGGATACAGGGTTTATCCCAAGGGAAATATGTGTATCTCCCGAGGGACCGCAGGGACCGAGGGAGATACACATATTTCCCGCGGGATAAATCCTGTATTCAAAACCGACCGTACATAACAGATGTATTTTATACCTACTGAGGTTTTAGGTACATCATACCTTATTATAAAGTTCCAAAACATACGGTACACGTTTTCTTGTTCTTAATGATTGCAAGATTTCCCAAAGATTTTGAAAAAAATGTGAAAAAAATGTGAAAAAGAAAATTTGAAAAAAATGTTGAAAAAAAATTGGAAAAAAATTTTGAAAATTTGAAAAAAAAATTTAAAAAATTTTCAGGAGCGGGACCGGGATGGATACAGGCTGTATCCATCCCGCCCCGCTCATCGGTGATAGATCCCTAGATACAGTATATATTCCCGCTCGTTATTTACCTAGAACCTTAGTAGGTATGGAATACAATTATTTATGTAGTAATGAATAATAAAATTGAAATTGTTGAAATAAAGTACTTGAAATAATGTTTCTTTGAACTAGTTATAACTTAAGTTAAATGGTAATTTGTTCATTTATGTTGAACTAGTGTTAATATATATAATTCCCCAAATATGGGGCGCAGCGGCTGAGTGTCGACCGGACCAACAGGTGCCCGGTAGAGTGGACAAGAGGATGCAAAAAAAACAATAACAATAATCACACTCAGGGAATAGTGAAGTGTATTAAAGGAACTTATGGGGAATACCTTCAGTCCAAAAGTGTCCCAGAGTTCTAATGTGTTGTCATCCGATGAGCTGTTGTGCAATGGAACGACGTCCAGGAATGGACAGAGGGGTTGAAAATAATCAATACTAATAAACAACCCAAGGGAACAGTGAAGTGCACTAAAGGGACTTATGGGGAATACCTTCAGTCCAAAACTCAAAGGAAGGCACTCTTGTCTAGGAATGAGAAAATCCTAGAGAAGGTAGACACTAAAGTTAAACAAACAGTTAAGAAGACGTCCAGTGTAATGGACAGGTTAGGTCTCAGTGTAACACTGAACCATAGCCAGCTGCTACCGAAGACGACATGGCTGATGTTCTTCTAACGATTGGCTATGCCAAGATATTTTGTCAGAGAAGCAATCAACGGATTGCAAGAACAATGACAGAGATCGTCAACATTTATAGAACAATTAATAAGTCAACAATACAGAACGTGAATATGGTCGAATCATAAACTAATGTATATGTTTGTTCATTTAAATCCTTAATGTACGAATAATTAGTGGAAAATATGCTTGCGTCCAAGAAGGCAAGTAGATTAGATTAGCTGTTAAATACTAGGTTTATAGATAATTAGTGAATAAACATATATCCTCTTGCTGTGAAGAGGTGACGACTTAAACGGTTTATTACACAGCGTATTGTATCTAGGTAGATTACAAAGATAAGATTGAATTATCAAAATACTCACTTGATGATATGGTTTGGTTAAACAACAATTTAAATTAACTTAAGGCTACAAGTTTCATCAGACCTTTTGTCTTGCAATAGTGTATTTTTACTAAATAAATTCAATATAGATTTTAATATGTTAAAGCTAATTTGTAATATTCTATAAGAAGTAAAATTAAATGTATTCCTGTACTTGTATTGTATGTATTTTTGCTAATATATATGTATTCTTATGTTATAAATTTTTTTCTTTAAAATCAAGAAATTTTAATTAATAAAAAAAAACAAATATCTAGGTAAATTGCAGCCACCCAGACAGGCTCCCAGTATTCACACCGGCCAAGGGACATTTTTAATATATGTCGGTTCACAGTTCATTTATGATAATAATGTTAAGAAGTATGGAGTTGTTGAGGTTGTGCGAGGAATATTGCGGAATCATGAGAGGATATATTACTGAATTTGGTGACGCTTCCTGTGATCACACTTTGATGGTATGTTTCGTCAATTCAATCATTGTGTTGATACTAGTTTCTTCTAAGTACTATTGCTGTTTATTAAATGAGAAAATTTGGAGAATAAACAAACGAGGAACAATTTCTGCAATTTAATGACCAATTTGGTCAACACCATCATCGCCTCAAACAATGAGAGTTGTCAGTAAATACTCTTGAAACCCAGAGCCCCGATGTGTTGTTAACCGAGGAGTTGTTGGATATATAAAGAGAATAATGTTTAGGATTAGGTATCCTGGACACACTGGAACTCTGACGACTGTCCAAGAGTACCACTGACGCACTGTCATTCCATGTGCTATTGCAATGGATCAGTCAGATTTGTTTAAACAGTGTGCTAACCTTTGGTTTAATCAAGTGCCCTTGCGTGGTTTAGGCTTTTTAGAAAAACTGGTTATAGAAATAAACCAGGTACAAATAAGGGCCTAGCGATTACCAGTCCTTCGGTTGACATACCTATATTAATTAAAATTAAAGCTCTCGTTAGATATTGATATATATAATAGCAATTTCATTGTCATGATATCTATAAAAATACACAGTTCTACTTTCCAAACCATGGCTGAAGTACGGAGGACCAAACAAGGCCTGGCAAGAACAAGATCAATTAAGGAGAGGAGAAGTTGTCGCCTTAGAAAACAGATGAAGAACAAATCAAACCACCTTCAACATGGGCTAGCTTGGGACTTCGCCAGGAATCTTGAAAGATTCAAAGATAAATATTTGGTTTAATCAAGAGGGAGGGAATAACAAAGGTTTCTGAAGTGACTTCGGACCTCTCGACTCAGTTTCTGTGAAAGCCAGGTTCTGAGCCCGGTTCAGCACAGCATAGAATTATACAAAAGGAGTTGTTATGTTTTAATTCTGTTCTTAGAGAGCGAGTTCTGAGTTTGAGTCTTGCAATAAATTAAGATATATAATTGTAGCGTGAAAAATGATGTGGATTAGGCAATTTGTGTCAACAGACTTCCTTTATTTAAATATATAATTGTCTTTTATCATTTTACCATAGTCTAATTGATTATATAATTTTAGTTTACGTGTCTTGTCGTTGTTTTACCCAAAGGAAAATATTTTTTTTTTTTTTACTTATTTTCTACGTTTCTCTTCTTCTTTATAGCGAACTCTCATTACTTTAAAATAACGACCATTCATTCCATTACCACCAAAACAACAACAGAGATGAGATTTCCGCTGATTTCAGCATGATATAATGAAAATGATATTATGTAGTGGTTAATTCTGGTTTGGCGTTACATGGATCTAATTTGGGTCTCATAGGACGGACAATATTTGGGAAACAAAAACTAATAAGAACCAGAGCACGGCCATTTCGACGGACATTGATTTTAACAAGAAATGTCTGAAATGGAATGCTACCTGCATCACAAGGTTCTTCATTACATATATAATGTAATAAAGAAAAATAATGCCTGGCAAATGGCTGCACTGAACCAAGATATATATATAGATAATGTAATGATGATGCCTGGTAAAGGGCTGAATTAATAATAAGACGGCTGCCAGGAATGGTTGAAAAGAATGCTACCTGCATCATAAGGTTCTTTCCCGCCAATGGGGTTCAGTATTATATAGAGAATTAGACTGACAAATAAGCAAGGTTAAGAAGACGATGACAGCTTGATTTCTCCTATCAAAGCTGTCAAGAACTAGACAACAACAAAAAATTAAGAAACCTGTCTACAAATAAATCAACTTAATTGTTCCATTGTTTTGCAAAGATGGATTTGTGGATTTTTCGTTCTTTCTTTTATACCTTCCTAATGCAAATTAATATGTTCAAGCACTTGAATTAATATGAATAGTTCTTACATTTTTAGTTTCATGACACAAAGTCTCTTACTTACTAATTTTAAATCGTGAATCCTTCCTATTTTCTTGATTAAACTATATTTATAAATGGATATTCTTGTTTCTTTGCATCAGCATCAGTGACGATTCAGATACAGTTATTCTCTATATAGAATATGAGGAGTTTCACTGAAGTGGACATGAGCCAGTCTATTTCTTGGACAAACACGCCAATACAAGAGTCCGAGGGGCGTTTTATGTATGCCAGTCCATTGATAATTGGGTTTAAAAATGAGTACTGTTGAGGATTTTCATATGCTAGGGTAAATGCCGCATTGTGAAAGTTGGTATAACTTTGCTTTAGGAGTTTTTTATTGGTCAATGTCGCCATTGTGATTTTGACGTGTATGTTTTTAGATTAGAATTTGATGACCATATTAATTTTAAACTTAGATTTCTAACTTGATTTAATTAAATTGAACTTTCTAATCCTGATAAATTTTATTATAACCTATAGCTTTACAAACAAATAAGGTAAGATAGTTGTTGCCAACAAACAAACTCTGGCGAACAATTCTTTTTAGACAAAATTAAGAAAGTGACAGTTCTAATTTCTTTATTAGAACTGACGTGTCTAGCCCCTGCCTTTTTTATAAAACGCCAGACACCGTGGAAAAGCTCCAAATTATTATGTAAGAACACGTCTCTTTTCCCCCGACTAAGTCAACTTATCGACTAACTTAAATTATTTCTTTACCACTTCATGTCTATGTACTCTAAAAGAAACTAGCCTGTATCTCTCTTATGTAGACGAGGCGTTGAGCCCTTCCCCAACAGGTCTTTGGCCGAGAGCAGTAACGACCCACTAGCAAGCAAATCAAAATAAGGCAGGACAGTATGAAGCCTAGAATGCTCAGTGACCTGAAAAACAAAACAAATATCTAGGTAAATTGCAGCCACCCAGACAGGCTCCCAGAATTCACACCGGCCAGTCCCTGCAGCACAGGAGAGGAAGTCTCGAATGATATATGCGCTGGAAAGAGAAGAGGGGCCAGCAGTTGAAATGAAGGGAACATCTGGCGAACCGATACACCTGGCCACTAATTACATCAGAGTACAATCGTTGACGCCAGAGATGTTCCAATTTCATTGGCTTAATGGTTTAATATCACATACATTGTTTCTGATTTGTTTTGTATGCAAGTTAAGACTAATTATAATTGGTACCAAGTTCTATAGCACCGATCTCTGCTTCATTGAAGTCTGTCATGAAGAACTTTGGCTTCCAGTTACCAGTGCTCTAAATGCGGAATTTGTTAAGTGCCTCTTCAATTTGTGACTGGGTTTCATCTTGAATAACAAACTCATCTGAACAATAAAACAAGCAGTTCCCATCATCTGGAGTGTAGTTTTACTGATCTCTGACTCTGGGAATCAGACATTCTTGCCAATGAGGTCTTCTCCATCTTGTGCTTTTAGATTTTAATCATCAAACGCTGCCAGCCCTATTCTGGATGGAAGCTACACAGGAATCCAGTGGTGCATATGTCCAAAAACACTGGAAAATAGTTTAATGCATTAAATATTTGAAATTATACATGAATGGTAGATATTAGCAGCTATCAGGCTATAATAATTTGGAGGCTTTACTACAATTTGGCGGTGACCTAATTATTTCATCAATTCATCTTATAATATTCACATTTGCTTCCAATTTTAATATAAAGGTACTAAGCAAAATGGTCTAATTTCACATACATTGTTTCTAATTTATTTTGCATGCAATTTAAGACTAATTAATTAGTACCAAGTTCTATAGCACCGATCTCTACTTTATTGAAGTCTGTCATGAAGAACTTTGGCTTCCAGTTATGGGTGCTCCAAATACGGAATTTGTTAAGTGCCTCTTCAATTTCTGACTGGGTTTCATCTTGAATAATAAACTCATCTGAACAATAAAAGAAGCAGTTCCCATCATCTGGAGTGTAGTATTACTGACCTCCGACTCTGGGAATCAGACATTCTTGCCAATGAGGTCTTCTCCATCTTGTGCTTTTAGATTTTAATCATCAAACGCTGCCAGCCCTATACTGGATGGAAGCTACACAGGAATACAGTGGTGCATATGTCCAAAAACACTGGAAAATAGTTTAATACATTAAATATTTGAAATTATACATGAATGGTAGATATTAGCAGCTATCAGGCTATAATAATTTGGAGGCTTTACTACAATTTGGCGGTGACCTAATTATTTCATCACTTTATCCTATATTATTCACATTTGCTTCCAAGTTTAAGGTAAAGGTACTGATCAAAATGATCTAATTTCACATACATTGTTTCTAATTTATTTTGCATGCAAGTTAAGACTAATTAATTAGTACCAAGTTCCATAGCACTGATTCCTCACTTCATTGAAGTCTGTCATGAAGAACTGGCTTCCAGTTACCAGTGCTCTAAATGCGGAATTTGTTTAGTGCCTCTTCAATTTCTGACTGGGTTTCATCTTGAATAACAAACTCATCTAAACAATAAAAGAAGCAGTTACCATCATCTGGAGTGTAGCCATGTATCATGAGATTCTTCTTCTTAATGAGGGGGACTAACTGACTGCAACTAATGTTTGATACCTTGGATAAGATTGAAAAGCCATTTTTTATGCAATGTAAATTATAATGTTCCATACTCTCCGATTAGATAAAATACTCCAAAATGATCTGAACCGTTCCTTTCTTAATGTCTGGTTATGTGCTGTTGGAGGACTGTCCCTCTCCGGCCATTTGACATTTGATGATAGACCCTGATCCATGGCACTGATACATGACCATGGCTTACATAGTAAATGAATATAAGCACCTTCCAAATCAGGTTCATTGTCACTTGGTGGATCTTCTAATTGACCCGAACAACTCTTATTTACAACAGCACTGTGGAGTGGGATGCAAGGCTTACTATCTACACTAGATTCAAATCAAATGTCATCATTATTGTCATCAGAATCTCAGTGTTGTATCCCGTGCTTTTTTCACTAATATTCTCTGGGACCTTACACCTTCAGAGAGTTTGGATGTGTTTTCTACAACACACACATTTGAACAATGTTATTGGAGATTGCAAATCTGCAAAGATTGAGAAGTGCAGCTATATGGAATTGAAAAAGTTGGTTAACTTTTATATAGCTTGTTCCTGACAAATCCTTTAAGCATTTAATCTTGGAGTTTCTATATTTTTCTGACAATATGATTAACCTGAGATGATTGGTGGCATTACATCCAGAATAAGTGACTTCATTGGTGAGATGACAGACACAGTTGGTTTCTTTTCATCACTATTAACACATAATATTTTTTTGTAGATTGGGCTACTAAGTGCCACTACTTTCCTTTAGGCTGCTTGTATTTCAGAAAAGCTGGAGAAATATAGATCTGTCATATCCTCCACCACCACCACTCTTGTACAGACCCAATGTCTGTTTCCATGTATCGAGTTCATCCCAGGATTGGATAACTGATTTTTGTTTGTTTGTTTGTTAAGTAGTTAAACTGGAACTTAACAGTAGCAGCTGTAATCAATTAAATGATGGACTGCATAGAAATAGTATACACAATCCATGTGACTTCAAAACTTATATTCATATTGTTTTGTGGTACAAAATATCAAATTGTTTCATAAATTACGATGATGATGTAAAGCAGGGTATGAAACAATGTTTCTGAGCTTTGCGATCACATTTCACATGCAAAATATGATAAAAATTAGGTTTTGAACATCTTCATTTTAATTGAAAGTTAAATTTTACTTAAAAAATTTGTATTTATTTCAAGTTATTATCAGATTATAGAATATCAGTTAAGAATTCGAAGACATCCTTGTTTGTCATAGTTACATTAATAAAATAATCCAATTTAAGGCCATACCATGCACCCGATCATTTTTTCCATGGTGAGTCTTGAATAATGGCTCCCACTTAAGTTACATGAATCATAGAAATATCAATTATAGCATTAATTCGTGAACAAACCCAGTCGGAGAATAATGGCTCCCACTTAAGTTGGCTCAAGAATATCTCTGTCGAAGGAATGTGGCTTCGACTAAGTGCTATCATGAGAACAACAAAAGCAGAATATAGTTGAATGAATGGTGAAACTAAACTGTCTATGAAATTGAACTAGATTAAAAATTATGAATTATTATTAGAATGATTTCACATCTGTGTCATCCAGAGCTGAGACCTGGGTTATTCACTGATCCACAATTGATATGGTCAAAATTGCTATCAAGAGAATCGCCCGGATGTTGGAATTCAGATGCGAGATTATTCTAAATAAATTACAAAATAAAAGTAATTTCGCTAAATTAGCACTTATGTCAAAAATTGGTTACCAAAATGGTAGTCCTCACTTGCGTGATTTTAATATTTTACAAACAATTGTGCTCACCATGTAGAATCCGATGATCACTTGAATGACTGAACGAATGAAAGATTCTTGCGAAGACCACAAATTAGCAGCGAAAATGATGAATTGACCTCAGCAGAAATCTTCCGGAATGACCAGGATCGAGCAGACGTTCACTGGGTTATATCAGAAGTGACGTAACTCGGAACTTTCCATGACACGCCCAAATAAAATTGACTAGACTCTAGAAACCGACCAAAATTATGACCCGATGCAATATTATCGTTCTAATTAGTATGATTATGGCATAACAATGATTAGCGTAAGATGAGATAACGAAACAGAGGTCAAAAAGTATGAAAAAGTGAACAAAAATATCGATGATGCATAAAAATGGCGAACGCCAAAAAGTTCGCAATGAAATGTTGTGCTAAAATACCGAACCTGACCTCTGGATCGTTACACCATCTATTTCTGATAAATATATCCATGTGACATTTTCATGTTGAAATGAGGCAAGACTTCTTAATAAATGTAAAGCCATTTTCTGCTATCATGTCTGTACATCATCACATTGAACAACATATCTGTAATATAATAATATAATCTGTAATATAATAAATAAAACATGTTTCTCTGACACAGCTTCTAGTGCAGATTGCAAAGGGTCATAGATTAGCTCTCCAGATGCAATGAACATGTTTTTATAAAAAGGCACAAGACCATAACACCAAGGGATATCTCAGTACAATGCATGTATAGCCAATACTCAAAACATCAAAAATAGTTGTAGATACTTATATTCATACAAGATTTTAAAGCACCTGTGTCAATTAACACTGTGAGAGCTATTTCATTTATTTTAATATTGATTCTTGCATCATCATCAAACTAGATAAAAGACAAAAGAGATTAGTCATGGAATGCAGTGCAAACTTCAAACTAATGTTTGAAACAGTAATCGTAGGCATATCCATATTTTTGAAGTTCATTTTAGAATTATCTGCTCATCCAACAGAATCGAAAATAGGTTCCAATAATTTTAGATTTTTCATATTAAGGTTTGGAAGTGTTGATTTACAAATAAAGGATTTTGAAGCACCTATGTCAGTCCATGCTATGAGAACTGTTCCATCTATTTCAATTTGGTTCTTGCATCATCATCTAAATTTTGCACAGTCCTGTTTTCCTAGTCCATATTAATGTCAGGCTAAGCTAGAGCTGGGATGATTAATTGCCTGCATATAGGATAGTGTCTTATTTTGACTGTTTACATGCTCTCTCATAGCATTAAAATCTTAACTGCTGAAACTTTGCTTTTACATTAAACCATCAATTAGTTTTTATATATTCTCAATTATTAGTATAATCACATTAAAAGTTGCACAGATAAAAAGACAATTCAATTCCCTACATCCCAGTATGAATATTTAGAATAATTACATTTGCAAAACTCATTCAGAGGACAAAACGTGAGAATGGGTAAATCCTGTCCAATGCAAATTAGCTGATAAACTTTTTTTTTTTCATTTCATATCATGTTTTGTTTATTTGTTTTCTAAAGAATAAGACTGTAAAATATATATTCCCCAACGCTCTCACCTAATACAAAATACTAAGAAAACATTTAGCTAAGGTATTTGAAGGTTGCTTTACCTTCCTACAGTTTGTCATTCTTACACAAAGTAATGAAGTTGAACTTACCTACATACACTGATCATATGAAATATCCTTATTGAAGATATTATCATATAAAGTGCTATCCATTGTTTAGAAAGTTTAATGTTATTAAGGGAAATGTTGGTCAATCTTTATTTATCTTTTGTTGATTTTCTCTTCAAAATTGATTTATTGTATTTGTGTAGGGTTGGCTTGACAATGAGATGATGGTCTTTCATTATTCCTTCATATTTGACTTTTATTGTCAACGACAGATCTATAATTTGTCATCTTATTCAGTTCATGGTGAAAACTTTCACATCCACTTTCACCGTGGAGGCCAAGTCCGTACCCCAACCTCTCTATCCATGGTACAATATAGTCTTCCAAGAAGTGCATTTTAGGAATTACATTGCGGTTGATATTGTTTCTAAAATATGTGAGGTAGAGTTGAATGTTTTTTTGGATTCCAGGAATTTCTGCGATAGTTATTTGTTGGTGTGGCTAATAGCCTTGTGAACATTACAAAATAGTCGATTCAGAGTTCCATATTTTTTAGCTATGTCTTTCACTTGTTCCTGCAATTTTACATTTCTGGTCAGAGACACAATTTTCTCACCTAAGCCTGCCTTAATTCCATCTCTGACCTTTTTTAAGTATCTATTGCAGTGGTTCCCTGTAAAGGACTACTAGCTCAAGTCAATGCTAAATATAGAATACTGATCTCGGGAAAATGCGAGATTTGATAAACGTGACCGGAAATAGATAATAGAACTCGTATTCTAAAGATTATAACTAAAATTAAGTAAAGGGTACAGGAAGTCAGTTTCTAAAGATGAGGGAGTCAGGGTAAAGCTACACATTAAATAATTAATGATTTAAATAAATGTGCAACAACAATAATGTGCTAAAACAACAACTAGGCCTATCAAGCCTGAAGATACTTACTATAAGATGGTAATGTATATCTATAATTATTAATTTTATTCGATTTCACTTTATATGAATAAATATGTAATGTGCATGCAATCAAATGCCTTTCAGTTATCTATGAATAACTGCTCAGATTGATTATTATAATATTTATAATTTAATACAAACAAGAATTCTATAGTCTATTACGTGTTTCAAATGGATACTTTCTATACTACTGATGTAGAACATACACTATAGTACATGAGGTCAACTTAAACTCAAAATAGTAAGCTTTCTAACTGTATTGTCTTTTACGCCCTCTATAAATGCCTGAAAGAATTAAATGCCTTGTCACTTCGAATAAAGCTAGAAGCCTAACAGGACTTGATAATGCCCACAACTAGCAAACTTGATTTATTTTAAGCCTAAAGTGCGGAAGGATTTTTCCCAACAAAACTCCAAACAATAAAGATAATTAACCTCTAGGGATCTAAACTTTATGTTACTAACAACAATTCCCTGCTCCACCCTTCAGGTTACGTTTCATAAATTCCTTTTGAACACCCTAAGACCTCCGAATCCAAAACAAATGGTTTCCAGATCCTTAAATGACAACTATAACTGTTTTCACCTCGAATTTAGAAACCTGATTCACATATATTATAGTTCTTTTAAAACAATCCCTTAGTGATAATAAAAACTCTCAACAAGTACAAAGAGGCATACCTCATAAATTTCACAATGGCAAATATGAGCTGTAAACTAGCCTGACTAAGGAAAACAAATACCCTCTACTAATGTCGGGCCTACGCGCTTATTTTGATATAATGTTCTCCGGTTGTAAACAGCTGATACGATTATCCTGTTAAAGTGATAGCTCAATTACAAATAAACCGCAACACTCAAAAGTTATCGGCTAATTAGACAATTAACTCTCTTTCTTGAACTCTTCAATTACTTGCTTTTTCACTCTAGCGGCTACACGTAAATTGTAAACAATTATGGATTTTGACAGCGGGATGATTATTTCACTTCTATTTCTAACAATCCACACAGAGTGATCCCTGACTGAATTAAATAGACAATGAAAATGCTTGTCTAATACAGATATTATAAATAGCGGGATAATTATTTCACTCCTATTTCTCTCTCAGTCCTCTACCACACCAAGTGATCTCTGACCGAACTAAATAGACAATGGAAATATTCATCCAAAGCAGATATAAATAACTATTTAATGATCCAATATTTACGTTCAAAGCTTTCTTATATTTTCTACTATTTCTTCCAAACCTCAAATGTTCGGACTAAACAGTCGACAGAAAACAAATAAGAAACCGATCACAATCAATCAGCCCTAACTTTCCGATATAAAGTACAAATGAAAGAAATCAATTCAGGTTAATCATTCAATCGCCAATCAAATTCCCAGAGTTATCAACCAATTCTAATCATAAACTAATTGTAATTTCTCTCTTTCTATCTCTTAATCAAACCACTGTCATTCAAATGACCTATGTTCGAATCTAGATAGACTACAGAAATCCTATTTAAAGATATCAATTAAATTGAACTTCTCTTTTCTATTCCTTCCAAACCTTTACCGTTTATACGGTCTATTATATGAACTCAAATAGACTATAGAAATCTCATTTCAAGTTATTAATCAAAAACTATTAAACCAAATTTCTCTTTTCTATTCTTTCCAAACCTTTACCGTTCATACGGTCTATTATTTGAACTTAAATAGACTATAGAAATCTTCTTCAAAGATATTTATTGAATTAAATATTATTAAATGTTGGCTGATTATGATTTTATATTTCAATTGTCTCTTTGAAACTATAATCTGGCGATTTAATAATCAATTTGTACTTACAAACATTCTCATGGGTGTAGATGACATGGTATAGATGATTGCGATACTTTAGATCAATCAGACGATTCCTATTCTTTGGCTTGAATTTAAACAACAACTTGCGCGTTTCGGTAGCAGGTGTAGAAAGCCGGAAAGGCTTCGGTATTCAAATGTTTTTCTGTATGCTAAGTCCCGGGCCGGTAGCGATAGAAAACTGTTACAACAAAGCAGGTACAAAGAGCATTTTATATTAAACGCCCAAAGACCGGTATTTTAAAAGATTCCATCTAGGAATGCATGAAATCACATTTCTAATAGATATTTAAAAGAAATTCCGGCCAGGAATGCACAAGGTTACATATTTTAGAGGAATTTCAAAGGTTTAGGGTCCCAGTGAATGCCCGGGTAAGCACCTTCCTACTAGAAATCCATCTTCAAGGCAACATATGGATCCCCTCATTGCCCTGCTGCAACGGAGAAACGGGGAATCCCCGAAATTCCTGTGAGGTATTTTTCTAAATTTCACTACAATTTCTGCAACCGAAGGCATTCTCAAGGCTTAAACACTGATTCACAAGATATAATTTATGAGGAACTTCACACCACAGAGCAGGAACCCACTATCACTATCAGCTGATTACCAGAGTGAAGTTTCATGATCAAGGTCTGCATTCACTAAAGCCGGGCAAAAACAACAACAAAACAATTTACTACCCAGAAAAGTCCCCATTAACTCCCAATGCACTTAGATTATTCCACAAAATACAACAAGCAATTTTATACTTTCCAAAACCACAGACCATTCAAGGGATTTTAAAACCATACTGCATTTTCCCTATTTTGCCCTTTGTGCTTTAATAGGTAGAGTGGGTCTCTACAACTGCCCCCTTAAAGAAGAAAAAATGCGTTTGCCCTCAAACGCCAGAGCTTCAAGACAATAACTACACGGTCTGCTTACTACTTCTATTATTTACATTATATTACATAGTTTACAAAAATTTTTACAAGTCCAAATAGAAAAAAAGGTATGAAAGGTTAAAAAGTTATATTTAAAATTAATCGTTGTCAAAAGTTAAATTTTGTTAGCCTAAAATTAAAACCAATCTCAAGAGTCCATAAGTAAAAGTTACCTACAATTTCAAATGTAAAATACTTCAAAAGTCCAAGATGATTTTAGTTGTTGTTGTTTTGTTTTGTTTTTTAAATTTAGAGTCCAAAAAGTCCACATTCTGCTTCCATACTGGGTTTATATGTCAAAGTCGAAGTCCAGGGGGTCTAGAGTCCCAATGGACCAGGCCTTGGCAGACTCTGGTCCATCCCCCTGGTCTTTTTTATCTTTCCTATCCAAGCAATCTTGAACCCAGTCAAGCAAGTCTTTATCCAAGGAGGCTCCAGTTTGGGACAAAAGAGGATCCTTCTTTTCTCCATCTACCTCATCTGCCTGGCCCATGGAGGAAACTGCAGCCGGAGCTGTTGAAGTACTTGCCCCTGATGCTGCCACCATTGCAGAAGTTGAATTTGTTGGTTTGATATTAGGGGTTAAACCCTTTGACCTGGGCCCATCGAGTACTGTGATGGCCCTCAGTACCCTTTTTGGGCGTTTGCTCTGGGGCTCATCCCTTTCCGGTGATAGGGCATGTTGCCTCAGACGATGTAGTCTCAGTTGTTCCACATCATTGGGGCAAAATCTTGCCCCACACTCCGCATAGCTCTGTCTCCCGATGTGCACATGCGATGTGCACATCCAGAGCCTCCTGCGTCTCATAAGTCTTCCAACAGAAGTAGGCCCTCCCGCGGTTCCATCCTGCTGGTGGTGGTATCTGCTCTCTACAATCCTGAAAGAAAACAAAGACATTTACTGGCATCCCTGCCTTTCTCTCCACCCCTGGGCAAACTTTTACCCCTGAGTGGCTCTAAAGGCACTTTTCATTACAATGGTGGTTAATATGATCAATAATAATTATAAATATATATCTAGATTATTCTGCCTGACTCTCCACCCAAGTGACCCTAATACGTCTCATACTCGTCTAGCCACCCTGGTTTCTTGCGTTCCCGTCCCCTTTTCCCGTGACCTGGATAGGTTCATTGACATCTGACCCGGGACTTTCATCATCCCTGGTTGCTTCAAGTTCCGGAGCGGATTTTTTCTGAACTTTGGAAACATACTTCTTTAATCGGTCGTGGTGAATGACTCTCTTATCTTTTTCAGTAATTTTGATGAGATAACGTAGATCATCTAATTTTTAAACTACCTGATATGGACCATGCCATTTGAGCGCGAATTTCGGCGTTCGACCCGCTTTCACAGCCGGAATATGAACCCAAACTAGCGAATCTTTCTCATATGCTTTCAGATTGGTTTTCAAATCATAGCCCCTCTTTTGCCTATCACTTGCCAATTGAATATTATTTCGGGCTGCCTCGTGAATATTGAGCATCATGTCTTGCAATTGCTGACAATACTTGGTATAATAATCACTATCCAACTCCCCTTGCTCAGTCTCAGGAGGAGGCCCGAGTAAAAGATCAACAGAGGTCCTTACCTCTCTTCGAAACATCAAAAAATTGGGGCTATAACCGGTCGATGCATAAACCGCACTGTTATATGCTGTAACCACGAAAGGCAAACATTCATCCCAGTCCCGTTGGTCAGTCGCTACAATTTTGGATAACATTGCCTCAACAGTGCGGTTTGACCTCTCTTCCATACCGTCAGATTGGGGATGATAAGGTGTTGTCCTGGTTTTGCTCATTTTAAACATCTCACAAAGTTCTCTAAACAACTTTGACTCAAATTGAGGACCTTGATCGGAGTGGATTTGCAAAGGAGACCCATACAAACAAATGAAATGTTTCAAAAAGGCCCAAGCCACAGTGCTAGCTTCTTGATTTGGAACAGGACCCAAGGCCAATACCTTGGTAAAATAATCTTCAATGGAAACCACATATCTATTCCCTAACAAACTTTTTAAGAATGGCCCCAAAATATCAATGGCTACCCTCATTCATTAACCTGCTTAGAGACTCTACCCAAGTTTTCCTGTCTTTCACAGTAAGAACAGTCTTCACAAGGCCTCCTAGATAAACCATCTGCATTCAAGTGTTTAGTGCCAGCCCGATGTTCTATTTTGAAGTCATACTGCCCTAACCTTTCCATCAAACTAGCCAATTGGCCCTCTGGTTCTTTGAAACGCATCAACCAAGTCAAAGCTCCATGATCAGTTCGAACCCTAAAGTGACTGCCATAAAGATAATGATGAAAGACCTTCACAGCTCTGACAATTGCTAAAAGTTCAAGTCTGGTGACACAATAGTTTCTTTCTGTTTTACTCAGAGACTTACTATAATGACTAAGGACCTTGACCTCACCATCAACTTCCTGTTGAAGTACAGCACCAACCTGACAAGCAGAAGCATCAGTGAGGGCACCTGTTGCCGTGTAGGTACGTGCTCCGACTAGGTACTGGCTTTGGTCTCCAATCGTACTCATTGGCGTTGTTATTCTTATCAGCCGTACCCTCCTTTCAGGTAATGTTTCCTGTCCACTTCTGTGATCTCTCGACCTTCTTTATCAAGGATTACCTTCAAAATTTAAAAACATTGTTTTAAATTTTAGAGTACTCATATTCATGCTCCAATCTGAGACACAGACTTAATGAAGTACTTTTACAATCATACTTTTTATGGACAATGACTAAATGGTATGTACATAGTGGAAAAATAGCTGTTTTGGTTCACATTCATTGAAAAACTAACAATGATAACTTTTGGGAATGAATATAATGAATACCAACAATGTTTTTTTCAATTAATTAGAAAGCGAATTTTTGATAACATAGATATTGGAATGTTTGATCAAATTGAACACAAACAATGATATGAACAGTTTGTGATGAAAAATAAACCTGATCGCTGAAGATCCAGTAATCACTCCTGCCTTCTTCGTATCATACGGTTCTGCCTACACAGACAAACTCTTTGCAATTATCATCATCGATCGCCAGAATCTTGTCGAGGAGGACCTTGCTTCAAGAGCCATGCATAGTTATTGTTTTTGAAATTAGAATGTGACATTAAGATAATTATTTCAAAATATGGTTATGTATTTACAGTATGTAAAAAAGTAATATGATTTTTTCTAGAAAAATGAGCTTATTCGCCCTTTTTATCTCATCAATGTTTCTGTACAGTGTAATAGAATGTGTTATATCAAGTTATATTGACCTCATGAGTTCTCTTGTGCTTTGGTGTTGTGAAATACAATACTCAACACTCATTAGGAAACTTACCAAGACCTTCCATTTCTGACATTGATCTTGAAACGATATCCTGTCTCTGCACCATGCACCATTGGAATTTGCATTCTCATAGTTATCCATGTCTGTGGTATTATATAATGGTGTTTGATGGTCCGAAAATAGAAGTTTGGATTGCTTCTTCTCCTTCTTGGAATCATTGGATATCAACTTCATCACTCTCTATTTGTTACTTGATCCATGAAGTTGTGAATATAGATGTAACCCTGCTCACCCTGCACATTTATGAGTGCCCTTAGATCAAGAGAGGATCTTGATTTCATTGGTTCAGGATGTCCAAAAAACAGGACTGTACACTGCGTGAAATATGGGATTCCAACTCTTGACACGTCTAGAAACTGGTCTTTACACGCCGGGTTTCTAGACGTGCCAATTATTTACACCTCTTGACACGCGATGAATTCAACTCTACACCTCTTGACACGCTCTTGGCACACTGAACAACATAATTATGTGTAAACAACTAACCTAATTACCAATAGCAATACATACAGTATTTTAACGATTGCAAGTATTTTCTCTGATACTTTTAATTGATATATTTTTAATCATTCTTTCGCAGACTGTTTGGAACAAGTACATGTAGCAAATATTAAACAGACTATTTTGTATGTACGCTGACACATTGACTTATTTAAACATTTTGGCAATTTCATGCCGCCTTTTGAAAATATAAATCAGTTACAGGCAATGCTAATCGACGCATTGATCCTAAGTGAAGGAAATACATATCATGATAAGAAAAAGAAAGGTGTTTCAAGGATAAAACGTGCAATAAACTTTGAAAACACTGATACATCAGGCCTATTTATATATTTATTTTGTATTAGCTTAATATAAAGATAAACTTACTTTTCGATGAGTATTTGGATTTCGGAGTAATTTGTTTCAAGTTAAGTCAATACAAATTATCGCCGACTTAACTTGTGACCATACATATGATAAATGAGGGGCATTTTAATACACAATTGGGCAAAACAAGCATATTCAATCGAATGTACCATTCTCTCTGCTGTTCTTTCCCAGCCTATCCATAAACAGATAGGTACAAGTTCCCATAGTTTTCGCAACATCTAATTCTATGATCAATTGCTAGACACAGCAAATATACTAATTAATTGTCTGATTGTGATTCGGGAACGTAGGACGAGTAGGGTTTTTACATAAACAGGATACTTGGCTGTACATAGCCTGAGAACACCGGATTGACCCCCCCCCCCTCAATCGACGCCTAGGCGCTGCTTATGTTTTAATAAGAAACATTCCCTTGTAAAGAATTATCGGGATATGAATTGATACAAGGTCAAGTATTCTGCCCCTTTTGCGTGATAAAAATATGTATTTAATTGGTGCTTTAACTTTTTGAACAAAGAAATGAAATAATCGCACTGAATGTCTCAACATAAATCAGTGATGTTTAATTAATAAATGGCACTATTATGTCAGTCTACGCACTTCATGGACATGGACGGGGGGGGGGGGGGGGTGTGAGTTACCCATTCTAAAATGGTTAAATTTTGTATTAAAGAGTAATCAATAGGTCGTGAACTCCGATTGATAACCAACTGTAGCATACTACTTAATTTGTTTGACTATTGATATTAAAAAGGAGTGAATTTATGATATTCATAGAGGTACATTGTATTGGTATTAATATAATAATGATATTGGGGACCATAAACCACTTTGTTTCGCAAGTAGCTTTAGGGTCGCGGTTTTATCTTCACATGTTGCCCTTTGTGCAATTCAAAAATGAAATATTTTAATCTATAATTTATATATCATTTGCAAAATAAATGTAATTAAGAGACATGGGGGAGGGGGGGGGGGGGGGTTAACGGCCAGAATTTGGAATGAATTTGGGAATTTCAAGGATTGATTCACTTAATGTTGTTCACTGGAGTCGATACACACACCTGCATAACAATCGGAGACAAAACTGACTTAATCTGATATGATAACAAAAGATTAATAACTTAGTCTATGTTTTTGTTTTTATAATTGCGGAAGTGTACCAAAACCACCTTGATTACAGAAGATATCGTCTAGGCTTTAGATTTAATGAATAGATTTTTTGCCCTAGTCTCATTTAATAAAACAGGCTATTTGCGTATTTAATTAATATTTGTGACAAAATATTTCAGTTAGACTCAAAATCAAAACGAATTTCTCCATTATAGCCCCCTCGCAACTGTCCCGAGTCTGCATCTGTTTTTCATGCTTCCGATCCACCTTTGGGATAGAGAGAATAGATGTAGATTTGTAATTTGGGGGGGGGGGGGGTGGCATTAAATGTGTTCTCATACAAACTAAAATAAACCCCAAAAAGCCATATCAAATGTCCAAACACAAGACCAATGCCATGTCAAACATCCAAATTTAGAACCAATGCCATACCCCCGGGTACCAAATATCCAGAATATAAGACCAAGGCCATTCGAAATATCGAATGCCCCGAGAAGAAGGCAGATCTTTGAGTAAACAACCTCAAATGAAGGATATATGTAACAACTAGACCAATGCCCCGGGACCAATGCCGTACCACAATTGAGGGGTAACATATTTTCCACACCGACTCTTATACCAGAAAATGGAAAAATCTGTCTTAAAATGTGGGTCCATTGGCTTGACATACCAAATGTAAAAAAGGTACCCCACCTGAGCCGAGTGTGAACCCCCGGGGTGAATGGTGAACACACGGGGCAAGGAATTCTTCGATTTTGATTCAAGTAATTTTTTTTATAAAATTCATACTCATGTTAATAGCGGACGCCTTGGCCAAATAATCTTTCAAATCATGCACTTTCCAAGTGATTTTGTAGCAAAATTGTGATAATATATGAACCCCTTGGAATTATTCAAAGACGGACCCCCGCCAGCCCATCCCCCATTCTTACCTATGCTAAACACTAAGAAAATATATAGAATGGTATCTTACACTTTTTTCTAAATGTTGATATCCAAAAAACATATCTTTTTGGTTTATCAACACATACCGCTCACAATATAACAAGTATACAGATTGTAACATAGATAAGCGAATTGGGGAAAATTACAATCCCTTTGATCAAATCATCCTCGCTGGAAGGGTATTTTACAAGTATAAATGAAGTCCTTTGAAGAAGGATGTGCCTGTTGTTAAATACATGTACAATGCCTTACTACATTATGTAATGTATTGACATTAAGGTAGATGATTACATGATAACAATCACACTTATTGACATTCATAACTCTTCCCATCTGATATGCTCAGATCACAGAATATGCCTCATTATATCAGAGCATGTTTCAGGCGTTTCAGACCCATAGGCAGGATTTGCCAAGGGGTGGGTTACTTTTTTAAGAAATTCCAGGGGGAGTTTACTTTTGGCAATGTTAGTTCAAAAATGAGCAAAATAATTTAAAAGGTGCTCAGTATGGGGTAAAAAATGCAATTTTGGTCACGGAGGGGGGGGGGTCGCTAGAACCAATCTATCCCCCCTGTATTCGGGCCTGCATGTGCTATCTACATATTTGACAATTGATAATTTGATTGACACGGTTCAAAGTGGACTTTGTTAATTATTCAAACTGTTTTAATATCTAGGAATATGCGTCCAAGTTAAAATCACTCGAAATCAGGGTAGATAAACCTAAGAAAAACACATTTCGTGTTTTCATTTGATCTTTAACATGATCCTGTAAAAATGTCAGATTTAGCAAAATACATAGGCGATCTCCATCTGCACACATCTACTCATTCCGACTAAGCTATTGCCTATACTTACACGCACACGCATACTTTTAAATTAATTTTATTTTGATAATGATTTAAAAAACACAAATTATTATTAACACGAAATTAAAATGATTGTTATATTCCAATCCTAGTAAAGTATAATTAAGCGCGACTATAGGGCATAACAACATGTGGCCAGTCTAATTATACTGTTTGTTTTGATAAGGCTGTGCAAAGAGATATCAAAACTCTTGACACGCTCTTTACACGCGAGGTCTTTGCACCTCTTGACACGTCTTGGAATCTCTAGATACGCAGAGTTCCTAGACTATCTTTGCACGTCTAGAAATTGCTTGGAATTTCACATTTGACGCAGTGGTAAGAGAGTTGATTTTCCAGAGTGTCACTAGCACAAAACATTGCAAAAACAAGGGTATTGGTTGTCGCATTTGGGTTAGATGTGATGAAGACTTGAAAACTGACTTTTGTGCTCCCACCTCCCTTATCTCCTGCTATCTTCAGCCAGATCTCCTCCTTAGGTATTACAGGATGATCTAATAACAGCATCTTATTTTGTTCCATTCTTTTCAAAAGATCTGTTATATGCATAGGAAGATTTGATAAGTATGCCATTTTTATAAGAAGGTTTTTTATAAACAGTACTCTTCCTGCTTCCAGGTGATGTAGTATCTCTTTGTGCAAAATGTTTTAATTCTGCCTTTAGCCTCATTTTTTGTAGTAGTCTCCTCTTTTCCCCTTGTTGTTCATTATAGCTTTCCATATTTACATTTGCACTTTTCAAGTGCCTCATAATTAGTTTCATTTGGCCCCATGTTAACTTTGCGGCTGCCTTCATTGTTAGAGCTAATTTAGATTTAATAAGAGAAGATTTCATTTTAGTCAATTTTCTACAGTCTGCTGTAGTTTTCCGATTCGCTGGTTTTATCATCCTGGTTTGAGGAGCTGTTTTTTTCGTACTTTTGTACAATCACTCATGAGCATAATGCCCAAATTTATGGCAAGTGCAGCACTGTACATCCACTTTGTTCCTGCTTTTTTGTCCCATCTCCACTTTTAGACTGTTATGTGTAAGATACGCTTCACACGCTTCATCACAGTTTGATGGACTCTTCATCCCTACTGCAACTGCTGTTTTGATCAGGTAGGTCCTTGAGAAAGTATCGTAAACCAATGCTGTCCCTTGTTGGTTATCGGCCAATGAATATGCCCCAGATATCAGCTTTACAATCTTGGAGGTATACTCTTGGATGCTTTCCTGAGTTGAGAACTTGTATTTTTCCAGTTCCCCCAAATATGAATTTAGGGTACATGTATGTCACTCCAATTGATGTTCCAATGATTTTTCCATTGTGGGGTAAAAGCATATGCTTGGGCATCGCCACAAAGACATTTCTTGATGCAAAATAGTCTCTGGTTCATCTCAGTTACAAGTTGTACTGAGATTACGAAAGTCAGTAATAAATGCTTCCCAGGATGTTTTGCCATCGTATGTCATGAGCCTTGGTAACGGAATATTGTACTTTGACTTTCCGTGAGTCTCTATTGAAACATTTGAGAGTACTTCCTGCCAATTTGTGTCCTCACTCTGGGTCATCACTCTGGGTCCCTAAATTCAGTTGTCCTGCTGGCTGTTTTGATCTAAGTGCCTGCACCGCCAAATTTTGTCCTGAGTCGCAGAACTATGTGCCTCAAGTTTTTCCATCTTGTTTCATTCTGGCGAATTGTGCCAAAAGTTCAGTTTTAGACAATGTTTGCATATTCGAGGTCGATTCATGTTCAAAGTTCTCCTCTAGTTCAATTTGGTAGTGTGATAAAGTCCAGTCATTTTAAAGTCCATAAAATCTCACCAGACTGCCAACAGTGTTGGACCCCTTGGGTGAGTCCAATAAAATGTTCAGTTATCCGATTTTGTAAGAAATGACAAACAAGTCAATTTCCTAAGACTCTGAAGTTTTATTTATAATTTCGAAATCTACTTCAAAAGTTACAAAAAATAATATGTCTTATTAACAAAATTTAGCCGAAAAGTGTTAGTTCTTAACCAGTGCAGGCTTACTCAATCTCATCAGTGTTCTGTAATGATCTATAGGTCTATGTATGATGATCTACAAACTCAATTATATATTCTTATTTCACATGCTGCTATATTGGCTTCTAGTTTTTTTTAAACTTACAAGTGATGGCTATAGCTCATAGGGCTGTAGACTCCAGATGATTATATAATATGTTAAGGTTTAAGAGTTCATGATATTTCATACCTTCTTATCTTTATTTTTTGAAGTTTTATAGGTTGAGAATTTAACTTTTAAAATATAAGTTTAGATTTTCTTATTCTAACAATTTACAAAGGTATGAATGATTCAAGAGTTCATGAAAAGTTCAATTTGTATCATTATGCTAATCCAAGTGTCCATCTCATTGAAGACTATAAGGTCAGAGGTTATATTCATGAATTCTAATTTTCTACTTTGGAATGTTTTTATATGCTTATTTCTACTATGATATGTTTCTATCATTGTCTGAACACTGTAGTTCATGTTTACTGGATTTCAAGTCTATCTGGTGGTACTCCTCTGTTGTCTCTTAGGTTGCAGTGATTTGCCTTTGGCTTGGTATTGTTCTAAATGGGAGGGGGTTAGTGGTTAAAGGAGTTTGAAGAATTTCTAGTTTAGTTAGACATCAGAAACAACCTGGAATCTGGGAATCGCCCCCTAGGTGAGTAATACATGTAGTTAAAGTGACACCTATGATATTGACTGATAAAAAGTAATCTGTATGATATAATCCCCAAATAATATATGTTTTTATTAAATGTCAATAATGAAAATAGTTCTGTATAAGCTGTACATGTAGTTAACATAATTTAATAACCCAAGTTCATTCATTTATTGTGATGTTTCCCCATTCAATAGTCAATAGAAAAAAAATCATTATTCTCTGAAGTAAATGAACTTGAGTTATTAGAAATATTACCAGAGTGGTGAATTTACACAGAAACATATTTAATATTTGTTATTTTCAGGTGGAGAAAATGTTGTAAAAGAGGATACAACTACAATTATAAACACCATTATACGTATACACGTGAGTACATTTTAGCTATTCTTTATGACAAACTCATGTACAACACAAGAACCTCTTGAAAATTCTTGCATTTTGCAGAATTAAACATACAATTTTTAATTGTCTGTTTTTATCAATCATGGATTCAAAACGATGGTGCTATGTTATTTTATTGTATTGTTATTATACAGTGTACAGTGTAGATCATTTATATTGAAAATCAAACAAGTAACTTTTCAGGAGAAAGTTTAAGTAACAGTGAGAAATGCTAACAAACAATTCAATTCTAATTATTTGAATATAATTTGTATGCATCTGTACAGAGATTTACAGCATCAAGGTAACAAATTCCTCATTTTGTAGTTTACAATGTACAGTACACCTGATATCAATGTTAAAATTTTTATGTTATTAAAATATTGAAAGTAGTGCCATAACTTTACAAATGGATGCCATAAAATTTTAATATTGACTTGAAAAGGGGACTCACGAAATTATGATTTTCTCTACTATTAAACAAAATATTTCAGCTGAATAATGGAAAAGATTGATCATCTATACTTAAATGTGAGCTTCCAAAATGTTTGTCAAATTTTGTTTTTCTATGGTCTACCAAACATTTACAGAAATTTCCTGATTATTATCAGATGAAATTGGTGAAAAAAAATTAGTGGATATGAACATATTATGGTGGAATAGATATCATACACACCTAAAACACCTAATCATCAGAGATGGAAAATATGTAGAATATATAATCCCTTCAATTACTCATTACAATTATCAAGATACATGTTTTCATATGAAAAACATTTTATACCAAAATACATAATATGTAAACCCAAACTGTCTTATCAACAAATCATGAATGAATATTTTTAAAATTCAAACCTTTACAAGCGTCCATTTTGGCTTACTTTTTAGATCTTTTTATTGGCTCTATTCAAAGGCGCAATAAATTATAAAGAAAAATGTTTATTAATAACTTCATGTACAAAATTGTACATGATCCCAACCCGAAATTTTTGAATGACATTTTTAGTGCCTTAAAAAAAACAGGAACACAAAACCTAAGTAGCATTGTTGTATTCAAATTTGAATAGTATTGCATAAATATTTTGAAAAAGCATTGCATGTTTGTTCAAAACAAAGTATGTCACTGTCATTAAAAAGTATGTTGATGGGTTGATTGCACCTTCAATATCACCAAATCTGTTTGGCTTAATTATCATCATATATATATTTCTAGGAGATAAGGAATGCATTTATAAGATATGCATGTCTTCTTTGTTAGAAAATATTCATAATCCAAAATATAACTGTTTTGAATTTTTGCAATAACCAAAATACTTAACTAGGTGTTTTCATTCCCATAATGTATATGTATGTGTAATTTGTACACCTTATATTTTCAGAAGTGGTCAAATCTGTTAGCTCGGAGAAGATAATAACACAGAAAGGTTCATTGTAGGCATGGTCTGGTCACAATGGTATGGTTTCAAAGACTAAATAGATTCTATGAAGAAACTGGTGAATCAAAACAATTTTTTGAAAACTGGAAAATTCAAATTAATCACTGACAGAGGATTGATAAATTCTTTGAACCTGTACATAAAAGGAATCGTATGCTGACTGATGGACTTCAACTGCACATGAAAATTATTCTAGAATGAATGAATTTGAATGAGTACATTAACATACTGTATTCCGGGTATTGTTCGCGTGCGATTTAATTTCGCTTTGTTTATCGTTGCGAAATTTGTCTTTTAAATCTCCGTGGATTTGACCCTGGATTTTTGATATGTTTCGTTCGGTGTAAACGTTTCGTTCGTGTTGTTGAGCGATATTTCAAAGAAGGTCTAAAATGTCTAACATTCTGAATTGGCTGATTAGGCCAACAAAGGCAAGAACTGTTGACGCTAATGATATCCTACAAATTGAAGTTGAAAAAGCCATTCAAGAATATTCAAATAAATGGCCTAAACGTGGGAAATACAAACATTATTCGGATTCTGAACGAGCTTAAATAGCCAGATACTTATTTAAGCGAAATGTCATCAACTCAAATCCGCGAAATTGCAATTTTGAAAAATCGCGAAATTTTATAGTGTCGAAAGGACGATTCTCGGTTTGGAGAACGAAGTTCATCAATCTAAATGAGCATTATCCCTGCTTCGGACAAATTTGATTTTTTTACATAATATAGATTTGAATGTCCTCTTTTGAATAGTTATAATTTAATTTGGGTAATATTTCTAGATTTTTCTCAAAAAATATTAGCGCAGTACACTGATGGACTTCTTTCCCCAAATCGAGACTTGTATTTTATTAAAATCGGTCTATTTGAGCATTATCCCTGCTCCAGATCAATTTGATATTTTTACATCTTGTAGATTTAAATGTCCTCTTTTGAATATTCATAGTTTAATTTGGGTAATATTTCTATATTTTTCATGAAAAAAATATTAGCCCAGGAGACTGTTCTCCAAACCGAGAATCGTCCTTTACCCGGAGTACAGTAAATGAATTACATACCATTGTACACTCCCCTCCAAAAGTGTGTTAAAGTATGTAGTATATATTTATTATTAATTTGAAAAAATGGTTTTAGATACCAAAACAAAATTTCAAACACAAGGTTTTAGCATGCTATCCAATGAGAATCAGGTTTCCTAAACTATAGTTTTTGAGGGTAGAGTACATGTACATGCATGAAGCATGTGTTTTCTTTCTTGTCTAAGTCTGTATATATGAGTACAGAAGGGTTATGTACTATGAGGTTTTGGATACAGGGTTACCTGAGGTTTATATGTGTATTTCCCAATGGACAGCATGGCCTGAGGGAGATACATACATTTCACAAGGGGTAAACATCCAAAATCATCATACAGGGTGAGCCAAAAAAGGTATATTTATTTTATATTTGTAACTCTCCTTTGATTATGTATCAAGTTAACTCTTTTTTTATTCCAAATAACATATTTAAATGTACATTACAAAATATTTACAATCTGAGAGCTTTTCCGCTCTAGTTTAAAGACAATAAATTTCCTTCACAGTTCTTATATTTGAAATCATGAATACATGTACTTTTCTTAATAATGAATGTTTCATAAAATAAGTCTGGCTTCATAATTTTCCATTATCATTTAACTGGCTACCTTGCCATAAAATATTAAAAGAAAATGTACAGTTATATTTATTTTATATTTGTTAGTCTTATTTGGTTATGTAACAAGTTTGCTCTTGAATAAATGTATATCAGTATGTACATCGTACTATCCATCATTTAAATGTACAGTTATCTTGTTAGTCTCATTTGGTTATGTAACAAGTTTACTCTTGAATAAATGTATATCAGTATGTACATTGTACTTTCCATCATTTAAATGTACAGTTATATTTATTTTATATTTGTTAGTCTCATTTGGTTATGTAACAAGTTAACTCTTGAATAAATGTATATCAGTATATACATTGTACTTTCCATCATTTAAATGTACAGTTATATTTATTTTATATTTGTTAGTCTTATTTGGTTATGTAACAAGTTTGCTCTTGAATAAATGTATATCAGTATGTACATTGTACTTTCCATCATTTAAATGTACAGTTATATTTATTTTATATTTGTTAGTCTCATTTGGTTATGTAACAAGTTAACTCTTGAATAAATGTATATCAGTATGTACATTGTACTTTCCATCATTTAAATGTACAGTTATATTTATTTTATATTTGTTAGTCTCATTTGGTTATGTAACAAGTTTACTCTTGAATAAATGTATATCAGTATGTACATTGTACTTTCCATCATTTAAATGTACAGTTATATTTATTTTATATTTGTTAGTCTCATTTGGTTATGTAACAAGTTTACTCTTGAATAAATGTATATCAGTATGTACATCGTACTATCCATCATTTAAATGTACAGTTATCTTGTTAGTCTCATTTGGTTATGTAACAAGTTTACTCTTGAATAAATGTTTATCAGTGTACATTGTACTTTTCATTATTTGAAATTACAGTTATATATATTTTACTGTAAACATTAACTTGCCCAAGTGGGTATTTTTTAATTATCTGATCTTCAACTGTTACCGCTGTCATAATAGAAATCAAGATAAGTAAAAAAGACCGACTTGGGCAATGTTATGTACATTCGTTATTCTTATTTAACAAGTTTACTATTTAATAAATGTACAAGGGTCGTTTGAAAAGTCACCATTTTCATCATACTTTCCATCATTTAAATGTCCAGTTATCTTCAGTCTTATTTAGTTACATGTATGTAACAAGCTTATTCTTGAATAAATGTCAGTTCACTGTGTACATTGAGCAGATGCTCTTTGTCCATGTGCTATTTGAGACATCAAAAATTACATTTTTTATGTCCCCACCACATAGTGTGGGGCCATATTGTCGGCTTGGGCACGTCCGTCTGTATGTCCGTCCGTACGTCCGGCAGTTTTCTCCAAAACCACTACAGATTTCACCTTCAAATTTTCAGGGATAACTTATGAGTGCATACAGATGTGGATGAAAAATATTTAACTTGAAACCTACATGAACTTCCTGTTAGCCATTTTGAAGTCAAATGCTAAAATCCTTGCCTGCAGACTTTAAGAAAAATGGCTTTAAATCTTGGTCAGCTCACTTCATTCTACATCTGATTAGGTTTTGGACCTGTTAGCTCCGTCATGTCAGCCATTTTGAATGTCTTTAGAAAAGTTAGCGGGCAATAATACTTTGTATCATATTGAATGGTGTTTTTGAGTTTTCATTCTTTAAATATTTAGTAGCTTTATAAATAATTTCAGGTGTACTTTGTTGTAAAAGCCTATCTTATTGTTAACAGTAGTTATATGTGATAATTGTAAGAAGAAATCAGCAAAAACTCATAATCACTTTTTTATTTTCGGCCATTTTGGATTTTTCCATCCTAAAATCTTGTCTGTAAAGTCTTGTCTACACGTTTTTAGGTGAACCGTTTGGTAGATCAATTTCAAATTTTCAGGGATGATTCTTAGTCTGAAAATCTCGATCTGATTAGTTTTTCACATTCTGGGTAAATGTCAAGGCAGCCATTTTGGATTTTCTTTGAAAATTTGAAAATCTAGAACTGAATTAAACTTTTGGCATTCTGGGTAAATTTTGAGGTGGCCATTTTGAATTTTCCGTCCCAAAATTGTGTCGGTAAAGTCTTGTCTACTCATTTTTAATAACAATAACTGTTCTATAGATTAAACTTTAAGTTAATCCAGAAATGCACATGGATGAGCTTATATAAATGCAATAGGCCAACTATACTTTATAGTTTAGAAGAAAAAAATAATCACTGAAACATGTTACACTCTCCCTCAAATATGAAACAAAGTTTGATTTGTTTAACATGGGATCTGCCATTTTTGTTAAATTTCATGAAATTCATCAATTTTGTCATCAGATTTTGACCCAATGTAATGGAGATATAACATTGAAACGTTGCGGACTTTATAGCGAATAGAATCAAGATACAGATTTATTTACTTGGGATTTCTTTTGTTCCCCGCTTAGAAAACAGTCGTTAAACAAATATGGGGGTTAAGGTACAGCTGGAAAGTAACATTTTGGTAATAAATTGCTATACCTGCACATGTTATTTTCTGCTACAAAATAAAGTATGAAGGCATGTGTCAATTTCCTTGCTTTTTTCAGGAAAGTATCATTACATTGTCTTCTTTTAGAATATCTGGTAGGCGTTCAATGGGACCTCCAGGAAATTCTGATATTTCACACTTTCTATTTTTCCAAATTTTCTTTCAAAGTTTCCAGACAACACAGGAGCTACCATTGACCTGTTTCTAGATATTCTAAAAGAAGACAGTGTAATGATACTTTCCTGAAAAAAGCAAGGAAATATACACATGCCTTCATACTTAATTTTGTACCAGAAAATAACATGTGCAGGTATAGCAATTTTTTACCAAAATGTTACTTTCCAGCTGAACCTTAACATGTAAACCTATGAGGTCCTTAACTTTTTTTGAGGAGTATATTTCCTTTTGAAAATAATCTGTGATTCAAAATTGAAACTCACTCTCGAATGCAATTACTTTTTAAGTATTACTAGTATCACATGAGGTGAAACGTTTTTTTAGGAAGGGGCCTGAGCATAACATTTTACCAAGGAATTTTTATTTATCCCAAAACATTATGCAAATGAAAATACTTACTCGGGAATAAAGCATCCGTTTCTCTACATGCAAACGAAAATACTTAACGCATGATTAAAGCGTCTGTTCTACATGAAAATGAATATACTTAAAGGCCCAATTTGCGTATTTTTAACGTTTTTGGGCAAAATAAAGACTTCCAATTTGAATTTCATAGTATATCCAATGTATTGATAAGAACCGTATCTTTCATTTGACACCAACAACAGCTCAAACGGACCACATCAAAGCTTACAATAAATTTTCAAAATACATTTTTTATCTGTCAAGCTTTATATATCAAGTTTTTATCATTTTCATTGAAAGATGGCAAAGTTGTTGGTATTACATGATAAATTCATTTTTATAGAAGTGTCGCCATCGTTTAAACTGTTAAATGAACAGTGAAACATGCACTTTTTTTAACATGTGCATGCACTTCTAATGATCTCTGAACTTCAAATGCTTTTTTCTATGTGCGTTATTTTTTCTTGGTTCAATATTAAAGCAAAACAAACTTTGTGTCATATTTGAGCGAGTGCGAGTAACATGTTTCAGTAAATTATTTTTTATTCTAAATTAAGTAATTAAGTACCTTTAACGTCGGACTAAAACGTCTGTTTCTCTATATGCAAATGGAAATACTTCACGCAGGACTAAAGCGTCTGTTTCTCTACATGAAAATGAAAATACTCCACGCAGGACTAAGCGTCTGTTTCTCTAAATGCAAATGAAAATACTTAACGCATGACTAAAGCGTCTGTTTCTCTACATGAAAATGAAAATACGAAAATACTTAACGCAGGACTAAAGCGTCTGTTTCTCTAAACGCAAATGAAAATACTTAACGCAGGACTAATGCGTCTGTTTCTCTATATCCTCTTGATCTGATGCTATGGGAACGTAACATACATTGTCCGGCCTTTCGCTTGTAGATTATGAAATAAATTGCAAGAGCTATGAGAATTGCTAACAGCACTAATGACACCACTACACCTGCTATCATTCCGGTATTTTGTGATTCGCTTGGTTTACCTGTGTCATTATTTGATATGTTGGTTGTTGGTTTTGTGTTTACTGATGGTGCTGGTAAAGTTGAAACAGACATTGGTGTTACTGTTGGTACTGATACTATCTGTGCTCGTTTTGGTACTGATGTTGTAAGTGTTGGGATCCATTCTGATTCTATCATTGCTGACGCAAGTGGTGGTGTTGGTGCAGATTTTGATAATGACGTTGTGAGAGCTTGTGATGGTAATAATGGCGATAATGCTTGTGTTGATACTGACATTGCTACTACTTGTGTCGGTACTGAAGTCAATAATTCATGTGTTGGCTCTGACGTTGCGAGTACTCGTGTTGGTAATGACGCCGGTAATCCTTGTGTTGCTACTGACGTTGCTTCTGCTTGTGTTGCTACTGAGGTCAATAATGTTTGAGTCGATACTAACACTGATTCTGACGTTGGTCCTGTATGAGTTGTTAGTCCAACAGTTGGTTGAGTTATGGTTGTTGGTGTTATTGACTCATTTGGGACTACACTGCATGATGCTACATCTGTTGCCTTACACACTTTACCAGTTGGTGGTTCTTCTGCTACAGAGGGGCTGCTACAATTTGTTATTTGGATATTCTGACAATTATTAAGAAAACTTTCCCATTCTTGAAATCCTGATACAGTTTTATCCGATAAGCAATTACTTTTGTAATAACTGCGACTTAACCATTTTCTCAGCCAAATATATGAACAATTACACGGGATGCTGTTATAGGAGATGTAAAAATCGTTCAGACTTGTGAACGGGTTCATCATACAGAGGTCAATGCTTTCAATTTCATTACTTCCAAGGTTGAGTGTATTTAGTGTGTTTTCAAGGCCTACCAAAGCATTATCATCTATGTTAGTGATTGTTCCACCCTGGAGCAACAATTTAGCAAGTGATGACAAGCCAGTGAAAGCATTAGCTGAGACGTTCCTGAAAAAGTTATTACGCAGGTCTAGTATTTTCAAACTACTTAGACGATTCAGGGCATTAGAGGGGACTTCTGTGAGGAAGTTGAACCCCAAGTTCAACACTTCAAGTGTGCATTCCAACCCGACAAACGCATCAATGGAATTAGCTATAACTAATTCATTACGAGATAAGTCAATGTTTTTCAATCGTATGTTGCTCGTGAAAGCACCCGAAGGAATCGATTTAATATAGTTATCTGACAGTATCAACACCTCAAGGGACTCCAAGACACTTAATGCTTGAGTGGGTACAGATCTCAAGCCATTTCCTTGCATCTCTAGATTTGTCAAACAGTCCAGTCCTTGAAAAGCTTGATTTTCAATTGTTTCAATCTTGTTCTTGTTCAGGTTAATCCTACGTAGCTGTGTAAGACCTTGGAACGTGTTATTACTAACGACAGAAATGGAATTGAAATCCAATAATATTTCCTGCATTTTTGAAAGTGTTAGGATACTCGCTGGTATTCTTTCCAAGTTATTGTGAGTTAATGTTAAATTCTGAAGTGTAGCGTTCAGAGAATCAAATGCGTCGTTGGGGGCCTGTTCTATTCGGTTATAAGCCAAACTTAATGAATTAATGTTTTTCTCTGGTGGGGGATGCAGCTTCTTTAGTATTGTATCGCTGATATTAATACAAAGTACTTCAGTGTGACCCCCCACTGATTTACATTTACACGTGTATTCCCCAATTTGACAAGTCTCTTTGGCCTCTTGGCAAAGCCCAGAGATCACCGCACCCGTGAAGACTAACATGGATAGTGCTGTTGAATACATCGTGTTGACCTGTAATGTAAAGGAAAGATTATAATATATGCCAATATATCTTAAAGTATATGGGTGTGTTAACGTACTAGCTGTCGTATTGAATTGGGCTACCAAGTGGTCATTCACCATCCATTTACTCATACGATTGTGTGCACCGTAAAGCAGAGGAGACCGTAAATTAATATATAAGTACTGTACCCTCAGCATAGATGGTTAGGGTGTCCGAAAGCCAATACTTATAAATATAGAAAGTCAATATATTGTCTTTTGAAATTAAAGCCCATTGTATTTTGATTTCTTTACATATTGCATACGAGGTGAAGAAGTTTTAATTATTCAGAACAGAATGTTATGTCCAAGTTTATTGATTAAATTATATATCATGAATTCAATATTTCAGGGTTGTTGCTTAGGATGACAAGTACAGCTTCTCGTCTTTAGAAACTATGTCATTGAGTACAGCTTCTCGTCCTTTAGAAACTATGCCATTGAGTACACGCAGATTTCTCCAACTTTGGAACTCAATTTTGGTACTGATAAAACTAATTTAACAAGGGATCTCAATTTAGTTAATTTCAACAGTTGTGACTATCATGTTCAAGTTCAAGGAATTTCTACATATGTATTTGATTACAATCAGAACTTTATTGGTTTTCATAGCGACATATTGATTCAACTTGATTTAGCTATCGAAAACTTATCGATTTCGAATTAATTTTGTCCGCCATTTTGGATGAGACTAACTCCATTTAGTTCCATCCTGCTGTAGACCACTGATGACTAAAGACTTGAAAATAGACTCAAAATAAATTGATAGGCCCAGTGTTCAAATCCACAATAGTCAGTACCCGGGAGTCAGTAGTCTATTCCTCGGCACAGGTTTAACAGTCAACAGACGCTGTCCAATGCATGAAAATATTCGTTTATGCATTTTGACTTGAATGCGCATAATTTTACGAACATGTATGCAATGTATACAGCCATGTAAATATATACGTTTCCATCCGAAAATATAAAGTATCTGTTACCTTTTCTTTCAAAAATGAGATGTTTGCAGCTCAGCATGCACATGTATTAAACCAATGGAATCGAACGATAGCCAATTCATTCGCCGTATCGTGTTGCGGCTATCCTAAGTATTTCTTTTTGATGTGTTTAGATTCAAACCGCCTTCTTTTCTTTTATGATTTTCAAAAATGAGTATGCTTACGTTTATGATCGTAATACGTTACATTTAAGTTGTTTACTATGTTTACATCCTTTTTACGCCCCGTCGAGTTACCTTACGATTGCGAAAATACTTTTTCAATAGATGTTTTGAGAAATTTCGAGCTTTTAGATTCGGTGTACATCCTGGTTGTGTTATAGGGAGATATATTCTTAAATCACATATGACAAACTATCAGAGATGCCAGTCAGTCGAGTTCCAGTTTTGTCTTTGTAACAGTCACACAATTAATACCTTACTATTCATTTACAGCAGCCTATATGCATGTATGTTGATGGATTGCCAACTTTTTGTGTACGGTGTTCGGCGGTCGGCGTCTGTAACAAATGGTAGGTTGTGACATTTTGCGTGTTAATGCCTTGTTATATCTTGACTTTCTAAAATATTCCAAATGAATATATGTTTCTGATTGGTATATCGGGTCGGATTTTCAAAAATGAGTGTGCGGTAACCACAATTCAAAATATCTGTCAGATCGAAATGGAAATAACTAAAAATCAGAATAAGAATTTGACAGATTTTAAGATTTAAGAAATAAAATCGGAAAGATTTTTTTTCATAATTATGTTCATGTTCAAGTTGTCTCAAATAAGAGAGATTTACTTCTCTGGTGAAACTGACGAATCCCGTCCGATCAAAGATCTCAATTTTAATCCATTATTTCTTAAAGGCAGAATCAGATCTAGCAACTACTCATTAGAATCATCATCATCATGATCTCGACGGAAACTGTTTTAGTTTTAGAATATTTTGGGCTCACACCATTCCTTGTAAATGTCATGTCTATTTTCTAAAAATGTCCGAAGTAACTTTGAGGAAAACTAGAGATTTTTACAGTAATGTATTCAATTGTCTATAAAATGTTTTGTCAATTTCTCAATTGTGCATCAAAGTACGTTCATTATGATTACTAGTATCTAAAAAAAAACAAAAAAAAAACAATGCATTACCTATGTACTATACAAGTACATATTCGTTTGGTGAATCTTTGAATGGGTAAAAAAGATGATATTATTGTATCTACTGAAATCCCCCTAATTAAGTGTATTGTTTTTGTATGATATTTTCAAGTTGAATTGTTCCTCGTACTCCGGATTTCTTAGAGACCAGAGACAGAGTCACGGTTTCAAAATAGGCAAAGCTATATTTAATGTTTGTCATCACGGCATTTCAAAAATGTCTCTATGTGCTTTCCTCTTGAAGAAATGAAAGTATGGTTTAATGTTCTTGGTAAAGCCGAAGGTTGGAGCTTAAAACACTGGGCAGACGGAGCTATCTTTTTATGAAGCAAAATCAAACCTGAAACTATATTGGAGGGGAATTCTTAATTATTATGAATAGTCATAGCTTTTGTGCTGATATAAAGATGGCAGTTAAGTGATTGTTTCCTATTGACTGCCATGACATCTTTTTGTGAGCACACTTTCTATCGCCCAGAGGGGAAAAAACCCTGAGTTAAAATATGACTTATGCTTACATTTACTAGTATTGAGATGACATACATATCTCTGATTGGCCAAAAACGCCAAACAAATGACGCCATCAATGGCTGCTTCAAAAGTTTTGAAATATGCTTCAAATAATATTATGTTCATTTCTGATGTGTTAACCAATATCATAGCTTGAAAATTCAGAGAGGAGGTACAGGATCTAAATACAATACTACATTTTAAATGCAAAAGAACCATTGTCTTGTCTTTATATGGCTAATATAGAATACTCCAGCAAGAAGGGGTGAAGCCTGTGTGAAACCACTCATGAAATTAGTGTATGGCATTTTGAAAAAGAACAAAACAGTCAACATTTGAATTTTAATAGTTTTCTTAACATTATTCATATTTTCACATACGTGGCATCAATCTCGTTGATTTGTAAGAAATAGAATTGTGAAAGGGTTACATACAGCAACCTGATACCTGATTGAAACCCACTATACACACTGCATAAACCCAACACAGTCCAGCAAGATGGTTAGCAAGATGGTTGAGTTGTTAAATTGTGGCAGTATATTCACCAAAATTTTGTTTTATCACTATTTCTTTTCTTTTATCTTAATCAAGATTTTTTCATCCAGATTTTTATATTTTTCAATGCCACAATTTTTGCTGAATTGCATAGGCTTTACACAATGTGATATGGTATACTATTTGAAATGTAAAACTAGTCTAAAAAGTTGTTTAACAGTATCAGTACAAGGCACGGTCACAGAAAATGCTGGCCAATTAAGTAGAATAGTACCATGGGTACTGGGCTCACATGGTGTTATTCAAAAGTGATTGATGGCTAAAATGGCAGAAAATAAAAAAATGGATGTTATTTTTGCCGATTTTTTGTAACAAAATTATTTCATATAACTACTCTTTACAGTTACATGGCTTTTTACAATGCAGGACACCTAAAATTATTTGTAAAGCTAGGAAATGGGCCACATGTGAATTTCGTAAGACAAAAAAATGGTGACCATTTTGAAAATAGGCGAGCTTTTGAACCAGGAGAGGACAAATCAATGGACAAATCAATGTTAACTAAAATGGCTGAAAATAAAAAAACGGATAAAATTTTTTGCCGATTTTTTGTAACAAAATTATTTCATACAACTACTCTTTACAGTGACATGGCTTTTTACAATGCAGGACACCTGAAATTATTTGTAAAGCTAGGAAATGGGCCAAAATTGAAATTTGTGAGACAAAAATGGCGACCATTTTGAAAATAGGCGAGCTTTTGAACCAGGAGTCATAAGGGAGTTTTCTGTATTGATGTTGAACAAAAATAACTGAAAACAAAAATCTTATTGACACAGGTTTTAAAGCAAATGGTCCAAAAGTGAATTTCGCGAGACAAAAATGGTGGCCATTTTGAAAATAGGTGAGCTTTTGAACTAGGAGTCATAGGGGGTTTTCTATATTGATGTTGAACAAAAATAACTTAAAATGGGAATCCTATTGACAGAGGTTTTAAAAGTGGCAAATTGTTGACAGACAGACGGACAGACAGAGTGAGTGATTGCAATAGCTCACCATGTGAGCTAAAAAGTCCAAATTGAAACATTTCTTAGACTGAACATTAGACTGACACATTAAAACATGTAAAACATTACATTAAACGAGAGTGTAATTATCATAGAATTCGTAAATTTACATCTGAAATCAACTCCTACTACAATGTAGTTCCAAAGTGGCCCAAATATGTAAAAATAAAGTCTAATGTGAGACATAACAAAATAAAACTGTTTTAAAATCAATGAAATACAAGTAATTGTAAACAACCTGTGGTAAGAGTGCCCCCCTGGTCACGATGATTACTTTGTTTAAATATGATCTCTCAAAAGGATAAGTTGTACTTAATGAACCTCATAATGGATCACAAGTTTAAGGAAAAATTATCGCAATTTCACAATTCATTTTTTCTTTCATCATTTCATGTCTGATGCTTATTTTCTAAGACTCCAACAGTTTATTTCAGGATTCCTTTGCTTTTAATGGTTATCTGTCAAAATAACTGAAACTGAAGGGGACATTTCAGCATTTTTGATCTTCAATAACTGAATTGTTAACACATGACCAGGGTAACAAGTTAAAGTTGGATTAAAGGAAGTGTGTTATCAACAGGGAGAGTGCACTCTCCTATCACTCTCCTACACAGAGCATTCTCCAGTGCATCAAACACAGCAACATTTTACAACCACTGGAAGCCAACATTCAGGAACTCCTTAAAATCATTTGTTTTTTACTATGACACCATTACGGTATGTCCATAATTACAACAATGGATTCAGTTTTTTGGGGAGACATTATATTGCCTGATGGTGGATAAACTAAGCCATTTTCTCTTATATGCCAGTAAAGGTTAACTTCTCAACATAACAGAAGTCATACACATGATTTATTTTTTCAAAGTGTTAGTATAAGAGCCTTAAACAAATGTGTTATTAAAGGGGAAACAAAGACTATGGATGGGGAATTACTTTCAAATACTTCTTAAATAGCAGATGAAGACGCTCTGTGTAGCAGCATATATAGGATAACAATGGCACGTAATTAGATAATTCCATCTCTTAACACCAGATGTAATATATGAACAGTGGCTACAGCCATTCATATGTGATATTAATTTAATATCTTTAATCTGGTTTAAATTTTATAAAATAATATCTGAAGTGTAAATGATATAATGTGCACCTTAAATAACTTATTCAGATTTCTCTTCTAGTTACATTAAGGATAGCCCTGAAATTAAACCAATTATCGACATTTACAATGTTTTCTTGTGGTTATGTTCTTGGCTGTCCATACTTTTGTGTAGAGATTTTGAAAAAAGAGAAAGACACAAATTGTGGCAAAGTATTCTGGTATCCTTTCCTCCATTGGAGGAGAATCTTCCAGTCCAATAAGATCTGGATATTTTAGACACACCTACGTTTCATCCAATCACACATTGGGGGCTTTCAAGTATCAACTGTAACATTTCCTACACATGTACAATTACACTAGTGATGCCATCTATATAACCAATAAGTCGAGGCCATGCGGTTTGGCTATAACATGCATTTTGGCCATGTAGCCACCCCAAAGAAATGCAGCGTGACCACTGGGTATGCTTGGTCTATAATAATTGACTTGCTACAATATATGTACATCTTATCTTTGGGATAACATTCCAAATTTATCACCCAGATGGCTTGCTTCATTGCTAAATGGCTTGCTTCATTGCTAAATGGCTTGCTATACCTCAATTAATTAGTCTTTTTGGTATGAAAATTGAAATACCATATTCAATTTGAATATTTAAAGATCACTTCGCTCTGTAGACCTTTTTATCAATAGCTAGACTATTGTGAAGAGATGCACAATAACGTTTCATGTTTAACATAGATGGCAGCACCAGTGACTGTTTGACATTTTTGTAAGTATACCTGAATCAGCTTAGGATTATGTACAAAATGAAATATATACACTTGGAGAATTATTATGCATCCTCATTACTCTAAATCTAAATCTAACCTATAACAATGCAGCTTCTATATACAGTACACAACCCTGGCGACCTCTGGTGGCAACAACTTCACTGATATATCCAGGAAATGTAAGTTCGTGAAAACACCAGATATACAGCCCATTTAAATGGATAGAAAACTGACTTATTTTAAGGCTCTGCATATGATGTTTCCTAGTCATATCAGTGAGGACAATATAGACAGTGATAGTAACTAGGTTTACTTTTGGCTTGTACTCTATATGAAGCATAATATTGGTCTGCTAAATATCTATTTTAGATTTTAGTTCAAAGATAAGCCAACAATCGCTGACAGAATTTATTAGAATCGAAGCAATGAAATTATGTTGTATACAGACTAATGGTGTATATTTATGCGAATAAAGTTTTTATCTTCAGAGATGTGTCCATCTATCAAAGTGGGGATCTGATACACAGAAACACCTCTGTATAATTAGCATTAATAAGATATACAACAATCCGATAAACTACTGTGTATGATACTATGAGCAGTAGGGACTTTTTACGCTGGGACTATTTATGCTGGGACTATTTACATCATTACAATAGTCTTTTCTTAGATGACAAATACAAATATGAAAATTGGAAAAGTTAAAGTACATTTATTCTACTTGAAATATTGGATAGAAATACACTGTCCATTAAATATCTCGTGACTTTCTTGAGAGCAGGAACAATGGGACTGATTACCCATAATGCTCTGTACGAAACACCCATAATGCCTCAGTAAGCTGCAGATGAGTTACTGCAGTTCATGATTTTCACAGCTCAGTGAAGCAGAATGGTAATACACAGACATATATACATATATTATATACCTAAATGGGTTATATTATCATTCTAAGGAGAAAAAGAACCAGCTTTTTAAGAGAAAACATGCTAATAATAATAGAAGATGAAGAGATTCTATATAAATCTGCTATATATAAACAGAGATTCAACATGATTTAGATAACAAGGTAACAACATGCAGTAGAATAACTCCATGTAAAGTGGAGTTATTTTACAACACATTTTTGGATTTAATACACATGATAAGACGTAATAGACATATATTGTACCTAGACATTGTAGACATACATTGTACATGTACAGAACCATTGTACATACACATTGTACACCTACACTGTACCTAGTACATATATACTGTACATAAACCTTGTACTGTACACATGATATATTGTATACATACACTGCACATACACATCGTAAAAACACATTGTACACATTTATTGTAAATATACATTATATGCATACTTTGTACATACAACTTGTACACATACATTGTACATACACAAACATAGCAGTGTTAGGAAAACAATGAGTCTACTTTACATATAATGCTTTCATGCTAGACTATTCAAAGGTCACATTTCATTGAATTGTCTAGATAACTGCCATTTGACATATTAAACCCCCTACTTATAAGCTACTCTTGCATATTTATTGCATGATTGGACAACACTCATATTTAGACTCATTGGAAAATTCATATTTCAATTTGTAGAAGTTAAAATCTATAAGAAATGTAAATTGGTCATAATGTCACTTTAAACAAGCCTCAAGAGCATGAACAATTGTTATGAATCAGACTTAATTCAATAACTATATGCTTACATAAATTCAAAGGAAATAAAATGATTTTTTGTGAATTTCAGTTTCCTGCCCAAAGATCTAAGACTTTGATTTAGAGAGAATATAAGAATGGAAAAATATGTTTATTTACTACTGTCTAATTATCAACAGATCAAGAGAAATACAAAAATGGATTCAAACAGAAGCAAGAACTAAGTTCACCAATAAACTTTTGTTTATCAATAATGACAAAGCCATATAGCCTAATACAAACACCATCTTTAGTATGGGACATTCCTTCAGTTTTGAGAACTGCACAAAATATCAACTCAACAAACTAACAACTAACCACAATTGTTGAAACTCATCCGAGAAAGGGGACATGATAAAGCAGATACAAATGTTATATTTTACCCCAAAATTGCATCAATGAAGAAGAACATTATATAACCTAAAGAGAAATTTTACTTGGACCCGTTTTTCATGTGACAGAACAATAGTCTTTTCACCAAAACGAAGAACTGTTAAGAACCCATGAGTATTACATTTGAATATGCTAAGGGTAGATTTCTTGTGGACGTTAAATGATTGCAAGATAAAAACTGAGGTAGAAATCTGCCACAAAGTATCTATGGTATTAGAATGTCAGGTCTATCATTATTGAAAACAAAGGACATATGAAAAAAACAGGAGGGCTCAATCATAAAAACAAAGAGCTTACGAACAAGATCCATTCAGTAGAAAGTTTAACATTGCATTTTGTAATGATCAATTATCAAACTTTCAAAACAAAACAATAATTTATATATGTAGGCCAGGGTTAATAAATAAATTATATGTTAGGAAGCATTTTCTTCTTTTCATTGAGGCATAAGGAATAAGGTTTATAATTAGTCGTCTTCGTTCCTAAAATTTGCCTGATTTTGTCGAAATAGATGGCACATGAAAATAATAGCTTATTTTCTTTAAAATTTGACAGGGACATTTATATAGATCAAATAGTTTGAAAACAATGTTGCTGGAAATGCTTAACACTGTTTACATTGGCCTTAATATGTCTTGCTAGTCTTATCTGGCCCTTATGCACCCCTTCATAATAATACACACCTACATAACTCAACAGAGTAGTGAAATACATAAGGGGGCTAGAGAAAGACTAACAACCTGTAGTCCTATAATGAAAAGATTACTCCATAGATGGCATCAAAATTAACAAATCACTTGTAAAACGTCGTAACATCAGACAACCTGTGAAAAAATGATGAATGAATATATCCTCTTGACTAGCAATGTCCAGGTTTTCATATGTATGTTTCTCTTTATCCATATTCCATGTTATTGTCCTAGATTTGATTCCATTTTGTGGTTTTCACCTACGTGGGTTCTAATCCATTAATAAATCCATGAAGCTTTGTTCATCATTGGATCAAGATTGTACCATATCCTGCAAATCCTGAGTTGATATCAGATATTAAATTAGATTGTTGCTATGCCAACCAATAAAGTTGTTGTTAACCCCACATCTCGTCTTTTCTCATTTTACAATCTAAATTTCCAGTTATTCCCATTTTCTACTATTAAGTTCCATTTTAAGATTGTATGACTTTAGCGCAATTTTCAATGGTCTAAACTTGTATATCTAAACTAAAGAACAATGAACTAAAATATTAAAACGTAACAAGGTTTATCACATGCATTTTCTGAACAAATGCCAGCGTCATAATCCAATGTAAATCCACCGATTCACTAGAATATCCAGATAATCACTAGAACACATTCTCATGTGTGCTCATGAACATAAAGTAGTTCCGTAAATGCTTATTCTGAATTTCCAATGAGTGTATTATAATACAGTTTTAGTGAGACATCTATACAAGTGATCTGAACATCCATCCACTGCAGACCTTGTATAATAGTTGTTTCCTATAAAATACGCCTTGAAGACTTTGGAATACACTCCTTGTAATATATGCCTTGAAGACTGTATTTATTCAGTACACTTTGTAGACAGACATGCCCTAGTCTCCTCGGCCTGAAATGATAATTTTGTAAACTATGAATGATTTATTCTCCCTCTACAATCTATTTCTTTATAATCATAATTTACACAAATCCATATATATAATATAATTTCAAAGAAATATATAATGTAATATTGTATGATGAAATAATATAAAATCTAATGATGAAATCTCAATAATTAAGAGCTCTCAAATGAAATGGTACTGTATTGTATATAAAATGTTTTTAGCAGACTGGGATCAGAGGGGAAGAACACTCATAACAAAGGCACAAGATAAACAATATAGTGCCTTGAATTTATCCAGAATATCCCAAACCCCATAAGTTCTAGATTTTCAGAACAAAAACCATTCTATAAATCGTTAATCCATCAAACAAGGAAAGTGGGATGTCGCCAGAAGTTAATGCCCATATTGTATGTTTCTAAGGTACTATAAAAACATGTGTGATGGAAAAATTGCAGACTAAAAGTGGAAATCAAGTGAACTTTCTGAGGACTGGAAAGATGGAAATTCTAATTACCCATGTCATCACGCGCAAAGCAACGGCCAGATTGTGTAGTATGAGAAGCAGCCTCCTTCTTGACTTGCTCTTGGTAGGTATATGGAAGAATCTGCAAACAAATATAATTTTATTTATTTCATGAAAAATAAACAATTACATACAAAAGTAGGATCATGATGAATTGATACTGGAATGCAAAAAGTCAGACTGGTCATTCCAAAACTCATCACATCATTCCATTGTCAAACAATCAATATCCTTTTCAGCTTAAAGAGGACAGGAACTGGAATAATTTCAGAACATATTACCCAACCTAACAAGGCATTAACATAACAAAATGACAGTGTTATTGCAAATGGTTTTTACAAAAATGTAACAATATGATACAGACACTGAACACCAATACTGAATACTGGTCACAAAAATACTGTGACTATAACAATATGCCATCATTTCTTGGTGGTGACGTAAAATCCAAGTATATTATATCAACATATCAATGTAATAGTGAGATTATATGTGCTCTATGGAGCATATCTACATTATCACCAGGATCAGCATAGTATATACATTATGCTTGCAAACACAATAAGAATGGATATTTAGTATTTGTGGACTGTTACAAAAATAATGAATACAAGGTCTACAATAATTTTCTGTCTTTAAAAATGCAATAGCTCAATCAAGGGTCAAGCTGGGTAAGAGGCATGTGAGGCAATTGCCTCACTGATTTTTTCAGGAAATTATGCTCACTAATTTTTAAATTGAAAATGCGAACATGAAGTCAACTAACTGTCTGCATACAAGCGATAATGCCTTAGTAAAATGCTGCATATTCTAACCTATTAAGAAATAAAATTGTGAATTCAAATGGTGCATTAGTTCACATTTGGGAAATTATAGCAGTGACCAATGTTTCTGAAGTTGTTAAAGCTTTTTACATTGCTTTTCATACTGGTTACAGAAACTGATTGCATCACACTAAATGTTTTTCTAATTCAAAGCCAAACTATGAATGCCAGTCACAAAAAAACGAAAAAAAAACTGTTTCTTTAACAAATATCCATACTTCAAAAAACACTAATGGTGTTTTACCCCCACAGAAATCTACATAGGCCTGTTAACCCTTAAAAACATCAATATTGTGTTTACTGATTTCCAGATAAAATACTTCAGTTCGGACCTGAGTAAAGTGAATTAGACTTTCCTCTACAGACATGTATATCCTTAAATCTAGATTTATCTAAGGCACTGGTCAATTAAATTGTCCACAAATCCAATTTAGTAGGAATAAATGCAGTTGCTGATACTGAGGTGGTATCAAATCAACTTATCTTTCAATGGTCAGCCAGTAATATTGGCTCAGTATACTATATAAAAGAAAAAGATCATACTATCTAGGGAATATTATATGATAAGCATGTATTTGTTTAGTAAAACCTGTCTAAGTGAACACCTCTCTAATAAACACCTGTCTCTAGTAGACACCCTTCCTCCACACATATTCTACTGACTTCTGTATAAATTACCAACCAACAATGAAGATTTTTTCTTATGCAGGTTTTACTATATAGATATATTATGGGTGTTTGGGTGATGGTAAAAATCAGAACTATGACAACCATACATGGTTAGTGATGCTAGTGGTTGAAAATCCATACATCCTTGTAAATCTAATGCATCTAAATTTAATTTTTTAAAAAAGTCATGTTTAAGAAGGAGGACGTACAGTATATAGATAATCATTTGGGTCATTTAACACAAAAAGCTAGACAGAAACATGAACAAAAAACATTGTGAAGAGGAAACAGATTCATTAGAAACATTGGGTCAACTTATCCACATCAAACATCAATGAACAAGGCATTAACATGCAAAATGTCACCACCCAACATTTGTTTCAGACATCGACCACCAAACAACAAACACCAAATGCCGACTACTGAAACACCATCCAGAAAAAAGTTGGAGACTATACCAATATTTCAACACTAGTGGTTGTGACATATAAATCATTTAAGAATATTCCACTTAAAATGTTCAAGGTTAAGAGAACTGAATGAAATGTAATGGTAAATTATGTGACGTAAAAAGTACCCCGCCTACCCAAAAGTCAAGTTACCGTAGTAACCCTTATTTTTGATCAATTAAATAAGAGATGCTGATATTTTAAGAATCAATCAGAAAGTATTTTTATACACTGTGTGAAAATTCTATGAAAGAATATGAAGAATCTTTGAGCATTTTTCCGTGAACTTATTGAACGACCTGGTATATAACAAAGAAACTATCAGAAAAGCTATGAAATCAATAATCATAAGGTTATTCACCTCCTACATCTTACGCAATACTCTTATCATAATCTTATTTTACAATTATTGTCATAAGCAATTGTAAAACCTTTTGTTTCTGATGCTCATAGAATCTCTCACATTCTCTCTCTCGCTCTCTGTTGCATTGCAAAAGGACAAGTAAAGTAGATGAGTCATAATGGTCCATACTTGTGATTGTTGACGATTCGCTAAAGAAAGATAAAGATCCAAATCTGTAATCAAGGTTAGTGTTGAGACAGCTTACACAGGAAGCCTAATAAATGTCAACCCCATTGATGTACTTGGAAACGAAAAACTTAAGCTCACTTAAATCCAAAATGCAAGATACGCATATCCCACTGCTGAGGTATAATGGGACAGACTTTTCTGATTTTTTTTTACTTCACTGGAGCCAATAGCCATAATTTGAAGATTAATGAACATATAATGACAGAAGTTCAATATATATTATTTTATAAGTCTTATGATAAAGATCTGTATTTGAAACCACTTGGATATGAGTATCACAATAACAAAACAAGTTATATAGTTGTAGTATATAGAGATGTCACGGAACAAAAAAAAATCGGAACGGTTCGGTTCGGAACATTTTGCTTCGGAATGGAACAATTTTGGAACGGTTCGGAACAGAGTGACTGCGTGTTTAAGATTAAAATAAGTTGATCATCTAGGTCTATTTGGTAGCAAAAGCTCTTCAAAACTCTTCAATGAGAAAGAGTGAAAAGAACGAACCTCATTTGGTGCAAAATATTGAAAGAAAAATGCTGTTTTGTGGCGATTTAAGGGCCAAAAGTTGTGAAAGGGTAAAATGTTCTTGTTCCAGTCCGAACCGAAATTCTCAATTTGTGTTCCGTGTTCCGTTCCGAGGGCATAATTCCGCGGATCGGAACAAAATCGCGTATCCGTGACACCTCTAGTAGTATATAATTTACACTTTACAAGTATGTCAAGTATTTTCAACTAAGGATTGGTACCACTCATCAGTTCAATAGTTTGAATTCTAAACCATAAGTATGACATCTTCATTCTGAGTAATATAATAAAAAACAATTGAACAGGGTTCTCAAAATGAGAGGAAATGGCCTTTGTTATTACAATATGATTTAAGAACAATGACATTATGGGATTAGCATTGAAATGAACCTTGGGTATATTGACAAATGTCTTTAACGAGAGACTTTGTCTTGATTATTCTTTGACAGTCAATCTTCAAGCCATTTGTAACACATTCTTAGAATGAGTTTCTCTATTATTCTTCAATGATGAATATTCTTTCAACATGAACAGACAATTTCTTCATCATATTCACTCTTGACATAGATATTGTAGATTGATGTTTTTTTGAACATCGAATGCATAAAGGTATCTCATTTTTAGCAAGGTCTGTATAATTCATAATGTAAAAAACTAGTTTGAGTCATTTCCCCAAAAATGTTATAATTTCATATTTTTACATAAAATTCATGTCATGCCTATTTTGTATGAAGTTCAGCATTTATGTCTTGTTTTGAGATCTAATGCTTTTGGACTTTTCTTCCATATTTGATCAGATATGAGATATCCCATTTCTTAATTTTCCAGGTAATAAAATAAGGATTGCAAAGGAAACACTTGCAAAATTTTTTAAGATTCCTTTTCAACATTTTTAATCTGCCTATTTAACTTCAACCTAATCAACTTCATTTCTTGGTTGCGTCATCCTCTTTTACTCTGTAAGAAACTTTCTGTGACCGACATATTAAAACTTTATACATAGGCTTCATTTAATTCTCTCCATAGAGAGAGCATGACGTAGACTGTATTGATGAGCACATACTATTGCTCACATTGCGTTGAATTCAATTAAATTCATTGAGCTGGTTCGCCTTATAGATCTCTAATCACATCATCTAAAGGGAACTGTCTCTCCCATGCTCTAACATGCTTACTCTTATCTTATTAATATTAATCCGATTCAACAATCTCCTTTATGTTCGTCAATGGTGCCCACATTTTGTTTTGATCATTGACACAACAGGGAAATACCATCTCGCTCATCTGCTACCATGGTATATTACCCTCTGCCTACCCTGCCTGTAGAGTCTAGTTATAAACTTCCTTTTGCCTACCCTGCATGCAGAGTCTTGTTATAAACTACCCTCTGCCTACCCTGCGTGTAGAGTCTAGTTATAAACTACCCTCTGCCTACCCTACATGCAGAGTCTAGTTATAAACTACCCTCTGCCTACCCTGCATGCAGAGTAGAGTTATAAACTATACCCTCTGCCTACCCTGCGTGTAGAGTCTAGTTATAAACTTCTCTCCACCTACCATGCATGCAGAGTCTAGTTATAAACTACCCTCTGTCTACCCTACATGCAGTCTAGTTATAAACTACCCTCTGCCTACCCTGCATGCAGAGTCTAGTTATAAACTATACCCTCTGCCTACCCTGCGTGTAGAGTCTAGTTTTAAACTACTCTCTGCCTGCCCTGCGTGTAGAGTCTAGTTATAAACTACCCTCTGCCTACCCTACATGCAGAGTCTAGTTATAAACTACCTTCTGCCTACCCTGCATGCAGAGTCTAGTTATAAACTTCCCTCTGCCTACCCTGCATGCAGAGTCTAGTTATAAACTACCCTCTGCCTACCCTGCGTGTAGAGTCTAGTTATAAACTACCCTCTGCCTACCCTACATACAGAGTCTAGTTATAAACTACCCTCTGCCTACCCTGCGTGTAGTCTAGTTATAAACTTCCCTCTGCCTACCCTGCATGCAGAGTCTAGTAATAAACTACCCTCTGCCTACCCTGCGTGTAGTCTAGTTATAAACTTCCCTCTGCCTACCCTGCATGCAGAGTCTAGTAATAAACTACCCTCTGCCTACCCTGCTTGTAGAGTCTAGTTATAAACTACCCTCTGCCTACCCTACATGCAGAGTCTAGTTATAAACTACCCTCTGCCTACCCTGCATGCAGAGTCTAGTTATAAACTATACCCTCTGCCTACCCTGTGTGTAGAGTCTAGTTATAAACTACCCTCTGCCTACCCTGCATGTAGACTCTAGTTATAAACTACCCTCTGCCTACCCTGCATGCAGAGTCTAGTTATAAACTACCCTCTACCTACCCTACATGCAGAGTCTAGTTATAAACTACCCTCTGCCTACCCTGCATGCAGAGTCTAGTTATTAACTACCCTCTGCTTACCCTGCGTGTAGAGTCTAGTTATAAACTACCCTCTGCTTACCCTGTGTATAGAGTCTAGTTATAAACTACCCTCTGCCTACCCTGCATGTAGAGTCTACTTATAAACTACCCTCTGCCTACCCTGCGTGTAGAGTCTAGTTATAAACTACCCTCTGCCTACCCTTCATGCAGAGTCTAGTTATAAACTACCCTCTGTCCACTATGGACTATATTACAGTTTAGCAGCCCCTAATAGAAAGTCGTCCGTATTTCGACGACAAGCTTTGAATGGCTGGTTGAGTTCAAAGATTTATTGTAAACTGAAAGAGTGAAGACGAAGCTCTCTTTTAAGAAGCAAAGATGAACTAATGCAAAGGGTACCCCCTGCCTAAAATACCCTGAAATTCAGAGCTTAGAGTAAATATGAGGATCTCAAATGATGTTGTAACAGAATTCATACTGATAAGATCTTCATGTTTCATGGCATTTAATTTGAGTTATATATGTGACATGAATGTTAGGTTTGAATAAGTGCCATCATTTGAATCCAGAAGAAGTATGGACTAGTAGTTGCGTTTTGTACATTTTTAGAATTCAGACTGGAAATGCTAAATCAAACAATTGAGATGATATGTTGGGCTGTTCCAATTCAATTCACTGTTACTATTTGCAATAGTGTTTCAGTTAGTATTACAATTATTCTTTTTTTGATAAACCTCTGAACAGAACTTGTCTTCTTCTTGATTTCTTTGTATAAGTCACAAAGTCATCAATCCGCTACTCAGGATCTGGTCATTATTGAACCATTTCACTTAACCTTCATGGTTGATAGATACAATGTATTGCTCAAACATCCTGTTATAAAGTAAGGTCATCTTTTGTGATATAAATTCTTTCTTAACAGACAACTTTCACGGATAACAATAACAAGGAATTCCAAATGTATGTATCCTAAAAGATGAGCACCCTCTTCAATGGTTTGAACTCACTTCTTAAAGCTGAGAGCTTTGTTTTACACCTAGCCTCAAAGGCTGAGGATATTAAAATAGATGATAAGAAGGTCATCCTTTATTTACGAAGCTATTCTATCCTAAAACCATCAAAGATGATAGACTTCAACATCAGAAAAAAGTTGTAAATTACTTGATGAATTTAGGATGCAAGGATGTTGCATCCTCCGATCACAGGGCTTCAAAATCCAGAATATATTCTTTCTTTTTACCCCCTGCGATAAGAAGTTAGCATTTCCCCGATTAAGACACTGCGACAGAAATCGTGGATAAGTCATTGCGCATAATTAGATCACGTGATTCAGTTTAATCGGGCGCTTCCAAATTGGTTATAGCAGGGGGAAGAAGGAGGTACGGATTCTGGATACCTGCTTAGGAGGATGAGGATGTTGCCTTTACAGGATTACAGAATCATTCTTTATAACAAGTTCCAAATATCAAAAACAATACTATCATTTTGCTTGCATGTTACTGAGTATGTAGAATGGAAGTGGTTCATTTTCCGACAAGATCTTCCTGTATGACCTTGACGCGTGAAAGATATGTTCTGATTAATGAATAATTTAGAGATACTTTATTGAAATAGAATGCCAAGATACAGTTCATATAAATGTCATGATTTAAGCCCTGGACGGACCATTCCTTGAAGGTGTAGCTTTCCAAGATTTGTACATTTATGCAGCATCGAGTGTTAATTTTAGGAAACAATGCCTTAAAGGAATGGTCATTCCACAATGCATTGAGTTTTGGGCTTAAATTCGTTTCACACATTGCAAAATATTTTCTACCATATCACTTAAAAGATAAGAAATAACTAATATAACATATTTTCAATGATACTTTTTGCAAAGGTCAAGTTGGCAAAGCATCAATTTTGATTTGTAGAGTCAAGTTGTCAACTTGACAACCATTCAAAGAAGGGCCTTGGGTTCAGCGATTGGTTATATAATGTAGTGCAGTTATATGAAATACTGTGAAATACTGGACACACATTGAATAGCTATGTGTGAATTAAGTTTCTATAGTTTCTTTATTATTAAAGGCAGGATAAGTATATGGGGCAAAGAGTGTTTAGATATATCTTTTACATATCCATGTTTTACATTTGGGATGAGCTTATTTTGAACCTTGAAAATGAACATTAGATTTCATAGGGGATTGTGCTGAACTAATTCACAACTGGGTTACTTTAGGTTCAATTCTAAGATATCAATGAATTCTGCCAGAGGTCTGGTCAGCTTGTAAAAATTTGTTTGCCCGCTGTTAAAATGCTTAAAAATGCGATCTTTTGAGCAAACCAGGTGAAATTTAGATTAAATGAGGAAAAACAAGAAGATCACTGTATGCTGTACATGTTACTCATATAGATGGTTAGTTATCAGTCTCCTGAGTTGCTTCGTCCCCTTAAAATACCCAACTGATGAGGGGTAGAAAATAATACATAAGGATAGATTTACCTCAGATATAACGAACATGCCGGATAATCCTCATAGGTTTTGTCATCCTTGTACATTGTGTCCTGTAATTTCTCCTCTGCAACTTAACATCTCCTAGAAATACATAAAATATGAATATAAGCATAGATCTGCAAATTCTGTTTAATATGAAATCTACTAAGGTCTTACAAGGCATTAACATGCAAAATGTAATCACCAGCCATTTGTTACAAATGCCATGTTACAGACTTGCAACACCAACTGATGTCTACAAAAATTGAACACTATAGCAATATGTCTATACAAAAATACCTCTAAAAATATCAGGAAGTACCAATAAATTTATAGTGATATTCAAATCACTTCATATTATGACATTGAATTTCAACCAACTCATCTCCTGAAGGTTGAAACTGTCTGCTTGATGCCATTCTTACAAACAATAGAAATCTCTCCTCGGGGTATGTTTTCTGTATCTACAACTCGAATAATCGAGTCAAACATACGCTACTAAAAACATCAACATGCAAAATGTCACAACCTGCCATTTGTTACAGGTGCTGAACATTGGTGGTAATGGTGACATAGAGAGGAGGGTCAGGGTTTAACACAGCAGGTTTAATCAGTTAATTACAAAACATTTTCACAAAAAAAGCTTTGTAATGAAGGATTTTTGAGGGGTTACACAGGTATAAAATCCTTCATTATGAAGCGTTTTGATTAAATTGCATCATTACGAAGCAATTTAACCCTACTATGTCACATGTACCATTGAAAAACAAAAGGACAGAATGCTCTGCCATGACATTAACGGGACTAGAAGAGGTGGAGATGAGCTGAGAGTGAGATTTAAAGAAATTAACATAATTTTACATATATTTATTGCTAGAACACCTCTCAAGTAGAACAAAATTCTGAAAGTACAAAATAAGTGCCACATTTGCAGGATCACCTTTACAATATAATATAAGGGCAGGATCACAAGTCAGAGCAAGAATAATACATCTATATAATAAAGAGTATACTGCTTCATATATTCAATAATCTGACAATAACATGGGTTCTATCAAGACAATAACCAGACTTCTGTATATTACCATAATCATATCATTTAACATTGGTCTTCTTTATAGCACTGATGAGAGTGAAAATCAATCAACGCACTGGTTGCCACTACAGTCCTGCCTTTGAACAATCAAATCAAACAACAGCTTATACCGTCTAAAAAGAATATTATAAGGATGTATGAAATATGTAAAACAAGTGAGAAATGGAAGAAGACCAAAAAATACAAGAATGGGTAAAGGAGGTATATCAAGGGCACAATCATTGTGGGGAAACAAACCCAAATATCCCAAACATGCAAAGAAACAGTATATAATGTCCTCCTCTCCATATAAATTCACATTTTGAGGTGGTCACATTATGGGGTGTTCATATTACGAGGTGTTCACATTACAAGGTGTTCCCATTAAGAAGTGTTTTCTTAGGGAGGTGTTTACATTGCCAAAAAATAATTGAAACAAAGTTCAGCTGTAAGAATATGAGAACATCATGGTGACTAGTATAGGTGTTTGTCAAAGTCCAGGAGTCTCAAATGAATACGCAGAAAAGATTATCAAACATATATATTCAATGAATTCATTCAGAAATTGCACTGCAAATCAGTCTAAAATGTACTTATGTATCATTATTATTCAAAGTGAATGACCATGGGTTGTGATTATGTAGACAATACCTGAAGGAATTTGTGATCAATTTATTTCCTTTTCTATATCGTAAAGTCAACTCTTAATGGTACTATTATACACAGGATATACAGCGTAACTCCATATAGGAAAACCCATTCATTTTTCACTTTATCAATAATAAAAGCGTCCATGTTCTGAATTAAAATATCGAACCTGTGACGTTAAAAGAAAAGTTGGTTAATCGAGAATTTGTGGAGCCAGTTTTCCTTGGAGTTCAGTCCAGAGCAGCTATTGCTTCTCTTCTCAATTTGTACTATCCTGTGAATGATATTGATTTTCTAGTTAAGCATCCTCTGCATGGTGCCTGTACAGAAATGTATCGATGTTCAGGCCCTCGGGTATGGAATAAAGATGGTACACAGTGAATTTATAGAGGAATAATTAACAACGGTACAGATTATTTATCTAAAAATTCTGTTAAGAAACTGTAAAATATATCAATGAAACCATAAAGTTGGATTGCTGAATTCAACTTGAGCAAAGTTTTATTTTCTTAGAGGTAATCTTTTGCATTGTTTATATGCCTATCAGTAGCTGTTATATTGTTTTCCACAATAAAATCAATGTCACAGCTGCTTATTACAGGTATAATGTTCCTATTGCTATCTAATTCATTCATTTTTTTATTTATACATCTAAACAATATTTCTTCCAAGAGGTCTGGTTGGTGTAATTAAGCACAATGAGGCAGCCTGAAATGGCCTAGTGGCTAAAGACTTGTATTTAATCAATGGAGATTTTATACGACCTACATCAGATAGACATTGATAGATAGACATGAATTCCCTATTAGCACCATAGCCACCATAGAAAACAGAGTATGATTAGATGCATAGTGCATATAGGTTAGCCAATAGAGGTTACAGATACAGGCCTGTCAACTTGGGAACACCTAACATGAGTGACTTGGAAATGTTGAACACCTCCCCTCAAAATGTGGACACCTTGGTCCAAATCTGGACACCTTGATCCAAATTTTGAACACCTTGGTTTAAATTTTATTACATCTTGTCAAATGTTGAACACCTCAAATTTTTCGCGCTCGCTACGCTCGCATTTCAAACATCCATCAACGGGGGGGGGGGGGGGGGGGGGGGGGGTAGGTACGAAAAATTTCGAACGGAATGCGTGACATATACGTAATTCGCGTGAAAAGTCCGAACGAAATGCGTACAGAAATATTTTTGCTTGACAATTACCAGGTAAAATGCGTATTTGCGTGACATTTTCTGTCACGCAAAAATAACTGGCGTGACTTCAAATTCTTCAGCAAATGCGTGACAAATACGCAAATTGCGGGACAGTTGACAGGCCTGCAGATAGGGTATAACTGGTAGAACCTCAGGCAAGATATCATATCTTCCTTCAATCCACAATAAACAAATGGAAAAAGACAAAGAGTAAAGACAATGGGCTAAGTATGACCTTGACCTCTACTCCCAAACAATTTCAGATAATTTATAAACATCATAATCCCATGCCAAATACATGTTCTTCTTTTGTCATGTGGTAGGGTGAGAATGGATGAGTCTATGAAATAATTCTAAAACTGATTCTAAAAAGGTTAAACATGTGTTATTTGTAATGGATATTAATGAGAATTTGAATATCAAAACTACAAAGAGCATTATTGAATATGATAATGGTTACTGTACTGTTTTATTATAGAATAAAATCTTGAACATAATTAATTTCTCAGTTCAACAAAAAATAAGGACTAGGTCATTAGAACCTTGCATGTACAATACAGTCCTATCACTGGACCAGAAGTTCTGAAAAACAACACTGATTCGGATCAAATTTATCACGAAACTTCAAAATATAATTTGGACCAGAACCCTTGAGATCAACTGATCCAACATAATCACAAATCCACGAAGACATTCTGAAATCCAAAGTGACAGTTAAAATGCTGATTGGTGTCCGAACAATCGAATCTATTCCCCTAGATAGATACTTATTGATTTTGAAATGTTAACCTTGTTTTCATCGATCCAGAAAAGAATAAATAACCCAGCAATGTGTCGGGAGAAGACTATAATGATGAACAGAGATGATTAGGTCATCTTAGGACAGAGTGGAGCTAATGTAAAACATAAATAATACACATACAATTTTCTGATGTCATATATTTCTTAATGTTGCTCGGATCATACATCTCTGCACGCTCGGTCTTCACGCTCCAACAGGAGTCGAGTGAACGTAGATGGCAGTCATCTCAATTTTATTGATAAATTGTACATGTAAATTCATGTAGTAAAATTCATTGGTTGATTCAGCAAATGAAATATATATTTTTGTGTTTATCCTAGTCAGAGAATAGTAATACAAGCTCATGGTTGTCATGGTTGTGGAGCATATGTTCAAGAGATACTATTTTTGTGAAACAAATGGTTCGAAGCTGACATCCAGAAGGAAAATAGACAAAATACATATCTGGCCACAAGAAAATATGGATAGAAATTTCTGATTCTTGACTGGTATCTGGAGCCTCCTAAAATATAGTATATAAGGTATAAATATATAACCATAGTTTTCCTAGAGATATACTATAAACCTTTAAATATAGCTTAGGTAATTTCACTTATCTCATAATATTGCAGGGGGTATCTTACTACATCTAATGAGTATTTGAGCTAATTATATATGTAGACGAAATACTATTCAACAGCCCAAATATGAGGCTGATTGTTAATATAGTATATTAGCAAACTAGGATCATCTTGATGGACCGTATCAGGCCCTACAACATCAATTTCGTTAGAAGGGGAAAACGCTAGTTTTCATTTTGGGGTAAATTTTGATTAAAATAAGTCTGTTTAAATGTTTTATTTTTTTTGATTGATGGAGGGAACAACTCTACTAAATATGAAATTAATTTTGTATTTTGTTGGGTATTGATATGGTCCCTCCTTTTATACACCTTACAACACCTTGCAAGTTCGTCTATGTTGTGTGTATTTTTGGTCTGACCTTACATAAGATTATTATTCTCCAACATATTAAAGGCTCTTGCATAGTTGCATAGAATCATATCCTCTTTATTTTTTATCTACATGTTATTCACAGCTAGCACGGTGGCATAGGGCACAATGTTGAAATTATTGATCTTTTTTCTATTCTTGAGTACAGATCGTGAATATATATTTCTATTTTATCTTCAAAAGCTTTTTTTAAACCAAAAAGCTGTGTATTTCATCAACATTCAAAATATAATACACCCTAAAGCATTGAAGGAAGATACTGTATCTTGAAATAAAACAATATGCTATCTGTTTATACTGAGGTAATGACATACATTTGAGATAAAGCAGTGATCTCCCCAGCATTAAAGCAAATGGGCATGCCATAACACCAGGCCTGTCAACTTGGGAACACCTAACATGAGTGACTTGGAAATGTTGAACACCTCCCCTCAAAATGTGGACACCTTGGTTCAAATCTGAACACCTTGATCCAAATTTTGAACACCTTGGTTTAAATTTTATTACATCTTGTCAAATTTTTCGCGCTCGCTACGCTCGCGTTTCAAACATTCATCCATCAAATGGGGGGGGGGGGGGGGGGGGGGGGGGGGGGGATGGTGGGTAGGTAGGAAAAATTTTGAACGGAATGCGTGACATATACGTAATTCGCGTGAAAAGTCCGAACGAAATGCGTACATTTTTTTCCGTCGTTCGTATTTTTGCTGTGTATACGATCTTTTTTAGAAATGTTTCTACAGAAATATTTTTGCTTGACAATTACCAGGTAAAATGCGTATTTGCGTGACATTTTCTGTCACGCAAAAATAATTGGCGTGACTTCAAATTCTTCAGCAAATGCGTGACAAATACGCAAGTTGCGGGACAGTTGACAGGCCTGTAACACCCACCTGAGATTTTGAAAATAGGCTTGCACCCACCTTAAAATCCATTTGCACCCATTTGAAAATGAGAAAAATCATGAAAAATGGGTATATTTTGAACAAATTTTGATCTAAATTGTGATAATGAGAATTTGAGAAGAATTCCTGTAGAGATCACTGTAAAGGTACAGTAGGTATATGAGGGATACAAAATATTCTGATGTTTTAACCTTCAAAATGATCTATTAAGTGTTAAGATTCATTGAACCTATGACATTCACAAATAACCAATCTTTAACATGAAATTCTAATTATCTCCCAAACATTAATATTTTTGAAGTTTGATTCATAAATCACATACACATAGTAATATTTTCACAATGGACAGTCTGTCTACAGATAAATCATTCTTTAAAATAAGTTATAAGTTTCCAAACGCTACACACACTGAACATTATAAAAATTTTCTTCCCTGGGAGCAACCTAATGAGTCAATATCTCCACCCTGTGAGCAATGCCCTCACGTGGGAGAGTCTCACGCAAACCTTTGAATGGCGCATATGAGATTAAGACAGGGACTGTTGAGAATGTGAACTGTATTTATTGCTCTCTCCTGAGTATTGGCGATGTTGATGAAGCTCTCTTTTGAAGAAGTGAAATCACAATATAACAGTAAAACTTGTCTTAGTGAATACCTCTCTTTAGTGAACACCTGCATCTAGTGAACAAATTTTGTCAGGACATACTCCATCGACTGCCTCTCTATACTGATTACATAAAGCATCATTCTATATTTTGACTATATCATCAAATGACATGGAAAACAGGAAAATATATAATTTACTTTTCATTTTATTTTTATTTGATTTCTCGTAAGAACAATTGGGAATTCAATGTAAAAAGCCCATCACACCAAATAAGGATGTATTTTCTATAATATTCAATTAGGATTGTTGTTATGATCAAAAAGTCCATTAATAGCCAATAATACAAGAATAACATAAACATAAATCCATTTGTATGCGCCTGCTCAAGCCCTCCCACATGACGCAACTTCCTGGAAATGATGGTTGTTTATATCCCATAGTATTCCCCTGTTAGAAATGATCTTGTACATGGTATGATAAAGGAATAAGTTTTCACATTGGTTTATCATCCTAAAGTCACTGGGACAGACGATGTTTATAAACAGCCGATGTTTATAAACAGCCAATGTTTATTAAATGGTTGCAGAGAATCCTGATCCCATTTGACAAGTCACATCATCCTCTGGCTATTACATATGATAAAATCATAATAATCAATTATCTGAAATGAAACTTTAGACCCTTTATGGGAATTTTAATTGCCTCATTCAGGCCCGTAGCCAGGATTTGCCAAGGGGGTTCACTTTTGACAATTTTGTTCAAAAATGCCCAAAATGAAAAACTGCATGATTTTGAAAGAATTTTTGGCCAGGGATGGGGGGGGAGCTCGAACCCATTGAACCCCCTGGCTATGGGCCTGTCATTAAAGGGATATTCCTAACTAGCCTGTTGCTGTCAAGATAGCAGGGTACTAATTTTTAAAGTAAGTCACTTGCAGCATATTGAGCCAAAATAAATCCCTAATCACCAGACCATGGGTGATTAATATTGTATCAAAATGGTCAGTAGATAAGCCTAGTGGCTTGCAAGCTTATGGATTTTGTTCTATTATAAAGGAATCCTAATGGACACACTGACGTAAATAGAGACTTGCCATAAGTCTTTATTCATCTGGTAAAATTGATTATTACCCCAAAGGAGTAGAGGTTCTGATAAAGTAAAACTATTGGTATACGTAAAAAACTTTTCCCCAAATGTCTCCTAAGTGATTGACACATGCATGAAATATCGAAATTTTAAGTAGACTCTGAGCTAAATTAACACAAACACCACCACTATCATTACGCTACACACACTGAACATTATAAACACATGTCATTAACCTTGGTTAAGACATCTGAACATGACCTTCAAACCTAAAACTGACCTTAATCAATAAAAAATCAATTTTTCTACTCAATATAAATTAAAAGGACTTGAAATATGTGATATTCAAGGAAAAGAGATATTACTTTGATAAAACATTTTGCTGGATGAATATTTGATCAGTCTCGTATAGATAAGTCTTCAACATATGTTGTAGCTTATTTCACAAAGGTTCTCTAACCTTCAGAGAATGTAATAATAACCTCATATTTCTTCAAACTAAACTATAATCATAACTTGTGTTTAATAGTGTTTCAAGCAGCTGCCACAGCCAGTCTTGTGGTGTTGTAAAACCCTGGAAACAAAAATGGCACCATTTGGTGTGCTTAGTGGTGATTCCTTATATTTTGATGACATGATTTCTTCAAAATAAAGCAAAAATAAAAGCCTGAAAAGGCATAAAGGCATATTTTTCCATGAAGGATAACCATTCCATTATCTTTTGGCATACAACTACCACAAAGTATGCATATGTACTATATAAATCAGAGAAAGGTACGATTTAGACTTTTTAGAGGTCACTCACCTATAAACCTATTCAAATACAGCTCACTTTAAGGATCACTGGAATCAATTAAGGGACCTTAGTATTAAATCGATGCAACTCTAAACATTAAATCCTATCTGTATTAATTTTATGCTTGGCAGGTTCTTCACAATATCACTCTATCTTGAAAGCTAAATCCCACATAAAAAACTGCTTGGCATTATGGCAGATTGGTGATCGCACTTTCAAAAGCAAAATGAAAAATAAAATAATAGAATCAGGAAGGAAAAAAGTAAATATGTGGGCTGGCACCCACATAAAATAACCAATGGTTTTCTAAATACATTTTCCATTAAAAAATGTCCGTAATGTATTTGCCATGATGGTTCTAGCAAAGGCCACATGAGAACGGGTTGGGATTTTCCAAAAAAAATTGTGTTGTCAAAATTTTCTTCCCTGGGAGCAACCTAATGAGTCAATTTCTCCACCCTGTGAGCAATGCCCTCACGTGGGAGAGTCTCACGCAAACCTTTGAATGGCGCATATGAGATTAAGACAGGGACTGTTGAGAATGTGAACTGTATTTATTGCTCTCTCCTGAGTATTGGCGATGTTGATGAAGCTCTCTTTTGAAGAAGTGAAATCACAATATAACAGTAAAACTTGTCTTAGTGAATACCTCTCTTTAGTGAACACCTGCATCTAGTGAACAAATTTTGTCAGGACATACTCCATCGACTGCCTCTCTAAGTGAATACCCACCTAAAGTGAACAAATATTTGTGGCTCCATAGGTGTGCACTGCGCATAGGTTTTACTGTATTTCAAAGGGTATTAATGTCATATTAAAGTGACGTATGAGATAGGGGTCATCCACCTACAAGTGAATAAAAATTCTATAAAATATAAAAAAAATCAATTATAGACTAATCAAAGGAGGTGAGTGATTATTTCTAAATATTTATTGTAAACTAAATATGAAAACGATTACCCTGCGTGCAGAGTCTAGATATAAACTACACTCTGCCTAGTAGAGACCATATTACAGTTTAGTAGCCCCGCCCCCACGACGGGTACTGGTGACAGTTTGTGTAATAAATAACTTTTGACCTACGCGCTGACCTTTCTTCCACCAATCAGCGAGCTTGAAGAAACATACGCCAAATGCGTTTAATTAAATATGCGCATGTCATTGGTCAATTCCGGGCTCAACGATGACGTCAGAAGGAATGACCATATATAGAACGTCGGTCAATTTTGGCCGACGAACACTGATTGGCGCGGTGAGTTCACAGGTTTATTTTAGTTTGAAAGAGTGAAGACGAAGCTCTCTTTTAAGAAGTGAAGTCAAACGAATGCAAAGGGTAGAAAACGATGAACAAAAGAGTGTTTCTTAACCATCAATACATCTATAGATTATCTCTATTTATGTATCTACATTACAGATCAAGGACATTTTCATCTTGCGATTGGAGAATTGCCAGTGGGAAGCATTTATTATAAGATTCTAAACAATATGTGATGACAGTTAAAAGTCCCAAAATAGATATATGTTGTTAAAGCTATTCTATTTTCTACCAGTACAAAAAAGTCAAGAGTCAACAACATTGATTGTAAGACTAGGTTGATGACCCTAAATAAATCATGCTATGTTATCAACCATTTTGTCATAAGAAACTTGCCTGAAATGTGATGACAAATCAAAAATTCAACATTCATCACCCAGATATTTATTTGCAAATTATTCTATTTCTGATCTAAATAACTCGTAAGTTTATTCAATGATGGTCTACCAACAGTTGAGTTGATGCTAGGCCATATAGGACTGATAACCTACATCTATGACTGGATATAGTTATAAAATAAAATAACCAACATTTTAATTGTCGATGGAGCCTATATAGGATTTTGACCTAAGACAAGGGACGCAATATTATTATTACAATGACATTCATTATAAGATCAATGACCTTAATGGAATGACGAAACAAAACTCTCAAGAGGGACATTTGTAAAAATATATTCTTTTTTGGTCTATAATGCAATGGAGATGAATCCATTTGTCTATATTATCTCTAAGGATGGGTCAGTGACACTTTCCGACTATATTATTGGTCACTGGAGGCCCAATGATACAATATAATCACCAGACTTTATTCAATTATGTCAGTGAGATTATACTGATGTCATACCATTTCAAATGTCATGTCATTTTAAGATATCTAAATTGTCACTTTAAGATGTCCTGTCAGAGATCTCTAATAATAAAACAATTTCTTCCCACTCAATTTTTTTTGTATTTGTTAACTTCTGAAAGTAAAAATCAGCCACTGATATTTTCTATGGGCTTCTTAAGTGCAAGACAAGGTCTAATTAAGGAGTATACAATTATACAATCTTGAGGATTGTCTGATATAAGCGGTTTATCAATACTTCAATTCCCCTCATGTCTTTAAACCTCTGAATAACATATCAAAGCACCCATGCTTCAAGACGAAGAATTGGTTTAAAATACATAAAATATTAAAGGATTAAATTAACAGCCACGACGTCCACCCTCAAAATCATGTAAAGACACCCACAAATGAAATAGTGCAGACATATTTGTGATGAGTTATTAAAGAATAGCGTTGTAAGAATGTGTTTAAGCATGAGTTTCATAAGACTTGATACCACTCAAATGTGGGAGGCCCTGTGGCCATAAATATATCAATCAATATTTTCTAAATAAAACTTCTTAGAAACAATTTTTAGAATAGCACACTGTGTATGTGTCACCATTTCTTCATTTACCCATCAGCAGAATTACGATTCAATACACCAGTGACAGATACTGACAAGAGCTGTGAAATCAATCACCCTATTATTTCAAATGGAAAATCCATAAGGCAGACTATTAGAGAATAGAGGACCTAGCAGATTTTTGAAACACAAATTCCATACCTGAATACTAAACACAAAATCTTAGAGTTTATATAAGAAGAAATTCCTTTGTTTTGAGTTTTTTTGGAAATTCTGGTGTGTTTTAGGCTGTATGGCAGAGAAATGCAAGAAATACTAATTCATTGCTATACTGATTACATAAAGCACCATTCTATATTTTGACTTTATCATCAAATGACATGGAAAACAGGAAAATGTATAATTTACTTTTCATTTTATTTTGATTTGATTTCTCGTAAGAACAATTGGGAATTCGATGTAAAAAGCCCATCACACCAAATAAGGATGTATTTTCTGTAATATTCAATTAGGATTGTTGTTATGATCAAAAAGTCCATTAATAGCCAATAATACAAGAATAGCATAAACATGAATGCATTTGTTTGCGCCTGCTCAAGCCCTCCCACATGACACAACTTCCTGGAAAATGATGGTTGTTTATATCCCATAGTATTCCCCTGTTAGAAATAATCTTGTACATGGTATGATAAAAGAATAAGTTTTCACATTGGTTTATCATCCCAAAGTCACTGGGACAGACAATGTTTATAAACAGCCAATGTTTATTAAATGGTTGCAGAGAATCCTGATCCCATTTGACAAGTCACATCATCCTCTGGCTATTACATATGATAAAATCATAATAATCAATTATCTGAAATGAAACTTTAGACCCTTTATGGGAATTTGAATTGCCTCATTCAGGCCCGTAGCCAGGATTTGCCAAGGGGGTTCACTTTTGACAATTTTGTTCAAAAATGCCCAAAATGAAAAACTGCATGATTTTGAAAGAATTTTTGGCCAGGGATGGGGGGGGGAGCTCGAACCCATTGAACCCCCTGGCTACGGGCCTGTCATTAAAGGGATATTCCTAACTAGCCTGTTGCTGTCAAGATAGCAGGGTACTAATTTTTAAAGTAAGTCACTTGCAGCATATTGAGCCAAAATAAATCCCTAATCACCAGACCATGGATGATTAATATTGTATCAAAATGGTCAGTAGATAAGCCTAGTGGCTTGCAAGCTTATGGATTTTGTTCTATTATAAAGGAATCCTAATGGACACACTGACGTAAATAGAGACTTGCCATAAGTCTTTATTCATCTGGTAAAATTGATTATTACCCCAAAGGAGTAGAGGTTCTGATAAAGTAAAACTATTGGTATACGTAAAAAAAAACTTTTCCCCAAATGTCTCCTAAGTGATTGACACATGCATGAAATATCGAAATTTTAATTAGACTCTGAGCTAAATTAACACAAATGGCTCCCCATTTGAACACCACCACTATCATTACAAAGTCTCACATTCACATGACATTTTTAGGAATCAGTTTTTGATACATTGAAACAATTTATCTAGGTCTCTAGGTACCGAGCTCTCTTACTCTGAATTATAATTCATCGGAATAAATACATGGATTTTGCGTGTCATAGGTTAAGTAAATAATATACATAAGACTAATCACAAGTCACAGACTCTGTGACATCATCCAGTTGCGATGGGCAATTAACAATTATCCAAGACTCTGTGACATCATCAAGTTGTGATAGGGCTTTATAACAATTATCATTGACTCTGTGACATCATCAAGTTGTAATAGGGCTTTATAACAATTATCATAGACTCTGTGACATCATCAAGTTATAATAGGGCTTTATTACAATTATCATAGACTCTGTGACATCATCAAGTTGTAATGGGGCTTTATAACAATTATCATAGACTCTGTGACATCATCAAGTTGTAATGGTGCTTTATAACAATTATCATAGACTCTGTGCATCATCAAGTTGTAATGGTGCTTTATAACAATTATCATAGACTCTGTGCATCATCAAGTTGTAATGGGGCTTTATAACAATTATCATAGACTCTGATATCATCAAGTTGTAATGGGGCTATATAACAATTATCATAGACTCTGTGCATCATCAAGTTGTAATAGGGATTTATAACACTTATCATAGACTCTGTGACATCATCAAGTTGTAATGGGGCTTTATAACAATTATCATAGACTCTCTAACATCATCAAGTTGCAACAGGTTAAAATAATCTCTTTTAGATATATCTTTGAAGCTCCTGTAATATCACGCCTGATGGAAGATATCTACTTAACATCATGATAAACCATGACATCTCATTTCTCCTCAGTTATGTTTCAAGTAAAACAGAAATATGTGATGAGTATCAGAATATCTACTTAATATTTCAGTTCTAATATAAAGTATAGGGTTCTGGCACATACCAAGCCCTAGCAATGAAACGTTGCAAAAGCTTCTAAATTGAAAATACAGTAGAAAGAAGAAGAGAATTTACAGGGGATATAGCAGGGGTTTTCTAAATTATATAATAAAAAAATTACAAGAAATTACAGATTTATTTCATATGTAAGAGAATATGTGCAAAACAAGCATGAATAGGGGAACATTTCATGTAAAAGAAGTCATCTCAATAATTCATCTGCACCTTAGAATTTATCTATTAAAGCTGTGAAAGTATGTCTATAATGCAGAGGAATAGAAACAATTGCATTTATTACATTTTTCATACAATATCATATCTCGACATATTCAAAATGAAAAAATCAATTATGAGATGGCACAATGTCAAATTGACTATAAGAATTAGTCATATATAAATGGGTCAAAATACATTTAAACAAAACCACCAATACTGCTATGAACATGGCACAATTACAAAAGTGTACCATATGATGCCAAAACCAATGCCACTGCTGAATGCCAGATATAATAAAAAATTAATAAAAATTGGTGGCTATAACAAAAGTCACCACTTGAGGTGCAGTGGTACTTAACAGGAAATGACTAAAACAGGAAGTGACAATACCATGCTTGTATTCAAACATTTTTTTGAACCAAGATAACAGAGTTCTGTATTGACCTCCAGTCAGTTTAATTAGTTCCCCATGTCATTTACATGGCCAGGATCACAATTTGTATGATCAGAATGACCCCAAACATGATGAAATACCTTTTTCAGCCCTCTGAAAATGTGACTGAAAAATAGCTAGAAAAGTAGGCGCTTAGGAAAGGTCCCTGAAAAGAATCTTTTGAATTTTTCAGAAAATGTGCCCAATATATTGCTCTAAATGATACAATCTTTGAAAATTTGATGTCATCCATAGAAAATAAAAAAATGAACCAAGATAATGAATTGAAAAGAGATCTATTTTCCATTTTATGACCGCCATTTTTGTTTCAGACAATTTTCTAAAATTTCAAAGATTGTATCATTTAGAGCAATTTATTGGGCACATTTTCTGAAAAATTCAAAAGATTCTGTTCAGATCCAAAAGATTCAGATTCAAAAGATTCTGTTCAAATCCCAACTGGGTGTAAATGGAATTTCAACCAAGTGCAAGATAGCTTTGAAATTCTCAAATACCAACTATCCCGCAATTTGTGAATTTGTCACGCATTTGCTGAAGAAACTGAAGGAACAGTGAATGAATGGAAAACTGAGTTATCTCTAATTTAGAGATGTCTTATCCAATATTTTGTATACTTATCAACAACATGTATGTTTACAGATAAATGCTTTCAATCACTTAAACACCAAAATCATTTATTTGCAATTTTAGCCTTCTTATTCATGATGTCTGAACAACTAGGAAACATTCTACTCAAGGAGAGAGACCCCCTTGATAGTCTCGTTTTGACAACATAATTGGATGCATTGCAAAACAAGTGGTTCTCTATGGGCTTTATGGAAAATAACACACAACGTATTATCTCATTTTTTATCACTACAGGACATAGGTCGAACAAAAAATTGCCTTTGAATATTCTCTCTATAATCTTTATTGGGTGATTCTTAAATAAGTGTTGATGTTTATATTTGAAGACAAAATGAGCCTATGATATTTTGTCATTTACATGATAATATACATCAATGATGATATGACTTGTTTGTCAGCATGACATATCATAAAGTTTTATAAATAATTACACAAAGAGGTTTTTATATTGAGCCCTTTGGGAAAATTAATCATTTTAGCCATAGACTCATAAATCCTGTTAATCTGTCCCCAACCTGGAGCATTCAAATATCTGAACAGAAAATAATCGAAATTGTGTGTCATCATTCTCAAATATACATTAAAACCTCGTATATATAGGGAATACCTTTATAGCCACAAAAAGTGTTCATTCAAGGTAGGTGCTCATTACAGAAAGCGTTCTTATACTAAAGACAACGGATTTAATGGCATTTACTAGAGAAAGGTATTCATAAGATTTCTCTTCCAAAGACATTCATATATTCTGATACTCGTCACTTTTCTAGTAATAGACACAATTCCAAATGAAGAGATTGTTATTGTAATCCAAATAAATCCATGACACATTTACTTGGAACAGGTAGGTAGTCGAGAGGTCTTTCTGAGAACAGGTTTAAATATTGTGTCCTTATACCAGACCTAAAATGATTGATCGGTTTATTTCCCATGAGACATAATTCTATTAGAGAATTAGTCAATTAACAAAGCAGATTTCCGTATATCTGAGGAATATCTGCTTATCACTGAAACACACTGAATGAGTACAGTACTGTAGTAGTGCCTATTATTTATGAGACACCTAGATGTCTTATGTCTACTATTTCATTTAGAGTCTTGATGCTGTATCAAATCAGACAGGGAATAAAGAGTATTTTACAGATTGCATAAAAATGGCAGATTCATCGAGTATTTATTTCAAAACATATTTCTGCAATCAGCATGGGCCAATCATTTTGAATTCTTTATCATATTCTTTCATGCAAGAAATAACTCAACTCTAACAACTCTGAAAAACATGACCCCTCATTTTCCATATAATAAAGGCATTTCTAAAGATTATCCTGTTGTGGACCTATTTTCACTGCCTCTAGAGGCTTTAAAGGCCCCATATACAGTTATAACCACTTAGGCTTCCATGAAGTCTTACCCAATAGTATAGTTTCCATATAGCTTTTGAAATCTCGATAAACCTCGTTTTTCATGAGATTTTAAGAGATTTGCAATTTTGCATATTAAACCTCTAATGACTTCCATTACCTTCTTTTAAATGGCATATTTGAATTCAGTGAAATTTTTCTCCTATAATAGCTTTGATTTACACAGTTATGTAATTTGAATAATTTTCTATGACAATTTAAAAAAAACTTGGGCCAAATCTCCATAGATGCAATGCTAAGATTCTTTAAAACCTTGGATTATTTGTATGTCAACCAACATTTGCATGTTTAATCACAACATGTACATAAATTTATACAGATTCAGCAAACACTCTTTGATAAACCATGAAATTAAGCCACTTTCCCAAGACATTAGCATGTAAGTGAATGGAACTCTAGCCCAAATTAAAAGCTGAATAAAAGATGGCAGCACTAGATTTCATTGCTTTTCTGCTATTTAGAAACTATCCAATTTGACCAAAATGTGACAATAAAAAACTATTTTCAAACTTTATATGGGGCCTTTAAGGTTATCATAATGAGAAGAAACCTTATTGTTCATTTCAACAATGTACTTGTGTATATGCAATTATATAATGAGACCTTTGGGACAGATCAGAGATGAAACATGAACTAATCAACCAGAACATTACCAAGGAACTAAGGCATTCTGAGGTATACATACTCTCATGAAATATACACGAGTACTGTACTCCAAATGACATCTTATAATGCAACATAAAAGAATTAGAAAACATACTAAAATGAAAAATATAAAATGCACTGTTAAGCCTAATCATTTCACCCCCTTTTTAGCCAATTTGAAAACTAGACACATTTTATACTTTAACTGGTTTGCACCTCTTAGTGAGAAAAGGTAGAGTGAATTTTTGCAGTTGAAGTTCTGTATAAATCTTTGAAAGAACACTGGGGTAAACTGTAATAATGATGGAATTTGGAGAAACATAACTGACAGCATATTCTTACCTTTCAGGGAATTGCTCCCAGCAAACCGCATAATCTCATATTATAATCATAGAATTCAATAAACCATACCCAAGACTCATGCTTTCATTATTCTAACAATATGCTATCTGGGACCTGATAAAAATACCAGACCCTTCCAACTATTTCCCCGTCTTTTCTCCCTGAAACTTCACGATGTTTCATGTCTATAGAGTGCGGATCACATTTCCAAAAAGCAGTAATTAGCGTTATCTCTTACAAACTCCAGTTTTTCTGTAGCTAGACAATTAACAGGAGTTCTTACATCATTTACGGCTAGATATATTTTTAACATTTGATTACAGGGTTCATCTGCACCAGCTGTTGCGTTATACTTGCCCTTGGATTAATTTAGGATTATTCCCAATATGGTCCAACATACAGATAAAAAGGAACAGTTCTATTATTAAATGAGCAAAGTTCAAATTTACATCAATTTGGTTAATACTTGTTAGTCCCATGAGTGTTATAATTTTACTTCATATTTGTCCCATGATATTGTTAGAGCCTTCCCAGAAGGATTCAATAAGATGCTACCATGAGTGAACATAATCTTCAGTGAATATTTCTCATATTTACATTGAAATTATGTTATTATTCTTTTGGGCATCTTAAAATTCTTACATGGACCTTTCAACATGGGATTTTTGGTAAAATATTGGATGCATCATATTGTACATTGCATGTACTTTGCATTAATCTATTATGGCCTACTCTATTTCAAACACAAGGTTCGATAAAAGATAGTAAAAAGGGCTGGGTGGGTGAGGGGGGGGGGGTTCAGAGATTTAGTATAAGACAAATCACCAAGCTTCTGTAGTAAGGGAAACTTATGTTAGGGAACAGAGAATCTTATCTACTATTTGATTTTTTTTTGAATTTGAATGACTCCATCATATTGTACTTCTATATGGATCTTCATTTTACAAACTCTTGACTTCTCCTTCAGTGAAATACTCTTGGACCAACGACTATTATTGTTCATTTTGAGTATGGACATACTTGGGTGTGATATTTCACAGATGACTCTATTATAGATTTTGTGATATTCGCTGATTGGTTGAACACCAAATTATAACACAATTGATCCTAGTCAGAGAGTAGTACACTACCCTTCCCAATAGTTTGAATTCACCCCTTTAAAAGAGAGCTTCGCCCACACAACTTGAGGACAATTTGATCCCTTGATTGAGACATCAACAAAATTAGCGAGCTCATCTAATTGTCTATCGTCTCTTATGTAAGTACATGATTCACTTATAGCAATGCTTTCATCAAATCTAAATAAAAGTTCAGAAAAAATGAATCATAATTTCATCCCCCATATTTTCTTTGATTGGACAATAGCTTTTTAAGGTCACTAGAATAATATCAAATCAAATATATTGAGCCAAATAGGGAACATAGTTTTCTGTTATAAGAACAAATGAATATGACCTTTTACAAATTATTGAGAGAATCTAAAATTATTATTGATATTTGACTGACATATAATGTTGTATAACTATAATAAACATATACATGTACTTTATAACCATTTATTTAAATATTTTACACCAAAAAACAGTCCAAAATTCTTTAAATGTGATAAAAAATAAGGACATGATATTTTGCATACATTTTGCTTCTACCACAAATCATAATGAATTAGAGGTGTCAAGGATACCCGATTGTGTTCCGACCCGCAGAATTACGCTCTCAGTACAGAACAAAGAACAAAAATTAAGAATTTCGGTTCGGTTCCGGAACAAGAAAATCTTTATCTTTACAACTTGTGGCCCTTAACTCACCATAAAACAGCATTTTTCTTTCAATATTTTGCATTCATTCTTTTTACTCTTCTCATTGATATCGCTACCAAATAGACCTTGACGATCAATTTATTTCAATCTAATACACGCAGTCACTCTGTTCCGAACCTTTCCGATATTGTTCTGTTCCGAAGCAAAATGTTCCGAACCGAACCATTCAGACTTTTTTGTTGTTCCATGACATCTCTAGAATGAATGATACAAAATAGTTTATACTGTACATACTGCATTCAAAATGCTACATTAAATGTAAAATGAGCTCTGATATAAGTCAAGGCTGACAGAAATATTGCTAGTGATACAGTGTCAGGATAAGTATGCAATGAAATGAAAACAATTAATAATTCAAACAGAATGATGTCAAGTATACCTTGTAAGTATTAAATGTGAAGTCAAACTTTGTCAGTATGCTGATGACACAACCATCTTTTTGAACGATCACGAGTCAACAAATAATGCTTTAAATTAAGTTGAAAAATTTGGAAAATGTTCTGGTCTAGAAATTAACAAAGAAAAGACTGGAATAATGTGGATAGGAAGAGATCGGGAAAAACAGCAAGATATAAATGGAATCAAATCAATAACTAGTGTAAAAGCTCTAGGAATAACATTTACCTATGATGCAGATGATAAATCAAAATTGAATATCGCAAAGAAAATTGAAGAAATGAAAAATAAAGTATTTTCAAAATTATAACGAAATTCCTAAATTTTTATTTGACAATGCTAGAAACATGGGCAGAAGTAACTCATCATGATGTAAATATTTTAGTCAATAATAAAATGCTGTACTTCAAGAAATGGCATCAAGCAGGTATTGTTAAAATTCATGATATCTTAGACAGAAATGACAACTTCTTATCTAAGACAGAACTGGAGCAAAAATTTAACATTCATATAGACTTTTTGAAATATGCGAGTATACTAAGCGCTATTCCCAAAACATGGAAAAATCTTAAAAATAACAGATTGACAAACAAATGCACATTAAAACATTACCACTTCCCAGTCAATTGACATGTAAAACAATATATAATAAAAATCCTTGAAAAAGAAGTGGAAAAACCTACATCTTTGAGAAAATGGATTCAAGAAAATGATGTAAAGGAAACAGAAATGAAATACTATTACAAAAATTTGGAGTTTCCAGTAATATTGACAAATACATTAACATGCAACAATAAGTTAATAAAAATGATGAACATTACACAGACGGACAAATGCCCATGCCCATACCATGAAGCACATGCTCGTGAACAGTAGAATAACAAAAGATATATGGAAGCAATTTATTGAATGGTGGAAACAAAAAGTAAATAAAGAATCAAAGTACAGTAATATTGACAAATACATTAACATGCAACAATAAGTTAATAAAAATGATGAACATTACACAGACGGACAAATGCCCATGCCCATACCATGAAGCACATGCTCGTGAACAGTAGAATAACAAAAGATATATGGAAGCAATTTATTGAATGGTGGAAACAAAAAGTTAATAAAGAATCAAAGGTTACTGAAAATAATATTTTATTAGGTATCATCCAGAATGAAGAGAAACTAAATAAGCTTCAGCATACTGATTGTGAAATATATTATATACAAATCATTTTTAGAAAGCGAAATACCTTACTTTTTCAAATTTATCAATTATCTAAGAGTGTATCTAGACAGCATTAAGCAGCTAGACCGAAGGGGTATCGATGCAAATGCATTATATAGACTTTTATAAATAAAAATAAATAAAACACCACATTTTCTGTTTCGTTTGATAAAAATAAATGGTCCATTAGGACTCTAAATAGAAAAGAAAAAAATACCTTGTAAGTATTAGCCTGTGTATCTCAAATTACTCAACCATCAAGCTGAAATCAATTTCACATAATCATGCTCTACTAAATTGGTGAATTTGTTGGCTATCTTATGTTTTTGACAGTTTATTTGTCTTATTTACTGTCTCTGAACAGAAATTTCACCCATTCTTATTGCTCAAGAGCAATTCAATCAAAATCTCCAAGGTTACATACACTAATAACTAGACAAATGATACTGAAGATGACATCTGAAATGAAAAATCATGTCACAAAATGAGAACTGGGTCATTCCAATTTGTAATTTTGGGCAATGAACTAGATAATCTGGTTTGGAATACAATTGGATATTAGATGAATAGTTAAAATAAAACAAATCCAGAAAAGAATGTGACCCACTGTATTCATACGTCCTATAAACTGGGAACAAGGTCAAAATTTCATCCGGGGTATATTCACGAACAATACCCCTGGTAAAACGAGTAATATGTGACGTCATAACGGTGGGCCGTAGCAATGTGAAACACAATGAATATTCGATACATTTTGGGAGTTTACATGTTCGAATCGTAATATAGACCCCAGAGGAGGTGTAATATCGTCAAATACACCCCTTAGGGCTAGGCACAAAGGCTTTCGAACCCCTCACTCCCTACAGAAGATTGGGGTGCAGAAAACATCTGTGCCTAGCCCTGTGGGGTGCATTTGACGTTATTACCTGCTCTTCGGTCTATATTTCTTAAATAACAGATACTGGCATGTGACAATGAATAACTGAAAACAGTTACAAAATCCCCCAAAACAACCAAAGAAAACTGCCTGTTGTCAGTACCTTAACAAACTAACTGAACATCTTATTGAAAACCAAGAGAGAAGGATGAGTTATATGTCTGGCAATTGTGACATTTTCAGCAGGGTGACATGTATGACGAACCAGAGCTTTTATTTTCATAAAGAGGAATAAAAATATCAGTGTAAATTACAGCTGCTTTGATTTTATGATTATATAATGTCATTCTCAAATACCGAGAGATTAGGTTAAAATATTATCTGACAAAAACCAAATTTGTTTGACTCTCTTAGTAGACACAAATATACACCCTCCTAAATAATATTGGCAAACTAAAGTCCTCATCAGATAAATATAATGAACTTGAATTTTGTTTTTTGTTCTTCAATATGATAGGTTATTTCAAAATTGCAAATTATAAAAGGCTTAAACATGTGACCTGAGTAGTGAATTTACATTATTCTTCAAAATAGTAAATCATTATATGAGTCATATAAGATTAGTATCTTCAATTATCAACCCGACCCCCCCCCCCCCACCCCCGATTTTGAGTTATTCACCTTTTGGCAATTTGGCTTAGATATTTATTTAGATATACAAAATTTGGAAAAACATCCATTGTGAGTGTGGACCTTCTAGATGCATCTAGAAAGCTCAAAGTAATGAGAAGAACAGCAAGAGTAGGCAATCTAGAAGCCAACTGAGCTATATACACAAATATACCCTAGGGATGCTTATACATCCAAGTTCTATTTGTGAGCAAATATTTCCATAGGACTTGCTCAATTTAATATAGGCGTGGCATATCAATAAATTATTATGCATTTAGTCATTTTTTGAGGAAATGAGAGAAATCTACTTTACAATGAAGAAGTAACAAGTCAAATGTCCTAAAATGTAATATACGCTGACAGGAGAAATGTTTAAAAAAAGCAAAATGGGTGAAACAAATGGTAAATGTCCTGAGAGAACAAGAAATGTTCAAGCTCATTTTTTCATTCAGCTTTTACATAATCTGCTTAAAAAATACATTAAGTGAAGAAATCTAAATGATTCCACAATACATTTTGCTTTCTGATTTCTAAAAAAAGCAATATGTATGACATAATTTAGGAGAAAATAGGTTGCAGCAATTACTCCATTCAAACTACTCATAGACACAATTTCCTGCTTATTAACGAAACACCTTAAATTTATGATGGGGAGTAAGGTAACATATTCTTGCACTAATCTTTCCATTACTTTTACATCCAATCATTCTATATAAAATATATGTGGGCAAAATACTAATCAAAAAGTCCTTAAATAGTCTAACAGGGTCCTGTACAGTTTCAGTTACAGTTTGAACAGCTAAACTAGTCTGATAAGGTCCTTCACTCGCTTAACAGGGTCCTTCACTTTCTAAATCAAATCCAAAACTAGTCTAACAGGTTTCTAAAGGCTAACAGGGGCCTAAATTTGGCTAACAGGGTTCTAAACTCTAAACTAGCCTCCTGTCTGTTCATCCATAGTTGGCTCTAGTTCTTCTTTGATCAACTTTGTTGATGAACTTAACAGATATATTTCATATCCTTCATTGGCAAAATATCCTTCATCATACACATTCTTTAAACAAGCATCACTGCCAAAGTACTCGTTCGGGACTCTACCATCATTGATTTTGGAACGGGTTTTTAGAACTTCAATTTGAATGATTGCTAATTTACTGAACTGATCATTAAACTGCTCTACTTTAAGGAGATCATGGTGACACGACTGAGGAGCCGACTAATGTAACTTTCCACATTATTGCAAACATATCACTCATCATCCAAAGAGAAATATCAAAGAATTCTCCAGGGCAAAATATGTCAGCGACCATTGCAAAAACAACTTTTGTTTATATTCTGAATTTTTTTTCTTTATTTGACTTTTTTGAAAAACTGGCAATTTAAATCCACACTTGAACATTTTGAACAACTACCTCTGAGGGGTCATTCAACAAGCTATCGCAAGCACGTCGCAAGCCTGCGATGTCGCAAGGGCACTTTTTAGCGATTACGTCCTATTCATCAATCTCATGCGACTGCGATCGGTAGAATTTCCTGCAACGTCGCAGTGAAATACCCCCAAAATGGCCCAAATTTAAGCAACCGGTGGTACCCAGTCGCAGTGATTTCAGTTCACGAAAAATGTCTTAAATTAGTTGAATTTCTTTATGAAATTATATGGAAATTCTAGGATGTATAGTTCGATATTCGATCCATGATATATTAAAATTGCACAACATATGCATTATGTTTAACATGTTTGTGATACTATCAAAACCAGCTAGTTTTCGGTTTGTATTTTTAAAGTGCCCGATAAAGTATAAAATGCGCATGCGTCCAGGTGTTGATAAACTATAAATAGCGAAAATCCAGGGTTTGTCACCACAAGGTAAGCCAGGACGTGTTGAGAGAACAGCTATCGTTGATATTGAATTTATATGTAGCCAGATAAGTTTCCTTATTGAAATTACATATGGTTATTAGCAATACTTTGTAGGTGCTAAATAATAAAATATTTAGAGTATATATGAGAGAAATTGGTCATTTCGAACCTGTTGAAAAGTTTGTGGCTCTCGGCTACACCGGGAATTTACTTCCATGAGTACACACATAAATGTGGGGTTCCCCAAGAGGTACGCGACAAGGTGACCTGGCATCAAATGTGCGACTATCACTATCGAGAAGATAAAATAACGAATACGACAATAAGTTATTGCATGTGACAATTCCGAGCCTTCATCTCACTGAAGTATTTTGAAGTGAAAATAGGATTTTTGTTTTGATACATGGATTCAGATGAACGTAACTTTATTCTGACAACTAATCAAAACTGAACAAAATTGATTGTACGTAACAGACAATTTATTGTTTTACAATGTTTTGATTGGCTAAACGAATGAAACCAACAAATTATGACATGTAAAATGACAATTTTGAAATGCAAAATTTAAAAGTGACAAACACAACCTCCCTATCCACTCTTTGGGAGCCCTAGTAAATTAGTAATATGTACATGCAGCAGTGGTAGTGTGCAGCTTATTATCACACTACGCTTTGTATTCTAAAGCCTGTTGTTTGTAATAACACTGTTCACTCAACGTATGTTTTGTGTGTGGGCAGTCAACGATAATCATTGTTTTATCCCGGTTATATGACCTCGGCAATTATAACAAAACCGTACTAAACGAAAAAACGCAAATAAGAGAAAGCTTTCACACACATATAAAAAAATGAACTAGTCTAATCCACCAGTATAAACTCTGTGCTATACGTAGCCGGGTCAGGCGCACACTTTAAGTACTTCACCATGAGACCGGTCGCAGTGATTGTGCGCTACATGTGGTTTGAACCCACGTGGCTGTACCCACTCAGTATCCATGTTGTTGATCTTGCATGACATGGTAAATCAATCAATCTGACATGTTTAATCAATCAATCTTAATCAAATCTATAGAGCGCTTAGTATTGGCCATGTTCTATAGGCTACATGTATTAGGTCTTTTGGAAGCGTTTTCGTTTCGGACTATAGCCCCAAGAAAAAACATAATATCTATATTTATTTTATGCACTACCTTAGCAACAATAGGTAGATATTGTAGCTACAATATACCAGAATAGTGTCATCTTCTTTAAGTGAAAATTACACGTGTACGTGCACATGGTAATCACTGCGACTGGTCGCAGGGACATCGCAAACTGCGATTTGTTAATGAATAGGTCGCAGTCGCAGTCACTGCGACGTCGCACGCTGGTCCCAGTGTCTGCGACGTCACAGTAATTGCGATAGGTTGATGAATGACCCCTCTGGTTGACAACTGGTCATAAAGTATGTCATTTATATAAGATTCTACATGTATGATTTTTACCCCACGGGAGAGAGGGAATAATACAATCATTAAGTGAGCCAAAAATCATTAGCAAAGAAACAAAAATATTCTGATTGATTCTTTAATTGCCATATTTTATCATAAAATTTTTGAATATGTTGTGTCTGAGAAAAAAATTAAGTCTTATATGTCAGTCATATTGATTTTCAATGCCTTTGAGACAGTACATCACAAGTTATGTAATATAGAATAGGACGTGTCTGTAAAAAATCTGCCTACAGTGACTCTTTATTGGAAAACGGATTGCATTTCAACATGTTCATCTCTTGAAAGTGTAAGAACTATAAACCAGACAGGATAACAGAATTGGTGCAAATTTGTAAATCTTAATTTGGCAGAAAAGGTTGCACTAAATATATTCAATTTTGCTTACTTAGGGGCAGACTACTGGTATTCCATGCATGCATAATGCAGCCAGGCCAACCGATAGAATCTTAGTCAGAAAGCTGAGGTAAATATGGTATAGTATAATTCACCGCAATAGATCTTGCAGTTATCCCACCATTATATATTTGAAACGCCCTCCCAAGGATTGGACCAGTGGACCCTGCAAAAATTTGAGGGATTTCTTTCATTTTTGGACCTAAAAATAGGCTCAATATTTTGAAAAACGGGGCCCTATTTTCCAAAAAATACTCCATGCGGGATAAATAAGAGAACTTGACACAAGACTAAAAAGTTCTGTTATACTATATATTGTTTTTCCTAAAATTCTGAGAAATGTGATATTATGCAACAGTTACTAATTAGGCAAGCTAAATATTCAAGATATCACCATTTCAATAGCATACATTCCCAGAAACTCATGTTTCCTCAAAAATCTCACATAACCTCCAAAATGGCCTAAACAACTCTAGATGTAACATTACATGACCTTTGAAACTGCTTTGCCAATGTACTCTACCTTCCAAATCATCACAGAGTAACCAGGACTAAAAATTCACATGTTTTAAGACTCCTATCCAATATTTGCATGATCAAAATGCGAGATTCTTTTGGTATTTCCATATAATTCAGCATCTGGTCCATGATTTTTCTTCATTACTTCACTGGTTTTTCATAAAAGCAAACAAGATCCCACCGATTTGGAGGTTACACATTACACAGTATAGGTCAATAATATAGAGATGGATAGATGCTCTGATTTTCTAAATTAACTTTTGATTAAGTTTCACATATCAAAACAAGGTAAAGATAAGTACAAATTCCATAGATCTCATAACATATAAACAGATCATGGAATTTAGAGTTATCTAAATGAATGATTTCACTGAATGCGTTGAGTTTTTCCTGTTTAGTGATACAATATCTATTGTAAATACAAATCTGAAGGATTATCTCAGTAAGGGATCACTCATGCTAAAATAGGATCACCCTCTTATGTACTTATGTAGTTCCCCAGTCAGTCAGATCATACTAACATTTCATCAATAACATTAGGGTGAAACATTTGATCCTTTGAAAAGGGCAAATATTCTCAAGCCAAAATTATATTTCCTTCTCAATTTTCTTTATTTTATCAGAAGAGGGGAACCTCTAAAAATCTAATGAACCAGCTATAAGTGGTAGTTACAATGAACTTCTTAGTTTACTTTTTAGACAAGCACTGATTTCATTAAGCCTGGAGCAATTTTGGGGAAAATCAATATAAACACTTTTTAGACCAATTTTTGTAATGATAAGATTCACACTAGTCAAAATGGGATGACCTTCTTCAGCTTCACTTAACACTACATATTGAGAACTGAAGAAGTTTCTAATACATATACATAAATTATACATGATACATTCTATTGTTGATTGATTTTCTGCGTTGATATCATAGAATAATAATGCAGATGCGAGTAGGTTTCACCACCAGGTGGCGGGTATGGTAGAAAGTTCTCTTTAACTTAAATTACATCTGTTTTAGTGTGGCTCAATTTTCATATAACCCTTATGTAACTCATAGTTATGCAAATTAAAATATGTCCAGTAAAAGAAAATGTTATCTTTCCAATACAAGAAAAGATATTTCACTTTTTGTGATTTTGTAATTTTGTATGGGGAATCAACCCGAACTAGAACTATTTTCGAAACCATATTTTAAGACGTACTTTTACATGTAGATTTCAAATATGACATCACTTTGACTGAATTTTGAATATTTAATGATGTAAATCAAGATTATTTCTACTCGCATCTAGTCTATTTGATACACTGTCAAAATGATTAATATTTTTGAAAGGTGTTAATTTTCTTTTGGCTATTCTGATGTTTCCCTTTGTCCTAGCTCTGCTGCATAAACATACAGGTGTTCCACTTCCTTTGTGTGGGTCTACTGCATACGTATATTCATGTCTATATGTATGTTTACTCATGTTTCCATTGACATGATAAGATAATATACTTGTAAATCTAACCCTGGAGGTGAGGGGGTGTGCCAAAAAATGTCAGACAATATCTCGAATAACAGAAATCCAGAATATATGAACTGATGATGTCAATAAGTGGAGCAAAATTAAAGTCAGAGTTTATGATGACTTCTGACGTTTAATGCCAGGGTGAGTAGACAGTAAATCGAACTATGTTAGCAGAGGTAAAAAAAAAAAACATCGAAAAAAAGCGAATGCATTCCATTCAGACTTTTCACACGAAATGCGTAAATGTCACGTATTTGCTTCAAAATATGTGAAATGTCAGGCATTTGCTTCAAAATATTTTGTACCTGATGCTACCTAACAGACTTATAACATAACAATGAAGAATCTACCAGGGAATACTAAAACGCATAATATAATATGTAAGTACACGGTATAGCCTTAATTAGGTAGGCCCCAATGGGACGACTTTTGAACCTGATCTGTATTATGAGTGTACTTTAAATAACAGAGAGTGGGAGGAATATTAGTTAAAGAGACACATATTCTTTTATGATAATACACTACTATTTCTCTTGACAATTCTCATAAATATCAATAATGAAAATCACATAAAAAATTCCATAGCCTCGAATATTTATATAATGGAAGATATACATGGACAGAATGCTATTTTTCTAAGTAGTACACCATCATGGGAACAAGAGTTGAGCGAAGCAAAAAATGAGCATTCAGGGGCATCTGGGGGGGGGGGTTCTCCTCCAGAAAACTTTTGAAATTTGGTTGTTTTTGGAGCGAATTTGCAATCATCTGGTACGCATGTACCAAGCATACCGGGCGCTATGCCCATGATATATCTAGAACTCTGATGCACCCCCCTATTTAAAATTCTATTGTAAACCCTAAATATCTAAGCTCAAGAGTTGTCAAATTGCTTTCTACAACCCACAAGTTTTATGAATTGTTTTGAGGCAAATAAGCCAATTAAAAAACAGATATACATGTATCATGAAATAAAGAACAGAATTTGTAAAAATAAAATATAAAGTTAGAAAATAGCTGATCTAGAAATAGATTCAGTTGACTCCCACAACAAGGACACCCTCAGATTTAAAAACAAATTCAGAAAGAACAATCCTAAAATAGCTCTATTGCACATTTATCACTGATCATAAAGCATCCCTGGGCTATATTTTGCAATTATCTGCTTGTGGATTGATGATCTAAAACTACTTTAACTGTCACTGTTTAAAATATTACTTAGTAGAGACTTCCAGCACATCACCAACTCTTTTCAATACATGTGGTTCGATCTTGCTTCTTTAAAATAGAGGTTCTACGACCCTGCGCACAGAGTCTAGTTATGATTATGATTATTACCATATATAGAAAGTCGTCCATATTTCGACAACAAACTCTGAATGGTTCTATGAGTTAAGATATTTTATGTAAACTGAAAGAATGAAGATGAAGCTCTCTTTTAAGAAGTGAAGTCAAATGAGTGCAAAGGGTATTTTTCTACATGCTTTTTATAAAAATTTATCCTTTGACCAAGCCAGGATGAACTGTTATTTTATATGATTCAATGATAAGATAATAATTTCGCAATTCGGACTGTCATCGAGGAATTGAACACATTAGACACTATACATGAAATTAGCAAATTCTACATTTATTTTATAGCACTTTATCTCTAAGTGCTTGCTTTTAAAGTGAGCTACTAATATACTATATTATACATGTACATAGTAAAATTCACCAATTTTGTTCATGGGACAGAAATATCACATCATTCTCAGAATTATAAATAACCCAGGCATCAAAAGTGCTGGTTAGGGTGAATGAGCATGAATTAAGTCAGCAATTACAAGTCTAAATGTTGTTCTGACCCAGTGCGCTTCAGAATAGATCACCATCATTATTATAAACCTAACCAGCAAACTGCATACTGATTTCCTTTATCTTGGGCCATGTATAATTCACACATTTCTCTCAAGAATTTGGAATTAGCTATTCTACATTTTGATATTATTTAATGATATTGGTTTTATTCTACTGTAATTCTCACTTTTTCAGCATAGGATTCTTATTCTTTGAATGTAAAATCACTTTACGGGATATTGGGGTTAGTTCCTATATGCCTTGCTTTACTTTTCACTGTTTCTTTTTTAAACTCAATACTTTTTGATCATTTTGCCTTGAGCAAGCATGGTTACATATTCCTTTTGAAGGTATGGCATTTATTGCACTTAATTCTCATCCAGGTTCTACTTACATTTTCTGATGTACTTTGGGTTTCGATTAAGGTAGGCAGAACAGGCATTCATCCTTCTTCAAAGGACTTCATTTATGCTTACATTATATAAAATACTATATACCCTGGCTGCAAGAATGCCAAGGGGGAGGTTCACTTTTTAAAAAATTCCAGGGAGGTTCACTTTGGACAACTTTGGCCCAAAAATAGTCAAAATCACTTTGGATGGTGAAAAACTGCATGATTTTGAAAGAATTTGTGGCCAAAGGTATGTTCGCTTGAGCCCCCTGAATCTCCCTGGCTATGGGCCTGCAGAATGTATGAATAAAACATGACATAATGTTGCCAATTACTCAGATGCGAGTAGGTAGTTACCAGTTTCGCCACCAGGTGGCTGATTCTGGGGAAATAACATGGCAGGGCATTACAAAACTCCCTTAAACCTGAATATTCATCAGTTTTAGTGGTTCACTTTTCATATTACCCTTATGTATGTGATAGACATACAAATTAAAATGTGTCCAGTAAAAGAAAATATTATCTGCCCATCACAAGAAAAGATATTTCACTTTTTGTGAATCTCCCCGACCTAGAAGTCACATTTTCAAAGAAAATTGAATTTTCAAGTTGATAAACTTTTTTTCAAAACCTCATTTCTAGCTGTAATTTTACATGTAGATTCAAAATATGACATCAGTTTGACTGAATTTTTCATGATCAAGATTATTTCTACTCGCATCTGGGATATTGTTCCAAATGACAACTCTAATTACTGAATACGAGTCACAAAATGGTAGTTTAGACAATATGCCAGTCACAAAAATGTTGGCTTAAACAATATGCCAGTCACAAAAATGGTGGCTTAAACAATATGCCAGTCACAAAAATGGTTGCTTAAACAATATGCCAGTCACAAAAGTGTTGACTTAAACAATGTGGCATCAATTATTGATAACAAAATTCTCCATCCAGGTACATTTCTGTAAGCATTCTGAAGAAATGTATAGTTCCATTGTTGTATTCATTGATATCATGATGTAATATACTACAGAACAATAGACTTTTGAATTTATGAATCATGCCAAAGTATATCCCTGGAAATCACATGTTACAGGTTAAAAAGTCACTCCACTATGCATAGTATGCCATACCTTTACAATGCAGAGAAATTCAAGCTTCAGGTGCAAATATTTTTCATGAGTTTAGAGCTTTGTTTACAATATATCTAAAAGGAATTCTGATCAATATCCTGGTATATCCAGTATCAACTTGACATTCATTGTCTAGATATATGATGATATACACAGAGCTTAGTTCTAAATAGATGAAGCTCTCTTTTAAACCAGTGAAATCGAACTATTGAAATATAATGACAATCCTGAAAATTTAAATGACTTATATGGACTAGACCCGGACTGGTTCTGACCTTTATTGATCAACATTTATATTGTTGAAAGAAACAAATGCTAAGGAATTACTCATCTCTTTCTATATAATCTTAATGAGAAATAAGACATTATTCACCCTAGTAATACATAAAGTAAAGACATCTGAAGATGGTTTGTAAAATAAGAAAAATACATCAAGTACATCATCTGGAAATAAAATATATTATAATCACCCTTTAAAATCCTGATTATGAAACTTGTTAAGCTGTTTACTTGTTGAGCAATTTTCAGATATTTACCGAAAATAAAATTTGTCTCAAGGTCTCATTCTGATACTCATAGCATCTTTCTGTTTCACCTGAAACATCTCAGGGCTGAGCAGAAATTAGATGTCATGGTATATCATGATGCAAGGTCTAGTGATTTTACAAGTTACATATTGTTCCATTTTTGAATTTACAGTATTTTGCCACCAGAGTTAGAGGTTATATGGACCACAAGTTTTATAAAAGCCTCAGCACATTTGCTCTAAGACGGCCAAAGCTTCACAAAAGCGATATCAAAATCTACATCGTACTGCTTATCCCTATTAGTTAATGCTACATATTTCTCTTGATTTTGGGAAGCTCCTGTCACGGAACAGTTGCCATAAATCAAATGTGACTGAGGCATCAATGTTGTAAGTTTTCATTATGTATTTAAATATCAGTTTGGAATTTTTATTCTAACAAATTCCATAAAGACTACAGATGAACTTACATTCTGGTAAAAATGTAACTTTATATTATCTTGATAAAGGAAAGTTATAATTCGATAATGATATTTACTTTGGATAAGATTATATGTGAATATATTTCTATTTGTTGGGAAGTAATCTTATTTACATAAATCTACATTTCAATTTAAATCTCTTCTGGTATTTTGAGGCTCTCTTACAGCACTAAAGACAACTTCAACCAGGTCCTTTATTTCCTATATGTCCTACAATCAATGCTCTACAAAGTCTACTTTTGGTTGAAATGGGCAGTGCCAATTTTGCTAGTAACATATTTGGACAAGCAATTTGACTGTCCAATTCACTTGCAATTTCAGTTGAATTCAATTTGTAACCAGATTAAGTTCCTAACTTAATCAAAGCTATTTCTGAACGAGAGGAAATTTGGCTAGCGACTACTGGAATGATGGCAAATGAAAAATACTATAATGCCTATTTGGACATAATTCACTGTTTAAATAGATGTAAGATCACAAATTCTTTTACTGAAATCTCACAAACAAAACTCCTTGAAATATCTGCCAAATTGAGGAAACATCATCTACATCATTCTCTTGAAATCATGAAGCTAGCAGCACCATAGTTGAACTCCTAGACCAAATGGGGGATTCAATGATATCTCAATGCCTGAATGAAAACCACGATGCAACAGAATTCAGCGAAAGAGTAGTTGCAATACATGTAAAGCAGACCAAAAACTGTTCCAACAAATACAGTTTATATCCATCCTGATCAATCGAAGTATCACAAATAGAAAAGGCTTCAGATGACTATTAAAGAACAGTTATACAAACTAGTAAAATATGTAAAAGATGCTATATCTATTCAAAGTATACAATATGAAAAGAAATCAAAGGAGAAAGGGGTGCATTTGTTATACTAAAGTAAGCCTGACTATGTAAAAGTAAGCATCGATTTCTGGCTTAATCTAATGCAGATCATACATTTTTTATATATCCTCTGTGATATCAGAGTTTCATGAGCATTTACCATGCAATAATGCTAATATTGAAACCTAACTATTATCTCAGTTCAGATGTTTTAGACCAAATAACACCAATTGCTATTAAGACAAAATCAATAAACTTTTGCCCAACTTTCATCATCATTAACTCACTTATGTCTAATTCTCTCACTAATTTCTAATTCACTTGCAATATGCTGGTCTCATATACTCCCTAGCCAAAAGTTCTCAGACACTGACTTATATGTTTTATTTACCCATGTTAGACTCACTTGAACTGAAGTTCTGAAAATGGAATATCTCTAAAATAGAACACTTTATAGAGACTATTTGAACACCTTTTTGAGGTACCAAATGTGTTCCACTTAAACACAGGATTTATATGCTAATCTAATATATGTTGCTACTCATCGCATCATTTTCTTACATGGTCCAATATCTCATACACTCATAATTTCTCTTATACTCGCTCAAATATTTCTTTACTCACTCATATCTCAGTTATTTTAATGTCAATGCCTCCTTTACTCACTCCTTCTTATTCACTTCCTGATTCAAATAACTAATGTGTCATCAACTGGTTAAATGCACTCACTTATTCATATTTTTCACTCACTCATTACATCAGACACTCATTCATTCCCCAATTGCAGGGGCAGATCTGAGAATCAACAAGGGGGGGCCCAAATTTCAGATCAGAGAAAAAAACGCCCGCGCTTGCACGGAAAAAAATTTTGGGCCCCTAAAACCCAAAAGTGGGCCCAAATTTTGAAATTTTGAGGCCCATTTTCTTCAAAATTTGGCCTGAAATTAAAAGATTAGGCCTTAAAAGGCCCATTAATGACCAAAAAGGCCCACTTTCTGGGGCCTTAAGGCCTTTTTTGGCCCAATATTTTTTTAGGGCCAAATTTTTTTTCTGGGCCCACCCAAGGGGGGGGGGGGGGCGGGCCCCCAGGCCCCAAGCCAAATCTTATAAAATACAAATAATCCTTTATTTTTAGCAAGTATATTTAGCAAGATAATGTACAAATTAATTGAATATGAAAGTGAGGCAAAAAGGGACCTGGTGCAATTTGATATGGTAGTATAGAGTATATAAAAGATTCGAGTCAATAACTTAGCTATTGTACTGGGCCTGCTATATAGAACAATCAGGATCTACTTTTTCCCAGGCTCTGATGGGTATCTTTATTAGGTGATGAAGAGAAATGACTACAGGCCGGAACTACTTTTCCCAGGTTCTGTTAGATGGCCTTGATTCTTTGACAAACAGGATATCAACTAAACCACTCTATGTTCATCCTGAATAACGATCACTTGGCCTAGAAATTATCTTATCTATCAATGAAGCTCTATAATACTAAAATATAACTTATTAAAGTACCTTGAGCACTCTTCTCTGAGTCATCTAGAAAAAGACAATTTACCAAGCAAACCTATTATTAAAGGGTTTCATGAGCAGAAGGCAACAAGTGTTTTTCTGCAGTTTGTACAACCAAAATCACATATCAGAGGAATTTTGCAAATGTTTCCATGTTAAAATTACAATTTCCAATTATTTTGTCTGTTGTTCATTCTGCAATTTCTAGTTTGCATGAAACCCCTGTTGAACAATATATAATGATATATGAAAAGATAAAAGTAAATTCCATAGACAAAACTCAATCTGTCAAATTTTTAGTAACGGGCTATATTATCCTATATATAATGTGCTCAAATTGAATATGTAGAGGAATAATCAATCACTATGTGTATTGTTAATCCGAAATTATATTTTACAATTTTCCCTATCAAAGTTGACGAATATAAACTTCTTTCATTTTTATGTCCCTAGTCCCTAGTATTATGCTTGTGTGATTGTTCTTTCCAGATACCTCTCTTTCAGTACATTTCCAATTTTAAACATGATTTCTATGAAGTTTAATTCTTGGGCTAAAACAGGAGTCCTGTATCTAGGATACTGTTAATTCTAATCTCTCAAATATACTTGGAGGAGAATGCTTTTTTCTTGATTAATTATTTGGGATATTGTGATGAACAATCAACTCCTCATTAATATAAGCCAATAAGTATAAGAAAACACATAAAATTGTGTTCCAAATATTTATAAAAATGTCTTAGAGAATGTCTGTCTGTGTGGGTAGCAGTAGAGAAGGTAACAGTAATGGCCTTTGCCACATCTATTAATTTGCAGAAGCAGTTATCTTTATTTGGATAAATTATCAGACACCACAATCTGCTAGGTTATTAATTAGGGTTAAAAGGAATTCTAACTATCATTTTCAAAAGGTTTCAGGCAATAATATTATGAAAGTTAAGCAAAATTATTCACTATTATTTAACCAAACAGGAATTTTCCAGATTCATAAACCTAAAGAGCCCCTGGAACAATAATGTGCGTCAAATTCCCTCATGCAAACCTTCAATGGTACATAAATAAGACTATAAAATAAATAAATAATAAATAAAATAAATAAGTCCTGAAACACATGGTTATTTTTCAAGATTTAAGAAAATCTGAAAAATTATCCCGATAAGCTGATTAAAAAGATATTTTCAAATGTTGAATTATATAGCTTGCCCTAAAAGCACAGAAATAGTGCAAAAATCTTAACACTGTAAAGTGGTAGTATATCTTAGAATGAGTGATGGCACCACACCATGCAGCAATCAAAGTACACTTGCACCTGTGGTTAGCATGAGAATATAGAGATATATTGATATTGTGGTGCAATCTCATATTTTTTCTCATTTCTACAATAACTATGTGGGTAGGTGGTAAATGACTATTTTATCAATCAATGAATGCACATAAGTACCCTAAGATAGATCACACTTCCAAAATGTCTGTTTTATCAACAAGGTTAGAAGGACATTTAAGAGGTAAATAAGATGAACTACGTATATGCAGTTGAATATATTATGAGACTTTGAGATGACCCCTTCTAGTTTGAGAAGGTCAATGCAATTTGATGTAACATTTAAAACAGAAGACTACATAAAGAACCTGATTTTTAGGCTGGCCTGGGTGATTGCTTGTTATACTACATGCTGCCACATTTGCTTGTGAATAGATGCTCTGCTAATCTGCATGCAGTAATGCAGCTATACTGCATACATATTATATATCTACCCATGCAAATGAGGACGAAATAGCTGTATAGTTTATTATATATCAGTGATCTCCCCAGAATAAAGCAAGTAAGCGCAGCACCCACCAGCCCACCTGTGATTTTGATAAAAGACTTGCACCCACCTAAGAATCCATTTGCAAATGTTCATCTCTGGATTCTCCGATATTTGAGATATATCACATGATATTCCTTTGCTTTCATCCGAAATATCAGATCAATAAGAAAATTATATTAGACAAACTATTAGTTACATTTACATGGTTAGTCAATTTCTTGATGAAACACAAGCATTCTTCACGAAGTACAGAATTAACTCAAATGGTGTATCAAACTTACAATTGCAAACACTCAAGAAGAATTTCTCTATATCTACATAAGAAACTCATCGGAATAGTCTAGGATGATATACCTTATGATTTTTGAGAGACCTTCAACAAATCGAACTATGCTGAATGGCCCTAACTTAGTCCTGTATTAAACATAATATTTGAATAAAAAATACTGATTCTTTTTTTTATATATTATTTTTTTTACATTTGTTATATATTATATTTTTTTTTACAAAATAAGAGGGTATCCCTTGTACCTATATGTTTAATATTCCCTGAAGATTCCCCTCTGTTTTTCAGTTAAAAACATTCCTGCCGTGACACATTTCCTATATGGGTATTGATCTAGGCACAGCACTCACCGTGAAAAGCATACAGAAATTGAATAATAAATTAAATGTTTGGATCAATCCCAACATAGTCCTCTTCGTTTATATTAGATTCTCAACAAATTTTCAAAAATATCTGAATTCATTTTTTCTTATGTGTGTAAATGTATATCAAAGGGTAGTGTTTGAAAACCTTGACATGTCCCAGCAGATCATTGAAGTCATTAGTCTGGATATACTCCAGTGGCTATCATTATTCATCTAAAGGGATTCAAAAATATCTGAATCCTTTACGATATTGAGAAAGATGCAAGAGCTTACTATTAATTTCAGTATCACATTGTTTTGGAAATTGTAAACATATATTAAAGGTTTAAATCTAAATTCCCACTTCACTAAAAATGTTTTACAGAAAATAAGAAGTATCCAAAAACTCATATCTTCCCGGAAAATGTATATTACTTATATTAAGAGTATGCCAAGGTTCATGTTCTATAAGGCACAAAAGGAAATCAATTACATCATTGGAGCATAATCCCACATAGCTATTTGAAAAACAGCTTCTTCTCCTCCTGCATTGAGACCTCTGACTCTAGAATGAATAGCTCTATTCTGATGAAAAACTGGGCTTTCATAGTGATTAATAAAATACAGTAAAACAAGTGTTCTTAAACACCTATCCATAAGCAAACTTAGGGGCAAATTAAGGTACTAGAAAATTTACATCATATTTTATTTCTTCAATTTTAACATGTATGCGACGAACTGTTCTAATTTGTTTCCAAACCTTTGGTTTAGAGTATATCAATGGCTACACCTATCTTGAATCATCACATTCCTCTTTTGATCATAAGCCTTATTCTAGTAATTTAATACATCTTCTTGGACCTAAATTAAATTTTCATTATTTATTAGATTTTATGGTTACAGATAAATTCAACTACAGTGAAACCTGTATAGTGGAGCACCTCTATAAGTAGAACACCTCTATGAGTTTAGCACCTCTATAAGTAGAACACCTCTATGAGTCGAGCACCTCTATGAGTGGAGCACCTCTATAAGTAGAACACCTCTGTCAGACTCCCAAGACCTACTGACTTTGTATTAAATGAACCTCTGTAAGTGGAACACCTTCGAAGTGGAACACTTGTTAGAGGTACCAAATGCGTTCCACTTGGACAGGTTTTACTGTACCTACAATGTTTCACTTTAATGTACCAGTATAAAGAAAATAAATCACAACATATAAAGTCAATGATATGAAGAAATACCCAATGTGGCTTGACATAATGTAATAATTTCCTACATGACATGAATGATATATAAGGTGACACCTTACAAAAGAGTCGTCATTTTTACTCAAACAAAACAAAAACAGTAAAATGATTATTTTCTAATCAATTCACAAAATGAATAACAATATTTGTTGATATATTTTTATGACATTAATCAAAAATTTTGAAATGCGTCATAGGATTCTGTAATAAATAAACTCCACGCTGATCATACGAGAAAGGATGGAATCCATTGAAGTATGTGCGCAAGGATAATATCCCATTACTACATGTTAGCACTGACTTGAAGAGTGGGTTAATAGATCGATTGAACATTATATAATTGTACAATGTAAAGTAAATCAATAATTACATATGAGTACTAACAAGACCTCAAATTGGTAATTCAGAACTCACTTATTTCACCAGTCTAGCTGCAAGCCCTCTTTTGCCCCCCCCCCCCCCCAACTTCCGCCACTTAGCATCTCCCACAAGGTCTAGTAACCAATGATTTAACCAGTGAGGTGTGATATCAGGTAGTGGGGGGGGGTTATAGGGCTTGTAGCTGGACTATTAATACACTACCCAGGAATTTTCTCTCTTAACTGCTCACATGACTTAATAACTTTTCCTTTTAAATTTATTTGAAGGAAAAGCAATGTAAAATTAGAATTAAATCATCCATTTTAACTTCTAAATAAAGCATAATAATGTTACTTACTCATGGCACATCAAATTGGAAGTCTAAAATGAGAAAACAATGTCAAATTCAAAGCCTGAATTCAACAGTTACTTGATCATTTTCTAGGATTTAGGTTCTAGGATTGTGACCATATTCAGGAAGGTGATGTCATAATTGTAGCACGATCGATGATTCATTTCTGTCAATAAGAGAAAAATGATTCCTTCCTGAACAAAACATTGTTTCGTATTTGAAGAGTTAGAGTGATTAGCTCAAGAACTGCTAAAGCTTACTAATAATTACTTCCTCTGTATATTTGATATAAACACAATCCCATAACAGGATCTTTACCTCTTAATGATGATGACTGGAAAAAAACATCAATCAGTTATCTTATATTCTTCCATGTAAAAGTCCCTTTTCTGTACATACTGAAAACTGATAATGACATTACAAAAAAAATATGATCCCAAATTAGCACTTAAGCAATCTACATTAAATGCACCCAAGGTTGGAATAATAATGCCCAAGTAGTGATTATTTTATCATTTCCTTTCTATGACATTATAACATTATCAACTTTTTGCATGAAATTCCTTTTTTCTGTTTATTGCTTATTGTAGCAACATTCATTTCTAGTTATATATGAAGTAGATCCATATGGGAAAGAATGACCCAAATGGGAAAGAATGACCCAAATGGGAAAGAATGACCCAAATGGGAAAAAATGATCCAAATGGAAAAGAATGACCCAAATGGGAAAGAATGATCCCAATGGGAAGGAATGACCCAAATGGGAAATAATGACCCATATGGGAAAGAATGGCCCACATGAGATTATATTAATTGGTGGTTATCATTTTCACATGGTCTGATTTATTATCAATTATTCATTCCCAATGTATAAATTACAGGCCTGTCAACTGTCCCGCAATTTGCGTATTTCTCATGCATTTGCTGAAGAATTTGAAGTCACGCCAGTTTTCTTTGCGTGACAGAAAATGTCACGAAAAATTTGAGGTGATCAAAGTTTGGCAAAGGTGCTCAAACTTTGGCCAAAGGTGTTTAAAAGTTGGCCAAAGGTGTTCAAAATTTGGACAAAAGTGTTCAGATTTGGACTTAGGGTGTCCAACATTTGTAAGTCACTCATATTAGGTGGTCCCAAGTTGACAGCCCTGAGATTATTCATAACTACATACAGAAAAAGGTAGCTGTATTGTTATGGGGTTGTTGATATAAAAATGGTATGATTCATAAATGCATAGTTATTGGTCTATTAATCATCTGGTTCTTTTTCTTGTATTCTTCAAATAAATGAATCCTTTCAAATTGATCTAGCTTTTTATTTTGCTTCTTTCTTCAGTTCAAAACCCATGGAAACAGAAAGATTTTTTTTCGTTTTTCATATATGCATCGACAAAATTGGCAAAGTCTTCATTTTATCTAACAAATAACTCGAAGTATACCAGATAATAAGTAGTTAGATAAAGTCTTATCTTGAAATATTATGTTTCATAATTATCCAGGTATAGTGTAGTGTTATTTCGGTTGAACCAAAGTGGAATATAATGTTAGTGCATGAGCTTCAACATGCCAGAGGGAGGGTAGGCGGAAATCAGAACTATACCTCTTGCATTCTCATATAATTTTTGTCCTATTCAATCGAAAAAAAATTAAACCAGAACAACGGCAACGCCAAAGCGTAGCGAATCCCATCGAACAGAAATGGCTGGCATTTTTACAAACGAAGCGCAAATAGCATAAAACAACACACCAGAAAGGCCACCATTTTCAAAATGGTTGCTCACTAGCCAAGTTGTCATCAGAAGAAATAATATCCTTTTAATTAGCCACCTCTAAAATTTTTGAAAAATCGCACATGTACTTGTAAAATAACACACATAAAAATGGTGGCCATTTTTCAAAATGGCCAACTACTCCCCAAAGTTTTATTAGACAATGTGCCAGGCTTAAAGTATTCACATGTCAAATATGAACAAAATCGCTCCACTACTTTTCGAGTTATAGTAAAATACGTTAAAATGGCGGCCATTTTTCAAAATGGTCACCTTCTACCAAAAGCGTCATTAGAAATAGACAGTGTGTCATGCTTATAGTATTCACATACCAAATATGAACAAAATCGCTCCACTACTTTTCGAGTTATAGTAAAATACGTTAAAATGGCCACCTTCTACCAAAAGTGTCATAGGACAGTGTGCCATGCTTATAGTATTCACATACCAAATATGAACAAAATCGCTCCACTACTTTTCGAGTTATAGTAAAATATTTTAAAATGGCGGCCATTTTTCAAAAAAAATTTCAAAATGGCCGCCTTCTACCAAAAGTGTCATAGGACAGTGTGCCATGCTTATAGTATTCACATACCAAATATGAACAAAATCACTCCACTACTTTTCGAGTTATAGTAAAATATTTTAACATGGCGGCCATTTTTCAAAAAAAAATTCAAAATGGCCACCTTCTACCAAAAGTGTCATAGGACAGTGTGCCATGCTTATAGTATTCACATACCAAATATGAACAAAATCGCTCCACTACTTTTCGAGTTATAGTAAAATGCGTTAAAATGGCGGCCATTTTTCAAAATGGCCACCTTCTATCAAAAGTGTCATAGGACAGTGTGCCATGCTTATAGTATTCACATACCAAATATGAACAAAATCGCTCAACCACTTTTCGAGTTATAGTAAAATACGTTAAAATGGCGGCCATTTTTCAAAATGGCTGCCTTCTACCAAAAGTGTCTTTAGACAGTGTGCAATGCTTATAGTATTCACATACCAAATATGAACAAAATCGCTCCACTATTTTTTGAGTTACAGCCAAAATCGTAAAATGACGAGTAAAGGCCGCCATTTTTCAAGATGGCTGCCATGTGCTTCTTTAATATCTACATTTGTAGCATTTTTAATGTCCTTTATAATTTTTTTACATTTAAAACATATTGCTATTACAGTTTTATATATAGCACCTAAATTACTGTAAAATCGTCACTAAAATGGCCGCCATTTTAAAATGAGCGGCCATTTTGAAAATTGGCTTTTGAGCAGAACTTCTACCCCCATAGGGTATATGCGTACAAAATATGAACAAAATCGGTCCAACGGTATTTGAGTTATTGCCCGGACGGACGGACGTACGTACGTACGGACGGACGGACGTACGTACGGACGGACGGAGGCGTTCCCTATATCCCTCCGAACTTCGTTCGATGGGATAATAAAAAATCTTTTCAATAAGCAGATCCAGAACGTTCTTTTATGATAATAGTGGCTGGCCTCTAATATTAGCTAGCCATAACACCAATGGGTTCATTATGAATTCTTCCAAACTTAGACCTGCTACTGCATATCATATAGCAGTCGAATTGCAACATCGTGTAGCTATTTTCTCTGAAGAATGCTTTCTATGTTATCTTGCCAACAAGCACAGAGTGGTAATTATCCAGTAGACCATGTAATACATCTATCCTGGGCTATTCCTCCAAAATAATTGACACATCTAAAATGACAAAACGACGAGAAATTTGAAGCAGACATATTGATACAACACAATACTTCTTCAGTGCAGTAAAGAATACAAAATAAGACAAGAAATAACCAGATCCAGTAAGAAACCTATGTAAACTCCAAAATTGTCTCAAAAACTAAGAACATCAGATACAAATTTTGTGACAGAAATCGCAATTTATTGAGGACCAATGTTAAATCTCTCGGATGAGGAGATTGCTTCTGAATTCTTTGCTTATCCCCTAATGTCAAAATAATAGAGCTGTCTTGTCTGTTTATCATTAACAGCGAAATGAGATTAGATCCACCATGTTCAACGTAAGAAAATCATGAAAATGAAGAAAACATTGAAATCAAACAACTATTTGTATGTCAAATAAGGAAACATGTTATTGTATATAACTGTATAATATTCAGATTGAATATGATGTTGAATATTTTTCTGACATTTTCATGGTTCAACAAATGAGGGAAATATCCTTTCAAAATGGACGACAATAAAGAATAAAGAGAAATAGTCTCCTTTTTAGGCTTCTTTGGGCAATTTGGCAAAAGTATATTAGCTGAATGTCTAAAGTGATGTAATAAATTCTCTAAAGAACTCTCTATTGAAGTACTGTAAGCAAAACTGTTGCAATCAATTATACATCTAGATCTTTATGTTGGTCCGGGAGATGTAGATCCTCACTTCTAATTGAAAAAATTCTGGCAGTTATGCAGGGGCATAGCCAGTATCCCAAATCAGATGAGGCAAAATAATAGTACAATAACGTCATTTCTAAGGGCGATATAGTGAAATATTGGACCAAGAGCCGAAGGCCCAAGGTCCAATATTTCACTATATCGCTCGCAGAAATGACGTTATTAGTATTATTACCACCGTTAACGACCAGGACTGAAACAGCAAGAAAATCTTACGCATTGAACGATATCTAATTTCCCGGGGAAAATTGCCGGTCCAGAATATATTCTAGACTGGTCCATATGGACCACCACTATGACGTCACACATTTCTCAGGTCGATATAGTAAAATAAACGCCTTCTAAACTAGCACTAAAACCCCTAGAACTGGCCCGGCAAGGTGGTAATAATAACAGATGAGGCAAATGGTGGTAAAGGTGGTAAAAAAGAGAAAAAGGCTAATTTACGAATCAACTAACCAGCTTTACCGTCACTATTTCAAATCAATATTCTCGGAGAACACTCAATTTCATAAATCACAAATTCCTTCAAACATCTAACAAGAGACTGATTTCATTTCAGACTCAAAGTGTGCCATTTAAGATCTAAAGGCGAGTATTATTTATGGAACAGGGTGGGTTGAAATGTTGCGGCATGTCAGTCATGTTTTCTAATTTTAGAGGCTTCATAATCTATCAGCACTAGACCAGTCCATGGACTGATAAACATAATCAAATAACGCAGTTTCCTCTCAATTCAGATTACATGAAAATTCAATTGTTCATTTTCTGAACAGAAGTGGATTAGAGAATTACAAGCGAGAGGCAGAAATTGCCAATATATTCCTCATATTATCCCACTTTAGAAGAGATAAGTTCATCCAGTCAGCCAGTAGAGCATTAATATTTTCTCATAATTTACTCAAAAATATTCCATGCAAGACTGCTTTACCATACAAGGTTAATACCAGTTGATATACATGATATAGGTCTCGTCTCCCGAAGGGGAATTTTAGATTGAGAGAAGGCTAAAAACTATGGGTAATCAACATAATTATAAGACCCCCCTCACTGATAACAGTTTTAATGTTCATCTTACTTAAAATATATTGAGAAGAGAATGGAATGATCTCATATTGACAAAAACACAGTGAATCCATCCATGGAACACAATTTCAGCCATGTGTGAGTTACTGCACTGTAAAACCTTTAACAGGGAACACCTCTATAAGTGGAAAACCTTTAAAGGGGAACACCTCTATAAGTGGAAAACCTTTAAAGGGGAACACCTCTAAAAGTGAAAAACCTTTAAAGGAGAACACCTCTATAAGTGGAAAACCTTTAAAGGAGAACACCTCTATAAGTGGAAAACCTTTAAAGGGGAACACCTCTATAAGTGGAAAACCTCCATAAACAAAACAAGTCCAGTAACCCAAAGGAATGATGGAGCGTAAAATGAACCTCTGTAGGTGGAACACTTCCTAAATAAAACATATTTTGAAGTACCAAAAGTGTTCCACTTCTTAGAGTTAAACTGAAATAATTGTGAGAGATGAAATCACCTTTAGAATCAAAAGGATAATTCTGATACAAATATTATGAATCAATAATAAGTAAAATGCAGATGAAAATAAACTTCCACAGCTGCTGTTTGTAGCAAGCCTACATACTTGATAAAGACAGGCCAATACTTGAGGAATTTTGAGTACTACAAAATTGATCTCCATTTGGTATATATTACATGATACAAATGTCAAGCATGCTACACCTGTAGTGAACATCTATGGATCCATAAAAAGCGTTCACTGTAGTAAGGTGTTCACTACAGAGAGGTGATTTTATACAGAAATGTGTCTTGAAGTGGTGTTCACAGAACACAGGTGTTCACTAGAAGAGGTGTTCTCTAGGACAGGTTTTACTTAACTGATTTCGTATCTTAGTCATAATTTTGGATGATCTAGTACTTTTTAATCATTTCAAGATATTCAAAGGGGTATTTGTAATATTTCTTTAGAAATAACATGTTCGCTGCATGGTCATATCAATGTTAATGAAAAATCCAACTTATAAACTGACCCAGTTATTTGAAGAGAATCTCACAAGAGTATCTCCCATACAGTGCAAATTGAAATAGAAGACTGATATGCTATAGAAAATGCACATTACAAACATGTACATATAACCTGAAATACAATCAATTTAACCTGAAATACAATACATCTATAACCTGAAATACCTAACCAGAAATACGATACCTGAAATACAATATTATTTCAATTCCCTAAGTCTTATATTAAAACCCTAATTATCAATAAAGGTTAAAGATATAAAGAACATCACCACTAAGTAATAGCACACCAAATGCTTAGTATAATACACAACCATCATTTTTGACTTTCAAGGTGGTCAAAACCTTGTGAATCAAGATGACAATAGAGGGTCTAAAATTGAGTGGATCCCCAGGTTCTTTCACTTATAAATGGTTTCCATTGAGTCCATGTTTCCTGGAGTTATGCTGAAGACTGATACTAGGCCAGGCACTTGTTTATTTTGAGAACAGGTTAATGGATATTTGCCATTTGGTGCACCATGCTACTGAGTGGCTAAAAATATGATTGTGTTAAGTTTCATGTTATTTACTAATAAATGAGGAATTGTTTCTACCACAAAAACATGCAGGGGTTTACAGATTTCTTTAGTAAGCATACTGACTGAATTTTTTGAAACTGAACTAATATCTAAATCAATGACTAGAACAGTCACAATATGTTATAAAACAAATTCTTCATCCCTCAATAGTTCATCTGTATTCCACACTTTAAAGCTAATAATCTCCTTGGCATTGAAACAAGTAGATGTTGCACCAAATTTAAACCTACAACCCTTATTTGAAAGGACTTGAAAATCTGAAGAATCAAGAAGAATATTTTAACCAACTTTGAACAGAACTGTGAAAGGAGAATTTTGTACCCACTCAGAGAAAATGCTAATCACTGCTAAAGAGATTACATTGGTAAAGAAATGTAGATTAGAAAGAAAACTGACTTACCCTTGACTTTGTGGTTGAAACTTCAGGTCATCCAGCTGGTGTCTATGGTAACCTGCACATCTTGTTGCATCTATCACCATGGTAATGCCATACATCTCCTTAGCAACGCTTCATTTTGTGTTCTTCCCAGTTCATGGTTGGATAAGCTCAATTCCAAGGATCTGATGTATAGTCCAAGATAGATTTGGTTCAGTTAGAAGACTGCGATTGGTAACTGTTCCATAGAAATGAAGTCCATGTCCATTTGAAAGTATGACGGTCTGATGTAAATCCATATGGTACTTCATTATTTGTGTTATCAACTAAGCTCAACTATATAGTGAACTTCACTAACGTTCATTCCATCCCTCCCCCAAATGATCTTGATGTACATATTAATATGAGTGGGTACACTTAGAGAACAGATTATAGTTAAGCAAAACTGCAAAATCATTGCAATATTCTCACACAATGAAAAAATGGCTAAATGTCCAAAATAAATTTAACCGAAATATCAAAGATGACATGGAAGTACATGTATTTAGTACACAATGGTCCGGTGATATGCATATACGCAACTAAACCTCCCATTTTCATTCTCTTCCTCAAACAGAACAGGGGAAGAGATTTAGGAGAGGCAGTTGCATAAACTCACAATAAAACAAGATTGTCGATATATGACAAAGTCTTGCATATATTTCACTATAGACCCCAAGCTGTGGAAGTAAATCACAAATAGCACAGTTTACTTGTAATACCATTTTAAGCCTATAGTTCAAAATATAATACTTTGAAATAATACATTCCTGGTCACTTGGCGCCTTCTTAGTGTTAACATACATATCTGGTTGCCAATAAAATTGGTAAGATCATATTTACAGTGAAACTACTATGTTTATGAAAACACCTCTCCCTTATGAACATTTCTAAATCAAGGACAAATTATTGTTTCATAACTCTCCATGTTAAGAATCGCTTTGTTTCTAATTCTATGTTCACAAAGTGTCTACAGATATTGTATTAAGGTGTTCTAATAACATTAGAATCAATGGGGCACTTAAAACAGAACCAACCAAGTGTTCATATTTTGGGATGTTCATTTCAGAGGTTGTGTTCACATCTATAGGTTTTACTGTAATCTGATCGGCATAGTGCAGCTAATACATACAGGTATGCACCTTATACCAGGTTTAACCATCTCCACTTATATTATACCACTGCCTTTATCTCATCCACTAATCAATACTTAATATTGCTGAAAATAGTGCCTACTGGATATTTAATATGCATACCACCTTACAATATAAGATGAGAAGCAGCCAAACACATATACATAGACCTAATTTTTGTAAAATAGATATGGGGTGGCATTTTACAAGCAAAAGCTATAGAGAGCATCACTTTGAGACAGAGTTTGCAAAATGAGCAAGTTAGAATAAGACGATAGTCTATAAGATGCAAATATTCTTAAGTATCGCCATATTGGTAATGAATATTACATGAATTCTGCTGCATGTTATCTGGGCTTATACATTCACTAGAGAGTAAAATAAGTATGAAACAGTGTACCCACTAGATATTTCCTTCATTTTTAGGGGGAGGGATTTGTGATGACTCTAATTCCAAACTATTGATGTGTGTCATTTGTAATGATTATAAACATCAAGTGAAGTATGCAATAAGGATATATATGGAAAATTTAAATTCCCTTAGAGCTTGGATGATTTAGGCTAGGATTATGACTTAAAGTTGCAGAGATTCTTTAGAGAGTCATCACCGTATATCTTCTCAGAAAGTCAATCCCTTATGGGAGTGAAAGTATTAGCATACATCTTTTATATCTTTTAGACAATCCTTGCACTATTTCACTCTGATCAGCTAGGTATGGCAGAGATGACTTGATAACTGTTAAAATCCAAGGACGAACTCATTCAATTGTGGGGAAAGTGTAACGAATCCTGTATTTCTGTTATGATAGAAGCTACCTGATGTTATAGCTGTCATAATGGAATAATGAATATTCCATGGGGATTCTTATCTCCATCCACCTCCTCTGGCCACCATCCCAGCGGTTCATTAATTCTGAGCAGTGACTTTGGCAAGGGCGTACACACTATTTATAGCCCAGAAGACCCCTGGCTCTGGAGAATTATTGATCCAGCTACCATATATTATAGATGTACAGACTTACAGCATATTGCATTACGTTAAAATACACTCTGCATTTGCATAGAGATTCTTCCAAGTTATCATACATTACACAGCAGATTCTATTGAATATCTAATATTATCTGGTAGTGGCCTTATGAGATTCGAAGCATATGAATGCATTGCGGTAATAAACCACAATAAATCGTAGAATGAAAAACTTCTAATTCACCATTGTGAAAATGGAAATGGCTGAATATACACAATTTAAATACAATGCATGTAATGGTTTAATACTATTTAAATATTTGTAAAACAATAACTGTGATAAAAAGGTTGAATTAATTTACACTACACGCTTAACAAACAGTGGTGTTAAAAAGAGAGCTTAATGGCAAGGGATCACTCTCATGGTGGTAGAATTTTTACATTTTATACATAATTTACAGATTAATGTCCATAGAAGCTCTCAGCTATGTGACATTTAGAGGTGGTAGTCTCTTCATTCACATAGCTGTACTAAAAATTACAAAATGAGAGCAAAATGGAAGAATGGGATTAAACACTTTAATGTTTCATGTTCTGTCATTGTCATACGTCAGTCTCTATACTGATGTTATTTGGGTTGTTGCCAGGGTTATTCTTTACTGCACCTGCATGGTTTAATTTAGTCCTTTCACTGTCAGTCAGAGGTATTCCCTCCTCAATTTCCATGATGTCTGAGCAACTATCACTAGCAAGAGAACCTTTCTTGCCTGGGCGAGGAAAATTCGGACAACTTTGTACATGCTGATAAGTTTTGTCTTTTTCCTCACAATCCGTTTCCCTGTGGTAAAAGTAGTTGAAGTTAGAGACAATGACAGGCACTGGTAAAGCTATGGTTAAGACACCAGCAATGGCGCATAATGAACCTACAAGCTTGCCCCACACGCCAATAGGTCGCATGTCCCCATAACCAACAGTTGTCATAGTAACTACTGCCCACCAGAATGCATCAGGGATTGACTTGAAGTGTGACTTGTCGGAATCTGCCTCAGCGAAATAAACAGCACTAGAGAAGAGTATAACTCCAATGAATAAGAAGAAAATTAGTAGACCAAGCTCTCGCATGCTAGCTTTCAATGTCTGGCCTAAAATTTGTAATCCTTTAGAATGTCTTGATAATTTGAAAATTCTAAACACACGCACCAGTCTTATGACACGAAGGATTGCTAAAGACATGGCTTGGTTATTTGACTTACTCTCATCTGCGATGACAGTGCCGAGGGTAATGAAGTATGGGATGATAGCCACGATGTCGATGCAATTCATCATGTTTTTGAAGAAGTCTAATTTAATTGGGCATGAAGCAAAGCGTAACAGGAGTTCTGATGTGAACCAAACAATACATCCAGTCTCTATGATAAAGAATGGCTCAGTGAATTTTGGAATATCATCTTCCTCTATCGGGAGCTTATTTGAATTAGTGCTATTTTCTGTTGCATTTACCACACGATAATGCTTAAATTCTGGTAATGTTTCTAAGCAAAATATAACAATAGACAGCAAGATTACACAAACTGATATGATTGCTATAACACGGGCTCCCATTGAGCTTTCAGGATACTCCATCAGCAACCACATTTTTCTTTGAAATTCATTTTCTGGTAAGATTTTTTCCTCCTCTTTGATAAATCCTTCATCATCCCTATATTTTTCAATAGCAACTTCACCAAGTTCATAAAATTTTATTTCCTCTGAGAATACATCGATTGGAACACTGACAGGCCTTCTCAGACGACCCCCACTTTGATAATAGTAGAGGATAGCATCAAAACTTGGGCGATTACGATCAAAGAAGTATTCATTACGTAAAGGATCATAGTACATGTTTCGTTTCTGTGGATCGCCTAATAACGTGTCAGGGAATTGGTTGAGGGTCTTCAGCTGAGTTTCAAAACGCAAACCACTTACATTTATGATGACACGCTCCGAGCATTCAAAGTCTCCTTGTGTGACATGCCGGTCCTCCACTACAGTTTCATGGTCATCCATCAGCCTTGGAAAAGACCTGGAATTAGGAATATTACCTTGGTTACCTTTGCCAGGTCTTGCGTGTTGATTATATCCAAGTTGACCGTTCCCCTGATCTACACTGACCATACATGCTTCCATTTTAATAGTTTGCACTTTGGGTCTTAATACGGGGGTAAACCCCCACCTTTCAAAAAAATCTAGCCTCGGAATCTTGGTTTGTTATTCTCAAATATGGCGGATAAGAGAAAAGATTATCCTTGGATCCCGGATGATGTTCTAAGCTCTGGGAGATTGCTACTTGACGTCATTGTGGAAAAACTCGCATCAGTGAATCGTGTGTAAACCTCTTTGTTGGAAGCCGTAGATCAATTCTGCATTTATTGATTGCCGTACCGTCGAAAAATCGATGTATCTTGCCAGTTATAACATCATCCATGTTTTGGACAAGCATTCAAAGATTATCGCGGATCAAGAAAAGATGATAATTTTGTTATTATTAGGCCTTATTAGAAGCAATTTGATTGGCTGAAGAAAAAATGTAAACAAGGGAAAGAAAAAGGAAAAAATGATATATTTTAGCACAATATCTTGTATTTTATAGAACATACTGCTTGGAAAGAACGTAGTTAATCAATACGCAATGATATTTTAATTGATACAAATTTAGTAATGAAAGGATTGGCACTTATTATTTGTGGTAGAATTTAATATCATCCAATCAGTGTTGAGGTTTTATTTAGACTTAAGCCGGCGTAATTCTAGAAAATAGTACTGCGTAATTCGGCTCGCACCTTGCTGAAATTAGATCGCATTATATACGATTTCGTAAATATATACCCATTTTCCTAATGACAAAAGTTCCTAATTACGTGGAATATATGTTCATAATTATCTTGGAATCCTCAAAGTATGGATAACGTACCGGATTACGGCTGATCTCGCACCAAAAACATAAAGTGACTTTTGCGCGGATTCATAAAATTACCCCAGTCAGTAGTGTTAGTCAAGACGATCCAACTGAGGATGCAATGAGAAAATTTCCCCGCTAGTCCGATTTCTAGGTAGGAGGTAGCTTGCTTTGCTACATGTGGAAAAGAACTAAAATTCCTAAAACACCGTCATTTTTACTCTGTTTTCGACAATTGATAGTGCTAAAGGAAATATAAAGATTGTGATAAGACCATCAGAAGAAGGGAAAGACACACGGGGTTCGCCCTGAAGCAAGATGACTGCGTTTTTGCCACCGAATTTATTGGCTTTGTTTGCACCTCGAGATCCGATTCCATATCTTCCTCCGGCGGACAAACTACCAATTGAGAAGCGAAAGAGAGAATATGCTGGTGTTTCAGCGTTTTTGAAAGATTTCGAGGTAAGGCTGCTGTTTACTAAAAGTAAAATTGCTCATCAGAATTTGAAATTTTTTAGCTTCAGGGATCAGTCATTTTGAACTTTCAACAACTTCCTGTTTGACATAGAGATTTCCTGTTGTTTTAATTGACAAGAACAATTGACTTCTTTTTGTCTTTTAGCATTGAGTAATAATCAACAATTCACGAAAAAAGCATAATTATCTTTGGAGAAATTATTTCAAGTTGTACTTCGCTAAATATTGTCAGAATTAGAACATTGTGGCAATCTGCGCCTAGACGGTGAACACCGCCTCTAATGCGTTGGATTGTCGTAAGGACTTGCATTAGAGGCAGTGTTTATCCTTGTAAATTCATGCCAATCTAAGTTTTTCTTGATTATTTTTGACGGTTCACTTTATTTTAATCTTCTGCTTAGAATCTCTGCGTCATTTACAGAGAAATATAAACAAAATGGATACATTGATGATTTATACAAAAAATTACCATAGCTTTGTGGTTGTTGAAGGTTGAATTGTGCTAATTTTGTAGCAAAATCGCCGTTTGTCGCTACTGTTCACAAAATCTTTATGGCGGCTTCTATTCTCACGAGATTTGACGAGAGTAGCCATTGAATATTGCTGCCATCTATTTAACTATACAGAGTTTATATCATTCATTCGACCATCATGTATTCGATGGAAGAAATCAATGATCTCTATTCGCATAACATAAAACCAAAGTTTGGATTTGATTTGAAGCCAGAACAGATACAAGACGTGATAACAAACATATTGAATCAAGAATCCACTATAGCAGTTTTACCAACTGGTTATTGGAAAACATTACAACACGTGATCATCAAATTACGTCACGTCACGTGATCATCACACTGATTTATGCAACGCATGCGCACTTGAAATTAGGTCAGCGAAAATGTCAAGAAGACCGGTCAGAAATGCAATTTCGTCTTATCTGCAGCGATTACACATAATTACTGTATTAAAACGAGGCATTTATGGGTTCATTTTGAAGATTTTTGGTCCCCCTATCCAGTGGTGAAAGAATTTTCAAGATCGAGGTAAGATCTTGGGAGAAAAGTCAAAAACATCAGATCCGGACTTTTCAGCATTTCTTATATTTGATAAATTTACATTGCACGTTATGCACCCCTGGGGCCAACACGATCCTCAGAGACCCAGAGGGTGAATGAATGCACCTATCTGCGCCTGATATGCTTTTTTCTGGTTTGATTTTTATGCATGCACAGATATGGATACACTTTCTTCACATTATTCTTGGTGGCTTTCATTAAGAATCAGTTGTATTAACCATTTAACTGTGTTTTATTACAGAGCTGATAGATTATTAGTATAAGCGCAGGGTATGCACATGCATTTATTTTTCAGTACATGATTTAGGCTATGTAAATGATGGGAAGGGTAGTCCTCTTTTGTATCAACGTCTTATGAATATGAAAGTATAGTTTAGAATGATTGACATGTGTGCAGGCGTCTTCTAATTAAACTGAACCAAAAAGCGAACTTGACATATATTGCTTTCAGTAGATAGAATTCAGATTTGGTGCTCTCAAACTATATTGACTACTATCATTAATTTCTTCTACTTTTCTACTTTTACAGGAGTAGTTCAAGACCGAATGGACTATTTGAAAAGCTGAAGGAGTTACTTCCTGCGAAAGCTTTGAGGATTTTGATATAATAGCTTTCCCACTGCGCACTGGACAACTGAATGATAGTGACCTTTAAAACATGATTAGAGGCTTACTTTTGGTCTCTAACTGTATCTTACATCAGTATCATCCATCTGTGCAAGTATTGGAGTGCTGAAGTACTTCTTTTTTGATCAAGACTTGTAAATTGTTCATAGAGTGAATGTTTTTTCGACCCAATTCCAATATGGCTGTTTGCTAGATAGTGAGATACGCAATGAACGAAATGAATTTTGAGTATAAATTAGGTTAGAACAACGCAAAGAACTCTATTGGAATTGGGCAGAAAAAAGAAAAAGGAAGTACTTCAGTGCTCCAATACTTGCAAGGATGGATGATACTGATGTAGGGCACAGTTAGAGACCAAAATAAGTTGCTGATCGCATTAATTAAATGTCACTGTCAATTGCTCCGTGGGAGAGCCATAAGTATCAAAATCTAACATGGCTCTCGAAGTGAGTAATGAAGGAATATTTATATCATTGGACTATTGTCATTGAAGTAACATCATGGAGTTCTTTTCATTTAGCTAGTTAGAAATTGGAAAGATATGATGATTATCAAAATGATAAGGTTCAAAAATGTTTGCCAAAAGCCTTAGCGAAATTTATGGTCTGCATCCATACATTCCTAAATTATCAATCATCAGCTATTCTCATATTAAACTAGGTATTATAACTTGGCCATGATGAAACAAATTAGAAATTAGAACGAGGATACTATTAGATTTTAACATACTTAAAGCGATGTACTCTTCTGCAGAATGGTTTGGGCGTTTGTGAAAAAAATATTGTCATGATCATAGCTTAGTCATCTTTTTTAGTCATTGCGACCTGACCTTTACATTTCTTATAGATTAGAATATATTTAAAATGACATTAACACTAAGGACTCCACATTGGTTTCTATTTGATTATTGTAGGAGACCTTGGTAATTCCTTATATGTGACATTGTTAGGGATGTCACGGTTTCCCGATATTGTCCCGTCCCTCAGGACTTTGGTCTCGGGACGGGACGGGACAACTCTGATGTACTGAAGATTTCGGTCCATGTTCAGGATATATTATTTCTCCTGTATAACTTCCCACATGCGCGATAAATATGATCTAAACTAGAATTTTCATTCGTTTTTACAACTTATCTTTATTTATCTCAATTATTCTATGCGTTTCATTTCTTGGAGGGAGAAGTAAATTATTTATGTATGTATATTAGAGGAATCCCTTGGGGGGAAATTAATTGTTATTGATTCTGGGAGTTCATCATTGAGGTATTATACTGGCTTTGTGGATTGTTCACAATGAAACAATCCATTGTTCACAATGAAACCATAAATGCCTAAATAAGAATAATAGAAAGAAATGGTAATTTACGAGGAACTCGACTCATTAGTCCTTGAAAAATACGATTTTTGGATCCAGATATAGGAAATATTTTTTCATTACAATTACCATATACAAGAATTACCAGTTCGAAATCAAGAATTTAGGATTATTGAATGTCATTTTTTAATTATTGAATATTCAATATTGACTTCATTTTCCCATTACAGTTGATGAATAGACACCATCTAATCATCTATGATACATTTGATTTTAGTATATTCTATAGATATAAATGAAAAATACCAGACTCTACAATAAATTTGTTCACTGTTTACCAAATTCATTATTGATATTTCCAACCAAGTCTAGTGTTGGAGAATCAAAAAACAAGTGGCAATAGGAGAAAAACAAAGAAATTCAAAAATAGCAATGTATTGAAGCTAGAAGTATTAATTTCATGACATATATTTCTATTTTGAATAACCAATTCAACATTAAATTCAAACTCACAAACCATCTGGGAACAAATAATACATAATCCATAAACCCAATAAATCTATAATTCAGACATAGCAGTCAAAAAAGCAAGCCTTAAATACTGAATAAGAAACTCTGTACATGGCTACCAGGCAGAGTTATTTTATTTTGATTAGATTAGGACCATCTGTATAGATGGAAATGAAATTAGGGACCAATGAGAGTAATTTTCTCTGAGCTTTCTAATGTATAGAGGTCTAGAGATAGGCTCTCAGTTCAATTACTATATTGGAAAGATCGGGGAAACTATATACATTGTTAATGTTTAGTACTTGTCTAATTTTCTGTTTCTGAAATAAATTAGTCATTTGTTCATTTTTCAAGTGACATTTTGTTGTTAGTCAGGTCATGTGATGCAACAGAGGTACCCACATCAATTATTGCATCCTCTCCTGAATGAGAAGCCGCTCAGCTAGATATAACATCCATTCCCATATTCATATACACGTTCTCCTCTGACACGCGTATGACTCCCATCTTCCTCCTATATCTATCAATACTCCTATTCGCGATAAGAGTTCAGGTGGTAATTTACATAAATATCTCCCATGATGCATCGCTTTGGAAGGGACAAATTTTCATTGGCCCGCCGAACGAGTCGATTACTCTGAACGTTTCTGAGCTTCTGATCTTCCATCAGCCCTCAAGCATAGTTATATTATCCAATCTATTCAATAATCAGAAAGATAATCGGAGATTCAAAGTAACATTATTTATATTTTTCGATATTCGATGGCGTCTGAGCAATTTATGGGATATCAGTGACGTCACTGGAATTGGATGGCATTTTAACTACACATTACTTCGGATTTGGGGATTATAGCTCAAAAAGCTTTGTCATATATCTTAATTACATACATACCTATCGTTTGTGCAAATGAAACTCTACATAAATGTTTAATAGAGCCGCAGTGCGGCATTGAAAATAGCACCCCTGTGTAATCCAATGGGAAAGAACCCGGATGCAGATGAAGTTGTACCATACATGAGAGCTCTTCAAACAAGAGGTTGCTTAACTGAACGAAATTAAACCTTATCGCGTATTGGTATATTGGTCTGATATCAATAAATTGCATTGTATATATGTATACAGTGATCTCATCAGGATTTTTTCTCAGATGGGTGCAAAATTCTCATTTTCACAATTCAGACCAAAATTGGTCAAAATATGCTAATTTTTCATGATTTTTCTCACTTTCAACAATGTACAAATGGATTTTCAGGTAGGTGGTGCACCCACTTGCTTTAATGCTGAGGAGACCACTGGTATATATGTATACAAATACTTTTTAACTAAACCCTTATAGCATGTCGGTTATTTCCATGTTTCAGTAAATGATTAGAACCAATAGTGCCGTGATGATCTCTAAATTGAGGCACATTTACCACTTATTATATGCTATATTATTGCTTTATGGTATTCTAACTTGATATTGAATTATATATGTTTTTAGATCAATAAGTGTTTTATTGCTATTGATAAAACTACAATGAAGCTAGGGGCGTCCTGTCTATAGCTTAACATGTACATTGTTTTCTATTAAAATTATGTCTTTAGTATTTTGCAGTTTACACAGTGAGAGAGGTACCCAAATGTTGTGGGAACCATCCAACGTGGTGATTAATAACTGGTATAAGAAACAGCAACATACAATTAACCAAAAATTTAAATGTTGTAAAGTTGAACTTACATCGTATTCATCATAGCTGTGACTATAGTTGCCATGGTCAATGTCGTAAATATCCGAATTCACAAGTGTTTATACTAGTTTATACATATCCCATCTTGTTCTTTTGAACTTAGTGCTAGTATTCATAATCCCCTCTCATTTCTTTTATTTGCTATATATCGCATCGTAAAACACAATCGCTAGTCACTTGCTTGATCAGCTCTGAGTATGTATTATTAATCTAATTTTCTGCACATAATTTAATATAATTATTCAAAGTACCGAAACTTGCCTTAATGCTATATTGATTCAGTACTAACTTAACAACTGGCTAACATGTAGGATTTTAGTCGTTGTGTACCGAATGTATCACGTCAGATCAACTTCATAATCGCACATTGTTCAATACTGTTGAGTATGTGTTATAATACAGGTAAAAATTGTATCCCCGAGTCTATATTGATCTGTGAGGAATGAGGATCCTGTTCAATGTAAAACACTGGTGGAATACTAAAGCCACCAACAGTGCATGCAAGTCCCCTTGTTTAAACTTTATATTCTGGTCATATCCATTTGGCGCAATACTCTAATTAATCTCATATCAACTGCTGGATGTATTATGAGTTCTTATTGATGTATCTTTATTGCTTTGTTTTTTTCTGAACTTATTGTTGATTTTAATCGTAATTGTTCCTGTTGAAAAACTATTATTTTAGGGTGGTCCTGCTGAGTTGTATATTGTTCAAGTAAAAATTCATCAATATTTTACATAGTCATAAATGCTGCAAAGGCCAAATGCAATCTTATTCCCTTTGTAGAATACTCTTAATACCATAGTTTGGAATACCCTGGATTTCGATATGTCAGTCACTATACCCTTTAACTATTACGCAAAATGGATTTTACAGTTTTGATGCTTGTAAAATGTTAATGTGAGTTAGATTATGAAATGAGTTTGATAATGAAACGAATGCAATTTTCTTTAAGGTAAAAATGTCAATAAAGTGACATGACATGTTTTTCTGGGTACATATTCGGATTGGATAGGCTTAATCGAAGAATTATGATTATATTATACAAAGAGCATTGATGAAGTTTAGCTCATGCAAAGAAGTAAAAAAAACTCCCAAGATAAAAAAAATCAGTCATGAAAGTTTCAATTTTCAGGAATACCTTGTGCTTTTATGTGTAGAACCATGAAATTAGCTTTTACATTATGTCGAAACTGCATTATACTGAAGCCTTTAGAGTATTTCCCAAGCACTTGACGATCTTGATGGATATGAGTGAAAGTGCAGAATAATGTAAGCACTAACAATGGGATACCTTACACGGCACTCACTCATAGTATTGATTGGAGCGAGTTATGTTAGATGGCATCCATAGTAGAGATTATCTGACTGCTCTTTGTATTTGGGAATTTCACTTTTTGATTAACAGATATGCTGTTGGCGAAGTATTTGAGTCTGTTTTGCTTATAAGAGAATTATTTATTTTGTTCACATCTCATCTTATGATAGTTTGATTTTTTGGAATTTTGGAATTTTGAATCTTTAACTGTTTAAGTTGATATGACACTTTGTGTATGTTTTCCAGTGTAGGCTCATGATACATGAGTTGAAACATGCGTGTTGTCATTTAGATCATTTGCTGCTAATTGGGGTTTAGAAGTGGTCACAGTTTGATAAATCGCCTGCATCATTGAAATGGAATTATTCAGTTAACTTATCAAAAATTGATGAAACCATATTGACCGATTTTAGTTTTATATATGTATTTTTTAATTTATTTTTGATTTTATTACAATGAAGGCCTAGTTTTGATTCAAGGCCAAGTGAAAAACATGGTCTCAGTAGATCATCATAATGATGAGCTGAATTGAGATTATTGAGATGAAATTAACAGAGTACAGATTCTCTCAATGCAATACCATAATATCTAGCTATGTTACATAATGATAATATTCCTGGGCTAATTTAGGACTAAGGTAAGCACATGAGATAATTTATTTAATTAGGAATGATTATCTTATTTATGAAGAAGAGTAGTTCTACTTGTACCCTGCGTGCAGAGTCTAGTTAAACTACACTCTGCCTAGTAGAGACCATATTACAGTTTAGCAGCCCCGCCCCCACGACGGGTACCGGTGACAGTAATAAATCACTTTTGACCTACGCGCTGACCTTTCTTCCACCAATCAGCGAGCTTGGAGAAACATACGCCAAATGCGTTCTAATTAAATATGCGCATGTCATTGGTCAATTCCGGGCTTAACGATGACGTCAGAAGGAATGACCATATATAGAATGTCGGTCAAATTTGTCCGACGAACACTGATTGGCGCGGTGAGTTCACAGGTTTATTTTGGTTTGAAAGAGTGAAGACGAAGCTCTCTTTTAAGAAGTGAAGTCAAACGAATGCAAAGGGTATTCTACTTGATACCCGACCAGAGGAATAACTATTAATGGTTTGATAATGAACAGATTAATAGATGATGAATGAATTTTATGCCACCTTTATGAGTTGATTGAAAGGAAAAGCATGCTGGAAAATCAGAAGATTATACTCCTGTCTTATTTCAATATTGTTAAGGTCATATTAGACTTGTTTTTGTTTGAAATATTTTGCTTATTTCCAAACATATTTTGACAACTTTGAACATTATATTGACTTCATAGCAAAGCTGAGAACAAAAATCAAAATAGATATTAAGCGATTATCGTAAACTTAAATGATTATCAGCTGTTGTAGTAGCAATTTCAAGTCTGCTTTTTGTCATTAATCAAATTTACTAAGGCATGGCCACATGTGTTCATAGATCATTGCTGATTCACCATCTTGTATATACATAGTACATGTATGGTGCCTAGGGAATGTTTTAGATACCCCCTGGTTACAGTGGAATTTCATCATTAAATGATCTGAGTCTATTTTATGAGGAGACACTTGAGTATTTCCAGGGCAGGATGGTTTAATATCTTAACTTAATACTTTTTCATTTTCATCATGTGTTTATTCATTTCATGTTTGTTTGTTTTGAGGTTGTCTTAGAGAAAAACTCAAAAACAATTCATAATTTTTGTAAGATTATGTAACTTGTAAATATAACTTTAGTCTTCATACTTTTCAACCGAAATTAATGAAATTGAGACTGAGAGATATAATTCAGAAATGAAGTCTATAATTTCTTGAGTGCCATTCTAATTTAATTGGATCATTTTTAAAAAGGCAGATTTTTCAGATTCATAGAGAAAAACATTTAAGATCAAGTAATGTAGTCAAGGGAACTGCTAGTATTTATAGCCAACATTTTTCAATCCATGATACACATCTTATATATGCTGTTATGGTGCGTAGTGGGTATTATAAACATGCTTAGAATATTTAGTAGCAACATATGGAAGCCTCTAGAATAGCCAATAATGTTATTAAGATTCTCAATTAAGAATTGACCTTATTCCATCGTGTTTTTTATCCTTCAAAGATCAATAAATTTTCAATAAACTTCAATCCATATTTTTTTAATTGAATTAAATTATCATTAATATGTCATTAATCTGTGATAAACAATACTGACCTGTCTAATCTGTCTTTCGTTTGAAGTGCGATAAGATTAGTATAAGATCCTGACCCCCCATGGTCTTGATTATGTGACCTATCTTGGGGATGAGGGAGATTGTTATTGAGCTTGCACCCAGCAGTCAACATTTCGTCTTCAGACAATTCTTCTATACAGCTATTGAGTAGTCCAACATGTGAGCTAACATCAAAACTATCCCTTGAAGCACTACTTCTTACATCACTTCGACTACTGCAGCAGCTTTCTGTGAGTTTCGGCAGCTTGCCATGTGATCCATATATAGCACCTGCTGCCACTGATGGTTGTGGAGTAAATGAAGAGTGTCTGCGTTCTTTGTGCGGCATATAGGGACTGGGATGCAGAGGGGGTGTGGGTTGCTCCAGAAAGAGACTTGATGCCGAGACAGCACTGGGGGTAGGGGACCTCTCCCTGCTGCGGTGGGTCCCATGGGGAACATGTAGCGTAGGGAGGCTAACTCGTCTGTTTGTGGCGGCATCTTTCACTCCTAATCCACCTGGGGCTTTCCCCTTCTTTAGGTAGTCCCGTCTTATATGGGGATCGATAGCCGGCATAGGGCATGCTATTCCAGCCTGACACTTGTCAAGCACAATCCAAATTATATCCAATAGACCCCTCGTGATGGGCTTCTCCTTATAAAACACTTTGAGACTTATTTTATATCTACATGTATTTTGATTCAATGCACTCTTTAGGGGCTTATTTTCAATTCAGATTTTAGGTTTACATTTTACGCCTGAATCAATTCTGATTCCTAGTATTTACACCACCTTAGATGTAGGTCTATTAAGTATAAAACTCCAATGCGTTAGATTAATACTTTAAAGAAATAGCATAAGTGACTGGCACTTTCCGACATGTTTTGTTTGCGACTTATCTGTGAATTAGGAAGAAACTATTAGCCTACAATATTTTCATTACATAAAGGGCCACTCAAAATTTTGTTCTTACAAAAATCAATTTCGTCAAATTAATTTGAATATTTTTGTTTTCTCCTTAATTCTCCAAATTATGCAACCATGAAGCGACTAGCACCACGAACTAGTATCCTTCAGGAATTCATCCCATTATAATTTTCAACACCTTTCTAATTTTTCCAAATCCTGTTTACATGAATAAAGAAGATAGTGATGGAGATATCATCACATTTACTCCAGAGTATATGCTTGGTCTGGTTTGACACGTTTGATTACTAGCTTCTTGTTGTAATTGTATTCATTCCATATTAACTAATGTTCTTCCCAATATATGAGCTATAACGTACAATCGTTGCATTCTATCTCATTGTTTGTCAGTTGTAGATCATTAACTTCTTCAATTTCTGTCGATCAATTTTAATCTGTTAAGACACTTCAAGTGTGTTTTTATTGGATTTCTAGGTTTGGAATGGTCTTTGATGAATAATTCTGTTATAACATGCAATTCTGTGGTGCAGGTTCACACTGACCTGTACGGCTAAATCGCTTGATTGTTCCTCGAGTATTTTTATTCCATTACTGCATCACTTGTTCGATTGTCAAGTCTTGTGTTAATGTACATTTAGGTTGCTTGCTTAACCAACTTAATTATGTTTCCTTTGTTTGTCAGTGTAGATTGCATTATATGACCGAATTAACCTGTCTCCTAATGATTTGATTGTGTAGACCATAAGTCCTCTCTGTGGCTCATGTGTTGTTGAAAGGTTGTTGGTGGGAGTATGATCTGAATTGATCATCTTCATCTGAAACAGAGTGAAAATAACATGTTATATTTGTACATGTGCCTTAATTAATGACTTACACCTTTGAGATTGTGTTACACATGGCCCTTATCAGTATATTGTAAATGTAACTGATCTAAATTTCATGTTTATATTTCAATTTTCATTTGGTTCATTGTATGTTTATTGTATGTGGCTTTGGGTTATCAAATTTATGTTTTCTTCAAAGCATTCTTCTCATTAGAATCATGCAACTCATGAGTTATTACAGTAACATGTAGGATATCATGATTCTAACATAGCGTTACACTCAGGTTTTGGAAATGTTACAATTTTCCCAATATAAAGTATGTGTTACTTTTGTACTTTGAATTACTTCCCCTGACATTTCCGCAGCCTCAAGTTTTTACCTGAACATTACAGTAAAACCTGTGTATATTGAACATTGAGAAAAAACGTTCAGTGTTGTTAGGTGTCTACAACAGAGAGGGTAATTTATATACAAGTCAGTAGAATATATGTGGAGGGTGTTTACTAGAGACAGTTGTTCACTAGAGAGATGTGTTCACTAAGACAGATTTTATACTGTACTTGGAATGATCCACCTACTTCAAGTAGGATATATGTAGACTCCAGGTATATGAAGAAAAATGCTTATACTAAGCAGCTTTTACCTTAAAAATTTTGTTTGGAAAGTACATATGTACTCAAAGGTACAAATATGCTGAACTAGTGGTAGTTAACCTGAGAAGTTTTTGTGGATTGTCCAGTGTTTCCAACAGCAAATTCCATCTGGTACTACATAATAATTTGTGAATTCTTAATTGGATAAAACATGATGCTTTTCAGTCAATTAAAAAAATTCGATTTGGGGATATCTCCGTTTCATTCTGCCAGATCAACAAAATGATAAATTCTTGTAGAAAGCTTCTGATATTATTACAGAATAAGAGTTGTAGAAGGCGGCCCATGATTTGTATAAGCTGTATGCAATTTGACTTGTTAATCCAGCATGAAGAAAACTCTATTTTTATGATTGTATTCCTTTGTGGGTGTAATGCCTAGGAATCTCTCAGACTTGGTATTTCTTGTCTGGAGATCTAACGGGATCATTGAAGTATAGATGTAATAATATGAATATAATAATACACTGTACATGTATTGCATTGTGTATTTTGTGAATACAGTAACTACATTTCACAGTGTTCTCCCCAGGATTATTTCTCAAGTGGGTGCAAAATTCTAATTTTCACAATTTAGACCGAAATTGGTCAAAATATGCCCATTTTTCATTATTTTTCTCATTTTCAAGTGGGTGCAAATGGATTTTCAGGTGGGTACAAGCCTATTTTCAAAATCTTGGGCAAGTTCAGGGTATCATCGGGTCTGGTTAATACCCATGTCCCCTTAACAAAATGATTTAACAAAATCACACAGGATTGAATTTAAATTTCTGAGTAATTGTTAATGAAATTTATTTTCGTTTATTTATTTACTGGTGCTGCTAGATGTTCTTTTTATATCCCAGGGGATTTCAGTTTTATGTAATCTATACAATATTTGTTATCTAAAATAACTAGAATAAATTGAATCAATGACAGTAAATGAAGTAATAAGATGCTTCAAATGAGACTAACTATATGTTAATACTTACCGCCTCTTATAAATTGAATTAATGAATATTGCCTACCCTACTATAAAACTAAATTATTGTAGCCTACACCTTGTTACAAATCAAATTAATATAGTCTGCCTACACAGGCAATTTTAAAGTCAGAATCCAGGATGCTGACCCGTCCCTGTATGTTTTGGATTTCACAATTTCACTCCATATATTTCCTCTAATCATAATAGTCCTGCATATAATTCAGAAAAACCATTAAAATTTTGAAATGCTGGCGTGTATGTAAAACTACAAACAAAGAAACGAGGCATTAGATCAGTGAGGAGGAGGTCTGAGAGTTAGCTGACTTAGACAAGATTTAGCTGCTGTTTACTGTTCTCCTGAGCTGATCTGCTATCACTGAAGCTTTGAACATAATGATGATTTGATGACTTAAGTTCAGAGCAGTAGAAATTGTATTTTACAAAGAATATACGAGGGTAAAATGATGCCTTGGATTGGTTTATATATTGACCTCCCCTTGTTTTATCTTAAATTTGTATCTAAATATCCCCTTTTATAAAGGAGTAGAATTAGTAGCTCTTGGGATCTTTGCTATCTGTTATGCTATTCTGTGGTATTGAGTTTTGTTTTTCTGTTAACAAGATCACGTCAGTTATATTACCTTAAATACCTATGTTTTCCTCAATTCCATAGTGGTGGGATCAAATTTGTCTTCTGTGATGATTTGGAAATAGAAGAAAGATAATCACCTTGCTTGCAGAGATGCCTTCAAATCGAAATAACTCAATTTAGATGCATGGCTCTGGTGAACATACTGCTTGATTTAAGATCATTCACACATTATGTAGTGTTGTAAATGTACACACTGTAGGTGAGTATTTACATATAAGTCTTATCAATGCAATGTCTTTTTTCATCTGGTATCTAATCTTTTTGTTCTTCCTTAGTCATGCATGGTCTGTTAACCCCCCCCCCTCACAATCTATTACATTTACATTAGACCCATTCTAAAGGGTTGGCAGAATAAATTAACCTTCTGCACTCTGACTTATTTCAGCAAATATATCCCACGCATCTGACTTATTTTTCAAAAATGATATGTCTGGACTAAATAATTAATATCTTAATAACTACTGAATGAATCTGGATAAAATTTTCACAAAGGGAAGATACACTAGCCTGGCTCATGAGAAAAATTTTCTCATGAATTTTTTTCGTACATAAACACGACTGGGCATAAATATACCATGAATACTCCTCCGGAATCCGCCGTTTCGCCCCTGGGGAGATTCAACGTCTGGTCAGAATCCAAAACTGAATTTGCAGCGATCGAATGTTCTTCTTTTCAGTTCAGAAAATATTCTAGTTTCTATTTTCGATGGCCATTATCGGCTTCCAAGAGCCTAAAGAGCTCGAAATCGCAATCCGTTTCCTCCACATTTTCGTTGTGATCGTATTTGGCCGGCATTTTGTACGATTTGTTCACTAAAAACGACTTAAACACTGTTTAAATTGTTGAATTGAGAAATATTTTTCGAAACATCGCCATTTCTAGGTCAACAGGAAGTCACCTACTAAGGACTGAATAAATCGGGCAATCTAATTGGATCATAAGAATGGCGGGAAAAAGTAAAGTTTTCAAAAGTTAGATTTGTGTTGTCCGGATCCGCCGGTGGATTCTGGCGGTAAATTTTAATGGGCGGACGCGGTCGCCGGTGGTCTGCTAAAGGTTAAGTAAAACCTATGTATATTGAAGATTTTTTTGCCAAGAAAAAACATTCAGTTTTGGTAGGTGTTCACTGCAGAGAGGGTAATTTGTACAGTAGTCAATAGAGTATGTGTGGAGGAATGGTGTTTACTGGACTACTCGAGACAGGTGTTAAGTAGAGAGAGGTGTTCACTTAGACAGGTTTTACTTTGCTCTCCTAGGAATCTGCTAATATTCTGGTATTGACATCAATATCCTTCATGCATACTATGTTTACTTGGCATATATTTTTTATATATACTAGGCATAATAGATATACATGGCATATTTTGTAAACTGGGCACACCAGACACACTCGATATATTATTAGTACATTACTATTATGTCACATTCATATGATCTCATCATTCTTTTTGTTTTTAGGCCATTCATCCCACCTAATTGATATTCTATGCCAAATGACATCATTCATTATGACAACATTATTCTGTGATATATCTTATGCAGACTTATTATTGCAAGCTGACCTTCAGTTATGACTTTGCAGACTGAATACCTAAATAGCATCATGGGAAACAATGCCCTTCCTTCCAAGATAGAAATATGTGATGATTATCATATTCCTAAAATTATTCAAATTTAAAGCATGAACGTCATGATTTAGTTTCAATTTTGCAAACGTCATATAATAAAAACCAGTTGGTTAATCTCTAAATTTTGCAATTTTTACATTTTGTTCCAAACAACCCTCTAATGTACCAATTTGGCTGATAGCAAGCAAGTAAAAATAGCACCAGGATTATTGAACAAAATTGATGCTAAAAGATGTGTTTATCTTGTGTGTTTTCATAGTTTAGCCAGCAGTTTAGGTCAGCTAAAGGCATTTGTACATATCTATAGGTGATCTCATAGGTTATGTAAAATGTGAAAAAAGTTTAAATGACTGGAATAAAAGAAAATGCAGAAAATAGCCTTAAAATTGATCTTCTTCTTAAAGTGAGAAAATAAAGATATAGGTAGTTTTGGAATTTTGAAGGGAATCTGGTGAAATATATGTATGTTATCAAAGGTAGAATGTCTAGACAGGTGTGTATACATATGTTATGAGAGATAGCCACAAGGAAACATGGGAATGAATTGTAGATATCAAAGCAAGGCCTAATCCCGATCACTTTATATGCATTTTATGCTTTCAATAAAATATTTTATGTAGAGTATATCACACCACTATGAAATCAGGTACATGAGAAACCCATTGAATTTCCTTTGATCCTCATTTAGGAACCTATTGTACATCCTGATTCCCCTTAAAGGAGCCTATCATACCCCAATCAACATTGAGTTACCCTCTTTTCAGAGTTCCCATTGAGGAACATATTTCTACTTCATTTTAAGAAACCATTGTTATACAACCTATCTTTACAAAAATGGATTGTAAAAAACAATTTGTGAAACTAGATTTACGTGCATATTTAGGGCATAAAGCATTAATTTTGGAATGAGTAAAACAATTTCCTTTAATAGCAACCCAAGAATGAATTATATTCTATTATTTAAACGATAATGGGTGTTTCACATACCAAGTATGCACATGGTGAAAATGGAACTATTAAGTGAATGTCTGACAATTGTTCAAAGAAGTTAAGAGCTGTATTATTATATGGGGTGTAGGTTGTAATTTGATTGATTCCTTTTCAACTTATGAAAAATCTGATTTATTTCAAGCTATGAAATTGATAAAAGTTCACATATACCAAGGCTCTTGGATGTTCAAAGCTTTATAATATCTTTATTTATGAATTTTATCATCCAAACGTATCTTTAATGAGGAACTAGTCAGAGGTTGAACAGTGTGATTGAAACCTCAAAGATATATTCTCAAACAGCATTTTGATTTAGTAGGTCACAAAGTATTTCCAAACAGTTTCGTAGTTCCTGTTTGTTCTGCTTGAAATGTATTTTTGGAGCGTTATTTGGCAAGTCTGGTTTACATTTCTTCCTTCATACATATTTTACAATACTGTTAATGATAGCATATTTTTGCTTTAAACTTACTCTAAGACTTATATTATCTCCTCCTACAACAGGCTGCTATATTTAGAAGTATTGTCATATTAGAAGAGAAATAAATCAGCTCTAGTTCATTGTTTCAAAAAATACTTAGAGTAATATGTCAAGATCATTAGTAGCATTGACCACAAAGAAGACTCCATTAGAAATTATGTTCAGTTTCCTATTTTTGAGTCATAAAAAGCTCTTATTTAGTGTTGAGACAATATTAGAAGCAGTACAGAAAGATGTGATGAGTAACTCATTCTGATAGTTTGCGCTCTTTTAATGCATCGGAGTTGTGATTGGCATTGATTGTATTTTTAGCTCTATAGAATGTAATGTTCTCATTGCTTTGGAATAATTGTCATCACGATATGGTTACTAATCACTTATAATTGGCTTGTTTAAGCTTCTATGGCTTCTAAAAGATGAATGTATTCAAGCTTGTTATATTATCAGTCTTGGTAAACATGAACTCATCATCAAAGATGAAGATGGAAGTCCTCATGAGGTCTAAAAATTAAACGTACACCCGTGACCTTGACCTTGCTTTTTTGCCGTGGTCTGTAAAATCTCAAATTCTTATTTCAGTTCCAGTAGGATCTGAGTTAAGGAACATTAAGAATACTGTGGCTGATAGAATTTTAATATGCTGTAAAATCTAAATATAGAAGTTTAAAATAGCCATAAATCTTGTTGCAACAGTTGTCAGCTCGTCTTGTTTATTTCTGGAGTAAGTAAAATCCTAATATGAACACCTATGTGATAAGCTAGGTCTAGATATATAGTACATGTATGTCCATATTATCCATGGTTTACTGAGTTGCTTGTCATTGCACGTTAGTTGTGATTTTCATTCGTATGTAAGTGTAGTCATTGCACGTTAGTTGTGATTTTCATTCATATGTGAGTGTAGTCATTGCACTTTAGTTGTGATTTTCATTCATATGTGAGTGTAGTCATTGCACATTAGTTGTGATTTTCATTCATATGTGAGTGTAATCTTGAAAGCTGAACCAATTTGTTGTAAGATCACCCTAACCTGTCAACTAGAGGTTTCTAGTTTCCTTTATGATACCATCCTGATCAAACAGCTCATTACACATACAAAAAAGTGCAAAATCTTTCAGCTCTTACCTGCTATATCTTATGCAGTCCATGTGTAATTCCTCTGAAAGTTTGCTTTATGAATTATCAAAGTTTGTTTTATGAAGCAAACTAAATAAAGCTTGCTGACATGTGTTGAAACGCAGTAACAAAACCAGAATCTGAAGTGGCTTCTAGCCTTAAAATGATCATAACCTAAATACCCACAGTTCCTCTTGGGAGGTTCTTTTTTGGTTCAAATGAAAGGCCTGTTTGGGTAAGGCATAAAAGAAACGGTTTGAAAAAGTTTTGATTTCTTCATAAAAAGCTATAAGATGAGTTAATTCCTTCAAGGACTCTTCTCTTTGTTTTTACAGTATATTGGAGAGGCTCGGTTGACATTCCAATTGACTTTCTTAGATTCATCCATCTCCTAAAAAGAAAGAATAGACTGAGGCTGAAGATCTGGAGGATGTTGCATAATGGGAATGTTGCTTTAGATACATTGATAATTCATTAGGGATTTGATCACATTTCCTTACTCATAGAAAATACTTTTGAAACATTTTGTATTACTGTCATCTTGTCTTGTGGAGGATCAGAATATAACAATCAGAAAAACTCTCAATATAAGACGGAACAAATTACTTTTTAGGGATTTCATTAGCAGTGCTATCAGGGAAAATTTCTTCATTTTTCACCTAAAATATATTTTGTTTGAGGAGAATTGCACCTATTTCCATGTTAAAACTATGATCTTCAAAATGTTTTGCTTTTTCATTCTTTGTTTTCTAATGAAATCCTTGTTTTGAGAGGTATTTTACTGGTCTAAGGAAAGCTCCACATTATCCTGTTAGTCCCTCTAAAGTAAACTAGAGGGTAGGGTAACAAATCTGGCGATATCCACTTCAACATCAAGTTATGTTTTTATTCACAGCAGCTTTTTGCCTCTTGTATTTTTAGCTGGTTTTCAGTTGTAAAATAAACAGCCAAAGAAAATGTACAAATCTGATTAGGCTTAAATGACACTCGTGTAATTCATTAATGATTCCTACAGAAATCTGTTTAACTTCTAAATGGAATTCATTTTCTGCTTCATTGGTGGTTTATGCTTTGTGTCAACTCATCAGAATAACCTCGTATCTTTTCTAAACCATTGTTAATTGAACCAAACATGTTCCATTTTTGATCTGCATTGGTCTGCAGTTGACTATCAAGGGATTGGCTAAAACATGTCTTATGTCACAGTTCTTTAATAGGTACCAGTATTCTCAAAGAGATTTTTGTTCTGGAGATGTAAGTCTCACTTTACAATTTTGACCAGATGGTCAATCTATACCAATTTTCCTTTTCTTATTTTCAAGGGGTGTAGCACAAAGGAAATTTTACATGTCATTTTTCTCTGCCTAACTTAAATCTTTGAATGTCTTAGAAAAAGTGGATATTCGGGTTACATGATATGCCATCAGATATTTTCTCGGCCTAACTTAAATCTTTGAATGTCTTAGAAAAAGTGGATATTCTAGTTACATGATATACCATCAGGGTTCGAAATTAGCGTTGCGGAAGTAACGATTCGTTCCTTCATTTTCTCAAATCGTTACCTAGCAACATGCCCAAGTAACGAAAACAGTTTCCTGGTTTATGGGAAGATCTCTATACAATCGTCAACTCAACTTCTCAATTGAAAAAATGCTGAGAATGAAAATATGCTGCCGTGATAAAACATTTTTTCTTTGGCACTTTTCGTCCTCTTTCACTTCAACTTTTAGGCTATAACTTCTCAAAACATAAGATAAAGTGTTTACTTACCATACAGTTTCTTATTTTTCTAAAATAAAGTCTTAAAAATCGGCAATTTTCAGGTAAAATCACCGTATTATTAAGATACTTTTTGAAGATTGCTAACTTCCTGTTGATTAGTGAGTGAGGGAGACATCTATTGAGAAAAATACTAGTAATTGCTTTCAATAAGCATACCCCCTTCAATAAAGTTTGCAGTTTGCAGTTCCCATTTCACAATGTAGATTTGAAATAAAAAAAATAAAATCTTGGGGAGGGAAACTCTCAAACGCAACAGCTGCATAAATTAAGCAGATTGACCCTTCACTTTGAGCCACTTAGGAATGTTTATTATAGTGGGAAATTTAAATTTGAATGTTGAAACAACATGATTGGTCTATTATAATTTGGTCTGATCACATGACTACCAATGTTTATGTTCTCATAAGACAACATCTTTTCTCTGAATTGATTGACTTGAAACATTCTTCTAAGGTCTTTTAAAGCTAATTCTATTTACTTTTGAGTCAGAAAAATACTATTTTTTGAGGCAAATATATCTATATCTATCATTCTGGAAAGAAGGATAGTCCTGTATGATCCAGTTCTTTTTATATCTTATTTTAATGTCATATTAAAGGGGGAGGGTTTATTTTGTAAACTATAATAAACTTGAGATCAACAGATCGATAGATTTGTTTTTAGTGTCAAGGAAAACTGTGTCTATCGAAATCTTTTCAACCGGTAAAAAAAACTACCTTACTTTGGAATTTAGTTACCTAGAAAAAATGTCAGGTAACTATTTTCAATACCAGTCTAAAAAGTTAAGTTCGAACCCTGATACCATCAGGAATTTTTGAGGTTTACTTTTCAAATGTTTCTAATTCTAGTTCATGATTCAACTCATGGGTATCATGCAAAACTCATACTCTGGTATTTCAACCAATCTTTCCAATTTTGTATTGAACTTTTCACAGTTCACCCCATTTGTAGTCTTTGTACTTTCTAATAGTTCACTCCCATAAATCTGATGTATTTTCAAGACACATTGATCATTTCTTTAACACATAAACCGTTTATGATTGTGTTACATGCAAAAATAACTTGTTAACCTTCACAAGAGTTGTCTGATCCAGAGGCTTAGTGTAAACTTTAGTTTCTGATCAATATTTCCTAGGGTCTTGACAGGTTTGTGAGTAATTCTTCATTTAGTCCATGCTCATAGTTTCTAAAAAGTTACAACTATGAATCATATATGAACAAATTTAGGTCACAAAGGAATCGTAGCACATTTTCTTTTTAGCTATTTGAAAATATAAATCTTACAAAAAGTTGGTGTATTTTATGGTGCACACATATTTATAAGGACAAGTTGAGTTAAAGAATTTAAAACCAGAATCATGATACAGAAACCTTATCAACACAGTTATTGCTAGACTGTATCTAGGGTTGGATGTCATTTTTGGCTAACTTTTTATCAGCGGAAATGATTTGTAGTAGATCGTGTTATTTTGATTATTTTCATATTTTTGGGGGATTTAGTGTTGCCCTTCGTGTTGCAGGACTTCAATCAGTGCTTCATTAATATCTAACAATACAGTTAAGTTACATAAAGTACATTCCCTGACACTAATAGCATGCATTAAATTGGATAAAATATTGTCAATAAAGGGAAATTGTGTAGAGGGGTAGAGTAACCCAGAATATCATGCCACATTAAAGTTATGATCGTGATAAATGAGGGATAACTGTCTGTCAGACATTCTTGAAACCTTCTCATACATCAGTCAATTATTTAATTTGATTGCCTAAATAGTAGAAGCTAGTCAGTTAATTTTTACAAATATAGTAAACTTTCTGATTCATATTGCTTATAACTCACTTTTTACAAGAATGTTTCTCTTAAAATGACCTAGACTATGTAAATGTTTAGCCTTTAGTACATACCTTAGTTAATTTCTGCCTGTGTTAAAAGTACATCCTCTAGTCTTACCATAAACTTAATAGACAGAAAATATTCCCTTGGTCGTAACTAGGATAAGATGTCAGGGTAAAGATAAACTAAAAATAACTACCATGGGCGTAGCCAGAAATGAGGCAGGCGGGGTAAGTGCCTTACCAAAACTTTTCAGAAACAACGTATTTATTGAGGCATTTTTCATATAAATGAAGTCCGAATATAACAATATACCCATCATGATAAACCATGACACCTCATTTCATGTAACGAGTATCAGAACATAATATACCTCATTTGAACATAACTTTGCCTCACATATATAATTTTGCCTCACATATTACTACATTTTTATATCAGAATTTAGATTTAGGGAAAAGATTATTGTTGAGAGCATTTTGATGAAGATGTGATGTGGAAATAACCAACTTGTATTACTCCCCAAGGCATGATGCTAGATGCTTAGAATGTATCCTTGAATAACATTACTACAATATGTTTACAAAGCCTAGGGGACACATAAAAAAATGTAAATGTTCGTTGATGAACACTGGTATCATCATCATCTTGCTAAAGTTTTTCTTTTTTCATTATTATTATCTTGATATGAGATGAAGAAATAGTGAGAGAATGTAAGACTACATGAATATACTTAAGATGTAGAATTATATATAAGACATGGTCCTATCATTGTCTATAGCATTGACTACTTAATATACAAGAACCCTGTTAGCTCAGCTTTAAGACCATGGGAGATAATATTGAAAACTCTGAAACTATGGAATAGCACCTCATTATGTTTTTCAAATTTTGCTGAGTGATTTATCGTTCCTTAGAGTTATATAACAGTTAGCTGACTTGTCAGCATATCAGGCATATAATAAGAGGTATTAAGGTGAATTAGCATAAACCTTATTAGGATTATTAGTTTATCAGTGTTCCTACTGGGATTTTCTTTTGTGTAAGGTTTTCATTTAATTCTACTTATTCTGATCATGAAATGTTCAAATACACATCATTTTCATGACTTTCCAAAAAGTTAATTCGGTGCAAATCAGTTTGTTGCAAGTTTCAAATTTTCAATAAGTGACACTTCTCAAAGATTTAAAGCTGGCTCTAAAAAGACCTACTTAGTCCTTTGTAAAGTAGATAAAAATGACACTCTTAATTAAAAAGAAATGTCAGAGTCACCAACATATTCCTACTTCATCTAAATTCTAGAAAATCTGTTTTACAAGGAACTTGATACCCTGACATGAGAGTGAATGTTTATTTCAAAGATTCGAGCCTACCACTCCTATTTCTTCAATATAACCCAACCCACACAGCAATCAGGCTGTCAGGAGGCAGTAAATGATTATAAATGATAGCTTTGATATACTCACATAGATCATCCCCAGATTATAGTTAGAATTGTGATGAATCTTCCCGTGGAAATGAATAGACATTTTCCAAGAATTAATGCTGTTTTAATACAATATTGCATGTGATTTAACTGCCGTTTTAGCAGTTCTAGATCAAGTGAGTTCTAAGTAGGCTTTCCACAGAATGTTACCTTTTATTAGATATGGTCTAAAGAAAAAATACATTTTTGTAAGATAGTGTAAAAACAGTCCTCACCTTTAGTATGTTAGGTAATATCTCATGTCATTTCTCCAATTTCTACTTATGTTCCATACTCTCTTTGCTATATCCACTTTGAAGGTAAAATATTACAGCCAGTTTTATCCTCACAGTTTGACATTGACTTCAGCACCAAATCTAGAAGGTTTTCTCATTACATTTATGCTTATACATATTCTCTACTAATCAAATTCAACCTGGCCCTTGACATGGATAATTCTTGGTGTAAAATGGCCAGGTAAATACATGAAGCCTCAGTGATGGATGCATTTAGACTCTTGTAAATAATCTTTCATCTTGATCTTGCTTTTGAATGTGAAATAAAGTGGAAGATGCCTCAAATACATTTTAAGACACGCAGGCTTCTTAATTAAACCTATGAAAACATGAGGAATTTCAATGTTTCATCAAATTTTAGGGTGAAAAGGCTTGACGAGCAAGAATTATTTAATGGCAAGGTGTCTGTCAGATTGTTTGTGTTCAGATGCTTGCGTGAACCTGCAGGAATCAAAGAAATGGTATGGATTTTTTCCCAGTTTCCATCTACCTTAAAAATATGAACAGGTTGATGCACAACCACAAGAAAACATGGCCAGTTGTGAAATTGACCGATTTAATGGAAGTGAGATTTATGTACAGTTGTCCTTCCCTGTATAGTAGCTGATCATTTTACATGCAGTTAAAAATTAAAGTCTGACAAATTGAAATATGTGTGCAGCATTTCTCATAAAATTGTTCAGTATTTGGGATGTGTTAACCTCATTTGTTGATGAGCTGTGTTTTATGTTACATTTAGTGTGTTTTATGAAACATTTGTTGTTCATGTTTATTGTAACATGCTCTACTTCATCAAAATTGCCGGTGTAACATTCTTGCAAGATGAGTTTTGCTGTTAATTGCTATGATCTGTTACAATATTACATTTTAACCCTTTTAGTTTTGTAAAATTGTAAATACATGTAGTTATATGCAGACCCTATACCCTCTTTCTCTTTACTCCAGAATAAGAGAGAGAGCGTAGTTAAGGAAGGGGGGGTGTCTCTGTTTTTTATGGAAAACTGGATTTTAAGTTTACTTCTTATCTTCTCTTCCTCTGTAACATTCAGCTGAGTAATCTGAATCCTAAAATCTTTGGATTTCATGTATGTTATTCTACACTCATATATTTTAATTTTGCCAAATTTTAGTTCAGCGAAAATGATCATACATAAATATGTACCAAGCCCTCACTGCCTTTGGACAAAATGATTAAATGAGAATTCTTTGATAATTTAGCAATTTTATTTTGTTTCCTGAGATTTCACTTACCTTTTATAGGTTGTTTCCACAGCACAGGTATTCCTGAATTCCTTCTCATGCATGCCTTTATATTATATTACTATTATATGTATCTGAGTCAGTTGAACGAAATGAACCAGATATTTTACAGATGGGGTATTTGAAAACAAGCCATAACTCGTCTTGTTTTGCAAGACAGAGATAAATCTGTCTGTTAATTAGTCCTATACATTTGATGTACATATTATTACCTGGGTTTATTTATGTCTATTTACCCTGGCTGAATAACTGACCTTAATTTGTTCTAGCATTGGGTTTGTTTGCAAACTGCAGAGTTCAGTTCTTTTCTGGTTTTACCCATATCATGTTCACGTCCCGCCCCATATATCTTAAGAGCCCATCAAAGATGTCGTAATTGAGAAACTACAGGTGTGTATTAGCAAAATTACACTATTAGAGATTGGCTGTTTATGCATAAAATCAACTCAAATTGATGCTGATGTGATGAATTGTCTTTTATATTGTAATATGTCACACACTAAATGAAAGTCAATACTGATTAGTAATAATATGACATCTACAATTCTAAATTATATTTTCAATGAATCTGAGCCTTTTATCTCCCATTACCTAATCATCGTCACTGTTCCACAATTGGTTACTTTGGTGGAACTTCAATGTAACAAAGTGGATGAACTTCCTGGTTACAAGTTTTTTGATTACAGTGTATGATGTTGATGGTTATATATGTACGTATGCATGTAATGTGACTGCAATATTGTTTATGAAACTACTGAACAAAATTCAGACTTTCTGTTGAGCAACTCATGAGGAAACTGATATGATAGATCAACTCAACTTTTCAGAATGTTTAAAAATTATATAATGTAGTATGAGCAAAGTGGTAGATTCCAATAATAATGGTTTATGATATAATCTGGTAAAGGTTGAAATGTTGTTGATAAGGTGAAATATTTTCCCAAAGTTGCACTTTTATATATTTCCTTTGTTTCAGTTAACAACTTTGTATTCGTAGTTGTTTTCTAAAATGAGTCAACCATATATTTTATGTAAAATGTTGTAGGTGATGTGTTCTTGTCAGACATAATGGAAAGAACATGTCTTATTAGAACGTGACTTGTGAAAGGAAGACGCAGTTACTCTGAGCAGATCCTGTTTGTTTTGATTTGATACCTAAACATCCTCCATAGTCTGCCTCCTAGAGGTCTTATTTACTGATGAATAGATATCTAAAAGTTATTATATCCATATTACAATCTTACAGATTCTCATATTGGCCATGAATCTGTATATGATCAGTCTTATATAATTCAAGGTTATTCCTCATAGGCGTTTTCCTGTAATATTGTTTCAGTAACTTTTTCATTTTGTGAATTCTAAATACCATAAAACTTGTCTAATCCGTACCTGTCTCATTCAAACTCTGCCATGATCAGCCAGAAGTGTTTAGATTTGCAGATATTCAAATTTCAAGGTTTTTGAACATAAGTTATAAAAGGCAGATCGAAAAATGGGTTTGAAAAAGGTGTTCACATTTAAAGGTGTTCAAATTAGGACTTAGTTTGGATAAACAGGTTTTACTGCACTTGAAATGCGCCAGTATAAATGTGTACCTTTGCTTATTTTTCCAAGAATGTTTTTCTGCTCAGGGAATAGTATTATTAGTAGGCAAACTGATTTATGCTTTGTTAAGTGCATCTTAAATGTGGTCATGACCCGTTGTTGTGCTATTCTCCAGCTTATCATTCCTCCTATTTCTTTCTAATACCCCTGAATCTTTTTCTTAGCTCATAAATACACAGATCTGATTGTATTCTTGTAAGAAAATGAGCTTAGGAGTATAACTTGTATCCAAGACAAGGTGTTATTGATATTAACTCATAAGGTGTAAGACCTCTAAGTTTTGTAATACTACTCATTTTACAGGAAGAACCAGCTTTTAGAAAAAAACAGAAATGGCAACGAAAAAAATATCATGTATTTCACGGGGGTAAAGCAGACCCGATGATGCAATAAGCTTGCTCGGTGGTATCATGACTGTGTAACGGGTCTTAATGTATAAGTGTGCTCGGCGGTAGGTTCAAACAACGCGGATCCTCAAAGCATGTGCTCATGGTATATTTGTGTTTTAACACCCATGTATTTGATGTCAATCAAAGCCTTTATTGATTTTCTTAGGAGTGGCACAAGCAAGTTTCCATGATCATCATTTTTTGGGGTTTCTTGTAGCTTTGAAGTGTCATCAGCCAATAAGAATCTGTGAATCTATACATGTGATCAATAAACAGTCCATAGGAATGCTTTGACTTAATGATCTGTTAACTAGAAGTTACTATTAGATTCAACGAGAGTAATAAATTTATTGCCCATTTGTCACTTAAAATCTATCTTTGGAAAATGCATTTATGTATGTAGACCAAGAATAGATAGAAAACAGATTTGATTTCATCTTCCTTACATACAAATAATATTTTTGTCAAATTTTAAATGTCATCATTTGGTTGAAAGACTTGCCATATTTTTTTGTGGCGCTCTTACGTGACCTTTTACAAACTTGAACAATTGAAAAATGAGTTATTTAGCGATCAATGCTGTTTTTGTGGCATCACCATCGATAACATTATTTCTCCATAGATCCATTCATAGATTTCATATAAAAACTTGCACTCTTAGACAATCTTCCAGAGAAATATTTGAAGTGGAATAAATAATGCAAAAACCATTTCCTTATAAAATACACCAAACAAATCGAGAATGATTCAATTAGATCTGTATCATCCCTTGCAAATATTGAACAAAAAACAAATAAATCAGTTTTTTATTTCATATTCATTATGCCTTGGTTACCTAATAGAACTGTACTTTTACTTTACATATATCTCTATGGCTCTTCATATTGATTCCTGATGGAAATTCTTTCTTACATTAATAATATTTCAGATAATTCAATCAAGCACAACATAAGGAAATGTAGCTGATGATTTATATCTGTGATAATGACAAAACCAGAGACAGAAACTGAACTATAGATAGAAACATCTTATCATCCACATGTTGAATTGTACGCCTCAATAGCAGGCTTGGTTTGCTTAAATTTCTTAAGAAACGGTGTGCTCATAGTCATTGCAAATAGAATGTTGATATATATTATAATATCGTCATTTTTTGATAATGGTAAATGTGATGAAAATGCACATAGGATAACCTTTGAAAAGAAAAACTATCAAAAGTAGATGCCATATCTTTCTGCAAAACTAATGTATGTCAAGGTTATGTATCTCCACATTTCACATCCTAACAGATGCAAAATCATTCTTTATTCCTGCTTAAAGAATGCTCAAATGAGTAAAAATCAAGGTTTTACAATGAAATAATTTTCTTGTGATTGCTATTTAATTTCCATTGTAGTGTAAAATCTATTTACAGATATTGGCATAATCTGGTAGAAGTGATATTTCTCATGTTCCTCTACTGAAAGTTGACATTAGACATGTAATAAACTGCTAATCAATCCCTCTTTATAACAGGAATCTTCTGTTTTTTTTATCATTTTTCTGATGAGAAACTTCAAATCTACGTAAGATGCTTATGCCTCAGGTACAATTGAATATGCAGCATGAAATATAGGGATAAAGGAAAGATGTCGATTTTCTATATCAATTTTGTGAATCTACGGCTGCAATATGCCCACCTTAGAGCTAATGCGACCGAGGCTTTATAATGTTTTCTACACTGAAAAGTTTTCTTGAAAATTTTGGTAATTGTAACAAATAGCTTATGCCTATTAACGATGATAATTCCGATGTCATATCATATCATCTGTTACTATGGTAATATGGATGCCATAAGACACAAGAGGTATTTCAGGAAGATTGAATTTCTCTACATCCCAAGTGTTGTCACATTATTATAAGAATTCAAGAGACATCTCTATTATATGTGTTACACTGTGGTGATCCCATGCATACCCAAGGAATATGTAGCAACATTAGGGTATATGTTCATTTATGATATTGGTAATTTCACTGGAGTACGAATGACATTGTTGGCTTAGTGATATACAAACCCATATATGCATGGTGTATCACTTATGAATATATACATGTGTGTTTTAAAGAGTACACAAGTTATTTGTAGCATTTAATAAGGATTCTTTTGGAATGATTTTGAAAAATACATTTTTTGATAAGTGGATTTGCTATTGGTTCATTTGTAGAAACATTGTGCAATGAGTCTGCTATGAATGATGAGTTCACCAACTAGGTCATATCAATATCACCTTCATGTAACTCACTCCTGGTGACTCTATGTCAACTTGTTATTAAAATGGCACGATCCCCTCTTTATATATTTTATGAATTTAATGGTACAAGTACATATTATGTGGTTATATAATGGTTGATTCTATATATCATATTTATATACTCACGGGAGAATATGATATACAGAATCAATCATTATATGATCTTATTATCCTACACTTAATGTGCTAAATGTATAATAACATCAAAAGATAAATTTGATATTTATTGGCAAAATGAATAACCGGAGGATATTGTGATGATATACTCCGGGCGGAGGATATCGTGACGATATACTGCAGAAACCCCAATATGCGGAGAATATTGTGACAATATACTCCGCTTGTTGATTTCCCGCCAAATTGACTCTATTTGGCATGAAATTTATTTTGCAATGATATTATACATTTAGTACACTCCTTGTTAGTGTAGGATAATAAGAACATCTTATGATTTTTTTTCAGAATATCATTTTAATCTACTCGGTGATATTGATATATGCACTCGTTCGCTTTGCTCTCTCGTGCAGATATCAACACCACCTCGTAGATAAAAATGATATTGCTCAAAATCATAGGATATCCTATAATTATCCCACCCTAAATCTAAATTGAGCGGTTTATATTTCGAGTCGAAGAGTTGTATACGCTGCCCAGGAGTTGTATATGCTATCCAGGAGCTGTATATAGTTTTCAAGAGTTGTATACATTGGGTGTTGGTTTTACATTGCAGTCATACAATGCTAATATACATAATCATATAAAGCACTTAAGGTGGGATAAGGCTGCATTAAGTCATACTTCAGTCAGCTCACTGAGAATTCAATCAAAATGTTTTTTATATGCAGAACAAAAATATTAGCAAGAATATGGTTATAAGGCGCCATTGTGAGACAGTGTCGTACAATGCATCATGTAGTCATTGATTAAATGTGATTGGCAAGTTCATCCATTCATTATTGCCTTGCATGCTCAACATATTTTGTATGACATATTTGCCGGTTCATTGTTATTATGGCAATACATATCAGTGATCTCCCCAGCATTAAAGCAAGTGGGCGCAGCACCCACCTGAGATTTTGAAAATAGGCTTGCACCCACCTGATAATTCATTTGCACCCACTTGAAAATGAGAAAAATAATGAAAAATGGGCATATTTTGACCAATTTTGGTCTGAATTGTGAAAATGAAAATTTTGCACCCACTTGAGAAAAAATCCTGTGGAGATCACTGCATATTGTTAGCTCATCTTTGAGTCTGATAGGGCTTATTGTTTTTGAATGCTAGACTACTCAAAAATATTTTACAATGAACATTGAGCATGCACCGTTTGTAATGAAATTAACAAATTGATTGTACTCACCTGGCGAACTCACCTGGCAAACTCACCTTTGTATTACGTTAAATCTCCTATATGGAGGTAGTGAGTAGGTGAAGCAATAAAATATTGATTCAAAATAATCCATGTGTTACGAATCAATTTTTTTTTATCTTTTCTTTGTTATGTCTTTCAAATAATCCTTCCGAAATTTCTGTCAGGTAAATATTTGAAAAATGTTCACTTCTGATTTTTTTATTTTATTATTCAGTTAGATGTGCTGTGATGGCATGTGTTTGTAGTCTATAGGTAATATCTTCAATGCCTCTGTGATAAGCCTTCATTGTATAAGCCCCATAAATATAAAGCCTAGCTCAAAATATTACTTCTGTCTTGGTTATTCTAACCCTCTCCATATAAGTTGTTTTTATGAAGCGCCCGTTTCCTTGCATTGTCTCACAAGTTAGATGGTTTGCTTCCGATATGCAAATGCCTCTACTTCATTCATTTGCGAAAAACTGTTATTTTGTATATAGGTAGTCTTGTGATCATAGAAGACACTTATAGTGAGGGGTACTTTCCAAAGTAATATTGTTACCTCAACTTATAAGCTAGTTGTAGTTGATCATTAATAGTCAATATTGACATGTTATATCATTCCTATTGAGATGTTTATCTAATTTTTATCTGCCAATTTGCAAGATTTCTAGAAATATGGATCCAATCCAAAATCAGGAATTAATTTGATTAATCGGTACGACAAGTGATTTCATAGTTAATGACATCGTTGTTGAGTGGAATTATTTCTCTGATACATAGAGTTATGAAATATGAAACTGTCACCACATTGATTAATTTCTTAGAAATGTACCATTTGTGTGTCCTCAATATAAGTGAAATATGATATTCATGTATTGTAAATTATAAAATATGGTGATAGATATGTATTTGATGTGCTAAGGTACTCTTGAAACATACTATTACACTTTGGTGGTTTAAAAGGTGTATGAAGAAAAAATGTAAGATATTTTAAGGATTGTTTTGAAACTAATCAGATGTTGTCTTGGATCATTGGTCTTCATTCTCAAATCTCCACACTTGAGATCCTGCATCAGTATTTAACCCTGGGACTAACATAACACAACAAGATGGTTGCTAACCCGAAAAGAAAATTTTGTGAATTTTGATACAACATGTACTCAAATATTGTAAAAGCAATTATGCTAAGAATGAAGCAGAAAGTTGTAATAATCAAGAAATATCCCAAACATAGATTTCATTGTATACCGAGAAAGGCTGAGGAATTCTCTTGCATAGACAATGTTTTAAACAAGGATAATAAAACATACCTTGCCTTTCATAAACATATCAGATGTTACTTCTAAAAACAGATATTTGAAAGGTTTTTGGCTTCTTGGCATTTTTGGAAATTTTTATTTATAAGCTGCCATAACCTACTTTGCTATATCTACATGTTTTACAAATTGGGTTTGATTGCTGAAACATTTATGTTAGCTCAGGTTCATCTTGCAATGTGAAACAAATCAACCAGTTAAAAACGCACAAAGGGCAACATTAGGGATAAAAAACAACCTCTATAAAACATAGAAATGGTTTAAAATAGGATGAAGCAATATTTAAATGGCAGTGAAGTTAAAGTGTGGCATAGGGCAGAATTATTGAGTGACAGTTGATTTGTGATAGAATTGATTGTAAATCTCTGAACATTGAGGATTTTTGGTTTAATTTGAGTTGTAGTGTTTAATAGATGAGACACATCCAGGGTAAGCTACATTTTAGATTATGCTGATCTAAGAACTTATTTGATTTCAGGAATCTCGTTCAAACAGATTGAGCATAATTTATTGACTAATTCAAACTTTGAGAAGTACCATAAACATGACTTTCAATTCCTTTATGTGTTCTCAATGAGGCTATCTTCATGTATAATTGGCAATCAATGCACATTGAACTAATCTATGGAGTAATGCTTTCAGGTTGATCATGTTGAATTATGTATAATATTGATATGGGGAAATTGATCTAATAATTCTTGTATATGATTTGAGTTACTTTCATAATTACAATCAAGAGGACTAAGATTTAGACTTTCTGATCCTTCCTTGAGTGCAGAGTACTGACTCAGCCAAATAAAGGGAGCTCCGTCAAATGCAGATGGGAACTTCACGTACTAGTAGGTCAAGTTGATCAAATAATGAATATAACTTTGAAGTCGTGGTGTTCCATATTAGATTTCCTTTCCTAAAATACTCTGAAATCATTTTATGATAAAAATATTTTGAAATCTTTAGAAGCTTGAAACTCTAGATTCTTGTTGCATGAGGCGTGATATCAAAGAAAACATTGAAAGTCTGGCAGATTTGGTTATAGGATATTTTAGGATATTTTTAAATCTAGGTTACCTTTGCTGTCTAATAATTGTTGTCACGTACTGAGATGGTGTTGAGCTGCTTATTGACAATGATTCCATTTTATTGGCTGTAAAACTGGGGTTTCTGTTATTTAAAAAGATTCTCTTTAAAATGGTAGTTTCTATGCTCAAAGCCAAGTAGCAAAGTGCCCAGATAGATGTTAATTTTGTGTATTTAGTTGGAAAATTAGGTTTCCGAAAGTTTGAATAGCTTTAAAAGAAAAAACCTACAGTGAACAAAGCAGTGTAGGATTGGATTTGAATAACCTGATTTTTCTATCAGTTTTCAGCAGCAGATTCATTGATTTCATCAGTTTGTTTTCTTTCCACGAATTATTTCTCCACTATGCTATGTTTACTAAGTGCTGACATCCATTCATTCCCTGGCTTCAGTCCATGTCTCTCAAAGACAGTTATATTCTAACAGGAGTAGGTTGGTTTTTTCCTTACAGAACTGAATCCCCTCCATGCCATAAATTATTCAGATTAATAAAGATACAAATATTTTTGTTATCTGCTGGAGTCCATAACTTTTTATATCTTTCTTTTCCATGCGGATCTACATTGTATTTTGACTCTGTTTTTATTGTAACTATTTTTTTGTAATTGATAAATAGTTAATATAAGATCTGTTATAATGTAAATGCATGTCTATCGAACATTTTAAATTGAATTCTTCTTTTTTTTACTTTAAGATCAATAAGGATGCAGGATTTACAAGTCTCCCTGGACTTTTTTATGATTAGGTATATTTTACGAGGAGCTTCAAATTGTTGTATCGATGAGGTGTCTCAAAATTGTTGTTTCTATGAGGTGTCTCAAAATTGTTGTTTGTATATTTTCAGGACCCTAAAGACACACCACCACCAACTAGAGTAGAAACCAAAGATGAACGCAAAGAAAGAAAGGTAAGATATATACTGCAGTTGAGTCAGTTAAATCTGTAAATACTTGTCATGACTTTTTGAAAAACAGTATGTGACATTTATTGAAAAAGTTCACTTTTGAAAACATGCAAGTTATAGTGGCATGAGGCAGTATCCAGTTCAACCGAAACGAATTGTTAACCTTTAAATCTGGGAACCTCAAATCTTATTTCCATTTAGTCTATCTAGTCCCTTGCTTCCGATTTAAAACATTATTACTACAAATTTGAAACATCTCATCTGAAGTGTGTTGATTATTTCATTAGCCGTTAGACTAGACAAAATCGCAGGAGGAATATCAATAAACATAGTATCATGGCAGGATTATCTAGAATTACCATTGAAAGACATCTAATGCATTTAAAATCATGATATCCAGTCATTGTCAGTTTTAATCTTGTCTCACTCATTGACCATGAATATCTTACTTAGTAGCAAATAGAAAATAAGATTTGAAATAAAGCATGGTTTATATTTAATTATGTGGGTAGGTTCTTGATGATAATTGCATTTTCTTTGTGTAACAAAGTCTCTATTTTTCCTCGGTGAATTCTTTCACTCTCAGCCTGTGACCACTTTAGTTTCGTATTTGCGGGTAGATTCGAACCTGTTGCTATAAATCTAACAGAGTTAATTAATTCCTTGATCTATTCATGTGTTTTAATCTCAGGCAGCTTTAACATTTACCTAATCTTTGTTTATTGCCTGGTGTCTTGTTCATTAAAAGTGAGCAATCTTAATAGGTAGATCGTTATGTACTATTATTATTTAGGATTATGGTATGACTCCTTGATTAACTTCATCATATATATCACTCAGATGCGTAATTATAGAATCAGAGACAAAATAAAAACAGGAAATCTATATTTAAAGGAAGAATACTATGAAAATTTGGAAACCAAATATACCAACACCCAGTGGATTTGTGATATCCACCACGATGATAAACTTTTTATCATACCTAAAAAAGTTATAATATGGATGGCAGCTTTGTGGGATGATGGTGACCTTTAACTTTTCTAATATGCACATTTGAAGACAAACTGCTAGAGGGATTGATTCAAATTTTTAGCAATGTTCTTAGTATAATCTAGAACTGATTAGTCTCTGGCCAATTTTGAGGTATGATATTGTTCACCCTGTGCCTTACTTTACTTGTACTTGTCATGACTTTTTGAAAAACAGTTTGTGACATTTATTGAAAAAGTTCACTTTTGAAAACATGCAAGTTATTGTGGCATGAGGCAGTATCCAGTTCAACCGAAACGAATTGTTAACCTTTAAATCTGGGAACCTCAAATCTTATTTCCATTTAGTCTATCTAGTCCCTTGCTTCCGATTTAAAACATTATTACTACAAATTTGAAACATCTCATCTGAAGTGTGTTGATTATTTCATTAGCCGTTAGACTAGACAAAATCGCAGGAGGAATATCAATAAACATAGTATCATGGCAGGATTATCTAGAATTACCATTGAAAGACATCTAATGCATTTAAAATCATGATATCCAGTCATTGTCAGTTTTAATCTTGTCTCACTCATTGACCATGAATATCTTACTTAGTAGCAAATAGAAAATAAGATTTGAAATAAAGCATGGTTTATATTTAATTATGTGGGTAGGTTCTTGATGATAATTGCATTTTCTTTGTGTAACAAAGTCTCTATTTTTCCTCGGTGAATTCTTTCACTCTCAGCCTGTGACCACTTTAGTTTCGTATTTGCGGGTAGATTCGAACCTGTTGCTATAAATCTAACAGAGTTAATTAATTCCTTGATCTATTCATGTGTTTTAATCTCAGGCAGCTTTAACATTTACCTAATCTTTGTTTATTGCCTGGTGTCTTGTTCATTAAAAGTGAGCAATCTTAATAGGTAGATCGTTATGTACTATTATTATTTAGGATTATGGTATGACTCCTTGATTAACTTCATCATATATATCACTCAGATGCGTAATTATAGAATCAGAGACAAAATAAAAACAGGAAATCTATATTTAAAGGAAGAATACTATGAAAATTTGGAAACCAAATATACCAACACCCAGTGGATTTGTGATATCCACCACGATGATAAACTTTTTATCATACCTAAAAAAGTTATAATATGGATGGCAGCTTTGTGGGATGATGGTGACCTTTAACTTTTCTAATATGCACATTTGAAGACAAACTGCTAGAGGGATTGATTCAAATTTTTAGCAATGTTCTTAGTATAATCTAGAACTGATTAGTCTCTGGCCAATTTTGAGGTATGATATTGTTCACCCTGTGCCTTACTTTAACAATAATAGTGATAGATAATGGCACTTTGATAAAATTTGAATAACATGATATTTACATAAATGTATTGGTTTATACAGTCACATGAGAATAATAAAGTATAAGAATAACATCAATCTATTGAGCAAAACAGACTAAGTAAAACATATACACCCCCATTGTAAATCACTCTCTGATTTTCAGAGGCAGTAATTCTCTGAAGCGAATTACATTTTGGAGCAATTTTTCTCATGTTCAAAAACCTTGAAATGTGAATGTTGCCAAAATTTTACATATTTTACTCTTGGTTAATTTCGTGAATTTTGAGAAAACACGATTTCACTGCAATTAAATTTGGCGAATTTCACCAATGCACATACTACTGTGTCATCTTAGTCAATGACACGCTGCACCTTAACCTCTATTACATCGTAATTTTTTTGGATCAAATAAGCCACTGTAACAGGCATTGTTACCCCATTTATCGCCTAATAACACTTGACATACATTTGACAAAACATGAAATTCAATGAAGTCCCAGGTAATAAAAAACTTCACAAATTCCTGGGGATTTAATTGACAATTTCGCAAAGATTAATTTTCGCGATTTAACCACAATCGCAGAATGCACAAAACTAAATCGCATGCGAAAAAACGGGAGTACAGTATCTCCAGCTACAGAGCAAAAGGTTTTGCCTCAGTTTAGTAACTGTAGAACATGTGGTAATGAAAATGGCAGAACTGATCATGTTTTAAATGAAGCATACAGAGGAATAAACAAGAAATAAGTTATGATATATGATACTCAAACCTTAATAACGTACAAAAGTAAGAAAATAAGAAACATGTTTATTTTATCAATATTTTATGAAGAAATCTGCTTATAGACATCACCATAACAACGTTTTAAACTTTGGATGTGATTTTGTATATGGTTGAATGGTGTGGGATTGTATATGCTTGGATAACTGTTTGACTAGTATAAAGTACTTCCAAGATGATAAATCAAAAGATAAGGTATTCTGCCTACAGTGCTACTATGTTTTCTAGACTCTATTTCATCAAATAACATCTCACTTCAGATTAGCCATCCAGTCGTATAGTTTTATCAAGACTTCAAAGATCTCCTTGAACAGGTTCATGTTTTGTTTATTGAATAGTTTTGTTGATGTTTGTATTGCTATTGATTATTATCACACTCTGAAAAAGTGCTGCTGGACGGGCATCGCACAAATCTTGTCATCAGAATTTTAGGAAAACCGCTTATCCGTTCAACTTGAAATTTTTACAGGTGTAAGAAGCAGACTTGTCCCAAGATTTGATTAGGTTTTGGGCATGCTGGGTAACCTACATGGTAGCCATTTTGCTCTTCAAACTGGGATATAAAACACTGTGTGTCTTGTTATTATCTGAGTTTGTGCTTCATAAACTATATATTCCCAATCAAGTTGAATAAGGAACAGTCTAACACAGGGAACTGAACAAGCCTAACTGATTCAATTGTTTCTTGGAATTAAATTTTTCGATTGAGTAATTCCCAACGAAAACCAATTTTGATTGTCTTTTTTGCAGAGAAAGGAACGTGCCGAACAAGTTGCCTACAAACTTGAACAAGATCTGGCCCTGTGTAAGTACAGTAATCATACCTAATATTAAATAATAACTTGTCTGCTATTGATTTTTGTGTAAATTGTCTGAGTTTTTTAGTCGTCAGCCCTTGTGGAACGAGTTTAGATTGACAGCTAACATCAGCTGCTAATCTTGTGTTAGAGAGAGGATTAAAGCAAGATCCACAGTGATGCATGAGTAATGGTCATTCATGATGGGACACAATAATCTGGATCATAATAGATCACAGTCGTCTGGGTCATTAGGGATCACAATGGTCTGGATCATTATAGATCACAATGATTTGGATCATTATGGATCACAATGGTCTGTAATATTCTTGAGCATAGAATATGTTTCTGAAAAGGTTAGGTCCCCAAAGATTTTTCTGAAAATGTCATGGAATTATATATCCTTAAAGAGAGATTTCTGTATAATAACGAAAAGCAGTATATCACATCGATTTTACAGAGAATGAAAAGAAAGAAAATGTTTCCTTCCACTTATACGACTACTCCAAATGAACATTAAGCAATAATAATTTCGTAGAGCCCTCTTGCACTCTGTCAATAACGCGTGGCCACAGATGTGGATTATTGGTCATAACGACAAGGTTACGCTGCCTCAGACATGAGGGAACCTTCTAGTTTCTATAGCAACATTTCCTTCTCCCTCATCATCTTGTTCAAATAATTCCATTAGTTTACATCATCAATTATTATCAATTATCTTTTTCGACGTAAACAATAATTCTACTAGCTCAAAATGTAAGTTTTTGTCAGTGTCATTAATCCTATCTTAGGTTTGGTTTCCATGGTAACTTCAAATGACATTAAAGTCCTAGGAACAGCAATACTTTCTTTCTGTCTGATGCGAAACATTATTTGAATATAAAAGGTTTTATTTTTTGAATTGTATTGTTTTCAAGAATGCTACCCCAATCGCCATACTTCCTTGTTGTATTTTTCTCCAGTAGCCATCAATAAAATTTTGACAGCAGATTGAGCAGTTCTGACAATGAACACGATACTTCGACTAAACTACTAATCTTCAAAAACCTCTTTGTTGTTGTTTTTTATTCACATCTTAGCAATTTGGAATAAAAGCAGTTGGAAGATTTTATATTCATTGATAAATCTTTCTTCGTATAGCGAATGTACACCTGGTAGCATATACAGCTCAGCTGTCCATACTGACGCTGTTTACAATCCAGGTACATAAACCTTCAGCAAAGTATTACAGAGACATCTATACATCTCTGTAATTTCAGAACTGAAGAACAAAATGTAGTCTAACTTCATTTACCAAATATCAGCAATATCAGGAAAACAAAAAAATATTGCCAAACAATCACTATAACCCACAAAACCAGTACTTGAGTTCATTTTTGTTGCATCTCCAGACAAACTGCACAAATAATAGAAGTTTTTTTTAAAGTTTTTCAGCGATGTTTCTTGGTATGAAAATCTAGAACTGATCGAGGGGATAAGGTGGCCATTTTTGATTTTTATGGATGATATTATTTACCATGTGCCTTGCCTTGTTGATATCGAAGAAGCATTCTGAACTTATAGATTGTGTGTGACAGATTGATTGATCAATTATATAATATTTATGTTATGTTTTGCAGGGGACCCTAACAACATACCAGGGGGGACAGAAGATGCTTTCAAGACCCTTTTCATTGCTCGAATTGTAAGTAGTTATGGAATTGTGTATGTTTATAGGGAATGTATACCTGGTAGCATATACAGCTCAGCTGTCCATACTGACGCTGTTTACAATCCAGGTACACAAACCTTCAGCAAAGTTTTACAGAGACATCTATATATCTCTGTAATTTCAGAACTGAAGAACAAAATCTAGTTTTACATCACATCCCAAAATCAGAAAAAAATATTGCTTGTCTTGCATCATGTTTCTGCCCTTCCCTTTGAAATACTTTCTAAAACTTTAGGAAAGATGAGCTTGTCTGAGTAAGAGTATTAGGTGATATGCAAGACTTTTAGTAGTCTTGCACCAAATCTTCCTATCACCCCATCCAGGGGCGGATCTGGGAACCAACAAGGGGGGGGCCCAAATTTTCGTTCAGGGAAAGAAACATCAAAAATTTTTGGGCCCCTAAAACCGAAAAGTGGGCCCAAATTTTGGCCTAAAATTCCAAATAAGGCCTTTTTTGGACCCAATTTTTTTTCTGGGCCCACCCAAGGGGGAGGGGCCTGAGCCCCCAGCCCCCCCCCCCCCCCCCAGATCCACCAGTGCCATCTATTCCATCCCCAGACACTCTGTTATAATGGGTAGGAGCACAGCAGGATGATGCAAGACTATTGCTAGCACATATTTTATTGATTTATATGTAATAGTTATGGTTTATATGAACTTCTCTTTGTTAAATACTTAAATTATTGTCAAATATATGTCAAATAGAATTACCTCTTGAAGAAATCGAAATTAAAAATCTTGTTTGAAAAATACAAGTTCACAATAGGCTAAAGAATTTGCTGAATTTGATATCCAGTGAGCTATTTCTAACATTTCCAGCTTTTGATTAATATTCATCAATTTTACCCCAACTTTTGGATGTTTATGAATCGTTTCTAAATTGACCATATGGGATTATTTTAGAACTATGACACAAGTGAATCTAAACTGCGGAGAGAGTTTGAGGTATATGGGCCAGTGAAGAAAGTAGCTCTATTAAAAGACACCAAGACGGGGAAACCTCGAGGTTACGCTTTCGTAGAGTATGAACATGAACGAGACATGCATTGTAAGTAGACCAATCAGCAGAAAACCGCCGTGCATTTGTCTTACATTCTGTATGATATTTATAATATCACCCTGTAAAACTGAAGGCTGAATAGTGTGAATGTATCACAAATGTACATTTTGAAATGTTTTCTATATCAGCCTGTACTAACTGTGTTTCTTGATAAACAAGCTGCCTAGTTGGCAGGGAGGGAGATTGTGTATTGGAATAGTTTGGTAAAATTGTATTCACAAGTATGAACATTTTCATTAACGCAGTCTGAAAGGTTGACACTGCCTAATAATGGTGACCTTGTGTATATTCAATGATGTGTTGATGATTGGAATGTTCCACTGGTTGTTTCAATGGCTGAAATTGGAATGGTTAGCAAACATTTATGAGAAATTATATGACATAGAATTTTCACCTGGTGTTTTTATTTACAGTTTTTTATTTAAGGGAAAAATGCTTCTACAAGAAAAACGAGAGAAATAACATTTTAAGTCCAAAGTGGATCTCCTATTCCTTGTTTATACACATTAAGTCACAATCAAGTTGCATTCAAACAACAGACTACATAATACATATACATGTACATGGTTTCAATAACAAGTGATCAGCTTGATGCATGACTGTTCCTATCATGTACTGTACTGTCTTCAGACTGGTGTTCAGTCCAAAGAAGTGCTGTGATTCAATTCGTTAATTTGAATGATTTGATCTTGCTTTCTTTGATTCTGCATTAGAATGTGCAGTGGCAGCTCTCAGAAAAAATGTTGATATGCATCTTGATGTGCTATTAGGCAGTGCATCAGGTAAGGAAACTATGTTACACAGTACGCACATATACAAGTTATTAAAGATACATGATTAACATAAGCTCTTGTTTCTTACTTCAGAGAATCGTGAGCTGAGCTGTAAACGCTACTTGCGTTCCTCTCAATGACGTATTGTTTGAGCAAACATTGTATATTTGGATAGGTTGGTATATAGGTGGGTTGGTAAGACTAAGCCAATGACCCCATATATTCAAATCCTATCGCCCTTTATAACACAAGCCAACTTATCTGGGTCGTTCGTTTTTCATGGTTTACTGGTATAAGATTCACTGGTCTACTGTTTTGTCACCGGATTTTTCATAAGTTTCTCAATGGTATGAAAATTCTTTCTCAGTGTTGAGCCAAGTCGTAATTAGTCTCATCTTCAGTGTTTTGTCAAATAACTTGATAGTAGAGCCCTCTTTTATCAGTGTTAGATTTTATATCAATGAAATGTTCAAAATGAGTGAAAAAGAGTTTGTTTTTATAGAGGATATCTGTCTCGTTGATCACAATAATTCAGCCCCTAAATATGTTCCAACTAAATTCTTGTTATCATAAAATTAAATATAAGTCTTTCTGAAATGTTGGGGAGGTTTTTCTTCATAAGACTTGACAATTTTTAAGAAAGTTTGGTCCAATAATGTCAAAACTTTTTTGCTATTGATAACTTATTAAATCATACAGGTGGTTTGTTCGGTAAAATAAACCTTGTATGAAATGAATTCAAATTTGGGAAAAAATCATGGAATAGTAAGTTTTTCATGTGAAATTAAAGAATTGGGGAATATCAATTTCAAATAACACTTATAGTTAAGACTGTTCAAATTTTGTTTCACCTTAAATGGACTAACTTAAATTTAATTAAAGAGAATTATTTAAATTAAATTGAAAGAAATCAAAATTGAAAATTAAAGCCAGGTAAGTAAATGTTGGACCAAGCAGTCAGATAATAACTTAAACTTGGTTTTATATCAGGTTTATGTTTTCTTTTGTCTGTTTGTCCAACTACTGGCATACTCGGATAAAGAACAGAGACAACATCTTCAAAATAACAGGTGCTTTCCCTCAAATAACAGGTATAATCCAAAATGGCAGGTATCCAGGATCAGGGAAAATTAATTTCTCAGTATTTTATACAAAAAACTCAAATTTATTTTTGTTATAGATTCATTCTTTTTGTAATCAGTATTTTTTGTGCAAAAAATGCATGGCTGAAAAAAACAATATTTTTATAGAATCACAATTCTTTGATTAAAAGAGATTCACTAAATTTGTTTGTTAAACTCAGGTAAGCCTATGACCGGGTAGGTAATATTGGTGTCCAAAATGCAGCGGGTTTGCTCTTCAGATTGATTACAAGGTCCTTTATCAGATAAGTTTGGCGTAAGTGGTAAACATGAATGTAATTCTTGTATTATATAATGTATGGTACATGGAAACGGGGCCAAAACAACATTCAATTATGACAGTGCTTTGCATTGCTTCAAAAACCAGATTCAACCTCTCGATTTATTTTGGGGACTATCCTTTGTACTGGAAAGATATTGCATTTTTCTGAATTCATGTTGTTTTCGTCCCACTCCACCATTGGGTAGGTATACAGAAGAAAGAAGATGTAGCTGAGCTGTGGATTTCATCATTGCAGGAACATTTTATATTATTCTTGTCTTGTGTTAATGTCTATATAAATATGTCATATCTAATATAATCTTCTAATAAATATAACCCAAATTTGCCATGAAATATTGTTGCCATAGGTAGGTATAGATGGATGGGAGAGCAGCTTGTTTCTACAGGAACAGGAAGTATGTTGTGTCACCATGGCAACCTGATATAAACCTTTCTGCGTTGTAGTGTAGTTTATTGATTTGTTATTTGCACATCAACCATAATGTCTGTTGGACATGGGCTGAATTTTACAGACTCTGGTCAGAAAAATCAAAATTCGCCAAAATAATTTATAATTGAACAGCACTATTGAAAGGCTACAATCAACATTTGTCACATTTTCTAACTAGTGTCAGTGAGAATCAGCCCTGGTTGTCAGGTATTGATCTGGTAAGTGATGGTTGCAGAAGGAGCTGACGATGTAAGTTGCTGTATCTAGCTTGGGGTGGTAACCCAGGCTTTTTATTGAGCTACCAATGCAACTGTACTATGGGCCACACCATCCTACACTCCATTGATCTGTATACATAAGCGGTCTGGTTCAAAGTGCAGTTTTTCAATAACTGGTCAATTTTGTTCATGGTTTATTTTATTTTTAGCTGCCTACAAGCATGCTGATGGAAAGAAGATAGATGGCAGGAGAGTTCTTGTAGATGTTGAAAGGTCTCGAACAGTGAAGGGATGGAGGCCAAGGAGACTAGGTAAATAAAATATATATACATGTTTGCAATATCAGAACTGCCCAGTTTTCTTAATTTTTCAACTGGTTTACAATAGAGGTCGAATAATGCCTTCACAAGAGTTCTATTCCCACTGTGCTAGTAAATTAGGTGGTCATTTGTACATCGGGAACTCAAACTCGTGTTATCTAATGACTCAGTACAGTTTAAGAGCTCCTATTCTCAATGGATATTATTTCCTCATTCTGCAATATTCCGGTTTTGTTTGCAGGAGGTGGTTTGGGTGGAACAAGGAAAGGTGGCGCTGATGTCAACACAAGATTCTCCGGACGTGATGACAACGCTAGAGAAAGGTAATCCATCATCAATAAGTTTTCTCATACTTTTGACTCATTATTTTATTGGGGAGAAATATAAAATAGAATTGGCTATGGTGAAATTGGTTGGTTGGTAATCAGCAGTTGGTGTCTGTAACAAATGGTGGTGACATTTTGTATGTTAATGCCTTGTATTCTTTATGCCATACTAAGCAACATCAATTTTCCTGTTACAACAATGTATTTAATTTGTTTATTTGTTTTGCCACCAGGAGTCGGTCTGGTAGTCCAGGTGGTAGAAGGAGGAGGTCTAGGAGTCGTAGTCGAGACCGTCGACGCAGACGTAGCAGGAGTAGGGAGCGCAGACGACGTAGCAGGAGCAGAGATCGAATCCAGATCAAGACTGAGCCTGGTCTTGGTAAGATTAAGTGTATTATATTTTGTGTCAGCTTAAACATAACACTTGAAAACCAAAATATATAGTCCTGATGCACTGTTACTCTACCCAATTACGCTTACAAAATGTCGGTACCTCAAAGATGTGAATTTTTTACTTATTTCACGAGTTTTAGGCAGAATTCCCACGACATTTTTATCACAAACTTGTGTCAGTATCATATGTCTAAGAAAATTTACTTGTTTGCAAACAAATAATTCAGAAGACAAAAGAATCTTCGATTTAATACCTCACTTATGAAAAACGGTTAAGATCTGCGCTTCTAACCCGTTCCATTTACGTAACAGTTCTGAGGTATTAAAGCAACGATTCTGTTGTCTTCTGAACTATTTTTCCACAAACATCTACATTTTCTTGAACATATGATACTGACACACATTTGTGATAAAAATTTTGTGGGATTTCTGCCTATATCGCATGGAATAAGGAAAAAAGAAAAGTCGTACCTTTGAGGTTCCAATATTTTGTCACCAAAATGGACCAGTGCATTTGAGTTGAGTACCAGCGTGATGGATGTATGGGCAGATGGCACAATAAATCTCTTCATGGAGATCATAGACCCAAACCACCCCTTACAAGCAAAGATAAGAAAACCATTCATCCATTAAACTTGAAATTTTGAGATTCAAGAGCAAGAGGTATCCAAGATCTGAAGTTTTGAGCATGCTGGTTAAACAAGGCGGTCACTTTGAATTTCCAGTGCAACATTTATCACCTTGTCCAGTTTAATTTTCATTTCAAATAATTTGCAGAAGTTAACTTGGCCATACTGGTCTGAGCATTGTTATGAGTTACACAAATGTTTGATGCATACATTAGTTTGAATTCATTTGAGATATGTTCATACTTACAGAAGATTCCGATGTCAAAGTTGAGGGTGAGAAACGACGAAGACGCAGTAGGAGTCGGGACAGAAAACGATCTCGCAGAAGCAGGTCACGTGATCGAAAACGCAGTCGAAGCAAAGACCGCAAGAGGAGTCGCAGAAGTAGAAGCAGAGATCGCAAGCGTAGCAGATCGCGTGATCGCAAGAGCCGTAAAAGTGAACGCGAAAAGGCTGAGAAGAGTATCCCCAATGAAGGTGGAGATGGCCCAATTGATTTTGATAATGTTGTTATTAAATCTGAGCCCAACATGGATGTTCACTATGGTGGTGATCCTGTGGAACAACCCAATGGTGTCCCTCAGGAGAATGAGCATGCAGAGGAATTAAATAATGAAGAGGGGGCTGAACCAGCTGGAGATGCAGAACAGAATCAGAGTTATAATGAGTATGGAACTGAAGAGCCTATCAATGAGTACGGCTCAGTTGAGGACATGTAGACAATTATGACATCTCAATGAGGTAGTTATTTCATCAGAGTGACTTATGATGGGCATAATCGAGTAGTTCTGTAACATCACAATGACATTGAGCAAAATGTGAAAATGAGACACCGATCACATTCTTGGACAATGACCTCAGATTTCAACATACTGGCTATGTAAAGAATACTGTACAAGACAAATCTAATTGATTTCATATCAGTGTCACGTTGGGTTGAACTGTCATGTTTCTATATAGCACATTAACCATTTTGGATTGTTCACTACACTTACATCCTGTCGAATTTAATTAATGTAATTACTCTGAATAATGTTGACAAAAATGTTGCTTGTTTATAACCATTTCACTTCTCAGTGTAGAACATGTGAAACTTGAATTATATTTTATGGTTGGCCGATTGAAATATTAATTTTATGCTTGAAATAATAAATTATATATTCTGTAGGCTATTTTTGATAAAGATTTGAGAGTCATTCCCATTTACTGCTAAAATCAGCTAATGGTTTTCTACTTATTTTCCTCAAAAGATGAAAACCACATAATATAACTACTAGTAGTAAAACAATTTTGAAATTGTATCATTTAAGAGATTTTAATGATTTGCATACAGTTATTGTCAAAAATGTTGGTATTTAATGTCAAGATTTTTGTTGATTTTCTACATCCCTGCTTTTAGTACATTTCACAGTAAATCATATACATTGTACTCTATGTGTAAACTATTGTTTCCCATTCTGGATTCAGGTTAAACCTTAAAAGGATCTGGATTTTTATTTCCTAAATTATGTGTATAAATGAATCATATGTATAGTAATAAGTAAATAAACATTTAAAACCAAATGAATTATTCTGTGGATAACCTTCACTCTCCTTGCCATTATCAATGTGCTGTTTAATTATTTTGTTCCTCATTATTTGTGACCAAGTATTCATTACCACATTGATCAACTTCCTCCAAACATAATGTCCAGGTCAATATTTCAAGGCCGCTTAGCAAAATTCATTTTTACGCTGACCCCTAAAATATGACAAATGCATATTCTAAGAGTTTTTTTTAAATTTTTTATAAAATATTCTGGCGCTTCCAAACATTCAAAGATATCATTGATTTCAAATTTGATATGAAAACAGATATTAAAGGCAGCATTAGATCTGTAAGGGGTGACAAAATTGTAAGCAACATGTACAATTGACCTACCAATCTATTCTTTATGATCTCATATATATTTCCCCAAATATTTGTGATATGTTATAAATTGGTGAAGTTAATTATTCAATGAGCGGATTTTGGGAAAAAATGGTATATACACTATTCATCATGTACATGTGGTATATTTAGATTCCCTAATAAAGTATGCACTTTAGGGATGTTTAGAATAGACCACAATGGATGGTGCGAGCCGAAAAAAATTTTGAAGTTGTTAAGCTTGCTAACTAGACCTGTTTCTCTAGTTCACAGGGTACGTACCAAATGAAGCATGACAGTTGAACGTGCTAGGTACGGTACAACACCCAGGTGATGCAATATGAGCAAACAGTTGTTGTCAACGTTCAAGAAAGATCTTGTCAAATGTGTAGACGTAACTATGAAATTCACCATCAAGTTCACTGTCTAGGATGTTGTTACAGACATATACAGTGCATATAAAACTAGACCACATCTTTATTTCTGAAACGATGAAAATAGCTGTTTGCTCACATTTCATCTCTCTTGTGTTGTACAGTACCTCACGTGTGCAACTGTCACGCTTAATTTGGTGTGTACCCTGTGTAGTTATGGGTAATTCAAATTCAAAAATAACAGTTGAACCTGTCCAGTCCATTATCACTCATTGCGTTTGTATATGGTGAGAAACTTAGTTAAAATTATCATTCAGAATAAAATCAGCTATTCCACTTCATGAGACATTTATGAAAATCTAACAAAACATACATGTATCTCATGCAAGGGAAAAATCAATACCCGGTGATTTCAGCGGGAAGTGGCATTTCGTTCATTGGATGAGCTGCGCGCACACGCATAAATGTGATTATCCAATTTTATTACTATAGCCTAATAAGCGCAGTGGCCTGCAGAGGGCGCTATCACACAAACATGTAATGTACGAACCAATTAATTCCCGGGTATTGTAACGCCCTTGTCTCATGAAGACACTTAGTCAAAAAACTTATTGCCGTGGGGTTTGTCCAAGTGTTTATGTAAATCATGGTAATAAATAAACATTTTCAACAATTGAGTCAAAATTATAAGGTCAAATTAGAATTAGAGTTTTCCAAGTGATAATGGAAATATTCTTTATAAATATCATGCATAAAATCAATAACAAATCTTATTTTTCAACATTAGACTATATAAAAAACCTTATTTTTAACCATTAGACTATATATTTATTAATACATAAAATATACATATGTACAAAGAAACATTTTATATTTCTATAAAATGTAAATGGAATGAAACTGGTGAAAGATAAAGTAGAGAACTGTTTCAATTTGGCCAATTCGTACATGAAAAATAATTTTTCAAATCATTTATGATTATGTTAAAAATTAAATAAATTAAACCTAAATGATTTAGGGCCTGGTAGGCAATAAAATACAGCATGGCTAAATCAATACATGAACTAAAATCACCTGTCATTATTCACTTTATGACAAAGATATTTGTAATTACTTGTCAGCTCTGTGTTTAGATTGTCTTTACTCCTTTTAGTTCAACATGTAAAAATATCTTTACATTGAGCAAAAAGTATATAACAAAAATGTGATATTGATTTTGTAGAAGTAATATTCGAATCATCCACTTCATACAGTGGTACTTCAGTAGAAACTAATTTTAGTATAATATGTACAGTAACTGCATAGATGCCAAGCAGCTGTAATAATTTGATGTCAGTTCCCAATATCTACTTGAAGATGTAGATCAACACCATTATTGATATAATGTGTATAATTGAATGAATAATAGAGACTTTGGTCTAAAATGAAACATAGAAAGTAACTCTGAGATTTACAATTGAATGAATGTCCAGACGCCACATGTGGGAATATAATGTTCTTGCATATTATAAAACTGAATTCAATGTGGATATTGAATGTAATGATAGAGAAAATCATAAGTGAATATTTGCTCTCATTTAATCTCATTTACTGAGTTCAACATGGATATTAAATGTGATGATAAAGAAAATCATAGTATTGTAATTGATAAGTTATGTCCATGTTTTACGACAACTTTGGGCAATCTGGACTGGTGAAGTTTCTTGGTTGAACATATCCTTCCTGTTTATCCCTGCAATTACAGAAAATAAGCAAAATTAAGTGACATTATGTCTTTATTATTCTCCAAAAGTGAAAGTTATATTCTTATTTTAACTCTGAAAAAACATTTGAAATCATTGGCAATTTGTATAAAATATGGCACTCACAAAGAGTAGGGTATATTATCGATCAAATCTAGTCATCTTAAACCTTATTTCTTAACAATTAGTAAACTATAATCAGGGCTTGAGCTAAGGGCTGGTCCACTGGTCATCTACTAGTTTACTTTTGATACAGACTCAATGATCTCCACAGGATTTTTCTCAAGTCGGTGCAAATGGATTCTCAGGTGGGTGCAAGGTTATTTTCAAAATCTCAGGCGGGTGCTGTGCCCACTTGTTTTAATGCTGGGGAGATCACTGAGACCAGTTGATTTTTTTGGTAGGCATAGGAAAATAACATGGCAGCTGGTCCGTAATGCCATTTTGACCAACTGCTCTCAGAACCTAAGCTCAATGCCTGACTATAGTATAACTTGTAACTATAACTAATTAATAGACAGTGTAACAAAATCAATATAATTTATGTAATTGGTCAAATACAGAATCCAATAAAGTTCCATAACCAATGTCTTAGTCACATTTGATATATGGTTGTAGCCTTGCCCAAGTCGGTCTCTTTTACTTATCTTGATTTCTATTATGACCGCTTTGTACCAAGGAGAAAGCCACATGCTTCACTGACCTAATGTTTATGTCGGTAAATTGACCAATCAACGATGGCCCTGCAGCGTTAGCTCATTATTTTGCACAGTCAAAACAACGGTACACTTTTCACGGGACTTTTCACGAACAAATCTTACACTATTCATCATGAAAATACAAATATTTTATCAGATTAATATCAATCGGACACCCGGAAGTGAGAAGATTTCAACAAGAAATTTTGGAAAAATAGCTGAAATGATCAAACATGAGATTCAGATCAATCACTGAATCAGATCATAGACTAGGTCTTCGTGCATTTTCATAGCGAATTCAGATTTTAAATCAACATTAAATCGCATGATTTAATTTATATTAATGACTGCTTACATTCCAATGTATATTTAATTACAGAATATATTGTAACTCTGAAGATATACTTGATCAGATCATTGAAAAGTTCAAGTCGAAGACGGATAGTTTGCTTTGTTTATAGGTAAACCTGATAACGTTTTGATTGGTCAATCAGCCTGAAGTCACACGTTGTATCCAGACAAATATCAATAATATGGTTTCGCGATACCCCTGACAAATACGCGTAGGAAAAAAACGCTGAATAACTTATCATAATACATGTAATATCAGGGGTGATGTATTAAATTGTACAAGGCGGTACTAATTCAAGATCAGATAATTAAAAAAAAAAAACTTGGGCAAGGCTACGTTGGTTGTAGCTTCCCAAAATCTATAGATTTATGCAGCATAAAATAGAGGGATAAGCTGTACAATGAAGATTTTCTATATCAATTTTGTGAAGCAATGGCCACCATTCGCCCCTGTATAGCAAATGTGACTGAGCTTAAACTATATAAGTTTGCACTACTTACACATAATATTGCAGGTGTGATGTGACTTCATTAATGTGTTCCTGTGAGATTTCACCATCAACTTTAGCTAGATATGTGTAAAGGTCTTTAAACAAGGGGAATGGAATTCTGGATGGACCACCATCGGGATCTGCAGTTAGGATCTCACAAACGGTCTTCATGGCATCTGTGATGTTCTACAATAAATAAAAATAACTAAAAATCTAAAATGCTGTGCTTTTTATTGTACAGGTTTAGGTGGCTAGTTGTGCATATCAAGTGCTTGCCTAAATGAGTGAAACACATTTCAATGAGAAATTCTAGTACATGTATTCACATTCACTGAAGTTGAAAACACATTCAAACCATTAAAATATATTGAATGCTCTTGTGCAATATATGTTGATGAAATCCTGCAAATTCTTACCCATTGTACCAAATTCATTTGTATTAATTGAATACATGCACCATTGTTTCATTCCACACAGCTTAGTTATGAAATGAACTCATGGAATGAGGCTGTACATAGAGCTGATGTATAATTTATTGGTGGATAATGGTCTATAGAAATTTTCCATGTTTTATACTATCATATTCACTATTTGTTATCCTTTTTATTTCTGAATTGACTTCTTAGAGAGTAAAAGCAGTCGATTGGTGCATTTGAAAAATGGTTCAAGTTCTTAATATTAATTCCTTTAGATGTACAGAGTAGTGAAACATCAAGAGAGTACTACATCCTGAATTCCTGATTCAACTGAATAAGAAGATGAATAGCCCAGTATGTCATGTTTTATTCCTTTTGAGAGGATGGTGCACATTAAAGGTAGAATCAGATATATAAGGGTTAACAATTGCAAGGAACATGTACTACCTATGCATGGTTTTTTTTAGCAGCAGGGGACTGGGATTTTTTTCGATTTTCTTCCATTAATTTTCCCTGTTGTTTTGGTTCTGTGAAAATCTTAATGCATGACACACCTCAAAGTAATATGACAAAAAAATAAGCATTTGGCCCCAAGGTGCCGGTGTGTTAAAACCACCTTGGAAGTCAGAGATGAAATATTGCACACAATTTTAGGAAAGGTATGAGATCTGATTGTACCTTTATAATATTTTCACCAATTTTAATTTTTTTTATGTTTAGATATACTTAAATATGGTTGTTTCAGGAAGAACATTATAAATATAGGATATCCTATGATTTATGAGTAATATGAATGGATATATCTGCACGAGTAGAGGCTGACGGTAATTCCGGTTATACGGTTTCGGTACGGAATTGAGCATTTACCGGTATTGAACTTATTAACCAGTTAACCGACGATAATCCTTGGGGAAATAAAAGACACGTCGGTTATTTAAATATTTCGTTTAATTTCCACTTTCACGATGCGTACATTTACATAGACATTTAGATGTCCATGTTTGGCAGTTCAGGTGTGATTTCCATGTTTGGCAGTTCAGGTGTGATGTCCATGTTTGGCAGTTCGGTGTAGTAGCTTCATGCTCAGGCTCAGATTTGGTTGTAGTTACTGTGTTTGGCAGTTCCGGTGTAGTTGTAGTGTCAACGTCAGATCCAGAAACTGAATTATGTTTGTAATAGTCATTTACGAACAACAAGGAATTGACAACCTCAGGTTGAAGTCGTGCCCGTTTGGAAGTGATGGTGTTGCCAGCTGCACTGAACTGACGTTCACTTGACACGGATGACGCAGGAATAGCATGATATGTTTCAGCCAAACTCGCCACACCAGGATAATATTTTGTTAAAATCTATTTTACCTACCCCACCCCCATGTATACTGCACGTCGCTTGCTATTGATACAGTTGAGAAATGGTTTGAAATGTGTACATTTAATTTAAAACTAAAAATACATCTTGATTCGTAAGATAGTTACATACTATTTCGTGAAGTTCATCAGTATGGGTTCAAGTCGGTCTTGCACCATGTATGCATATAAAGCTACGGAGAAAATTAGGAACAAAGTGGGGGTGGCAGCGCATTGGCATTTTATCTTACATATTTTTACCGGTATTTCGGTAACGGTACGGTTATTAGCGTGACGGTTACCGGTACTGGTTTTCAGTACCGTTGCGACCTCTATGCACGAGGGAGCATAGTGAGAGAGTGCAGATATCAATATCCATGAGTGGATTAAAATCATATCACGAGTAAATCATAGGATGTTCTTTTTATTCCATAGTTAAAGTCATCATCAGAATCGTCGGAAATTAAGTGATTTAATTCGAATTTTCCAAACGATCCAGCGATGTTGACACTTAGCCTTGTTTTGAGTCTGAAGTAGCAAAAATCATAGCAAAGGGCGCCGTATGTCATGGCTAAAACACCGTTTAGTGAAAATTTGTCAAAAATGTCATATTTTACCACTGATTACAAAAATACCGTTTTTATTTTGACATGTTATCCTATGAATATCATGTTAACTGTGGAATAATCAGTAATATGTCACCTCTCCTAATGCTGAGCAACCAAGAGCAAAGTATCTCAACCATTCGATGGTTCCTCCAAAGCCACCTATTCTCACTAGCTCATCAAACTGTTCTTTAGGTAGAGCTAGATCTTTCCACTTCTCTTCAATTATGTTTAGGTCTACTGTCTTTCTGGGGCCAAGCTGAAACCACATGTACATGATAATTTTCGGGGTTTTGGTACAACTTTCACAAGAGCTTTAATTAGTTTATGGAAAAAGGTCTTCACCTTAATTCTACTTCAAATTAATTCTAATTTCACAGTTTAAATAAAAAACATGACTTTTTACCAACTACATACTAAACAAAATTATGCTGAGATTGCACTAAACTTCACTTCAAGAATATTCCTCTACATACCTGTTTGTTGAGAATTCTAAGTAATCCTGGGGTTAGACCAGTGTCTGTTTTTTGTGTTGCAACTGGCATCTCAAGTCTCTCTTTAACTGGTGGTGTCTCACCATTAGCCAATGCTCTGAAGTATGCTGCAGACCAACCGAGGACATCTTTAGGCTGTGTCCTTATGGCAGCTTTTGTAAACTGTTTTAGGATGTCAGGAAGAGCAGGGGGAATTTGTATTTGCTGTGAGCAGTAGTACGGCTCATCAGGCTGCGGCATCTGCAATGAGTTAACATATATTTCATGATAATACATAAAGTATTACACAACTTGGCTATCTGGCTACTGTTATTTTTGCTGAGTTTAAATAAGAAGGCCTAGGCCCAAGGCTTGACAGCCATCTGAAAGATGAGATGTTCCTGTATAGAACAATGATGATTTATGAAACAGGGTTCACACAGGGGAGCACTTTCAAAGTTGAAACATAGAACAAGATCTGGATTATAATTATATAGGATTATGCAGATTTCCAGATCGACCCATTGGTACAAAAATACTGCATGCTTTTTACAATAAAAGACAAGGCTGATTGATCTGTTGATTGATAAATAATAAGGTTGACTAGGTTGAAACTGGTAGAGGGTAGAATAATTTTGGTGCCAACCACTGCATATCTCACTTCCATTTGACAATATTCAATAGCTTTTCAGAGCCATCCATAGAACAAGACCCAATAGAAGTGAATAAATGTTTCAAAACAAAGAAACTGAAAGGTCGTCACCTCCTTGATATTTGACATATGTCACTTAGCTTTGGACCATTATTCCGATGGGAGCTGAGAAGTAAATTATCTTGTCTAAAGATATTTGGTAGACAAAATACACTGTCTGGGTGTAGCAAGAGGGAGTTTGTGGGGCTCGTTCAAATGAATCCTCGGCTTTATTTAGGTCCAAACTGTTGTTACTTGATGATGCACAAACTATATTCTGTAATTTTGGCAAGTTTGTTAAAATCGTTTTCTGTCGTGCAAGCCCCCTTTGCCTCGAACCTCCCCCACCCCATTTCATGTAAAAAAAACTCCAGCCGGGAAAAATAGAACCCCCTTTGTAAATCATGGCTACACCCCTGTACATAAGTTTATCCATACACTGTAGTTCCATGGGCTTTCAACTAGACATGAAAGCCCATGATAGTTCACATGCTCTTGTGTAGTGCTAGGAAGAAGAATGTAAATTTCACAACTGTCGTTTAGCCTATTCTGAATGTCAAATGAAAACAAAATGTGATGTCGACTTCTCAGTTCTTCAGAAAATTTCCCTCTTCAGTTCAAACTATTAGCAAGAAATTGCTATTACAAAAGACGCATCTTTTTATCTATATTATATACCCGGAATCATAAGAAGTAAATCATTTTACCTTTAAGTCGTTTGACTTTTGTTTTGCTGTAGTTTTATTAGAAAAACTACTGAAATTTGTAAATGTCCGTGCACTTGTTTAGTTTGTTGTCTGGCAACCTACTGCGCAGATTATTTGCGCAGATAATACTTCCGTTTTCGCAAGCACACAAACTTTCTCAGAACTTTGTTTATGTATTCACTAAATGATTAGCTTTTATTGTAGTTTTGTTGATACTCATGTAAAATTTCACGTTGAAATATTTGAATGACAAATTTTGAAGAAAAATAAAAACATAGTCTGTATTTGTTTAGCTTGCAAATAAAACCTCTCTGATACTTTTCGTTTCAGCTTAGTTTGGAATCTAGACGTACTTTTGTTGGAAAGTAAATATTTTTAAAATCATCCTTTTAAGTTAATTTTTGGCATTTATACACGCTATAATCCATTTGACTGTATATATACAAAACACTATTATTGTGTAGCATATTATCAATACAATCTCATTGGCAGAACTTACTGTTTTAACGTGTTGTCAACGTAGTAAGAACTCGTCTGATTTCTTCCAATATTTGAACTTTCCCGCCACATTTTACTTCGGACGCAGTTTCGCAAATACGTTTCACACAGGAAGTTAGTCCAGGGAATTTTTACCAGGTAACATATCGGTTGTTTTCATAAAGATTATTTAGCACACTGACAGTCTATGATTTCTTGTGATGTTTTTCTTTTGTAGGCTAAAGTGGGGGACAAAAATAAATCTCAACCCTCAAAAGTTGTCACAATGAGCTAAATTCTAAGTTGCGTGTCTCAAACTCTCCCAAGTGGTAGAAAAATAATTCCCATTCACTTTAAGTAGCACAATAAATGAATCCAAAGCTTCATACCTGCAAATGATGGATAAATCCCTACCAAATTGAACGAATGTTTTCATGAATATCGCCATGTTTGTGATCTAAGGAGGATTGACTCCCAGAATGCAACATCAGGTAACCTTATTTACTTGTGACAGATTTCAAAATGGCAGAACGGCATTTTGAAAGCTGACACGTGTCGTGTTGCATTCTGGGAGCCAATCCACCTTGCTGCGACTGCGTAATCGGGCAAGCTTCAAAATCACCTCAACATTTGAAGAGTTGGCATTAACATGTGAATTCCACTTCAAATCTTGAAGTTCTTATTTGTCATTATGGACACAAATTCCACTATATCTGGACTTACTAGGACGGAGAAAATAGAGCACTGAATACACTGAGGTAAGAATTTATTACATGTGAGACAGCATGTAATTTCCATAGCTTTTGTAATTCTTTATGTCCCCCACTGTAGGCCTATCGCAGGTTCCAGTAAAGTCCATTGTCCAGTACTGTGAACCCACGAAGATTTCACTTGGGACAGATTCTTATACCAAATTTTCAGGATTTTGTGGGACATTCACCTAAATCAAAATTCGCTGACATTCACCTAAATTCTCAGGATTTTGCGGTACATTCACCAAAATTCTCGGGGAATTCGTGGCCTTTATCATAGCCTACATAAATTTGTGAGTCATTTTGCGGGATATTCACCAAATAGATTATTCACCAAATTTTGGGGGATTTTGCGGAACATTCATTCACAAAGGATTTGTGTGATCCTACAAATAGGCCAAATTTTTATCAAATATTCAGTCGACAGGTTGATGGGTTAACCCCTGAAGATTTTCTAGACGGACAGATTTTTCATTGTAAGTTTATTTTTATGTGGGAATGCAAATGCAATGCACTTTGTTATGCTACACTGTCCTATACAATGCAATATAAAACAAGACAAGGTTCAGATCGAATCACATATATGATTATGAATCGGCCACAGGATCTTGAAGCACTATGATATGAGATGCTTATGTCAGATCTGAGTCATTTACAGGAACTTGTAGCACTATGATATGAGATGCTTATGTCAGATCTGAGTCATTTACAGGAACTTGAAGCACTATGATATGAGATTCTTATGTCAGATCTGAGTCATTTACAGGAACTTGAAGCACTATGATATGAGATGCCTTTGTCAGATCTGAGTCATTTATATGTAAATGTGATCTAGATGGCTTGGGATCTAGCTGTAGGTAGCTTAAGCTTGCAATGAGACTATCCAGGCCTAGTGACGAGGTACTTGAGGCATTCTCGACTGTCTGGCATTTTTTGTCTGAAAAAGTGCGTTTTCTGCCATGATTTCAGCAAAATAATATTTTGTGAGATTTCCATCTCTAATCTTCACCCTGTATCAGAAATTATCTTTCCTGACACATATAATCATTTATCAAGTCTGTTTTCTCATTATGTCCTTATTTGTCTCAATGCATATACATAATGTGGGGTGTTTATCTAATTTTCAAAGTCATATCTTCTATTTCATAGATTTCCTTGTCTGATGCTGAACACTGAACAATGACAGCCACTCAACAAATGACCCGTCCCCAAGAGAAGACTGGAACAGTAAGTAATTCGAACAATAAATATCACATTTTGGATTTTAGTAATCATGCACATGCACTGCATGTATTATGTATACCAAAACAAAACTGCTTTATTGCCTCAATATAACTATACAACTATTTATTGCACCCCCTCAATTGTGTTATTCTTCCAATATGATCCTAATTTCACTTCCAGTGGTCAACAATATTTCCCTCAGAGACAGTTACAGAGCAACAGTCTGCACTGTTTGTTAAGAAACTCTTGGCAGTTGCAGTGTCCAACATAACATACCTCAGAGCCATCTTTCCAGAGAATGCATTTGGAGATCGCTGCCTTGAAGGTAACATTACAGCTTACAGGCTATAGTGTATTTAATGCATCAATATTCGTAACATTAATATCTTCGGTTTTTACCCCACGGAGTAAGCTAAACCGAACATAAACAAAACCAGTTTCAACAAATGGTACCTACTATCCCACATATTAAGTACCATTCGTATTGGGTAAACATATTAATTTGTGGGGTAAGTCACGTGACTTACCAAATGCTTTTATACAGTGTAGACGCAATGGTTTATTAATGGATGGTCCGTCAATTGACGGATGGGCCGTTCATAGAAAGATTTCCCAAATGCGCATGCCAATATAAATACTTCGTTTGACGTTTCATCCGTCAAATAACGGGTACCTGTAATTTGATTCATGTTCTGTCAGTTTCTGAATCGTCCGTCAATTGACGGGTGTCCTTGGTGTCCTTTATTATCGCCCAGCATGGCCGAGGCCAGGGACCAGTTACACTGAGATAGTTGCGTATAGAATATTTAAACTCCAATATGTTGCAATGTTTCATCCGTACATGAGATGGACTTCACAGCTACTAGCTTGTACAGTGATAGTATTAGACATGTCAGATTATTTCTTGTTCAATAGCACGAACATTTAACTGACTGGAATAAGACGATCCTGGGAAGACGATTCACTTGTTTAAAGATGTTGATTTAAGAGCAAAAAAGGCTCCAAAACTTAATGAAATATGTAGTTTGGATGTTCATTTATGTCTGTGGATTATATTTTATACCACAAACACTTTATAAATACCTGAAATTTGCAATAAAAGTGCCCAAAAATTGTTGTTTCGAAATTCCCCATTTTTCCTGTATCGCGCTAGTCACGTGACCATAACGCGTAGCAGTCAATGTACAGATATTACAGTACATATAATATGTTCAATATGGCAAACATCAGCGATTCTGATTCCCGGGTTCTGGGAAATGACTATATAAATCGGCGAGAGGGTGTAATTTGAATGAAGACAATTTAAGGAGGGGAAATGTGTGCAAGTATGGCAGTAAGAGAGCAGATATGGGGACTTTAAACAAGAACTATGACGGAGAATCAACTAAAAATGTGAGTTCTGGAATGAAGACCCGTTGCCATTGACTGAAGATTCCAGCGATCCTATTATCATACTCAGTTTGAATCTAGACGCGGAAAACAGAATATGAAAACAGGTTTTCTGCAAAGTTATCAAATTTAGAAGATATGGATCTTGTTTTTGAGTGGCTTAACAAGCATTTAGATACCAGACTTGGCGCTATCTCTTGTCAAATACATGCACTGGACTTGCAGTAAATTGGCCATTGCAAATTGCAAAATCAGATCGTCAAATTAATCGCTTCGTTTTTAAACCTACGCTTCATATCTTCTTCCAAAACTTTAGGATTCGATAGAGATAAGTTATAACTTGTACAGGAAAAAATGGCAGATCCTACCTTAATTTAGAATCGCTGATTTCTCTGGACAAATTCCGAGAAGAAATTGTTCAACATCGCGATCACCCCAGACAACATGTCGCGTGCGTGTCACTCTGAACTCACGTGATAAAATACGGCATCTTGATTGGTTACTACTCGTGTTGTCATGACGTGAAAAGCAGTAGTAAACACTGAATATGTTAATGAACTGCCATATATGGAACAATTGTCTTTCTGATTGGTTAACTTTACACGCCTCCTAAATGAATATAGTAGTCGTAGTAAATGATTCATTGATAACTCTGAAAGTGGGCGTGACCAGCTTCATTTTGACACCAAATTCAAGATGTTTCAAATCAAAATGGCCTCGCAAGACGAGGTTGAAAAATCAGTAATTTGATACTGATATGGTCTACGATAGATCAAAATTGACTGCCCCGCGTCACATGTCACGTGAGCCTATATTTGTTGAAAAATGAAAGAGATAGTGACACTTTTTAATCTTAAGTTTATACCAATATTACAAACACATATCTATTTTTTTCATTATATATTTATTTCTTCATAATACATACATTTGTTTTATACTACATTGATTTATTTTTGCAAAACCTTTGCTATTAGATCTTTAAGAAATTAACCCGGCCTGGTCTTTTGTTGGTCATTTAAATCATTATTTTATAAACCCCATTTTAGAATATATCCTTTCCATAATAAAATTTTGTATAATTTGTGTATTCACGCTGTATCAAGACGAAATTACTGCTTGGGAACAAACCCAAAGTTCATTCTTGTTTTGTAGTGTTTTTCACCTAAATATATGCCAAATTTATTCATTGGACTTTAGCTATGAATGCATTCATTCCACATTTGTCATAGTCCCGGAGTCATTATATTTGCGTATTTATTTTTATCGTTGATGTAAAATGTATTTTCTAAAGGTTCCTATCGAATTCCTTCAAAATGAAAAGTTTAGATTATATTAAAATAGTAATTCTCAATGCAATCGCACAAGGCAGTGTCAATTTTATAACTATTGAAATAATTGAGATGTTGCCAATTTACTTTCTAAGTATAACATGAGTTGTGAATTTCGTAGTAAAATCTTCTAATCTGACTTATTGAAAAGCTCGTTGAATGAATTAATTCTCTTGTCTTCGTTTTTTCTTGAACAATAAAATCAAATTTATATTTGATGAGTCGGCTCAAGACTGCATTCCACTAAAATAAGAGTTCACTTCAAAATTGAACGGAATATCACAGGAAGAAGAAAAAATATCAAAATTTTCTTCGAATTTATGATGCAAACAATGTCTTCTGCGATGTCCTTGAACAATTATATTAATTTGTTTTTATATTTAATGAGAAATATATGTTTTAAATGAATAATGATAAATAAAATAATCGAAGACGGGTCTAATTCATAATTTATGATAATGAGATACAGGCTTAGGTCAGAAGGTCAGACTTATTAGCCAATGAGAAGCTTTAGAGGGGGTCTTTCAAGGTAAGTTTTATAAGTATGTAATTCCACAAGATTTAGAAGGGGTCTAATTTTAATGTTTCTATTTGCAGAAGAAAACTCGGGAGAAAACTATAGATCAATTCAATAAGTAATGGCTAAATCTATGGCCAGATGTATAGCAAATATTAAAAGATTTTTCTAAAGCGAACATTGCATGTTATCTGATGAAACTAGTTACATTATTTGCCAAAAAAGACAACCCATCAGGAGGGCAGGTATTGGATGTAAAAGCTTAAAATAGATGCATCACAATCGGAGGGTGGTTTATATTGGATGTAAAAGCCAGAAATTACAGTACATCTAATTGCAAACCTTAAACCACTCACTCCCTATCAAAATTGTTTGTTTTGGTGTTTATCCTGTGTACTGCGCTTCGTCTGAACTTATTGTATATTTTGAGTTAGCTGAGCAGTATAATAACTACCAATGTGAGCTAGAAGTGCACACAAAAAAAGATCTCATCCTGACCACTTGTCATGGTGTAAGGTTTGAAAATAGATTTACTGTAGTTTCAGCCGATCTTACATTTAATATCGTCTGTCGAACGACCAATGTCGTAATCGCTTTTGTTTTTTCATTTCTTGCTTTGTCTGTAGATAACAAATAGAAAAATGAAAATGTAAAATGAGTCAGGGAATGATTGTTTTGCAGTCCGTAAATTAACATCAATTTTTTATTTCCTAAGATGAGGAAAATTCTAAAATTCTGCGATGATCCATGGCAGACAGTCCATTAATACGTAGAGTACATTCCTTTCTTGGGACACAAATTTCTTACAACAGAAATACGGAAAGTTATCGTAAAAAAGAAACTTTAAAGGCAATATTGACATATGATGGGGTGCAATACACATGCATTGGAATTAAAATAGGGAGTATGACCGCTTTAAATGCCGTCGCCAATGTTAGAATTAATTATATTTATATGTATTATTTATCTTTTTGATGTTACATATTGGTCCTCAGAGCGTAACATATTCCTTTTTTATCGTGAATGAACGGTGAAGTTCTAGGCCTAAATATAAGATTGTATTTCTAAGTTATTATAGCGTGGAATCCTGAACTCAATGTAACTATTATTTACTAATAAACATGCGAATCATTTTTATTGCGTACACATATGTACATGCCAGACATACATGTATGGCTGAATTACACTCCTAAAATAATGCATGATGATGAAGAGATTTTCATGCTGGAATCAACCAGCTCAGTCGAAATGTTGAGGCATGCGCAGACCTCTATTTAGTGATATTTTCATTTCAAATATGGCGGCCAATCCGATGTCTGACGACCCTTACAAAGAATCTAGGCAGTTTGCATTTTTACCTCCTGTGAAATAACAAGTGGAATTTAGTAGTTGTTTTGTGTTTTATTATCATTCTGCATCGTAATTCTATGTGATGTGGTGTTGAAATGTCAGCAGAAATACATATCCATACGATAATCGAGTGAATCAGATAACAGATTTTTCGCCGAAAACCCGTCTCGTGCTAAGAGTGTAAAAACTTGTATTAACATGCTCAAAAGTGCCAATGTGCACATCAATGTCAAGCTAAATCAATGTTGTGTCTAAAACAGGTACCCGATCTACTCAAAACAGCCTGTCATTCACGTATACACGCTTAGCAAACACGGCGAAATGACCTGAATCTTGGAATTTCGTTTGAGAGCTAGTAATGTTTGCTCCGGTCTTCGTCATAAGTGTTCATCAGACTTCACGCATGCGCAGAAGAAAAACCATCAACCAATAAGGTTTATAAATCAATTTTGCGCATGCGCCTTACAACGGTAAAGAAATTGGTATTTATAAACGAACCAGTTTGAGATAACCCGATATCAGTCGGAGAAATCTGACGATCTACGAAACTCACTTCAAAAAATCAAATGCGGACTGACGGCGTATTCTACTATGTTTGGATCTAAGATTTTCAGTATAGATAAAGTCTTTTATGATCTTTCGAATGAGGTAAGTCTCTAGTTCGAAAGACAATCGTATCAACTTGAACAAAAGTTGAGTTTTGACGAAAAATTTTAACATGCGCAGAAGTCCCATTTTCGTTGTACCATATTGACTGAGCTGTCTTTGACAGGCTGTAAAATATTTAGCACACATAGAAATGTAAAAGCACACATGGAAAACATGCGTTGTATGCAGCACATTCGTCGGATGTAATTGGTTTTTCTCCACAGCAGTAAATTAAATTCCAAGACATAAATAACTGACCCAGTCTTTTATTTTGCCGTTTTCCAATTCAAATTAACGGGTTTTCTTTATCCGTTAATTAACGGATGATAAAAAAATTGAAACAATGATCCGTCAATTGACGGACCATCCATTAATAAACCATTGCGTCTACACTGTTATATAAACCAATGTTCACTGTTTTGATGTGGGGTAAGTCACATGACCATGTGACTTGCGCCATCTATATATTCAAAGAGTTCTGGTGTGATTCGTATCTTCTATTAAGAAAGGATCGCTTGTAGCCTCATGCCTGTTGCAATGATCTAATAACTTCTCAATTTCCTCCCTGGTGGATATGAATCATATTCAAATTCTTTTTCCTCGCTTGTTTCATCCATTTTGAAATAATTTCTACGTCACTGGTCACGTGATTTACCGAATGGTTTAATGCGTACATGCAGCATGTGTCATTTATGTGGGGTACGTCACTCACGTGACTTACCCCACATAATTTTATGCGAAAGTACATGTCATTAATTATGTGGGGTAAGTCACTATAATTTATGTCCTTGCTATTTTGTACTCTATGATTGTTCGGTAAATGAACATTGTTTGGTTCTAAAGTGTATTTTTATTTGATGCGTGTTCTAAATATATGTGTCAACCGTCTTTGTTCATGTGTGTACATGGACTTAAATATGTGATATTTTACCAAACACTGAATAACATAAACTGGCTATACAAGTGCATTTACCGCATATATAGGAACATAAATCAAATATAAATGTGTAAAAACAAACAAATTTATTACGTGTTTCGAATTATTTTAATAGAGTGGAATATCAATGGTTGTAATCAAATACAAAAGTGTGAAAATCGAATAAAGAGTTTGGAACGAGATGAAGTTGAGTGCCAATACAGAATATCGAGACAGAATATATCCTGTATTGCACTTCAAATCATTCTTTAACGTTTTTATCGTGTGATCCTCTGTATTGCTACTGAGAATGTCCCCTCCGTACCAATATTTTTTTTTCTGTATTGCGACTGAGATGATCAATGCGGACAATCTCAGTAGCAATACAGACTGGTACAGCACAAGAACTGACCAATCAGAGGGCTTCATTTTACAGATCATACGATAAAAAAAATTATTATTATCGCTGCAATGTGGATTGGCTCCCAGAATGCAACACGACACGTGTCAGCTTTCAAAATGCCGTTCCGCCATTTTGAAATAAATATTTTAATGCCTTCACTGTGATTAAGTAGTTCAGTGCTATAAAGTGATCTGTTCTTAATTTTCTAATTTTTGTTACACTGTACATTAACATTAACCATTAGAGAATGGTGGTTAGAATAAATTAGATGTATTTTTTCTTGTTAATTCAGTCGACTTAATTTTAGCATCTCAATCCTCTCTGAGTAACATTTGTTCAAATATGTTGTTTTCAGATTTAAACCTGAAGATACTACGACATGACAGTACATGTGCTGGGGCTTGCCAAGTGATCAAGTGGGTCAAAGGGTGTTTCGACGCACTTGACAAACATTATGTAAGTACTGTATATGCTATAGATTGGCGTCATTATGGATTGATCTCATACCAGATCCTAAAATCCTAAAATTAGGGTACATTGCCATACCAAAAGTTAAAAAAGTACCCCACTTTAGTCGAGGATCTCTGTCAATGTTTATATTCAGTGACCTTCCCAGAATTGAATCAGATCTTCAACATGTCCGCATCAAAATGCCCTACACAACTTGATGGAACCTACCGAGGCATTCTTTAGGCTGTACTTGCACCATGTACTTGTACATGAATAGAAGTAGAATATAAAGATGTTGAAGTGTAAAAAGGAAAGATGCAAATTATCAAATTGATATATGTATACTTTTTATTTTTCAGTTGAGAATGCTAGTTGTTGGGATATATGTTGATCCAAATGACCCAGATGTAAGTGCATTATCTAATGAAATTGCCAGTGCTTTTTATATTTTCATTTGCTACAATTCCTGTGTTTGTTGGTAGCTCAGTTTCTTGCATTTTACTTGTGTGACTTATATTGGCTCTTTTTCATTCTAATTTGAATACCCTGATTATTATGTAAACATTTTTTTTTATGTAAACATAGTTTGGTCAATTTACGATATTTCTACATTCAGTCTTTTCACAGTACAAATTGAATTAACATACCATTCAGTGTTCTCCCCACATTGAAATCTCTGAATTAGAGCACTTCCAATTAATTCATAATACCAGAATGATCCTCCAAAACTTCAATATTAGAAAACATGAAAATCCTAAAGTATAGGCACTAAAAATTACAAAATCCTGAAATGCCTATGGTTACAGATCATGACATTTCCTGTAAAATATTCTTGCATCAAGTCTTTCGTCACAAAGGCTTTTAACAAAACGTCCATACATTATATAAACAAGTGGCTATATTAAAATCATTGAACAAGTTGAACAAACCAGTGCTTACTAGTATGTCACACCCTGTATCTAAGATACTTATACAAACAACGTCAAATATAACAAAATGTGTAACAGTGTTCTTACTCCTTGCTGCATTATACTAAATTCCCTCACAGTCTTGCATCAAGCCCTTGTGTATCCTCCCTCCAAATACAGATGTGATTGGGAAGTAGCTAGCGTTTCTGGGGGAGAGACAGGATTTGATGCATGGTTATTTCTTTGATGTGTGAATATATTCCGCCTTGCTTTACTTCTAGACTGTTATAGAGTCATACACCTTCAAGTTTTCCTACACAGATAACCAAAGTGGGGTTGATATCTACAGGTGACTCTTGTAAAGACAAACTGTTCACTGCTTGTTTTCTTGTTTGTTTGTTTGTTGGCATGCTTTTATAGTTTCTTGTTGAGTACAAACATGTGTCTCCTTTCTTCATTAATGCATTTTCCCCCACAGTTTTTTAATTCTAAAAACTTCCAATAACTTAACAAATACTGTTTAGACTGGCTGATTTTTTTCCAAAATAATTAGCATAGTATGGAAATAATTGTGGTTTATGAAAGTCAACACTTTAGCTCCTCCCACCACGCTGAGAACGAGCGATGGTCAGTGTGAGACACTTACAGTGAAACTATATCTGTTAATCTAACTCCGCCCCCTTCATTCGTTTAGGTGCCTTCGTGTTGGAAACATTCTAACACAAAGACACCTGTTTAGTTTTTCAGCTAACCACCAACCTCCCCACCACAACACCTAATTAATTGAGGCCATCTTTCATTTACATTCATTTACAAATGTAATTATATCGTATTTACATCTTCAAGACACGAATTCAGTTATATCGAAGGATCAATGTATTTATCTATCTGACTTCTCTCATTGATCTTTCTAACGTCAAACATTCAGGTATCACAACACGACGTGTTGCATTCAGGCCGGATAACTGCGATCCGAAGATAGGAGTCCGAGCGCACTATCTTATCCCGTTATCACCGATGCAAGGTTGCCTACGAACGGCATCCTTATCTGATTGTTCGACAGTAAATGATATTCGTACTTGAACATCCAGGTAGTACAGTGCCTCGAGCAGCTACCTTTTTAAATCACCCCGCGGGTAGTACAGTGCCTCGAGCAGCTACCCCTTTTCAAGTCTAAAATTTCTTCCAAAAGCCATTAGTACAGGGAGTACAGTGCCCAGAGCAGCTACCTATCTATGGCATCGCATGATTGGCCGCTCACCTTTCATGCTATTAGAAAAACGATTATTAGACATCTAACATTTACGCCTTATATTTCACGATTTACTCTAAAGTATCATTACATATGTTGGTAAAGGCTGTTGTTTTGCGGCAAACGAATGACTGGGTTGTAGCCAAATGTATTTGTTTATTTTACATATATTGTAATTAGGTAACTTGTAGTTAATATATATAATTATAATCTCATATTATTTTTTAGATTTAAGACTAGACCTTCACTGACGTTCTCAAGATAAAAAGCTCTTTTTTCAACTTACTTCAAATTGACCAATTTAAAAAAAAATCATCTGCAAGTTTGAACTCATAATTTTGTGAGCAACTAGGTGGTGACATTTTGTCATGTTAATGCCTTGTATATTTAGACGTTTCATTTTTAAAGCTGAAGTTATTTTATTTGGGGAAGGGTAATAACACTTTTAGTAAGCTAATAAACACAAGTCATTGGCCTAAAGTTATATATGGATTAATTAAGTATCACCTATGATTTAAATGCTCTAATCTTTAATAAAATTAAATCACATGTATGTAAATAATAAAATGTAATTGTTAACTTTTTTCCAGGAATGACAAGAAGATCTCTAGTGCTTTCTCTGCTGCTGAGACAAAAAAGGCGACAATCAGATTGCTGAGGACAATAGTTGTGCTTACGCAGACCCTCAAGTCTCTTCCTGATGATGTCATTATGTCAATGAAACTACTCTATTTTGATGATGGTCAGTTTAACATTCACACATTTGAAAGCAAAATTATTAGTTTTAAAAAATGCAAATAGGAAATGCAAAACCTGTCTTTCCAAATTATAAAAATGTGTTTATTGTGTTGGAACATTTACTATATCATTCAGTGAATATGTTTCAGTCACTCCTGCTGAATACGAACCCCCAGGTTTCCAGTCATGTGACGTTGATGGCTTCAGATTTGACGAAGAACCAATGAACATCAAGGTCGGGGATGTCAATACACCTTTCCACACTGTCAAACTGAGAATCAAAACTGACGGGAAACAATTTGAGATGCAAGATGAGCAAAGTGAACAAACCAAGGATGTTGGAGAAAAAACTGAACCAGCAAACCAAGATGTTGTTGTTGAAACTATTGCCCAGCAACCACCAGAGCCCTCTGTTGGTGCTGAGCCAACACTAGGAAATTCTCCAGAAGAGGGCCCAAGTCCTGTGTCAGGGTCTCCTATGGACCAAGACAATGAACAACAGGTATCATAGATGATCATATCTGTGGCAAATCTCATTTCTACAAGATTTAGTATTCTTGTCTTGAACACCTTCATTTCAAACTCTAAGATCTAAACTTCTATGGCAAACCTTCATTTTAATCTCAGGTATATGAGCTCCTTTTTCACGACAAACCATATCTTAGCTTCTTGTCTGTAACATACTTTCAATTTAAAATAATAAGACCTGAAGTTAAAATGGTCTAAAATAGTAACAATCTGAATGTTTTTAAAGATCATGATTTTGCCTGAAGCAAAATAAAAATCTCTCCATATTAGGCAAGTACAATGGCTAATTCTTTATGACATTTGCAAAAACTACTAACATTGCAAAAAATTCTTGATAACTTTTCTTACCAAGGTACCCAGCATTACACCAGAGGGGAAGAAGATTGTGAAACTTGGCGACACAAAACTCAGTCAAAGACGAGCCACCCCAGCAAGAGCTGATTCAGGGCTCCATACATCTGCCCAACTACCAGGTATATTCATAGTTATTTTGTGAAGGTGAGGGCAACTAATTCTTGTGAAAGCCGGGCCAACTAATTAGTCAGTGTTTGTCTTATGGGTTCACATATAATAGCCAGGAGATATCATGATATTGGAAAATCCTGACTGCTGCTTGTTTGGGGAGATATGAGAGTAGCAGAGATATTTGTGTTCAGAATATGAAATTGCATTTAAAAAATGTTTAAGCATAATTTTAATACTTAGTACATTTAAACACAAGGATTACAAGTTTACTCAGCATCATCAAATTACATTTTAGGTCAAATAATACAATTCTGAATGATTAGATGTTCATTTGAAAAAAAATGCAAAAAATTAAATTGAGACTGCATAGTGCATGTATTTTCTGATATGAATGCACACTGTTGTTTCCTATGTTTTAAGGTTCAACTGACCAAGCTGTAGACACGACAGGTTCCCAGGATTACAACGAAGACTTAACGGAAGACCTTGGTGTACAATGTCCCTGTGGATGCAATGAGGTCAGCATATATTTGTGCAGATACGTTCTTCCTAAAAATGCATAGCAATTAAATGATTCTGCATAAATGTTCAGAATGTATAACACATGCAATGGGAATAAGCTTTGCATATTTTATGAAGTTTAGGACAGACTATTCGTCTACTGAATATGTGTTCAAATTCAGAAACAATAAGCAACATATTTTGAAAATGAGAAAATGCTATGAAAAGCCTCCCTCCCCATCTAGTTTCTGTGAATTAAAGTAAATATCACCATGGGCTTCTATTGAATGCCAATGATATCACTGATAGAAAAACAATCTGAAATATACACCCAGATGTACCTCTGTTATAGGATGATGGTCTGATGATTCTCTGTGCAGTCTGTCACTATTGGCAACATGGAGTTTGTTTCCTCATCACATTAGAAGAAGATGCTCCAGAAAGACATATCTGCAACTCATGTGCTGATGTAAGGTTTTTTATTTTTATTATATAATTGTTTATTTTGATAAATCTAAACCTTTGTAATGGAGGGCAAAATACAAAACAAGTTAACAATGTTCATTCACAATCAGGAAAGGGCAAACATATTTGTCAACTTTTGGATTGTAAGTTAAAGGAATTCTGAGCGATAGAAATAACAAAATATTGCTACTTGGACAAGATTAAACGACTTTGAGAAACTCTTTACCCTACCTATTTACTGAATACAATGTACCTTTAATTCATGGTCTTTTAGGGAAATTAAACTTTTTGATTTTAGTTGATCAAAAAATTGTTTCATGAACACATAAAGAGATACCATTTGACAAACTTTTATCTGCCTGTATTATTGTACTTTATATTATATTTGCAGCCAAATGATGCAGACTTACAACCAACAGATATAAAACTTAGTGGCCTATCCTCTTTAGGAGTTCAGGTAAGCTCTTGGATGCTGGTTATTGAAAATATTACAAACTTCCACTAACAAACTTCCCGTGTATTGCAGCCAAGCTTTGCCCGTAGACTTGGTGTTGAAATGACTTTTTCTAAAACATTTGTTATTCTTTATTTATATTTATTACAGGCAATGTGCTTATGGAGACGAGCCTTGATGGCATGTACAGAGATGTCCCGTGTATTGCAGCCATGCTTTGCCCGTAGACTTGGTGTTGAAATGACTTTCTAAAACATCAGTAATTTATTACAGGCAATGTGCTTATGGAGACGAGCCCTGATGGCATGTACAGAGATGTCCCGTGTATTGCAGCCAAGCTTTGCCCGTAGACTTGGTGTTGAAATGACTGTTGCTACAGGATTACTGAACAGATTGGAAAAGGAAGGATTTATCAAGAATCCCACCAAAGGAAAACGGTATATTGAAATGGATTTGTTGACTTTCATGTCTTCAAAAAATTTCATTAAAACAAAGATAGAATATATGAACTGATAAAAATACATACTGCACTGCATAAAGCTAAACTATCATCTAAAGTCTCCAAAATTTCTTAATCGATTAGGAAATGCTTCTCTTTAAGGAGTGGTCACTTTTCCTTACCTATTCCACTATTTCACCTTATTTTAAATTATATAAACTAGATCTACATATAGTTTATTTTTAATTGATCTGAAGCATAGTGGTATTGTTATGTGCAATTATTTATATTAAAGACTGGGTAAGATAGTTAATAGAGACAAGATTCTGAAGGAAGGTCTACCCAAATACTTCAACAAATCTTCAGTGAACCAACAGAGAGTGGAGCCTGAGGCCCAACCTGAGCCAGAAAATCAACAAACAATCAAGAAAGGAAATACTAATGAGAAATCTAAAGGGAAAGCAACAGTTGATGATGTAAGAATTATGTCACTGTGAAGCATCAGATACACGTGTAAAGTCATATTTGTGCTCCTTTAGTTTTTTTATGAGTTACTGTAAATGCATGGGCCCTACTTATTTTGGATGTCACCACTACAAGTGGTGACATTTTGTGATAGTCTCCAACTTTTCTGTGGATTGTGTATGGCGGTTGGCATTTGGAAAAGCAGCGTTTGGAGTTTGGCATCTGTAATGAATGGCAGGTGACATTTTGCATGTTGACGCCTTGTCTAAAATATATTTCTCATTCAAAAAGATTTAAACCTGACCTCATCCTTTGAGAAACATTGAATGACAATTTGGAAGAATTCAACGAGTGTTTATATCTCTTTGATGTTTTATTTAAGATTGTAAGTCTAGCAACCAGGACTGAAGGGATTACATTGTCAGGCCATAAAAAGAAATCTACCAAAGAGATCCTTCAAGATGAACAACAGCACCAGGTAAGCTTATATTATATTACATATCATTTATTTTGTGCTAGGTTTACCAAAATTGCTCAATTCCTTAATCCACACAATGGTCTCCTTATCCATTGGCAAATAAAAGTAAATCCCGAGGTCTCACTGGTTTTCAAAATCACATACATGTACCTGACTGATTGGCATTTTTCAAGATGGCAGAGAAAGATACATGTTTTAATTTGCTTTATCTGTCGGCTGTCGCTTGCTCAATGTCATTGGACATGGTTTCCAATTAATTTAGTTAATTTCCAATCAATTTCTTGCCTTTTATTTCTGTCTGCATTTACAATTCCATAGAATTGGACTTTCAAAATTAAAATTAAAAACAGAACTTTCATTTCTATTTCATGTCAGTCTGGCTTAATAGTTCAGAAATGATATGTAATTTTAATCATCTGATTCCTAAACATTTTAATTGAATGTAAAATCGTTGACGTATGAACTCATATATATCATAATCATCAACTAATAACTTTTTCATTAACACCAATGTTGAATTTCTGGGATTGGGGTTGTGATGACCTACATTTTTATTCGTTGTATTTCTATACACGTCTGTGAGAATTCCTTGTTTAAAACGTGGAATAATTATTTCAAGTCCTTTTAAGGTATCATTAAAATGTTCAGTAAGGCCAATGAACTTATAATAACGTTCTATATTATGTTTTGCTCTTGCTATTGACCATGTAGTTGAGTTAGTGTACCTCCCAGTGAACCAGCGTTTATAGGCTGGAGTAACCATTCCATATTTGCATCCTTTAAATGGACTATTTTGTAAGCATTTGACAATGTCTTTTGATCTATAACACCAGGTTTCTGTTATCCAAAGCTTAATACAATAATCCACCGATTTAGGATATTGCCCCTTGTGATGGTTACTTTGTTGCATGTAGTAGAACAGTGATATCCATCTATTGACTGGATCACGAACTAGGTCGATATAAATGGGCTGTTGTAGCCCGATTTCTTTGAAATCTATAAAAGATGAATGCCCAGTGAAAATATAAGGTCTTGTTTTCTTTAAGATTGTTTCCCTGACATAATTTAACTTGAGCTCAACTGTAGACAGCACATCATCTTCAGGTAACGGGATTGTGTATTTTGTATGATACACCTTGCTCTCGTGGCATGCTCTAGATAATACTGCAATGAGGGTTCCACTTCCACATTTTCCACATTCACTGTACATGATCAAGTCATTGTCACGGTCATCTTCTTCATAACCTGAAAGTGAAGTGTTGTCATCACTTCCACATATAACAGCTGTTTCAACATTTGTGCTAGTTTCCCATGTCTTCTGGTACATTTTAGCCTTACTTAAAATAGCTCTGTCAATCAGACTGTTATCCTGTGTCATATGATTATGTTCAGTTGATTTATATACATTTGATGTTTTGTCAGCAAATAGCCACTTTGATATTGTAAATGAAAAGACCACTATAAAGATGAGTGTGATATACCTCAAGTAAGTTTTCATTTTCAGTTGAGATTACAAGCAGTAAAATAATTATGAACAGTAAAACCTGTCTAAAGTGAACACTGCTGGAACTTGCTCTAGTAATTGTTCATATTGAGAGATGTTCAAAACTTCACATTAACAGCTTCAGATAATATATAATGGGATGTCCAGAAATAGAAATGGAAATAATGTCACCATCAGAAGTGTTGACATATATATTGTAATAGTCTCCAACTTTTTTTGTGAATGGTGTTTTGCGGTCATTTCTGGTATCTGGTATATGTAACAAATTAAATTGCATGTGGTGACATTTTGCATGTTAATGCCTTGTGTTCCCTTTATTATAAAGGTGTTCATTTCAATAGGCTTCAGTGCAATACAGTCATGTGAAGACATGGTACAGGTACCTATACTACTGTGACCTAGATCTAGCTAATTACCTACTCAAAGCAATTTGTAAAATCAAATGTCTTTTCTCTCATAAATTACATGTACTTGTTTAAATGCCCTGATGGCAAAAACCATTACTATAATTTTCATTTATCCTGGCACTGTTGTGGTGTAAACAACATAAATCTTAGGGAGATACCAAACCTACCTGCATGAGTGTGTGCGATCCAGCTAACTGGGGCAATATGCTGCTCCCCCGAAATGTACAATATATAAGCACCCGGCAGGGGAATGTTTACCTTAGTATTACTATTATACATCAATTATGTATTTACTCATTTAGTCATTTCATGTCATGACAAATAATATTTGGGTGGTTAAACAAAGCTTTTCAAACTTTTCACGGGGCCTTTAACTGGAACTTATCATCTTCCCCTGGAGATTATTGAGAGGTACTGTGTAGTATTTGTAAGAATACTATACAGAACATGTATGTATTGAAAACTGTTTCAGGTGACAGAGAAGGGAGATGGTCCAGAAAAGAAATCTGCTGGGAAAAGAAAGAGAACCGTGTCAACCATTGAGGGGGTAAGATTAACAATTTCACCTAGATAATTTTAGATTAATACTGATTTCTAATTTAATGTACCATTAACACCCATATTATACATAAAATTGTATTTACTGAACAATTTAGATTATATACAATAACTTAAAAAAGACTGAATTAATTTCTATCAAATTTGGGTAAAGGAGGAGGGAAGTTAGCGCAACAGATTTTGGACAGTCATATGTTTGAGTTTGGCCATTTCCTGGGGATTTAAAAAGGTGCATATGTTAGGCGAATGCATTACCTCCAGGAAAATCTGTTCTAGAGATGATAAAATAATTTCGACTTTGAGACAGGGTAGATGCAAACAACCCACCCACATGTTTTCTCTGAAATGTTTTCCTGATTTTCAACCCCTTCCATCCTTGCTTTTTTAATTTTTCTTGCATCAATATGTTGCGTATTGACACACAGTTAATCCCTTAAAAGGAATAAATGATTCCTCCTCCTCCTTTCTGTATGCTTCTACTATATACCTGACTTGACCATGCACCTGTTTTAGTGTTGATGAAACTGAATCGAACTAATGCTATTTAGGTAACTTTGTCCTCCTTATATTCCAAAAGAGGCACCGATATTGAGATGGCAACAAATAGAAAGAATCAATTGCTGCAGTTAAAACAATTTCAGTATTTTACATCGATTTCTTATGTAGGAGGAGTTTGAGATCAGCAACAGCCAATCGCAAGATATGAGCCCCACCAAGAGAGGGAGGAAACGTCGCAAGGCAAGCATAACGTCCAAGGCTATTATAGTCTGAGATAGAACAATGTACCGTTCGATCAGGCAGCATTCTCAACAAGCTGTTGGAGCAGCATGAACATGTGATCACCATGTGAACTATAAAACTCTGTCATTGTATAGGTTCATTATGAATTCTATCTGTTACTTCAAGATCATTGTGTGAGTTCTCAATCACTTTTAATTCTATGTCACTGGATGTGCTCAAGATCACTAGATGATTCTAGATGACTGTGAGCTCTAGATCACTTTATATGTTCAAGATCACTTTATGAATTTTACATCGCTGTGATTTTTAAATCACTGTAAAAATTCTAGGTCACTGTATGAGTTCTAGATCAGTGCCTAACTCTAGGTTACCAAGTGAATTCTAAAATTGTAGTGTGTTAACCTACTATAGGAAGATAGTGTAAGGTAATTTAGAAATAATTATCTTTATAAATGGAGAGGACACACAAAGAGCAAAGCTGCTGTTATTAAGCAACTGATAGGTTTATTTGATTTTTTTAGTTTTAATTTATCTTCTGGATCAGCTTTAAACATGCCTCTTCAGAAACAAACTCACTGGGCATAGTATTCACTTGGAATTTAATTTAAGAAGGCAGCCACAAAATATCCAGATTTCAAATAACTTTTTATCATAATTATGCTGCTATATGGTTTAATATTATATATTTTTTCATGACATCGTATCAAGATGGAATTTTGACAAGCAAATTTAAAAAGATGTCTCTGCAGTGCAATTTAAGTTGCTCTTGTGAATTTAGTTGAATCATATCAGAGAACTAACATATTTCTACTTTTGATAAATGTGATTGTTCAGTGTGTCATATCTGAGAGAAATCATTTCTGTTTTAAAAACCTTAAACTGGCTCCATAAGATTTAAAATGACTGTGCAAGGTCCTTTTCTCATATTATGTAAATACATGTCATGTTCAGATCTTGTTGATTTATTATTGATTCTATTCATGTCTTATGTGTTCTATTAAAACAATACTTAATATTTACAAGTAACTAGATGTTATTTACCAGTATTTATTAACTTAATAATATTGATACACTATATCTGTATATGGTAAATGTATATATTCATATTATGTATTTATTTTACAAAAGGTATTTATTCAAATTGAAATATTTTATAATTGTTACATGGTTATTTGAACAACAATGTTTTCAGAATCTTCAAATGTTTACATGTACATGTCTATAATTTATTGAAATATATAGTCTAATAGTGTGATTCATTATTACAAAACCAATTATAGATTTTGTTCATTTTTGAATGGAACTATCTAAAATAGCCAACAGAAAAATTGCCAGTGAAACTACATGTATATATATTTTGACTAAAACAGATCAAATTAGGATTTTGAAATGGAAACCCAGGGGAGAAAATTAGGATTTTGAGAAACTATGGGGAGATCACTGTGTTCTAATTAACTTCATGTATTCTCTCAAATTATTCCATTCGTCTCAAGTTTACAAAATGTGTTTTCAGCATATGTTATTGATTTCTAATCATCACCTATATCTTGAATCTGTGTACAGTATTGTTAAATAATGGATCGATGTATTACAGTGTCATGTCTGATTACAGTGATTAGCAGTAATGATTCATTAAAAATAGTTCATCTCTTTATCTCTCAATATGATGAGTGTAAGACATGTCAGATGTAGATGTAGATGTATCTCATCCTTGATCCAAGGGTATTTCAATTCTTTTCATAGCTGCTATAGCAATGAAACCCTATCTTGAAGGATGGGCCTGTCTATTTTTAGGCGAATCTCAACATTCAATCAGGTTGTACATGCAATCAAAGAGAACAAAGGGTAATATTTGAGGAACAATATTCTTGTCATGTATATGCTGTATAGTACCCTGGGCAGTATTTGAGAATCAAGAGTAATTTAAATGGTGACATTATAAACTCCAACTTTTTTATTGGTGGCGTTTGACACCTGTAACAAATGGCAGGTGGTGACATTTTGCATGTTAATGCCTTGTTATTCAAGTTCAATTTGTAAATATTTTTACCATAAAAATACACTCAGATTTGTTTTAAGTGGATACTAGAAATATAACTCAATATATAGAGGTTATTTAATGGGAGGGATGGAATATGGATTTTATTCCGAGGGAAAATATGATATTGGCCAAGGAAAATATCATATTGACCGAGGGTGATAGCCCGAGTGTCAATGAATATGATATTTTCTGAGGCCAATATCATATTTTCTCAAGGAATAAATCCATAGTCCATCACGACCATCAATAACCTATTTATTTCATAATATTTTTTTTCAATTTTAATGAAGTCATCAACATCCTCTGTTGCATACCTAGACATATTTGTCACAGTAATAGACCTTTGTCACAGTAATAGACGTAAACTAGATGATAATAATTTCAATTTTCCAAACGATATTTTTACTTCCTGTAGAGATGTGCTAGACGAAAAGCGTAAAACTCAAGAGAAATTACCGGGAATATTTCTGATACGGGATCTGATACGGGATTTTTGCTGATACGGGATCCAATACGGGATCTGATACGGGATTTTGGCTGATACGGGATCTGATACGGGATTTTTCAAATAACACTTTTATTCCCTGTTATTTTCCCAGGGAAAACATGTTATTATGGAATAAAATAGATTTTGTTCTGAATCCTAACCATATCTCATTTTCACTGTAATTATCAATATGATAACCAGACCCCAGAGGCAATATCTTCTACACATCTTATTCCTAATGAAGCATGTGATTATTTTCTAGTCTGAAGCCTTTTTATTAATTAATAATTTTAGGCTACACATTTGTAGTATGAGAACATGCATGATGGATTGAGGGTAATATGAGATAGTTTCGTGGTTAGATGCACATGGGGCCTATCCTGATTATGATGAAAAATGATGTATACAGTTTGAGAATTGTACAGGGTGACACAAAAGAAATGACACCCACCTTACGTTGCATAACTTGTTTGTCTATTAACATATAGACTTGTCCTTTGGCATATTAAAGTAGACATAATGCAAAAGCACCTTGAGAAATTTCAGATGTGTAGCCCAAGTGGGTCAAATTTTATTAGCTTTACAACATTTGCTCTAGGCCTAAATGTTGTAAATGTCCATTCCTTTGCAGACACAAATGGATTCTACACAAAAATGCCACCCAGCTTTTGTAACATAACTTTGTAAATACGAATGATTTTGGCTTGTACTTTCAGGGAAATGAAGTCTATTCAATTAAACACAAAATAATATAGTTGCCATTGATAAAATCATTATAACTTATTTCCAAAATTATGTTACAGAGGGGAGGTGTCATTTTTTGTGTAAGATCCAGTTGTACCATCAAACGCTCATCAATTTGCATCTAGGTGAGCTAGTCATCTGAAACTTCTTGTGGACTTGCAAAATGAATTGTAGTCTTAATATGCGAAAAAGAACAAGTCAGATTTTTTCAGACAAAAAAGTTATGAAACATTATGAGGGTGGGTGTCATTTTTTATGTCACGTGGTATTATAAGGGACTACTATCAAGAAAAACACTCACGGTTCTATTTTCCATTTGTTCAATTTGACAGTTGCTTTCAAAACCAATATTATTTATCTAAAATGGAATTCTAAGCTGTTTAACTCCATTTTGCATTATACATGTATTTCTGTTATCTTTTACTTATGAAAAAAAAAGTTTTAGTTATTTTTAGAGATTACCATGGAGAAAAGGTTCTTTATAATGATGGAGTACTACTCTTAGAAATAGATTAAGTTATTTTGTATGCAAATGAGGTCTGAAGTGTAAAAATACATGTATTGTTGTAGTTACAATATAATAATCATTAATTAATCACATTGCATGAGTTGGAGAAATGTTTTACAATAACAGATATAGTGCAATTGTTTAACAACAATATATTCTTCAGATAAATCAATGATCATAGTTTATACATATTTATTAAGCCATTTCATGGGTTCGATCAATACTACACAGGCACAAGTTCTACAGTAATAAATGACACACTGATAATGTAACAAAATTGAAGGTATGATACATGCAGAATATGATAAAAAGTGGATGTCTTATTTTCAGATCTGTTCCCTATTACAGATCTATTACATCAGTATTAACCTTGAAAGTCAAAGCATTTTCTTGAAATAAAAATAAAACTCTTGAACTTCTTAAAAATAACAAGCAAATAATGATATTGTACATTTCCATCAATTCTTAAAAAGTCATCCTAACTGCAACTTTATATAGCTGTCCCTATATTATTATTCTGCCTGCCGTAAAGTTATGTGCTCCATTGCTTGGTATATCCCAGGTGATCAGCAAACTTTTTTTGTATGTACTATGGGGATTTGTTATATAAATGAATACAATTGTAACATCTGTAGAAAGCATTTAACCACTAAATCCATTTATACATTAGGCTATATTAAATGTAAATCATTAATGATTTCAGAGATATCCAGAATCACTAATTGTTCTTCTGTTATTACCCACTGCTATTGTTGTTCTTCTTTTCTGGAACCAAACTTGTTTTTTATTAACTTTAGTTTCCATGACTTCATCACTAGTCCCTGAGCCAGAATGTGTGGACCCTGAATCAGTTGAGGAACGACGTTGTTTTAATTGTGGGTCACCACCATTGAATAGTTTTCCAATTTTATTTTTAGATTTTGACATCTGAGTGATGAAGTCCCCAACACTGTATCTTCTTGTGATATTATTATGGGGTGTGTCATGGACGGATGGTGCGGGGTTCATCAGAGACCGTTGTTCCCGAGGGGAAATAGCATTTAACCCTCCTACACTATATCTCGGTGAGGGTTCAGAGATCGCACTCTCTTCTGATTCACTGCTACAGCTAGGGGGTCTCACAGTACCTTTAGCCATTGAAACTGTATGTGAAACAAAATCATCAACACTTTGTCTTCTTTGAGAGTTGATATGTTGGGCCATAACCTCAGTTGGATACTGTCTATATTGTTCCAAACACCTGTCATTTTGTGGGGCATACTCAAGAGAATTGTAATGTTGTCTGTTTCCAGGTGTCGTTTTCAACCTGTCATTGTTTATTCTTCCAGTTGTATTAGTATCAGAGTATTTAGCCATTGAGACAGTATGAGAAATAAAATCATTGATACTTTGTCTTCTCATGGGCTTGGAATGCTGAGCATTAACACCAGGATAAAACTGTTGCTCGATGGCTCTGTTATTTTTTACACTGTAATCACATTGTTCAACATCACTGTGATGTCGAGCTCTCATTGGTCTTTGTGGAACCTTTGTACAAATTCGTCTATTTTCATCTGATGTTGACAGTGAAGGCCTCCTTGGAATATTCAAACTTTGAGTCAACTCTTTAGGAGAAATGTAACTTTGCCTTCGTATTGTATTGTTTTGGAAATTCTGGGAGTGTTCCTCTTGTGAGGACTCATCCGAGTGGCACTCTGGGATAGTCTGTTGTTGAGATCTATGTAAAGGAGGGGATATTGGGGAAAAAGTCTCAAGGGTTCCTGAACTATTGAAACTACTTAAATGAGAAGAGCAGTCAACTCCTGAATCTGCTGATTCAACCTGTTTATTTACCAATGTATTGGATATGTTCAAAACTGGTTGGCTCATTCTTTCTTGTTGGCATTCAAAATAATCAGACTCACTGTCATCGCAATCACTAGTGTTCAAGGTAAACTTCATCAATGTATCCAGACTCTCACATGATCCAACTTCCCCTACTGTGCTGAGCATGGACACAGGCTTAACTGTTGGCAAATGTTGTTTTCTTAGTGGCATTGCTGAGATTTCCTCTGGCAAAGATGCATCACAGGAGTCAGTCTCTGTGGCCCCAACAGAGTTGATATCAGTATTATCATCAACCTAATAACATGAATAAGAACATTAAATCACTCAACTTAAAATAATAATGTACATGTATTCTAAAATCTTGTTTTAATACAGTATGGTATTACCTTTACATTTTTTTGGATTGTACATCAAATATTGTACCTTGTTATGAACATACAGTAATTGTAATTTTCTGTTGTTTTGAGGAATTGATATTTTTTGTTTTTTATTTTTTGATGTTAGAAGTAATATTCCAATAATTACTTTGTTATTTTAATGATTTGGAATATAATTTACCTGTTGGATTTCCTCAAGGATCACCCAGTTGCCATCGGGATCTTGAATGCAGTACTCAGTTGCTGTAACCTCTACAGGGTGACACCCAAGAATGGGAACAATATCATCTAAGTTGGCAATTTTAAACCTAAGGCTGGCTGTCCGAACTGGAAAAGGCACTAGAGAGGTCGAGGCCTTCAAGGCAAGCTGAACCTCAAACCCTGGCTTTGTGTAAATAGAGAAAGCGCAGAATCCTGGCTTGGAGATCTCAACTTCACTGCCTAGAATCAATCTATAGAAATCAACCATGGCTGGGAAATCCCGCGTGAAATATTGGAAACGAATGTACTCTGTGTCTGTGTGAATTGGGTTAACTGCCCATAATGGTTGACCTGGAGAAGGCGAATAAAATGCCTGGACACCCATTGATTGTTTTAAACCATTTCTGTTAACAGCTAACTCAATCTTATGATGAAACTTCCAGTTTTTCTTTGACTGGAGTAAAATCTTTGCTTCATCGTAAGTAAGCATTCCTTCTTCGTGTAAGAACTGAAGCACAGATAAAGCTGGTGTGAGAACCTTACCCGACTGACATTTTGGTAGATCTTGTGCCTGTTTCATTAAAGTATCAGAAAGGATCTTGTTGTCAGGGTTACTCAATTTGACATTTATAAAATGAAGACCTGGGTCCATATATTCCAGTAGAGGCCCTAGAGAGCCATGTAGGGTATTATATTCATCATTGCTCTGTGCGAGAATTGTCATGGAACATTGATGAGGGTCCCTTTCCTCAGTTGTTGATACAAAATCAATTACCTCTCCATGCTCCATTTTGATAAGTCTTTTTGAAGGTATTATGTATTGTTTTATATCACTGATGTTGTTGCTTAGATTTTACGAAGTTTATATAGTAGTGATGGTCCATTGTGTAATAATAGATGAATCCATTCAGTTCAGTATTGTTTCCTTTTGCGAAGTCATATACATTGTAGTCCTGAAATAAGACAACAAAGAGATATTTGTTTTGCAACAATAACTTTATTCCCAAAAAAGAAAAATTGGTAAAATGAATCTAAATAGCCTACTAAATAATTGATCATATAATAGCGTGACCCAAAACAGAACCCACAAATCTTTGAATAAAGTGTTGGGATTCTGCTTTTTGTGTTACCCTATATTTCATCACCACAACAAAATGTAAATCTCATTTCACATTAATTTTTTAGTAGAAATGGTGTATTTCTGATTGATATTTATTTAATTAATACAAAATTGCTTTGGTTCCCTGCACCTTTGTATCAGTTAGCAGAACAATTTATAAAATGACTATGTAATCAATAATAATGTTAAAAATGTTAGCATTGTAAATGGTTCACTTAGCCTCAATGAAGTACGAACTGAAGTAATGACATTGTAATATAAATTAACAAGGGATTAAGGTAGAATTTATTTCTAGAATGTAAAAACAGAGAATTTTAAATTGTACATTTTCTAAAAATACCCAATTTATCCTTTCCCATTATGTGAGATCAAAGACCTCTGTTTGTTCTTTTCTCATCCTAACAAACAGAATGGTGGCAGGGCCACTTCTAAAAATATTTTAAAGGTTCATCTAGAAAGAATAATCCAACTTTCAGATTTAATCAATTTTTTAAAACTGATATTAATTTAATTTGTTTATTTGGAGTAATACTAATTTATTGTCTGATTCTCATTAACATTATTTAGTGTTTATGAAATATTTGATTTAGCATCGCAATCATATTTTATACAATTAACTTTAAAAATTAGGTCCCATAACCATCAACTATAAAAACATCTGGTATTAGTCTACAAAATATAAAATAAAATGTGTCTCAAGGTAAATCTACATAGTGAGAATTCTGATGATTACAATAACCAACTATAACTTTTATGTGGAGTTATGTATATGTGTGTTATATGTCTGAAATCAAAATATGTTGTTAGAATTATGAAGAAATCACATTTGAACTTTTCTGAAACTCCGGAGCTGCATCATGTGTATATCTTACCCTAAATTACACAAAATCCCTCAGATGTGTTTTTCATATCCATTCTAAAATAAATTATGTCTTTTCGTTTTCTTATACTAGCTGAAATTGTGAAATCTGCCTTATTCTCCATCCACTGTATGCAACAGATCTACTGAACGAGATAATATAGTCTTACGAGATGATTTTATCTTGTGTCAAGCCTCTAGTGTTTTGTTAACATAAAAGTTATCACAGAATAAATTTTGCAGTCGGATGTAACTAAAGTCTCTAATAAAATATTCATGTCTTTTTTTCGATTAAATCAAACATTCAATAATTAGATACACTATTATGGCTGTATTTCCTTATGTAAAGTGTAAATGTTGTCGTCAAATTTAACATTTGGTTAATGAAGAAATGTTCAAGTTTCCAAGGGTTGAAGGGAGAGTATGAGAGAGCGTCCTATGGGTAATCTAATTATGGCAACTTAGGACCTCAGAAACCCTTGCATAAAAATAGAGGTAGGTTCAGTGGTTAGTTTAGTCTTAGGTCAATTTTGTATATTGTAGTTTGTAGTTTTTTAGTGACAAAAAAGATTTTTTGTAATGACATCAGAGAGTCAATAAAAGATATATATATATACATGTATTATGCATGGTGACAGAAGCCTGCTTAGTTGACTATGTTTACTATCTGCAAGACACAAAGCATTATCTATTTGTTATTTATTTATTTGTTCATTTATTTGTTTATGATTTAAGGATGTGTATTTCTATAAATTATAAGTGGAAGAAAAAGTATTTATTTTGAATTCTTATAAAGAAATGGGTAAAATATCAAATTAGGGTTAGATTTTTTCAGAGGGCCTTATCCATTCCTTTGGCCTCTTGGAATAATATAATTCAAACAATGGATTAAGGAAACATTTGCCATTTATAAACTATTGACCCACTTGAAGGGATTAAGAGGTGGATTTCAACAATAGTTGAAAGTAAATCCAAGTTGAGCCAATTATCCTTTGTTCATATAGAAGTTTTAATACACAAAACTTCGAAACAATACAGTTTTTGTGGATCTAATCTATCAAAAAGAAATAATTTAATACCCATGATTTGCTCAGATATAAGACATCATAATCATACTTTGTAACTTGATATGTTTGACTTATTCTGACTCATTGTGATTTTATGAATTCATATCTGCTTAAAATGACTAATTATTACTTCATTTTGGAAAATTCATTTATAAGATTTGTTTCTGTTTTTGTTGGAAAAGTATTTTTATGTAAGTTGTACAATTTGGGAGTCTTGAATTTACATTCGAGTATAAAAGGTCACGTAATCATTTGTACTATAAAGTTGTCAGTCAATCATTATCTATAGAGAGATTTTAGATTTTTCAGATTTCATTGACCTATAATTACAAGCTTATTTCCCCTTAGTCAAAATATATTATGTATAAGAGAAAGGTCAAGATCATATTTCAATATAATAATAACAGAGGTTTGGTTCATTAGGGTTACCTATAGTATTCAATTAAAGCGGCAACAAATGATAGTGTGTAAAATGCTAGCAGCAATCTTATCAATAAACAAGTTGATGTGGTCCTTATAATTTATTTAATGCCTAAAAAGTGAGATAGCGCATCAATTATGAAAGTTATCTAATAAGATGTAGAAAAGTTAAATCGTCATAGCAATTAAATGATATGGAGTGTTATGAGCAAAATATATTTTAAAACTGTGACAATGTTGCCCTTAACTCTTCTTATATGTTGTTGACTCTTTAAGTTAGGCTGTGTAGAATGTACCCTTTGCATTCGTTCGACTTCACTTTTTAAAAGAGAGCTTCATCTATAGGCTATAACTAGACTCTGCGCACAGGGTATGTGGAATGAATATTCCGCTGGTTAGATTTCTTTGACATTTCATTCCAATCTGTCTACCTTAACTATTCGATGCTCCCTGATAAGTTATTGTGATACTTAAATGTCAAAGTTAACGTTTGCTATAGAACTACTAAATATTGCAGTATTGTTATTTGTGTTTCTCAAACAACCATCATCTTTACCACTGAATTATTTATACTCACAAAACAGATGGAAATTTCAATAGCTCTTGAGGCATTGCTCATGGTGGTTGCTATTTTAAAGCATAGACTATATTCAGAAGCTTTTAATGCATCTTGAAACAATAGATTGGATTCTAGATGTAGTCTGTTATTACATGGGTAAAGAATTACATTGCAATTTTTCAGTTAAAGGTGCAACAATTAGTGCAGCGACATATATTGTATGTATTTTTTACAATTCAACGATCAAGGACCAGTGTCAAAATAAAAATTATATTTAAGTTTGGGTATTTCATCAAGACTTACATCTATTTTTATTATCTACAAAGAAACCCCCTAGATAAACATTATCTAAGCTGATATTCCTCTTGGAACACGGTGGATCTTAAAAATATAAAAGTGGATTTCCTCCTTTTGAAGCTTTGAACTGAATTTACACTTCTTAATGCTGAAATTGATAGTTTATCCATACATTTTAAGAAAATAGGTATGTCAAAGAAGATGTTAAGCCAAATGTTGCCTTGATAGCTCAGAAAAAACATTTTCCTATTTTCTCTCTACAGGCCAGGTACGAGTTGTCTTGGGTACGACTTGTCTTGGGTACGAGTTGACCAGTTACCGGTAATACAATGACTATATGCAAGATTTACCCGGCAAGCCATCCTTGTTCAATTACAAGGAAGGACAAGATGTGAATGGAGAAGCAAGATAAGTCCAACAAAGTGCTACGTAACACTGATTATAGAAATGGTCTTTTTGCTGATCAAACCTGAAAATGGCCAGATGCACATTACAATATTTCCAATAAAATCTCTCAAATATTTAAGTATCATGTCCATAAGTATTTTTCCAAACACAAGTAAGGAAAATACAACACCAAATAAAATTTTTTGTATGTTTCCTTACCTCTTCTTTCCTAATATGCTAATACCAGAAAAATGTAAGTTTCATCTCAATAAGTCCTAGCATAATGAGAAAATCTGAGCGATATTTTAAAAATATAGGCTCCCAGTCCCAAATATATGAATATTGGCATATTACCACTTTGATTAACAGTCTTTCCCATTGATTAAAAAATGAACACCTTTTCAAAAAGTTGATACCAGTAGCCTAAACCCATTGAAAGATTCACTTTAGAATTTTCCAATTTTCAGTTGAAAATTTCAATGTTTCCATTAACAAAAATAACATATCATTGATAAAAATCTCATTGATATGAATTATTAAGATATTTACAATCTGTTGTATACGTGTACCTTGTAGGGGGGATTTCTCTAAAAATAATAAACATATCACTTCAACTTGTATATTTTGTAAATATTATTGAAGCTGTCGTTGCCATGTTCTTAGAAATAACACTTGAATTGTTAGAAGTTATCTGTTGATTTCTAATCTTAAATTAGAAGCTCTACAAAAATAGAATTCAATAGCATTTCAATTCTTTAATGAAAGTTCACATTTTCTTTCACATCTTTATTGGCTTGGGTCAGATTGACTCAAAAGGATTTTCATCTTTTTGTACTATTCTGGTAACCCTTGTGGACCCCTTTATGTTTTTGTTTAGAATGACTGAAGTATTTTTGAATTTGATACTATTTTATTTTACAAACTAGACATTTCTGACGTTTGACATTTCATGTTCTAAAAATACTCTGGTTGTGTTAGAAGAGATTGGTGTATGACATTAGGATTACGGAGTTTAAAAGTGCATATAAAATCGAAACGCCAACCTATACGTATGACCAATCGCCCATACAAATGCGTTGCATAGATATTTTCCGTTCATGTTTAGGTTGTGAAAAACATTGCAAACTTAAACGACCTAGTTTCTTTGTACCTTGACATCGTGACATCATCTTGATCATCAATATATTTTATATGACTTATATGTACCTGCTTTACATACAGCATTATGCCATATACTCGTAAAGGTTTCTAAGTTATTAAACAGTACTGACATTCAATGCTCTTGCTGTTACGTATTGAAAATCATTTTTGCTCATTATTCCACAGTTATGATAAAGACAAAAAAAGAAAATTGATTTTCTGGTGACGCTGCATGATCCCAGTGTTTCTGTGTTTATACGGAATATTTCAAATTGTGCATGCAATGTTGGCTAATGACAAATCCATCGATACTGGATATCTCTGCGGGTGAAACGAATGTATCCAGGGGCTTATAAAAGAAACTAGAACAGATGACTGCTCACAGCTCAGTCCGAGGCTCAGTCTTTAATTAATCATTCTATGTTAGTAGATCGTACATTAAAGCCTACATTTTTTGTTTAATAACATGTTTTTCAAATCTTGAGTTACGCCACTCCCCGGCATTATCTAATTTGCTGTATTAGTATAGGAGAGGTAACACAATGACTAAATGCAAGATTTAGCCCGCAATCCATCCTTGTTCAATTGCAAGGAAGGACAAGATGTGAATGGAGAAGTGAGATAAGTCAGAGATATAGAGTATACATTTATATGTCTCTGGATAAGTCCAACAAAGTGCTAACGTAACACTGATTATAAAAATCGTCTGATCAAACCTGAAAATGGCCATATGTTGCATAATCAGATAATTGAGGGTTTTCTAGAGAATATTTGCCAATTCTGTGATCAAATTCTTCAATTCCATTTCAAAATGTTCAAGCTCAATTATGATTCAATTACATGAATTAGGCCATTATTAATGAAAACATGTTTTACATATTGTATTTTTATAATTCTATCTTTGTGGATATCGTTTCCAGCTTTATGGGTTTAAGAGTTTCTAGTAAGTAGTGAAACTACGCAGAAGATTTAAACTCCCGTTAGGCAACAACTAACTATTGCGATCATTAGTTTACTAGAAAAAATTTATGATAAATATAAATTTTGTTTTGGCGAAATGTCATTGAATATAAAAATGTACGTAGGCTATGCATCATAATTAATTCAACAAAAAGTGACATTGTTCTGCATGGATGATAAATATATCCTATTAGCATTCAATAAATAATTTACAGAGAATAAAGGAAACATTTTAGATAATGCATTCATCACTGTACGACAGTTAGATTAAAAAACAACTCACCTGACAATTCTATGCATAAACAACACACAGAATTTTCTATCAATAAAATGTTCCATTCAAATTGATCAAGCATTTATCTTTTGATAAATTGATTTCTTTTTTTCTTAAAATTATTACGTCTTTCAAGAGCCACTTCACGCCATACTTCTTTGAGATTTCAATTGAAATGGATTTTCTTGAATAAAAGCTCCCTTATTCATGATATTGGATGACGATTATTATTTAACAGTTTAGTGTAGACCTTCTCACTATTTATTGTACATTATCGTAGCATGTGGTATCTCTGCCAGATCATTTTCTGTCATCTATGATTGTTGTTCAGACAGTGATAATTGTTTTTTATTGTAAAAGTTGTTGCTAATAAGCGCTGACAGTTTTGCAATAATATTTCACTTTTATATATAAACTTTATATGATTGTTTTGTAACGTACATGGACACGATGAACTTTATCATTGCATGTTACAAATGTATGTTCCCAATCTCCCCCATCTTTGCTTAATTTCATGGTAACAATGGTCTGTGTTATATCAAGATATGCACAACTCGGAGAGATCATTCTAACAACGTATAATCCAGCGATAACGTTGTACTTTTTCAGGGTCAATTTGCCAAATGAAACAAAAACATATCACAAAAACTAAAAGCTCACTAGAACATATCCGAGATTTACTGTGGCATATGCCTTCATCGGGATTCACATCGTCGTAAGATGTTCTTCATCCTAGGTTTCAGTTGCTATAACAGATTTAAAAAACTAAACCTAACACTCACCTTCTCCAAGTTTTCCTCCTCTAACATATTTTATTTATTTTTATTAAGAATTTATCTCAGTATACGAGAAAATTGTAAAGTAAATCCCATCAATTGCCCGACGGCATTAAGATATGAAGATGCAGATACGGAGACAAATAAGACATCCGACTAGATCGCGTATCTATGAATCAGCTCATAAGTTACATTTTACCTGAAGTACCTGCTATTAATTCTCATCAATTGATCACCTGTAATTATCTCTTTTATTTGTAGTCTCCCACAGTGACAAAATGGTTTTATGAATTTCTACTTTATACATTTCGATGTATTTCTTTTTTTATTTCAATTATTTTTACCGAGGGATCTGAATAGATACCTTAGATATAGAATAAACACTAACTCCATTTGGTTTTGTATAGAATTCTGTTTTAGAAAAACTCTATTGAAATTTTCAGATGTATGAATATTTAATGGTAATTGATTGGAATCGATTGTAACATCTGTAACAATTCATTGCATCGATAGATCGTAATTGCTTTGTTTCACTACATTATCTTAACAAGGCTTGCGTGTTTTGTTTTTCTTACCAAAATATAAAAATTGAATAGACTAGTCAGCTCCCATTAAGGAGTTGGCCACGCCCATGAAAGTACCCGAAATAGCGAATTTCACATTAAAAAAAAACTTTTGTAAATAACAGGTCTTCATCTTCCATAATTTATATTAGTTCCCAGAGCGTCTCAACTGACCTCTGGCATCTGAACTGAGCCCATGACCGATATATGTTGGTTGGGAAGAATCGTGGGGTGGAAAGACTTCAAAGAGTTTTTAGGGAAATTGATATTTATTGAACATTGATTTAACTTTGATTGACCTTACAGCGATGCATGATAGAAACAAAACCATAACATATTGCGAAAACACATTATTTCTCTTTATATTATGGAAAGAATCGAGAGCTGAACAATTGCAAGCAATATAACTACTTATATCTAGTATCCAACCTTATTTTCATTACAATCTCAAATACCTCTTGTGGTAAAGTGACTACAAAATTTTCAATGCGAATATACAGCAACTTTCATAGAGAAAAAAATCATCACAAAAATGTAAAATAATTTCTTTAAATAAGGTATATTTTGAAATGCTTTGGCATGACAAAATGAGGCAAGATGCCAAATTGATTAATATGATACATTTTTTAAAAGTTATACTTTGAACAACTTTCTCGTACAGGCACTCTACTCTGGTGGTTTTATTGAGGATTCGTTTATATTGTCTGTTGTATCAGACTAAACTTGCGGTGATGAATCGGCAATCTAGGTGACTTTGTCATTAGTGCAGAGCAAGAACCCATTATGTTCTATGTTCGCTTTATTTGTAGCGAGATTAGCGGTTCCCCTTGATTAGGTCTAGCTGGCAGGTTGATACCCGGGGCTGTTATGATTGTCTCATCCGTACATTAGTTGGTCTAGTACTATCAACCCTCTTGCCTCTCTCAGTACTGTTGTGGTATCCTACTCTCTAGTCTTGCCTCAAGACTGTATACCCCCCCCTGTCAATTAAGCTTGCTGCATAGCTAGGAGAGGTTCGTCAGCATCAGACCCAATTATCTAGTAAAGGGGTGTCCTCGGGATTGTCCAGGGACACTATTGGTAGAGAATCATACATGAAGCTTCTCATTCTCTATCGCCACAACGCGCAATTTCTTCTCTCATCAGCATGGACGTTATCCCCGGGAAAAGTAACTCGAAAACAGGGGTAATTCACCCAAATTACCCCCCACGCTCCTTTGGACGCCCATGTGTTTGCCGAGCATCTCAAAAATAACGCATTGCATAAAACTCTAGGGTCTATTTTAGAACTCTCGAAAATACTCTCTCGATCGGTTTGTTGTATTTTTAACCAATTTTTCGGAAATGTTGACATATTAAGTGCATTTTCAATGACGTTCTTTTACATAGTACATGTACTTGTTTTTTTATCACTTTCATACTTTTGAAATTCCAGGGGGAACTGACCCCCGGTGGTAGACGTTATGAGGTTGGCATTGTCAGGTTTAGGGTTTATATTCTAGTACTGTAACTGTACAGCTTTTTTCACATGTCTTTTACTGAAAATAATAGCACTTTTAAAATGTGATTGCTTAAAACGTTATGAGTTTGCTTTAAAAGTACACCGTTTTAAAGCCATCATGTAAAAATGCACATGTGGCCAATTAATCAGCATCATCATTTAGATATAGAACATGAACATGATATAGAACATGAATCTAGAATTAAAACGAATATTACATTGCATGCTATTAACGGGCCATTAAAAAATCAATGCAACGTGTCTGTCCTGTCTCTGATCTTCTTTGTTTTCTTGGTGTTGCCTTTTGTGTTTTTTAAATCTGTTTTACTATTTCATGTATTTCACTATGTTTGAAATCCTGGGATTTGGTGCAAGACTACCTGAATGTCTATACAGTCAATGAACAGAAACTGTCATACATTTACAATCTGACAGTAATGGTATTTTTATGACATATTTATGATAACCTTTATTGAATCATTTATGTTATGGGAATTATTATATACTAAAGCTGTAATTGTATAAATACCTGTAATCTAACGAATTCGCTCTATTGTTGTTGTTAAATATCAATAGTAATCAGAGTTTCTTTTGGATCCAGGCACTTAATGCAAGAATAAATGGCTAAATAAATAAATATGATGCAGATACAAACAAATATAATAATGTTCAATATGAGTTTAAAACACATATACGGTCCAACTGTATTGATATTAAGAAACATTAATAATGGTTCATCCTCTTATGGTTGCCATGGGAACAGAACAAAATCACAGAGCTTAAAAACGTCAATTAGTTTGTGAAGATATTAACAATGACAAGCACACATTGAAGCTTCTACAAGGGCATGCAATAACGATACTGTGAAAATTGCCTCTAGCATCTTTGTGGTCGTATGACACAAAGTTTATAATTCATTGCAATTTCTTGAGAAATATTTTTATGAATGCTTACAAAGACGATACCCTTAAATTATCTTATTTTATTAAGATTTAGATTTCAGTTCAACTTACCACGAGCAATCAAACGTTAGGAATTTTCCAAATACTAATCCAAGAAGGACTTTTTACTAGCCTATTTAACATTTTTTGCTCCGATTTTTTTGATTTTTTGGATAAATTGCTTCAGATATTTCACATTCACTATTTGTTGTTATTGCTATTTATTGTGACCTGATATTGAGATTGGCTAGCAAGTTTAAACATTTTTAAAGCATTTTGTGTGGGGTACTATCCTAGTCGATCACCCTCCGAGTATACATACTCAAAGATGGGGAATACCCCAGAGTACATCTCCAGGTTCTCAATTCCATTACATGAAGATGGGATATTTCCTCCTCTTGTGTTCTAACTTCAATACCAGTGGTGACATCTTTTTCAACTAATTTTTTATTTATCAACAATTTGCCTGGCAATTGTCATGAATGATATCTCAGTGAAATGCAGTTAAGGATCTGCATACAGATGTGTAAATTCTACAAAAATAATAAATAAACATAATGAAAATATCCAGAGGAAACAATGTTTAGCTACCCCTAGGACCTCATACAACATTTCCAGGAGAAATATATACTCATTTGAAATAAGTTATAGAGGCTACAAAAACAATGTACATGATAAACCATGACATCTCATTTCTTCTCAGCCCTGAGAAACAGAAAGATGCTAGGAGTAACAGAATGCAATGTACCAAGTACGAGCTCTATTAATTCTGAAGTGTTGTATTCTATTGTATCCTTAGGTGATATTTTTTGTATACTTTGTAAGAACAACATGAAGAGTGTTCCTCAAACTAAGTATGTTGATTTTAACGAAATACCTAGAAGTTTGTTTTGATATATGTTAAGAAATTTTGTCTGATCCAAATGGCACTTTGACAGGCCAAAAGTGCTCAGATTAGCAGATGTTCACATTTGGAGGTTTATCTTCACATGGGAGTCAATGGGAGACTACAATTATGGGACTAAGAAAGTGTTCACATTGAGAGGTGTTTGGATTATAGAGATGTTTGGATGTACAGGTTTTACTGTATGTGTAAAATGGGCATAGAACTGAACAAAAAATATCTTAGAACAATTAAAAATCACAATATATTGAATAACATTTGTGGTGACATGGTGATATTGATGTTCATGTTTATATACTAGACTGTAGATGTTTTGTCAGAGATGTTGATGTTAATATTGAAGTTCATACATGATGAATAGTACATAAATACTATTGTTTACTAAGACTTATCCGTCTCATCATATATGTATGTAGTATATACTACATATTAGATACACATAATTTACTTAATTAGACTAGTCTATAGTTGTATATAATTCAGCTATCATCCTGCAGTCTTTTATCACAAGCTTGCTTTAATTCCACAGTCTTCTATCATTGGAATAAGTTTCCCAGCATTGTGAAGTGATTTAGTCTCGCTACCCCCTCCTATACACTTTCCATTGATGAAAACTCTTGGTACCTGTAAATACAAAAATTTAGATGTTTTCATTTGATTTGTTTATTTAAATACAATGAAACCCATTGAGTGAAACATCTCTATAAGTGGAACACATTTGTTTGGAAGTGGAACACTTTTCAGAGTCCCACGACTAATTTACTTGATCTTAAATGAACCTCTACAAGAGGAACACCTCCCAAGTGGAACACTTTTCAGAGTCCCAGGACTTTACTTGATCTTAAATGAACCTCTACAAGAGGAACACCTCCCAAGTGGAACACTTTTCAGAGTCCCAGGACCAATTTACTTGATCTTAAATGAACCTCTACAAGAGGAACACCTCCAAAGTGGAACACTTTTTACCATAGGTTTCCACTTAGACAGGTTTTACTGTATAATGATCTAGCACTGTGTGTAAGAAAAACCTAGAGAATGACGAGTCTTTGAACTCTAAGACATGATGTTATTGCCAACTATACAGTATAGCAATTTACAGTAAGACATGTTATACTTGAGCTATTAATCAGACATTATATCCTAATTCTTGCATAATTATGAACTATATACATTACCGTAGTAGAGCCTGTCATCTTTCCTAAGATACTTTGTATTTCATAAGCATCTGGTCGATTATTGATCTCTAAGGCTTCATACGTAGCTCCAGCATTATTCAATGTTTCTTTAGCCATCCGACAAAATCCACAGGTAGTTTTGGAGAAAACCATGACACAATTTCCATTAATCTTTTCCTTAACAAATTGTTCTAGCTCTGGGTTAGATGATCCTGTATCGGATGAAAACAGTGACCCCATGATGTTACGTTGTGACACTCTTAGCAGACTGCTTCCAGTGCACTTTACCAGTGTGCGTAAACTGTTCATAGAACTTAATCACTGTTAGAGATGACAGGAAACAACTGAAAATGAAAGAGTCTGTTAATTATTCAGTTATTACTGTATGTTACATCATGGGCTTTCAATCTAGTTGAAAGCCCATGGTTACACCATACATTATACTGATACCATTTTACATTATATTAGATATGGTTCAACATTTTAATAACAAAGACTATTCAAATTTTGGAGTCCTATTAAATTAAATCCATAAATGAGATTTGCAAATAACAAATCTTTCTCCTCGACTCTGGTCATGAGGAGAACCAACTCTAATTGAAAGTCCATGGGAGTTACACTGTACTCGAGTCTCTAGCCAAATTACTTGTGGCCGGAGAATAAGGTAACATGGGAGAATCAACAGGCACCTACTAATTTTTCAAAACAACTATTTTATTTACAGAACAAGAAAAAATTCGCTTGAACATAACTTAATCAGCAACATCTATCAATATTTAACAGGTCAAGGATTCTTTTGAAATTGAGAAAGTCTGCTAAAGGAATCCAATTATTGAGTAGCCATTCGTGTCATCTTTGAAGTCTGATCTGAATTCTAAACAATTCAAAATGTGCTCTGGTAAGAATGGAACGACTAGGAACACAACGAATTACTATTCAATGCAATCTTGTTCTACAAAATCAAAAATAATGACAAAATTATGTAAAACCTGAATCTTGCTTCCTTGTTTACAAAAACGAGATCTCGCTTCAATTAGTCATGTGATCAGATTTCAAAAACTAATTAAACTTAATATAACCATATTTTGGGCATCAAGTAATGATCAAAACCACCAAATAGACTATATTCTAATCATTCATTTTTCAATGAGCTGTTTATATACGTTTAAAGTGAGGATTTTATTCTTGAAAAATAATGACGTCATCGAATTCTCGTTTATTCCAATATGGTGGACGTCTTTCAGAAAATAAAGACATTGACGTATATTTTTGCTAGTTTCTCACTTATTGGAAATTAATACAAGTAGAAAAGAATGTGGGTGAAACCTGAAGAAGTACTCCTAGCAAATGCACTATGGTATGCTTATTTAATTCTGTAGTTTATTTGATAATTGGACTTCTTTACAGAAATCCTCCCAGTTGCAGTTAATAAAAATTAAAAAAGATGATACTGATAGGCCTACCATCATCAGGTTACACGATATTGAAAGAGTTCTGACGATATCAATTGAAACTGTCACAGTGTCTGAGAAAGTTGTTATACGAGCATTTTATATGTCTAGAATCTTTCGAATTATTTTTCGGATTACTTTGATTGTGAAAAATAAGGAAATGATATGAAACTCCCAGTTATCGAATGTTTCAACATGTGATACAGGAATATTCCATGGAAGGTAACATTGTGTCATCCACGAAAACGAAGCTTGAGTGGTGATACATGGTTACCTGAGTGGAATATTTCCTTCTCATTGTAAGCTGAAACGTGTGATGATGATTTAATCCCTTGTCTAGGGGTTTTTAAGCATTTTGATTTGGTCAGTTGTGATTGTAGGTAGTCTCTGTGTTTCTAGTTACCAGTATGTAATATGTATATAAATGGCCTTGTCTTTTGTAGGTGGGTGCAAGGTAGGAGGTTTTTTATGCAAAGCCTATGTAAACCCCTAGGTTCACAGGAAAACTCAATATAAAAGTTAATAACTTACCATTTTAGAGCTCTTGTTGGCATTTGGTCCCCCCATCTTGTTGGTCACATGACCACATATTCACCTATCTACTAACAAACAAAGAAGTTCCATATCCCAATGCTTTCAGTGTGATTGTACTGACGATCTTATTATTTTCGCGGAAATTAATTCAATCTGAAGTTTGAATATACAGAGAAAATCCTCCTGTTATCTGATTGGTCATTTAATTTGTTTATCATGATTGAACCTGATTGTCTGCCTGGTTAAAGGTGCGCACGGGCGCTTGAATGACTCAACAGGGATTTTGATCGCTAGTCAATGAATGTTGAAGGTCAAGATATATCGATGGTATGTGAGATATTATATGAACAATAATAATGGGGCATCATTGATAGTCTGGGTGAGACACCTATGGTATACTGCATCTTTATCATTTAAAAAAATAGATGTATGGTTTGGTTACAGCTCATTTTGAACACAACTGTATGATCACATGAATCATTTATGTGAAGTCAACCTGTCACTCAACCATATATTCAAAGAAAGTTAATGTTTTATTAAAAATGTTGTGGACATTTGTACCTAAATACACATTGTAGGAAGGGCTATTCAAAGGCAACCTTATTCGAGATATTACATGACAATACAGATAAAAGTACTAAAACATATAGTTTGATTAGGCATATGAAGGCCAACTTCAATTTATCCAATGTATTCATTAGTAATTACTTTTGCTTTTATATTCTTATGCTATTTATGGACAGTGAATTATAAGAATCACATCTTCTTTCTGCTTTTTAAATTGATCACTTTTACATTTAATCTAATATATCAATTCTTTTAAAAAAAACAAAATAAGATTTCATTCAATATAAAGGAAACATTGACTTGCTTTTGAAAATATCTCTCCCAACACTTCACCCACTCTCCAAACTTGAACAGTGAACACCCCATATTGAAAAATTAACCTGCTAAGTGGAACATAACAGTCAATTTTCCATAAATTTCAATAGTGATACTTATGTTAACAAAATTAACCTCCAACAGTGATACCTGGGTATGAAAACGGGCAATAACGAAATAATTGGCAAATTAGGATTTTAATGGATTACCATATAGTCAATTGGATTAACCTCCGTAGAGATCAACATGTGATGCTACCACTAATTAATTTGATAATTAGCAAATTAGAATTTTATAAGATTATCATTCAGCAAATTGGATTAAGAGATGGACATGTGATGCTCTTGCCTCTTACTTCTTGCTGTTTGTTTCATACTTAATAAGTAAGCTTAAGAATGTCAGTTAAAAAACAAATGAATTATTAGCATTAGGAACAAGTCTTTAAAACTTAATTGCCTTATCTTAGTGTCTGAGACTGGCAGGATGAGGAGGATTGAGAATGTCAGAAAACATTTTTGGCAGAATGAGGAGGATTAAGAATGTCAGATACCTTTTTGAGTAAAACAAATGGATAATTAAGGCTATATAGCTGCCCTGCAATGATCGGAGAATCTTATTTTCAGTGATACATATCAACTCTATATTAATCTTGTATGTTCGTTAAATCCCCGCAAACCCAAAACCTCCGTAAGTGGAACACCTCCTAAGTGGAACGCTTTTTGGCAGAACGGAGAGTGTTCCACTTACACAGCTTCTACTGTACTACAATTTCAAATATAAAAAGGGAAAAATACTGTTTTTCAGGGTAACAGAGAGAGCCAACCCTTACTTTGTGCTACAGAGAAGGAAGGGTCATGGAGGTGGTGGAATTACAGGACTCCTGGTTGGTACTCTGGACACAGTTCTTGATAGCAAGGTAAACGATACAATACTAAACTGTTATATATCTACCTACTGTATGATGTGAAATATGCCTTGAGTTATACCAATATAAACAGACTTTTGGAAGTAAAGCCTGTGATTGCATTTACTCAATAATAAATATCCAGTCAGTAAGATTACATGTGGTTGTTTCGAATTTACGAATTTGGACTATGGACATACGGATATATGTTTTTAAAAATATGCTCTTTATGTTTTATTCTATACAGAAACAGCCCTATAGAATACTCCATTGCACTCCTAGCTCAGAGATCAGTTACACAATTGCTGAAGCAGGGAGCAAGAAAGAAATATTCCAAGATTGGGAATGGCTGGAACAAAATCTCATGGAAACATTGGGTAATGAATATTATTACATCATTAATATGTTTCTCACTGGTCTGGCTAAAACTGATCACATGATTACATCTATTTTCCCGAATCCTCAATTTCAGACTGTATATTCCATTTTTCATAATTTTTCATACCTGTTTAAGTTAATCCACTCTGCTTATTTCACTTATTTTCATACTATTTCACATTAAAACATGGATGGAATTTAAATTTCATTTCATTTCAGCTGCATTTGAAGCAGAGGAAGATGCCATGGAGTTTGTTAAGTGCAAGATAGAGAGCTTGGTGGCCAGTGTATGTAGTGCAAGACAACTTGATGGTATGTACAGAAAAACATGTCATAAGTGGTTTTTATAATTATAAGCTAAGGCATGCGCATATTTTCATTGAAGTTTGAATAAGTATTGAGGTATGGAATGGCGTATTGTCGAAATGAAACTTGATTTTATATTTATATGGCTGCATTTAGCGTAAGGCATTCTTCAGGTCAATGACAACTTTAGCATGTTTGATATCACATCACACATAAAATCTAATGAAAAAATAATTGATTAACAGACATGACTGACACCTTTGAAATAAGTTTGGTACCCTCCAAGTGTAAACTTTTTTCCAACTCTACAATGTGTCGTTCTCTCTCTCCAAATATCTCTCCTGTTGTCATGTTGCTATGGTAACCAGATACCCACGTTACTTTTCAAATTAATTGCTTATTTTTACACAAAATAAAACTACTATATATAGGGTGGTTGAGGCCAAATATGAACAATTCAGATTTTTAGAGCAAACATTGCAGAACTTTTGGATCAACCCTCGTATGTTGTGCAACATGTAACACGCTGTCATTTTTGAATATCTTGATGCATACATATTCTGCCAAATTGTTGGGAACGATGTTTTGTATGACCGAACACTTGTTATTTTAGTTGAAGATGAAGAAACGAGTGATTTCAAAGCTGCTATGGGGAGATTCTGTAAGCTGTTCAACATGCCCACGGAAGAGAAGCTCGTAAACTGTAAGTAACTGACACACTTAACAGTTTTAATGAGGCAGTTCTGAAAAGTAATCAGTTCTATAATAATGATTTGATGTTGCAACATGACACCCTTTTTAACCCTGTAGTAGTTTATTGGTAGACAGTGTTTTTCCTAAGCGTCGGACCATAGGACATCTCCGGTGATGTGGGCTTCGGACTGATGAGTTTTATCAAGTAGCCAGTCCTCAATTATGCTTGTGTCCGGTTCCTAATCTAAAATCATTTCTTTACTCCCAAATTTGGTCCGATCGCTGTCTGAAATCTCATTATATCTACGGTAAAACCTTGAAATTCTAAAAATCATTTTAGTGAAATTGGCTGCAGGGGAGGATGTTTACGTATCATCATTTTTTTATCAGCATCAAACAGAAACTGTTCTCCGATTGGTTGATTAGACTCTTGGGTAATCATGTCGATTTTTTACCGCGTGAGGTTTTATTGGCTAATTCAAATCGGATGCGGTAAAAAACCGAACGCCAATTTGCGAACGATCCGGGTATTACGTTCACCCTTGGTTTATCTTTCGGTATCATTGCAAACTCTGATCGCTGATTGGTTGGTTAATTTTGTCATATATTGGATCGGTTTCGAGATTCCCATGATTATTGCGCCTGTTTATCAGGGCTATCGTGAAACCATATTCGTAAGCATGCAGACCCCATGGTGAGCCACGAGTGATGGCACGTGAATTTTAGTTGATCAACCAATCAAAAGCATTTTCAAAACGATAGAATTATGCGCATGCGCATTAATAATGTAAACTTTAAAGTTAATTTTTTGATGATTTTTTCAGAAATTTCGTCCGAATTCAATATAATTTGCAGTTAAGTAGGTCACCTTTAACATGTATAAAAACATGCGATTATGGGCTGATTTGAAACTGAATTCGCAAGAAATTCGCTCTAAAATTTGTTACTTTCATTTCTCTCTTAGTCTTGGACTGGTTAGTTTTCACACGGACCGGTGATTAAACTGAAGTTACAGGTCCGAATGTCCGATGAGTTTTGGTATGGACTGGCCAAAATGTAGAACCTGTCAGTCCGGTGGTCCTGTGATGTATTTTGCCTTAGGAAAAACACTGTTGGTAGATGCCAAAAATGATATTTGATATTTGTTGTGATACCCATCCACTTTCCTTAGGGAACTGATCGCAACTGACAAACATTAACACAGCAAAATTTCACCATCTGATTGAAGTGTAAGGATTTGTTAGAGATGCTTTATACCAATACTGAACACTGGTTACAAAACAGTATGGCTGTGAAGGATGGTGTCTTATTCTCAACTGTTGTTGAATAACGAAGTCAGTTTCATTAGAGGGAGGGGGTAAATTATGGTTTTGCTAGCGAAAAGCGTTAATTTTGTAATATTCAAGTGAAAGACAAATCAAATCAACATTTAAAATTTTATTAGGTGAGGGGATTATGGGTGAAACCATAATGAAATTAATTTCATTTTCCATGACTGTAGATAATTGGACAACATTCGTAACAATATGTCACAATTTCTTGGTGGTGACATAAAATAAGTGCTGAATCAACATTTCAATGTGGCTGTTATGTCACATACAATTCAAATCATTGATGAAGCATCCATTGGTTCAATGATCATTCATATTAATAATTCATCATTGAATATATCATAACTTATAACTTATAAGTGCTGGAATTGAAGTTAAATCAGTGCTGATTCAGTGCTGATTAAATAATCACTGAGTTAACTAATGGTGAATTCAATGCTTAGAATCAACATTAAATTTTGGAGATATTGAATCAATTAATGCCAGCGCTGAATTCAGTGCTGAATTGCAAATTGGTGTATTTTTAGAGATGTATAGAGTTATATGAATCTGGTTTGTCTGAAACAATGATATTAAGGTACAGCAAATATCTAGTAGGATTAAAATTTCAAATATTTATTCATGTTGTCACTTGACAGTATAATTCTCCAAATATAATTTGAAATGAATTAATGTAAATTGCTATGCATCTGGTTTTATATTATATGATAAGTTTTTTCGCAAAAGTTAATTAAATAATCTATTGTCTTTTAAGTTTCATATCTGCTTCTTTGAAGGAATAGTAATGATTCCCTTTGTTCGATATGGTGTCCGGCCATTGAAACCATGACATGCACGCTGCAAATTTTGGACACTCAGACCCTTGGTTGTATTTACCAAACAGATTAGCAACGTGACATGCTCCATACCAACCAGCTCCTCTATACACTTTCGCACAGCTTCGATGCCAGGTATCTTGGTCATTGTCTTTTGTGCTGAATTTCATATTTTGATGGAAGTCGGGATTACCTAAAGAATCCCCTGCAGTACCTGTGTAGCCCCCAATACGCAGCCGATAGCCATCAGTAGCATCTCCAACGTGGAATGTCGAATACTGGGCATAGGCTTCAGTGTTAGCTGGTGGCCACATCTTTAAATCAACATGTAGAGTGTATCTCCCTTGTTTCAGAACACTCACCAAATTATCAAGTCCAAGAAAATATTCGCCATTACGATCACCAAAACCTGATTGATATTCTGCATATGTTTTATAAAAGTCTACACTCCCATCAAAACGCCTGGAGAGATATAGCCATCCTCTTTTGCAATAAGCATCAAATTTTCTTCCATCAGCTGTCTGAATTTCTTTTACACCTGTGTATTCTGGCACGTCAGTGCAGTCTTTGGGCATCTCTGAAATAAATAGAACTTTTTGCAACTGTGATTGCTGGGATCATTTAATTTGTTGCCTGTACCTGGTGGGTAAGTGGATGGGTTAGTGGAAATCCACCAAGGTCCAGCTGATAAATTAAACAATCCCATTATTCCTTTCATAATCAGTGGTGTAGCTACGTGTGCGCAAAGTACGCATGTGCATACTCTCAAATTTACGAACAGAAAAATAAAATTTTCTACTATACTGATACATATTATGAAATAGAAATAGTGGATTTAAAAAGATGAAATCAAAAGCATAAGAAAGTACTAACTATGAGCAGGTATCAGTCAGTGCTTGATTTGCTGAAAAAGCACATTACATGCACCTTATACCGAAAGCCATTGTAACGAATGCCATTCCGACACGCATTGTACCAAAAAGCATTATACCGAATGGCTTTGCACCAGGCACATCGTACATGTAGATTCGATTTAGTTATGTAGATACTGGCGTAGCCAGCTTTCAGTCAAGGGGGGGGGGGGTGCGATAGCCAAAAAGATTTCTTCTATCTCATGGTTATATTTTTATTGATTATGGGGGAGGGGTGCGATCGCACCAATCACCAATCCACTGGGTATGCCTATGACATAGGTATGAGTTGGTGCTACTATTTGATAACCAATTGGTAAGAGAAGTCAAGCAGTGAATTGTATAGATGAAGCTTAAGCTAAAATAACCATGCTTTGTTATTTGATAATGGCATTGGCAGTTTTTCATTTGAATAACATTAATATGATTACATTCTGACTTATCAGAGTCTTGGTGACTTTTATTTTTTATATTGGATACTAGTTACTATATTACCATTAAAATATTTCTTTTTCACTATATCCCAATTGTAAGTTTCATATTTTAAAGTTATGTTGGATGTCATCACTTGGATTAATAATACTTGCTGTGGATCCCACAATGATATAATTATTAAAAATGGAAATAAATGTTGAATTTATTGTTTATTTAGTCAGGATCGGTAATTTGGGTAATATCCGAATTTCAATTTCAATTTGGGTTATATCCGAATTTCAACATCTTAATATCCTATGCTTTAATTTTCTCCAAATTGATGTAATTAATTTATCATTATTATTATGCCAGTCTCAACAGCTAAATTGATGTAATTAAATGTATATTTCATCATTATCATGCTAGTCTCAATAGCTGAGTCAACATCCGAAATTAAAAATTCTAAATAGCCTGCCTATATATCCTCTTATTTTTCCCCAAAATGATGGAATTAAATGTTGAATGAATTGCTGTTCCTCAACTGGTACCCTCAACTTCCTTGGTACGCTCTTTAAATCAATCAAAACATGAAATGACACATCCTATCAAAAAGACCAACACTTACGAAAAAGTTACCTCAATTGATCAGCCCAAGCTATGATGGTTGTATCTCGTTGGCATAATAGCTTTATTTGACCAGGTGCACTTATCACGATTGTTTCCCGAAAGGGAATCCAAATTCTTTTAGAAAAACATTAAATTTTTCAAGAGATAAAACTGGACATTTTGTCCCGCTATTTGTTAATATGCGTGTTGCATGCACTTTATATAATACTTTCAGGAAATTCAGTAGCACTATCAAGTGTTTTATTATACTCTCCGGGTTTACTTCAATTGATTTCAAACTCGAGTCATTTCATCATATTGTCACAATAAATATGCAAATGATGGAAGCATGGGCTTTCAACTAGATTGAAAGCCCATGATGGAAGTCACTAATGCTATACGTAGGTAGGTTCTTAGACAAAAATAATGTTGATTTCTTGTTTTATTTTATTCTTTTAAATATTGTTCTTCTATAAGTGCTAAACTGAGGGGAGGGGTTAACTTTTAAACAGCCTCTTTTTACAGTTTCTTCCTCGCCTTAATGTTATTACTTGTTATTTCACAACAAGATTAATAACCCAGATGTAAGAAATATGTTTATGAGTGTTAACGTACATATATAGTATTGATGTACTAGAAATTGGTTTGAAACAAAGAGGGGGGGAGGGTTTGGAAGAGATCAACTTTGAAATTTGGTGTTTCTCCTCTCTCTAATTTGGTTTTCCTAATTAAATATGAAATGTTTTTCTTGAAATCATAATTTTCATAATCTACAAGTACGATTATCATAACTTTAAATATCATGTTTTCGGTATTATGGTTTTTGATACAATATGCTTAGGTATAATGAGGTCATCCTAAAAAGCACATACATTACATTCATCAATGAACAAAAAAATATGTGTATGTACGCACTTTGTGCATACACTGATCCCTTGGTCACACATAATCACAGTTTCCTATCATTTGAAAATGAAGGAACTGCCTGAGTTCGAGTTGGCAAGATTTTTTTGAATTTCTCTATTAAGCCTAATCTAAAGTCAAGTTGCAGATAATAATTTGGCTTAAAGGGTTCCGATAAGCATCCCGTATAAAAACAATATGGCGGCTCCAGGCGAATCGACTGGATCAGTCCATTTTTAAGAAATAAGGGGAGTTTTGTAAAATCCAGTTTATTGAAATTGTCTTTGAGATAAAGTATCCGTTTATAATGATTTTGAAAACATTATCCATAGAGTGATTGCGTTCAAAGAATATGTACAACAGCCAATATAAATCCTTGTATTAGAACTGCTTTGTTTCATTTGCAGGATATTTCATATACCAAGCTGTGTGCTATTACGTTATGGGGAAATTTAGATGTCAATTTTTCCTTATTATACACAAATAGAAGATCCTGAAACTTCACCCATAAATGTGGAATTGATTTGTCAAAATAAAAATCACCGTTTTATAAATATGTGACGATCTATAATATACTTATGCTATATAACAGTTAGAGGTGTTGACACAACGACCTCGAGCCTGTGAACCCTTGAGTATTATTCCAGGATCGGGCCTTTTATACTAAACGGTGAGCAACACCAGAAACGAGCGTTCGATTTGCTAAACGATATGCGTCACCCTTTAAAGGTAGAAAACATATTCTTGTTTGGTTACCTACTTTCTGGACACTATATCTTAAAACTTGGTCCAGATACCTTATGATGACGAAAAGGTTATAAGAAAGCTTCCAATTTCAGATTCTGAGTCCTGAGAAAAATTGATAAACATGCATATCGTAACAGAATAAAGATATTGTTAATATTATCAAAATTATTAAATGTAAAATAAGCAGAAAATGAAATCAAAAACCAATGAAGTTAAAGTTCTTCACTGAGGATCTCAAATATGGATCATTAGTGCATCCACCAATTAGATTTAGTGTGTTAACTGATCACCTTGTATCACTTGAATAATTATTTCAGAGGCTAACCTTTATCATTCGCACATGTACTTTGAATTTCTGCAATTTCCTGTCTGATCTCGTCCAAATGTGAAGTGATCTCGGTTTTGAAGTTGGATAGGTCATTTGTAATGCTGGTAGTAGAACTATCTATGTCTACTTTTCTACAGGTTTCACTCGCAGGAGTAACATCTAGAAGATAGAAGAATACATTCTGAAGAAAATACCTTGAGAACACACAGTTAACAAAAACATGTCAAAAGAGCCATTTCAAAGGTCTATAGATTTAATTATTCAAATGAACATCGATTTTACCCTGGTTACCTCTGATTTATCAAAATTATAATTCTAATTGTTTTGAACTTTTTCATTTATTTGTCTTCTATAATATACCTTTGAAATACTAGTATATAAATCTCAGACATAATACTCGACTTTTCCCCAATTCATATAGTTGAAATGTACATTATGAATTTATAAAAAATGATCAATTCTAAAACATTAAAATGCCAAGAGAAATAATCAAAATAATTTGAAAAAATATAGTAGTGGATTCTGGTTTTCTGTACATTGATAAAAATAGTGCTTTATTTGACATGCTATGAAAAGGCGATTTGTAGAAGTACTCACTTAATTTCACTCGTTTAATAAGTAAGGATCCATTGTCATACATTTAATTGTGCTTAGAATATTTTAGTTTGTTCCCAAAGAATAATATTTCTGAGTTAAAAACAAAAGTCATATCTACCAACCCTTAACATTGATTGCTATTACTATCAGCACTATTGCTGAACTTGCTAGCTCCATCTTTGCTTCTGTCTTCTCTTCTGTATCTGTGTGTCGCTCTTGCCGAGTCTAACATCAATGTCACAATTGCTGTTGAATTGTGTCTGCCAGCGATGCTGTTAGCATCTATAAAGGTTTGCAGTGTTCAATTATACTCTGTGTATTGCAATCACTGTATAAGTGTTATTTATTCCAAGTGGTTAATTTTTTTTCCGAAAGGTCAAATTTTATAATTTTAATTTTTCTAATGACAAGAAACTTCCCATTGGATAACATTATTAAGAAAATTTCTGACATTCATTTCCTGGCAAAAATTAGGCAATAGGCAAATTAAATGTTTAGGCAAATTACCACTTATACAGTATCATATTCAATATAACAAAATTCGATACAACAAAATTAAAGTAGGATATGGGGATTAAGCTTTGTGTGTTGTATGTTTGTGTACACACTATACTAGAGTACTATATCAACATTTAATTTTGGTGAATCCTGCCCTTGCCACATCAATCATGTTTCTGGGGAAATTCAAAAGTATAATACACTGGCATAAAAAATCAAATTTTAAAAATATTTTTTCACCTTAAAATAAGTCAAAACAATGCAAGAGGAATTTAAAGAGTTAGAATCACGTTTGGAGATGAATATCTCTATGTATCGATTAATTGTGACAATACTACCTTTCAGTCCATTCTAAACTTTTAACTGTGTCGTTGTACTTATAGGCATTGTGAAGATAAAGTAATAATGCAGCACGATGTGAGAGGCAGGAATTTGACACATTGTATTGTCCCAGAGTTACGATTTTTTCAAAATCATCAACATATTTTCAGAAGTTCAAATGTGACTTTATATTTAAGATTTGACCTTCAATGACTTTTTCAAGGTCAAAAAAGTTCAAAAGGGTCTTTTCAACTTGCTTCAAATTGACAAATTTTTTTTCAAAATCATCTGCAAGTTATCAGAAGTTCGGATTTGACCTTCAATGACCTTCTCATGGTCAAAAAGGTCTTTTTTCAACTTGCTTCATATTGACCAATTTTTTTCGAAATCATCTACAAGTTATCAGAATTTCAGATTTGACCTTCAGTGACCTTCTCATGGTGAAAAAAGGTATTTTTTCAACTTGCTTCAAATTGACCAATTTTTCTTTTCAAAATCATCTACGATTTCTCAACAGTTCAAATCTGACTATAGATTTGACCTTCAAATAAAAGACATTCTCAAGGTCAAAAAAGATTTGACAGTTAATGACATTCTCAAGGTTAAAAAGGTCTTTTTTCATCTTGCTTCAAATTGACCATTTTTTTCGAAATCATCTACAAGTTCTCAGAAGTTCAAATGTGACTTTAGATTTAAGCTTTCACTTTCAATGACTTATTCAGGGTCAAAAAGTTATTATTACCAGAAAAGCCCAATGGACAAAGATAGAGAATACCCGCTCCATTTGCAACTTAACTGTACCCTGTATCCTTTTTAAATGTGGTCACGTGGTACGGTAGTGTGGATTAGTGTTGAAAAAATTGCTGTGCATTTCAACAGGTGTTTGATATGTTTTATATTACTCTGGTAGGTCTAAAAATACATATAAAGGCACTACAAATTTCCAGTAGGGTTCAATTTTCAAATATTTATTCACATAATAATTTTCCAAATGTAATTTGAAATGATTCAATTTGAATTGCGATGGAGTTTCATATATGATATGATATATATGATTTTTGATTTCTTTTCAAATTATGTCAAAAGGCTAAAGGCTATTGTCTGTAAAGTTTCATAGCTGCTTCTTTGAAGGAATAGTAATGATTATTTGGGTTCCCTATGTTCTTAGGCCAGTGATACCATGACATGCACGCTGCAAATTCTGGACACAAAGAGCTTTTGCTGTATTTACCAAACAGATTAGCAATGTGACATGCTCCGTACCAACCAGCTCCTTTGTACAATTGTGCACAACTTCCTGAATGGGTATCTTGGTCATTGTCTTTCGTGCTGAATTTCATATTTTGATGATATGTAGAATGACCTAAGGAGTCCCCTGCAGTGCCTGTGTAACCTCCAACGTGCAAGCGATAACCATCAGTAGCATCTCCAACTCGGAATGTTGAATACTGGGCATAGGCTTCAGTGTTAGCTGGTGGCCACATCTTTAAATCAACTCGTAGAGTGTATCTCCCTTGTTTCAGAACACTCACCAAATTATCAAGTCCAAGAAAATATTCGCCATTACGATCACCAAAACTTGATTGATATTCTGCATATGTTTTATAAAAGTCCACACTCCCGTCAAAACGCCTTGAGAGATACAGCCATCCTCTTTTGCAATAAGCATCAAATTTTCTTCCATCTTCTGTCTGAATTTCTTTTACACCTGTGTATCCTGGCACGTCAGTGCAGTCCTTAGGATAGATCTCTGCAATAAGAGATGAATGAAATAGAAAATTTTTGGAACTTGTCTGTTTTGAAACGATGGACAGCAGCAATAGTTAAATAGAGAAACAATTCCAGTTGAGTTTCATTACCTTTGTAGTAAGTATGGCAAGTCTACACTTAGCTATAGAAATAATCTTGATTGGCATGACTTTAAATATATCATAATTCAAAGTGAGATATTGTATTTGTTTGCCATGTTATCTGACCTGTATTAGGCACATAGTGGTGAAACTGGTAGTTAACTACAGACACCTAGCCCAACCTAGGTAGCTGACTTAAATTCAAAAATCATACCTTTCTCTTCTGGCTCTGTAGGTTTTCTTTCAGCCAAGGATTTATCAATTTTGTCAAATCGTCCATTTATCACAGCATTGTTAGCTACAAGTTGATTGAGTGAAGCATTCATTTTATGTTGGTTTTCAATGATCTCAGCCAAGTCCTCAAGTTTAACCAGTCCTTCAAGATTGCATACATTTTCTGTATTTTCCCCCTTGTTGCCCTCACAACATTTCATCATCTCAACTTGCATAACTGATAGGCTTTCTGTGAGAGTTTTAACATCACTTTTCTTACAGACTGGATCATCTGGTTTTGTCTTTTTGCCTTTCTTCCGTTTCTTAGCCTCTAAACCCAGTGACATCATAAGTATGAATACTACCAATATGAATGTGAATTTTGCCATGTTGAATCTCTCCTACAGTAATGGTGGATCATTCTGAGTGGCCATGCTTTTTATTGGAGAAAAAAATCATTTGATAAATATGTTGCAATAAAAAGCAACAGTAAAAAGTTCCCTATCAAGGGTTCCTAAAAATTATAAAAATGTGTTTCTCATTTCTATGTTAATAAAAGGAGCAAAGAGGTATTATCAAAATTTATCCCACGATTAATGTGTTATCTGTACAATAACAGCTATTGATATTTTTGATATTTTTGAAATCCGTGTGATATTTTCCAGAAAATCGTTTATCAAACTCATATGCGTGTGATATCATTTATCTCACGCATATCCGTGTGATATCACATTTGCATTTCGCGCCACAATATTGTTGGAAATTATCGTTACCTGCTAACTATCGATTAAAAAATGGTATTTATGACGAATTATATCATGTTATTTACTTTTAATTGTTAAAATAAAGTGTTTCAAATATTCAATTGATATTCTAATTTCTAGTTTATATTGTCTGCCAATGTCCTGGAAATTGGATCAGAACGTCACAATGTGATTGTAACCATGGGATAAACCCAATATCACATAATTTCTCGTGATATCATTTTATCGCCTCGTAGATATCAAATATCAACACTCATTCGCTTCGCTCACTCGTGTTGATATTTGATATCAACTCGGCGATAAAAATGATATCACTCAAAATGATGTGATATTCTGTATATATTGCACATTAATAAGTATTGATCTAAGACAGCTCAGTTTTATATGTTTTTTTGTTTAAAGTAAACCCTTAAACGAATCTAAGTAACTTACAAATTTTTTGTTCTGCTTAGAGGAACATATGTGCATCTTTCACAAGTACAATATTCATGAAGCTTAGGGGAATATTGCTTAAATGAAAATAACACATGCATGTTTTAAAAGAAAGTAAATTCTATTATTATTCTGTGTTAATGTGTTTTTTTTTCAATCTGGAATGTGGGAGAAAGAATGTTAAAAACAGAAAATACAAATGTATAGAGAAATCTGTGAAGTGAAATACCTCTCTTAAAACCAACTGACAGTTAAATGAGCCTCTACATGTATAAGTTGAACACCTCCCAAGTGGAACACATTTTAGAGGTACCAAAAGTGTTCCACATAGACACACGGACAGGTTTTATTGTACATCTACATGTATTCAATTTTCAGAATGAGGCCTCATGGCAGTTCCGATTATGTCATGATAGTATTTGAGAAACAGATTGAAAGAATTGGGAACATGTAGATTAGTAGCCTCTTAAAAAGAGATCATACGTGTCCCCTCGACAGCAAGAAGGTTGAAATGAAAATTATAAAAACATGTTCACCTGATAAATTGCCCTTGATATTGATATTGATTTTGATAGTACATGATTTAGACATACTAGTAGTTACAGGTACCTGGATTTTTATGGAATAGATTGAGCTGTTTATAAACAATCACGAAGTTGTTTTACATTTAATAGCTAATTTAGTTAAGCTGTAGACATTTGTGTAGAAAAACAAGAATAGGATTAAGCCGAATATTGTCATGCATCATCATATAAGGCCTCGATGTCACACATGTAGTAACATACTTTAAAAGTGCATCACATATTTTCAAATCATTTTTCTTTTCTTTCTCTCAAACATTTCAAATCACATACTAGGATTCCCTTTTGTATCACAGACTCTTAGTCAGAAATCGCATTGTCTTTGTGATTCTAGATTACTCATGCAGTTACTGGAAGGGCAAGGTACCCAGACAGGGCTGGCTGTACCTCAGTGTCAATCATGCATGTTTCTACTCATTCCTCATGGGAAAGGAGGCCAAACTCATCATACGCTGGACTGATGTAACTGTAAGTTTGAGTTGGCCTCAAAGGTCACTTAGTTGGGTCCAAAGCCCAACAATTAATTTTCATTTTGTGCCTAAAAATGGGCCTCTCGTGAAATTTATTTTGAAAAATAAACCACACTTTAAAAAAAAATTAGAATGAGCTCTAGTCATTTCATTTCGTAGTTTCTCCCTGTATGATTGTTTAAACGTTTTTAATTCTTAATTTGTAGAAACTGGAGCGAGGAACTAACAGACTATTTCCAGAGAGCATCAATATTTCAACGCGTGATACTCAGGTAAAATTTCTATAGCTTGAAATTAATCATAAGGTAGGCCTTATGCTTAACTTCTGTTTAGCAATTCCCAGGTTAATGATTGTCAGTATAAGACACAGCATTTCTTTATCTTCCAGTTCAGCTTCTCCATGTTTGTACACATTGAAGAAACCTTCCGCATTATGGAGCAACTTGCCAACTATGCTATGAAATGGTAAGTCAACTGACAAAGACTTTTTAGGATTTAGATTCTTCAATTTATTATCATTTTACCAATTACTAAAAGTTAATTAACTTTCTGTAAACATCAACTTTGTCGTCTCAAAAATATTTGTATTCTTTGCTTATTTTAAACATATCCAATTTTATCAATTGAATAGCCAATCTTGTTACTTGAATATAGCCAATGCAGACACTTGAGTACACGGGTCTCTTTAATTGTAGATCATTTTCATGATAATCAATATTTCTTTCAGTTTGATGTCTGATGAAACGTTTGAGGCTGATGTCTCGTTTAACAATGCATCGACTCAAATAAAGTAAGTCATTTCAAACAAAGGATCAAACCCAATCCTAAAACCCTAAACATCATGTCAAGGGGGGTCATTTGCAGCCAGCAATAGGTGATTTTCTCTGGTTGTTATTACAAAAAATGCCAAAATATAATGGGATGTAACTGTTTTTTGTATGTTTGAGTCATAATTTCCAAAAGTGCCAGTTGCAAGCTGTTTTCATGTTTTGCACATTGTCAGAAATTTAAATGAAATCTCTGTTTTGATAGGATACATGTTGTTGAGAATAATTTGAATATTAGTCATTTATTTTATTGATTAATGTATCTAGGAAAAAGAGAAAGATGTCATATCTAAAGAGAGATCTAGATGCAAGGGCTCGAAGTGAAGCTTACAGGAGTATATTCCGTCTGCCAGCCAATGAGAAGCTAGACGGGGATGTTGAATGTACGTTGTGGACCCCTTATAATAAACAACATGTGTGGGGTAGAATATACATCTCATCTCACTACCTCTGTTTTGCAAGTAGGGTAAGTATTAAGTTAAGTTGCTATGTCCATGGACTTACTCTGTAATTCCATGCTCTATCCTAAAGAATTTATTTTGTATTGTATCACCAAGAAGTGGTGACTTTGTTCTAGCCACCATATTTTGTGATCAGCATCAGAAGTCAGCATATGTAACAAATTGTTATTGTGTTATTACCCTATTGCAGCCATTTACGAGTGACATTTTTCATATTTATTAGGTCAAGAGTCTAGTTGCCATAGTGATACCAATGAGGGAGATTTCTGTGGTCGAAAAGACAGGGATGTCCTCTGGTAATGTTCTCCCTAACTCCCTACTTGTCACAACCAAGGGAAAGGTAAGAGATATCTCATTTTATTATTTTATTTCAATAAACTTTTATAAAATAAAATTTTGGAAAATCGAGATGGGGGCAATCTGGTTAACCCTTGACCTTGTTTAGACTTACAACCTCGTATTTTTTACATGTTACATGTGTACATGTCTCGTACATGATGGATATAGAGTAATCACAATTTAAAAAAATGAGATCACAACTCCTGTATGGTTGTATGAATTGGAACCATCTAAAATGAATTCAAAAGTTATAAGTGTTAGAAAACACAGACACAATCAAAGAAGGTGCAAATAATTTTCTCCCAGTTAAATTGAACAAAGGTACAAATGATGGACCTGACGTCGTATATGTGACGTCATGTCACTGACATGACATGGATTGTGTATTTTGACACCCAACTTTTGCATTTGTGAAAGGAAGCTGGATCATGAAACCTGTATTTTGCTGTCACAGATATTTATGTTTATGATCATGTGAGATATCAAGCTTGTGCCTAACAATTCAGATTTAATATCCAAGAGAAAGTTTTTTTCTTTTTTGTTCTCAAATTTATTTGATTGTGTACAAATACTTCAACCATATGTTTCAACATGTTACATATTTGCATACATCCTTTTCAGATCAACTACCTCTTTGCCAACATGCCTGACAGAAAACTAGTCCTTGAAAAGATCTCAGATTTCTTAAGCCGCCAACCAACTGTCGATAAAATGTAAGTTAAACAGTTATTTCTTAAAATCAGTACACATGATAGAAGATATCACGTTCTAGACCTGAATAACTTTGGGTGTCGATTTTGTTTTCTGGCAATCATTTTGGAAGTAATTAGATAAATCTTGTCATCATGATTCAAGGGAAATGACTAATTGGATTACTTTTGGGTGGCCATCTTCATGCCTGGTAATCAGGAAAATTCAACAAATCTGCAAGAATTAATTTTTCAAAAGGAAGTTTACAAACAAATCACAAAATGATTAGGTGAACAATATGGTGAAATGATTTTTCTTCATTGATACACTGTGAGATAAATTAAAAAAGCCACAACATCACCAGCATGCAAAAGTCAATATTTTTTTTGTTTTGTTATAAATCAAGAGGGGGTCTGGTAAACTGGAATGGATTGTTATTGCTTGTGCCATCTAACTATTTCTTGAGAATAAAATACTTTTAAATTTCTAATTGATATGATGTATTCATGTTTATGTGCAGACCAAAACACTCAGATAAAGCAAATATTCAAAACAGCAAATCATCAAAAATAAGTAGCGCCAAATCAAGTAGAAGTACAATATAAAAATAAAGATAACTCTTGTAACTGAGCTTGTAACTCATCATGACATCTATTTATTTATAGAATATACATGTACATGTAGACTATACAGTGTTACTTCAGTCTTCATCACCCTATATATTTTAATACTGTGTCAAAAAATTACAAAAATTACATGTACAAAGCCTTTGTACATGACATTGTAATTTAGAGACCATAAAATTGTACTTGCATCTTGAACCTTAGATAAGTTTTTGATATACAAGATATTGTCCTAGGAATATTGTACACACTGAATCAATCATCAAAATAGATTATAGTACAGTCAACAGTTTTTAAGTACACCTATGCTTTTTAGATTCATTTTAATCAAAGGCAGAATACAAGAGTATTGTATCATTGAGATCCTAAAAGGACCTCATAGGCGTAACCAGGCGGGAGGGGGTGCGACCTCCCCCATAACCAATACAAATATAAACCTGAGATAGCAGAAGAAAAGAGCTTTAAAATGCTTTTTATTTGAAGCCTCTAGCTCAACTTTGAAGGAAGTTGCATCAAATTTTGTAAAATTCAAGATAAATCTTAAAATTTTGGCTTGTTTATGCCATAATCGCACCCCCCCTGACTGAAACCTGGCTACACCCTTGGACCTCATATTTGTTCACTCTCCTTTAGATTGAATTTTGCTTCATTTTTCTTCCAAAATGAAACACCTGCATTGACTGCATAAAAGAGACACATAATGTGTAGTCCTCCTAAAACCACAATACATAAATGGATCACTTGTTTATAATTTAGATTCTCATGACTTAGATAAGCATGTGTTATGAAGTCAGATCCATCAGCAGTCTTTTCAAGTTCACATGTATAATCAAAATATCTAATATAGTCCTCATCACAAGAGATCCCATATTCATGAATGTCATTATCTAGAAACAAACCACTCACATGAACACATACCATTGCTATGCAGGCAAGCATGGAAAAAATTAACAAAACAATTTGGCGTTTACATCGCTTCTTTTTCTGTACACCCTCTGGTAGAAAATGTAAATTATGTGCATGGAATCCAGAGATGAGAAGGATACAACCGGAAATTGCTGGAAGAAAGAGTTGCCACATTGAAGTCTTGAATATCACCTCAATGATGGATAAAAATGGAAAAGATATAGGAGTGAGTTTAAACAAAAAGCTCGTTTTGATGAATCTCCTTTCTTTATCATCTGTGAAAGTGATTGGTGGTCTACCATTGACAAAGTCATACCTTGCATAAAGTGCCCATATGACTATAACAAATACAACATAAGCTAGTACTATATTGGCGGTATGTATTGCTTGAAGAGTATTCCATCCTACGATATATGCGTGTGTTGTATCACTTGTGGCATTATGTTCACATTTTAGTTCTAACATTATTGTTATAATGTGATGATCACAAGGTTTTCCATAGATGTGTATTTCTCGATCAATGTACATTCCATAAGCAGCCATTGCCATCATAGCCAAGCAAATTGGAAGCGTCAGATGAAGAAAGACACTCATAATCTTGAAATATCTCGCGACAACTTTATTTCCTGCTCGAGTGTCTTGTAGACTGTCTTTGATTTTACATTCATTAATAATAGCAAATACGATTAAAATAAAGCTCCAGGCTCCATTGAAATACTTCCATGTTGAAGTTTTATAAATCGCTGCTGCTATACTTGTTCCAAGCAAAGCAAAACAAAACAAGATTGACAACCAGGTTAGATCAGTCATTCCTTTAATGTATGGATTATTATAAGAAATTTGTGGTTTCTGTTTTGGTTGTTTTTGTGGGTGTTGCTCTGTTGCTACTGTGATCTTATCCTCTATGGTTGTATGAGTGTGCACGAATTCAGCAGCATGAGTTGCTGCTGGGGTCGCCCCTTCAGTTAGTTGTGTTTTTGAGTGTTTTTGTGGGTGTTGTTCTGTGGCTACTGCGATCTTATCCTCTATGGTTGTATGAGTGTGCACGAATTCAGCACCATGAGTGGCTGCAGGGATTGTGTCTTCAGCTAGTTGCGTTTTTGTTTTGGAGTGTTTTTGTGCGTGATGTTCCGTCGCTACTGCAATCTTATCCTTTGTGGATGTATGAGTGTGCACGAATTCAGCACCATGAGTGGCTGTCTCCTCTTCAGCCTGTTGTGCTTTTGTTTTTGAGTGTTTTTGTGGGTGTTGTTCTGTCGCTACTGCAATCTTATCCTCTATGGATGTATGAGTGTGCACAAATTCAGCACCATGAGTGGCTGCTGGGGTCGCATCTTCAGCTAGATGGGCTTTTGAGTGTTTTTGTGGGTGTTGTTCTGTGGCTACTGCGATCTTATCCTCTATTGATGCCTGGGCATGCACAACTTTGGCAGTATTCTTAGGTTTTGGAATTTGCTTTTTTCGCAGCTGATTGTGGGGTCTGTATTGGTGTACCAGTTGATTGTCCTTGTGTAGTGATTGGTTGCCTTGTGATTGATTGTGCTGGTGAAGACTTGATTGTGCTTGTGAAGCAGCCATGCTTGTTGGTAGAGGATGCACACCAGGCAGTGGAGGTTGGGCATTTTTAGATGTGCTAAATGTTTCCATTGGAAATGATTCACCTGTTCCTGGTGCCATGTTTACAATTTTGATAGTGTTAAACGCTAGTGCAAGTGTATTATATGCTGGCGGAGGGTCATTGTATGATTGCCCAGGGACAGTACTGCCACCTATAGGTGTTCCTCCAGCCCCTCCATGTGCTGATGTCAACCAGAGCTTCCGAATAGCCTCCTTCAGTAGTAGATGCTGTCCAAGGGGTTCAATCTTTAGTTCAGTGTCAAGAAGAGGCTGTGTTACAAGCCTCAATGTGTTTATGTTTGTGAAACCTTTATCTAACAGTATCTGCAACGTGTTGTCATTTAAGCCTTGTGTTAAACACCAGGTTTTGAAGTCTCCTAAATATGCCATTGTTATAGTATGTATCCAATTTTAGATATATTTTATATTGTATATTCCTACATATTGTATGTATTGGTTATACTGGTATTAAAATCCTTGTCTATTCACCTTTTTAGATTGGATTAGTGTATGTTGTCCTTTGCATTATTTCCTTTCATGTACATGTATATCAGTTTTATTATATACAGATACTTGTAAAATGTAATGTTATCTTTGCGCTTGGTAAATCTGGTTGTTTAGGCAGTTTTTAGATCACGTAACTCCAAACCATAGCAGCTTACTATCTTTACACTATATAGGCATCTACTACTCTCTACAGCTTACGAGTGTTAGTGGAAGGTTGTTTGCTTCTTTTCGTAGCAATGCACTTAGCTAATAGCAGGGATAAGTGAAAGATGTTTTGTGCTTCTATTGCTCATACAGCACAGGCTGGTGAATCAAATCGTGTTATTGATTGCAGATTTCTAATACAGTGTACCTTAGTGGAATTTTGCTAAGAGAGAATATATTGATTTCATGCTTCTGGCAGGCTAATACAGTACTATGCAGTGAAGAGAAATATCTCACAAGGATATCACCATTCTATTTCCTCTCTGACTATCACAAATAAAACAGTTTTAACCCCTTTAATGTACCAGAGTATTTTTCATTTTTTCATTTTTTGGTTGTTCTTGCAATTTTACTATCTTATATTATTATTTTCAAATGAAGTTTGATTTTCTGATTGGATATAGCTTAGATCAAATTATTATCTCTTATTTAAAGTGTGTGTGAAATAAGTGTTCTGGCGAAGGGTAGTTGGAGTCAAAAATAGATACTTTGTCATTGTCATTTGTAATAATCATTGCCATGGTGATATCACAACCAAGTTCCAATGTTTAAGTTCACAAAATTAACAAAGAGAATTGGCTCCCAGAGTGCAACTTCGATATTCTGTTCCATATATGGAGATGTAATGTTGTGATTCAAAATTTAAATTCAAACAGCCGCCATTTTATTCACTTCAACATTTGAATCGTGAATTTTGGTCTTATTTCCAAAACTCACAAGAAATGATTGGATGGATTAATCCCAATTTAAGTTTTTTGCTTATACCATTCCTCAAAATGGTGAAATAGTACAATTACTGGGTGTCCAATAAATAAGGTGAAAGATATTGTAACTTTCTTAATATTGCACCAATCTTGATGAAATTTTGTAGCCCAAACATTTTTACCTTTATTCTGTGAATTTATATTCAATTCATTTGATTGGCCAGAGTTGTGGTTGTAAGGCGTGGCCCTTATTGTAGTTACAGTCGTCTTATTCACGCCCGGTGATCGTGAAAATGGGACGGAGGGGGGAGCAGGCAATTTTCGCTAGAAAATTCAACAAATCTGGTAAAATTATTTTTTCAAGACAGAGTTTACGATTGAATTGCAAATTGAATAAGCGCACGGTATGATAAAATATGTTAGGTATTCTAGGATTATTTTTCAACCTATACTCTTTTAAGATATAAGATCTATTAAAAAAGGCGCAACGCAACCAACGTGCAAAAGTCAAAGTTTTTGCTATAAATCAAGCAACAATGGACTACACGACCTGTAATAAATACTTGTAAGTGATGTTATCATAACTAAATTAATGTCATTGCTGAATTTATAAAATAAGTTGCCATACGTAAAATAAAAAATAATCGAAAATAATTAAAATGGGACGGAGGGGGGGGAGGGGACGGAGGGAGGGGGAGTAATAATTCTATAAATTGAAACAACTTCACACGAATTCTTGTATTTGAAAAATGAACTCATTAACTTAGTAAGAAACTGGATGATATACCCCTGGAGACTGAAAAATGGGGACATTTGGAGTAAAAGGACTTAAAGTCGCGAAACATCTTTAATCATGTCTTATATACATATTGCTCCCCTCCTCCGTCCCCTCCCCCCCTCCATCCCAAATTCATTATTTTCGATTATTTTTTATTTCACATATGGAAACTTATTTTATAAATTCAGCAATGACATTAATTTAGTTATGATAACATCACTTACAAGTATTTATTACAGGTCGTCCAGACCATTGTTGCTTGATTTATAGCAAAAACGTTGATTTGTGCCTGTTGATGGCCTTGCGCCTTTTTTAATAGATCTGATACCTTAGATGCGTATCGTTTCAGAAAAAATCCCAGAAAACCTAACATATTCTACCATACCGTGCGCCTATCCATTTAGCAATTCAATAGTAAACTTTTTCTTGAAAAAATAAATCTTCCAGATTTGTTGAATTTCCTAGCAGAATTTGCCTGCTCCCCCCCCCCCTCCGTCCCATATTCACGATCACCGGGCGTGTATTATTTCCAAAATGATGATGCATTTTGAACTGCAAAACCACAAATGAAATTCAACTGACACTGGATGTATACATATGTAACCAAGGTAATTTGGTTGTTAGGTAGCCTCTCTGATGTCATAGTGCTTCTTTGTTGTATTTTATGATGTCATTGAGATATCTTTACTAATAACAAAATTTATGCATCACAATGAGATATCATCATATCACAATGTGTTGTGAAACCCAAAGTTCAAGATGGCTCCTGCACAAAGCAGAATTGAGCAAAGAACTAATATCAAATTCTGTGTTAAATTGGCTAAATCAGTCAAGGAAACAGTGAGAGAAATCAAGAAAGTATACAAAAAATATCTACAAGTGGTTTAACAAATACAGCTCTGGGTATGAAGAAGTTAAGGACAAACCATGCAGTGGGAAGCCAGTTTCTTCATTTGACAAGGACACAATTGAAGAGATTGAAGCCCAAGTGATGAATGACTGTCATGTGTCTGTTAGACAGCTGGCAGAAATGTTTGACATTAGTAGAGGAACTGTACATACGATATTAAGGAAATACTGTAACTTAAGAAGAGTTTCAGCTAAGTGGATTTCGCATGAGCTTACAGATGAGCAGCGTAAGAACCCTGTCAAAATGTCTAGAGAATTTCTCGCTCAATATGATGCAGGTAAACAGGACTTTCTTCCTTTCTTCCTGCCAGAGACAGCTCAGCAGTCCTCAGGGTGTAAACACACAGCTATGCTCACTAGTGAAACTATTAGGGCACTGGGGCTACCCCCCGGGGGCTACCCCTACTTGCACACCCTCCATATTCCCCAGACCTTGCACCCAATGACTTTTACTTATATGCAGAACTCAAGCGTGACTTGAGAGGAAATAAATTTGGAAGCACTGATGAACTCAGATCACATTTCTTAGCAAGACTTCAGGAAATGGGCAAGAATGGGTTTGAAAGTGTGTTTAGAGAGTGGATGAATAGGCATAAGAAGTGTATAGCTAGAGATGGACATTATGTTGAATAGCTTATTTTCATAACACTGGGACTTTAGGACTGTTTTTATATTGTATTTGTGGTAGTAATAGACCTGGGAGTATGAATAAAGCTATCAGAAAGAATAAATATGTTTTGGAAAGTTGTAACGTAAGCAAACTTTCCCCACCTTTTTGTTGTTTCCATTCCTATAGCAACCACAATTCTGGCCAATCAAATAGAAGATGCTTTAAATTCACAGAATAAAGGTAAAAATGGTTGGGCTACAAACTCTGAAAATTTCATCAAGATTGGTGCAATATTAAGAAAGTTACAATATCTTTCACCTTATTTATTGGACACCTTGTAGAATATTATATTGTTAAAACACACACTCAGAGATAATCTATCAAGTTATTTTTATATTTCCAGGACTTTTGAGGCAGAAAAAGATATGGTTGACTCTAATCTGACAAAACCAGGTAAAATATTATAGTATTAGGTATGACATAATAAATGTATTTTTTTATTCATATGATAACAGTAAGTTGTATCAGTGGTTCTCTAACATGCTTTTCAATGCTGATTCTCCATTTTTTCTGTTTTGTCAACTTGCAAATCTTTTTTCATATTTAAAGTATTTTTATATAGCTATTGAACATAGGATACAGTGAAACAACCATAAGAAAGCTAAAATCTAAAACTGCATAGTCATTTTGTTAAGAAAATCAGAGTAGCAAATTCCCAAAATGAATATTTCCTCCATTTCATGCTATATTCTATATTCTAGGTCAACCAACTATTGAACTAGAGCCTGCATTATTTAAGAGATTCATGAGACGAGGCTCAGATGACATCTCAGCCAAAGAGGCAGTTAAAGAAAACCTTTGGCAGATCCACTTTGCAGAATATGGAAGGTAGATTTCACTCTTTCCTAGTTCTTTTTTCTTAACTTGGTGCAAAATTCTCATTTAACTTATTCTGGCTAAGGAATGCTTATTAGCATTGGTTTTCTGAATTCTTAGTGTTTACATTTTAAACTACAATAATATTTTGTTTTGCATGTAGATGCAATATAATTTTATACATATAGGTGGAGATATATGATCATATGGTTTGATATATAACAATAGAGTACATGTATATGCTTTGTAACATTTTCTAGGGGTATCTGTATGTATCGTACACACAAGACACATGAGTTGATATTGCGAGGTGTACCTGATATATACAGGGGTGAGATCTGGATGTTGTACTCTGGAGCAATCAATGAGGTATGATTTGAAAGTTTATTTTGAAGAATATATGAAATAAAATGATCATTTTATTTTCAAAATTATACAATATTTTTTATTTTTGAAGTGCTTTACATAGTTCTAATTACTAGCAGTAAGAGGTGGCACATGAATCAAAAATAAAATAGAAATGAAACTGCATTGTTTGAATTGTTTTGGATGCTTCACCCTTTAATCGCATTATTCAAACTCAAGTAAAAGTACATATAAATTACATGTTTAAAATGAGAATACATTGAAATGTGCAAAATTATTACTTTTTATTATTAGATGTCTACCCATCCTGGGTACTACCAGTCCATTGTGGAGCAGAGTATAGGAAAATATACCATAGCATCTGATGAGATCGAAAGGGATTTACACAGGTTAGTATAGCCTTGCAATTTCCCCCTTAATGCAAATCTGCTCTCATATTGTGGAAAAGAACGGAAAGCAGAAATTTTGTCTATAGCTTTGATGTTTATTGTGCCAGTCTGTGGATGGAAAGGTGGATGGTTTTGTAATTTGATTAGCAGATTGATGTAATTGGTTGCTTGGCCTGGCAAGTTGTTTGAAGGCAAGTTTGGCCGTAGGATGGTTGTGCTGACAGGATGTTCCTTGTTTCTTTATTTGACTCATGCTATTCCAGGTCCCTCCCTGAGCACCCTGCCTTCCAGACAGACATAGGTATAGATGCTTTGAGACGTGTTCTTACAGCTTATGCCTGGAGAAACCCTAATATTGGTAAGTCTGGCACATAACATAACCATAACACATGTAGTGATCACTTAGTTTACCGGAGGATAGTTCCTTAAATTCAATTTGATGACTTTTACAGTGGATAATTTGTTAAGTGTTCAGTTTGATTCAACGATTACCAGGCTTGAGTTATTTATTCAAAGATTACCTTAAGAGTTGTTATGTGATAATATTGTCATGAATATTGGTATGTTCAATAACACATTTCTTCCAGGGTACTGCCAGGCTATGAACATAGTAACCAGTGTGCTTCTGCTTTATGCCAGTGAAGAGGAGACATTCTGGTTGCTAGTGGCACTGTGTGAACGTTTACTTCCTGACTACTACAATACTAAAGTTGTAGGAGCACTCATCGACCAGGGTACTTATTTTTTAAATCTAAACATTGTCATGATCTGTGTGAGACAATACATGTTTTTTTATTTTCCATAGTTGAATGTAGAGTAATGAAAAGGCTTGTTGGGGTCACCTTTTCAGAAAAATTCTGTATACTTTAATGATTAAAGAATGGTAAATCATTTACTTGTGTATTATATCATGTTATATATATTTATTAGTTGACTTTTAGAGTCATGTTACTTCATCGGATATTATTGCCCTTTGCTATGTCACCGCCACAAGTGTTGACATCTTGTTATCGTCTCAAACCTTTTTGATGGTGTTTGCATTCGGCGTCTGGTGTCTTAACAAATGGCAAGTAGTGATATTTTGCATGTTAATGCCTTGTTGAATTGGCTAAGGTCATAAATTGAGTTTGGTATCATGTTCATATATGTAGTTCGGCTGTTTTGCTATAAATTTATTCAAGGATTTTGGCCATATATTTAGTTGGGTATTTTGGTCATATATTAAGTTTGGATTCAATGTAATGGCCTATATTTGTTCTGCAGGTGTTTTTGAGGAGTTAGTTCAACAGTACATGCCTAGTCTCTACCAGAAGCTGGATCAACTAGGCCTTATCACTATGGTGTCTTTATCATGGTTTCTCACACTCTTTCTCAGGTAAGATCAGATTGATGTGCGTGCAGTAAAATCGAACATTCAGAATGTTCCCAGTCCTGTTGATCTTAAAGGGAGAAACAAGAAATAGCTTTCGGGCTGATATCCATGTCATGCCTATTTTCAAAAATCCCAAAAATTCATACCCCTTCATTTCACAGAAAAGAATAGATTTAAATCATGAAGAATTTAAACATTTATGGTTTTTAGATAGTTCAAACTTTGATATCATCTATCTTTTTTGAGAAATCATATTTTGGATGGAAAGAGCACATTAGCGAGACAATAATGTAAGTGTATCATTGCTTGTAATTTGTTGCCACTAGATATAACAAAATTTAATTTTTATGCAGATTTATCTTTGCATTGTATTGGTAATAATAACAATGTTTTCAAACCTTTACAAATTCATTACAATATACTTGTACATTTATTCCACATAAATCCTATATGACTTCATTATTAAGTCATCTAGATGAGTACTTTATGCACAAATATTTTCAGCTTTTCATACCAAAAATTCACTTCCTTGTAATCTACATTGTATAAATAATTTTAAGGCATTAAGATTTATGCTACTATGCTGGCACAAAGCTGTCATTGACTATACCATAAACACTGTTCTAACTACAATTCATATTAATATACATATTAGCATTATAAACAAAGCTGACACACAATGTGGAATGTCGCATTGTATAACTTCTAAATATTTTCCTATATTCTACATGTATTTTTATTTCATTTTCAGTGTCATCCCATTTGACAGTGCTGTCAACATTATGGACTGCTTTTTCTTCGATGGGGCTAAAGTAAGTATACATGTACATTTAAATGTTTATATGAATAAAAGGTGCATTTTTAGATACAGTTATTTCTTATCAAATTTTTTCTTGCCCAACTCTAGTTTCAGATCTCTCCAGAATTTTCTTTGTTTTCCTTCATCTTCACTCCATTTTAGGCAAACATTGTTTCTTACCATTAGCCTTAATTCTCCTGACATCTCTTTCTATGGAATGTTCTCCATCAATATCACTATAAGAGTATGTCGCTGTGTTTGACTTAGCATATCAATTGCTGCGTTCATCTCAAACTCATTCCAGCCCTCTTTCATCCAACCCCGTGTAACGAGGAATATAATATGGCGGCTACGATCCATGTGAGTCATAATCCCACTAAAGTATGACTCTTGACCTGGTATTATGTTGTTGTCGTGAATCAGTTTGAAGTCAAGGTCACCTTTACTCAGTTTAGTTTTTTTATGGTTTCTTTATTTTACTTTACAAAATTATCTACAAATGACAGGGCCGAGGCTGAAATCAGCATTATTGGCCCTGTTAATACAAAGTTTATTCAAATTTACAAAATAGCAACAAAATGACTACCAACATATATGTATGCATGGCAGGAATGTGTTAAAACTATATAATTATATCAATGCATTCACACAAAAAGGAGGTAAAATGCTTCAATATTGAAGAATTGCATGTTATGTTAACTCCATCTCTGCCATACATTAAGATATTCAGCTTTTGCTCTATAGAGCATCCTGTAAAGAAAATGTTCATTTCTGGCATGTTCCTGAGTTCCCCCCAAAGTTTCTCTCTTATAACATTCAACAGAGGGCATTTGAAGATTAGATGCTTTGTAGTTTGTTGTTTAAAACCACAGATGCATTTGGGACTGTCAATACCTTGAAAATTATGTTGAAAAAGATGACCAGTAAAAATGAAATCACATCTTGTTCTATTCAGTAAAATTTCTTCTTTTCTTGTAAGATCCAGGTTTGTGGTTGTTAAATGCTTCATTGTTCCTGAATATTTACGTAAATTGGTTTTGAAAGTGACTCTTGATGGTGCACTTTTTAGATAATTTGGAATGGCTTCCCATTCTCTTATGGCATTTATTATTGGTGACTTTTGTGAACGTGCAGTTAACTTTGGAATAGTGTATTCTCTTGATTTTCTCAAGTTAATATTATGTTGCTTATTTTGATAACTATCAAAAATTTTTTGAACATAAGTTGGGACCAATTTCTGTCTAACATCATACATTAAACGTAAACGTTTCTCCTTTCTCCGCTCAGACAGGGTATTCCAATTTAGACATTTCAAAACCTTTACAGTAGATGTTCCATGAATGCAGCCACTTACTAATAATGCTGCCCTATAATGAACTTGGTCTAGTTTCATAATATTATACTTGGTAGATTTTTCAAATAATATACTTCCATACTCTAAGTTTGGGAGAATAAATGATAGATACATCTTCTCTAGTTGTTTAGCTCGAATCCTGGTCTTAAGAACTTTCAATGGATTTAACATTATATTACATGCTTTTATGATATCCTGTAAATGGGCTTCAAAATTCAAATGCTCATCTAGAATGACTCCTAAGTGTTTATGAGTTCTGGTTCTATTAATGACCTCATTTCCTAGGTAGAGGGGAGGGTATAAGAGATTGCACCTCCTTGAGCCTTTAAAAATCATATCTTGACTTTTAGAAGGTTTAAATTTAAGCTTCCATTTCTGTGACCATTCCCATAAATTATTTAAGTCAGCTTGTAAATGCTGGTTCTGTTCAATGATATTAGCTTTCCTATTAAATGGCATAAAGATTGAACTATCATCTGCATAAAGGTAAAGTTGACTATGATTTATGACTTTACTCAGTTCTGGTGTCATAACTTGATTCACCCATATTCTTTTTTCAGAATGATAACTCACAAAAGCATCATAGATTTCCACTTCTTCATCATTGTCTTGATTGATATTGTGAACATTTTGCTTTCGTGCTTTTCGCACCATGTGTCTGTATTTAATATCCCTCCAGAAGTATTTAAGCAGAGATAAAGTCACAATTGTCAGTAGTATAATACAACTGCTAGATAATGCACATATTTGTATGAATAACCCATTGTTACATTCTAGCCATGTTAATTTATAGTCAAGAAATTTTTCATTTGTTTGGCTTTTTGGTGATTTACAAAATTGATCATGTTTTACAGTGACACCATATGTTTCTCTATTAGGCCTATTTTTTATGACCCATTTTCTGAAAGCCCTCATTTCACAATCACAGGATAATAAATTATCATGCATTTTAACAGTGGAATAGGGTCCTTTTAGTAGACTTTCAAAGGCATTTCCGTCAATAGAAGAAATTGTATTTTGAGACAAATCTAACAAATCAAACATGAATTGAAATTGAAATAAGCCATTCTGAATATGAGTGATTCTGTTTCGATTCAAGTATAACTTCCTTATTTCACATCTTTGGAACATGCAAGAGGGAAGTTTTGTGAAATAATTGTCATTCAAATACAGCTCAGTTATTTGTAGATCAACGAACAGAGCACATAAACTATCATCTGAATATTGAAACATCAAATTCCCAGAAAAGTCTATGGTAATAAACCAATGGGATTTATTTCTCTTGAATAGTTTCAATATTTGTTGTTGGTAACTTTTAAATGCTTCTGCCATATTTTGGAAATGAAATTGCTTCAGACTTGAGAGATTGCTGAATTGAAAAAATATTCTAAAACTGTCTATTCTTGATATATAGAGGGTTTCCAACTTGTGTAATTCATTTAAGTTTATAACAACATGATTCCCAGGGTCTCGGAGGATTATCCCCGGCGAAAAAGCATGGAATAATTCCTGATTATTCGTGAATTATTCATCAATATTCATGTAAAATATTCATGAATAATCCACCAATGAAGAATAATTATTCATGAACTATTCATGAATATGCGTGATCATCAATTTGGACACTTCCCCAAAATTCTTCAAAACTGAATTACTGGAATATTCATGAATAAACTTTCAAGGACCCGTGAAGAATAAACAAGAACAAAAAAGAAAGAAATATCAAGGAATTTTTGAAGAATAAACATGAATTTATATTCCTTTTTATTCTTCACATTCTGATTCAGCAAAAATCATGAATTCTTCAAGCATATGCTTGAACATCAATTTGGATATTCTTCATTATTCTTCAAAATCCTTCTATGTTCATCATTTATTACTCATTTTTCATCATATGATAACTAGCACACCTGCCATGAATTATTCAAGAATAAAGATGAATAAAAATTTTAATTGTCGTGGAATTTTATAAGAATAAAGAAGGAGAAATTTTTATGAATCTTTAAGAATACACAAGAATGAGCATTCATGATTTTTGACGAATAAACAAGAATTAATATTCTTCTTTATTCTTCAAATTTCTAGTAAGCAAATTCATGAATTATTCAAGCATATGCTTGAACATCAATTTGGACATTCTTCATTATTCTTCACAATCCTTCTATGTTCATCATTTATTCCCCAAATTTTCATCATATGATAACTTGCTCACCTGCCATGAATTATTAAAGAATAAAGATGAATAGAAATCCTGATTATCAGGAATTTTTTAAGAATAAAGAAGGAGAAATCTTTATGAATCTTTAAGAATACACAAGAATAAACGTTCATGATTTTTGACGAATAAACAAGAATTAATATTCTTCTTTATTCTTCAAATTTCTAGTAAGCAAATTCATGAATTATTCAAGCATATGCTTGAACATCAATTTGGACATTCTTCATTATTCTTCACAATCCTTCTATATTCATCATTTATTCCCCAAATTTTCATCATATGATAACTTGCTCACCTGCCATGAATTATTGAAGAATAAAGATGAATAGAAATCCTGATTATCAGGAATTTTTTAAGAATAAAGAAGGAGAAATCTTTATGAATCTTTAAGAATACACAAGAATAAACATTCATGATTTTTACGAATAAACAAGAATTAATATTCTTCTTTATTCTTCAAATTTCTAGTAAGCAAATTCATGAATTATTCAAGCATATGCTTGAACATCAATTTGGACATTCTTCATTATTCTTCACAAACCTTCTATGTTCATCATTTATTCCCCAAATTTTCATCATATGATTACTTGCTCACCTGCCATGAATTATTAAAGAATAAAGATGAATAGATTATCAGAATTTTTTAAGAATAAAGAAGGAAAAATCGTCATGAATCTCTAAGAATAAACAAGAATAAACATTCTCGTTTTTGAAGAATATATATTAATAAATATTCTTCTTTATTCTTCAAATTTCTAGGAAGCAAATTCAAGAATTATTCAAGCATATGCTTGGACATCAATTTTGATATTCTTCAATATTCTTCACAATCCCTCTATGTTCATGATTTATTCCTCAATTTTCATCATATGATAACTTGACACTTTCCATGAATTATTCAAGAATAAAGATCCTTATTATCAGGGATTTCTTAAGAATAAATGAGAAATCTTCATGAATAAACATTCATGTTTTTGATGAATAAACAAGAATTAATATTCTTCTTTATTCTTCAAATTTCTAATCAAATTGATGAATTATTCAAGCATATGCTTGAAAACTAATTCTTAAATATTCATCGGTAATTCTTCAATTTTCAAACTTCCAGTCACTATTGAGTTCCCAAGAATAAAGATGAATAAACATTCAGGATTATTATTATCACTTTAGAATAATGAAGAATAAATTCTTCATGAATAAACAAGGATTCCTTTATGATTTTTAAGAATGAAAATATTTTAAAGAATAAATGATAAAAACTTACCTCATTTCTTTTTACTGAGTTATTCATGTATATGCATCATGGGTAGTAATCAGAAAATGCTTCATTATGCATCACCTCAATTTTTTATCTGATGTTTGCACTTTCCCTGAGTTTCTCAAGAATAAATATGAATAAAGAATAAACAATTCAATTGAAGTTACATAGAACTGCTTTATATTATTCTTAACAAATACTGTCAAACTACAAAATGAGTGTCCTTCTACAGGAAAGTTACAAAGTTACAAATACAAGTGTCTTGTCAAGTTGCAAATACAAGTGTCTTACGCATCTACATTCTATTTTTTAAGCGTAATGCCTTTTGAATGTTAGCAATTTTTTCCTTCGTAATTTTTGGAGAAGTCTTACAATGTCTTTCCACTAAAGTTAGCACTCTGTTAACATTAGTCTGGTCTAGTGGGGGTCTAGAGCTCTCTGAACGACTTGATTTTTTCCCGGTGACACTATGGAGTATCAACTCTTCTTCTGTGAAAAAATAGCTTACCAGCTTTTTTGTCACTGAACGGACATCACTTGCTGGTAGATGCTTAATAACATCATAAGCAATGTCATTTTCGTCCATATGCATTGCTTTTCTTATTTCAGCAACTTGGTTCTCGAGGTCCTTTACTCTCCTCTTTAGGCTTCTAATAGTTCTAGCAGACCTATATTGAAATAAATTGGAGACATTCAAAATCACAGGTATTTTTTCATACTTTTTTCTGAAAGGTAAACATGGTCATGCAGGGGTTTCAATAAATATGTTTTCAACAGGCTTTTTTGGCGATTTCAATAGGCTGGAACTTATTTCACCAAAATTGCTAAGGACAATGAATTTTTTTCTCAATATTTGAACAGGCATACTTGTGATTTTTTGCCGTCTGCCTGACTCATTATGAAAAGGCCAGAGGGATTAAAGAAGTAGTTTAAGTAAACCTCTTTCAGTAACTAGTAATTTATGCTTGAGTTAACAACGTGAAATAAATAGGTAAAAATTATCTTACTTGTTCCCAGAGTTTGGGGGATTTTCTTCTTCCAAGTCTTTCAATGAATGCTCATCTTGGTTGGTTTTAATTTTTTCCCTTGATGCCTTTGCAGATCTGTTATAAATAAATTGGTGGCATATTTAAAATCTGAGGCATATTTTAATTTTATACTTTATTTCTGAAAGGTGAAACATGGTCATGCAGGAGTTTCAATAAATATGTTTTTAATAGACCTTTTGGCAATTTTAATAGGATTTCACTAAAATTGGTAATTTCTCAAAATTTGAACAGGCTTAATTGTGATTTGAAATGGTTTTTTGCCATCTGCCTTTGACTCATGGTCAAAATGGCAGAGGGAATTCTTTGAAGTATGGTAGTTAACTTAAAGGGGCAATAAGGCTTGTAGAGAGAAAATAGGAAAATTTCAACTTTTTCTGAGCTATCAAGGCAACATTTGGCTTAACATCTTCTTTGACATACCTATTTTCTTAAAATGTATGGATAAACTATCAATTTCAGCATTAAGAAGTGTAAATTCAGTTCAAAGCTAAATGGGACGTCCACTTTTATATTTTTAAGATCCACCATGTTTCAAGAGGAATATCAGCTGAAATAATGTTTATCTAGAGACTAGCGGGTTTCATTGTAGATAATAAAAATAGATGTTAGTCTTGATGAAGTATCCAAACTTAAATATATTTTGACACTGGTCCATGATCGTTAAATAGCCCCTCTGCACTAATTGTTGCACCTAAATTATGCTTGACTTAACAACATGAAATAAATAGGTAAAAATTATCTTACGTGTTCTCAGAGGCTGAGGCATTTTCAGAGGCTGAGGCATTTTCTGGCGAACTAGCCATATCATCTGTGTCACTCGATGAATGCTCATCTGTCATGTCTGTCTCCCTGTCCCCGGCATCTTCAATGCAACCACCTCGGTTGCGTGCGATGTTACCCCAATATGCCTTGATTAGACATATAATCTCATCTTGGGTTAAATTCTCATCAATGTACTTATCTGTCTTTTTGGCAGCTTGTACAAGCTCTGCATCGGACAATGATGCTAAAATAATAAGAGAAATTTCTCAGTCTAAAACTCAATCAGTCTCTAACTATAATGTTAGCCTGTAAGCGCAAGTCTTCAGTGATCAAAATAGAATAAAATCAACAACCCCAAAATTTTACGGGTGACAAAGTTTTTCATCCGTCAAAATAACCTACCTGTCAATATTTCGACAGATTAAAATTAGTTCCCTTCGAATGATGACCTGCAGGCCCTTAGCCAGGATTTGCCAAGGGGGGGTTCACTTTTCAGAAAAATTCCAGGGGGGTTCACGTTGACAAAGTTGACCCAAAATCACATGAAAATGCTCAGAATGGTGATGCATGATTTTGAAAGAATGTTTGGCCAGGGGGGGGTCCGAACCGAATCGACCCCCCCCCCTGGCTACGGGCCTGACCAAAAGGTCAAAAGTCAATCACACGAGTCGCAACTGACAGAGAGAGAAAAGTTGTTGGGCCAAATGTGTTACAGGGCCTCAATTAATGTGCCTTTATGTCATTAAAAGGCCTTTAAGGGCCTCATTTTTAAAGAAACTGACCCTAAATTTTCAAAATTTTGAATTCTAACAGTCTTGCTTACCTCCGATCCCCAAGCAAATAGCGTCGTGTTCTTTAGCTTTCTTTCCAGCACCAAATCTACAAACGACAAATTCACCTAGTTCTGGGCATGTTCCTTTAGATCTATTGACAAGATTCCTGGCAGGCTCGATACTTTGTGTAAAATCTTCCACCCAAAGTAGCAATAAATAGTCTGTTTTCTCCGCCATCTTCTTCGAAAATTCGCGCGTCTGAAGATTGACGTAATGAAATATTAACCAATCAGCAGCAATGATGCTGTACCCAGGATGCATCGGGGAAGTGAAAGAAAATGGCAAAATTTACTCTGTGATTTTGTATCGGATTTGTTAAATATTATTATTGATGTGCATACAAACGTAAATGTTATCCTATTTTCGGTATAAATACGTACAAAACTACAGTATAATAAGAGTAAAACAGTCTGATTTATGGAATTTACATTAAAAGTAAAGGCGCGACGGTGTAATTTCGTTTAGTTGAGGTTTCAATTTAGACAGATTAACTACTTCCGGCAAATCCGTAAAAACAATTTTAGATCAATATTTTGATTAAAAATAACAAATCAGGTTAGTAAATTCAATCTATTTCCATGCATAGATGCCGGCAAGATTATTTTTTAGAAGGATAGCTCAATATTATATTATTCAGATGGGACGGTCCCCTCGAAAAAAATCAAATTTAAAATTTACGTCAACGATCACGAGTCGGGGGGGGGGGGTGCCGCTGAGACTCAAAATATCTACCCACATCTTGGGATTTTGTTCTCTAAAAATGAACCCGGTTTTCTTTCAAAAATAGACCCACTTCAAGGTAATTTTTAAAACACAAGACCCACTTCCGGCGATTTTTTTCAAAAACAATACCCAGTTTTAGGATTTTTCCAAAAATAGACCCATCTCTAGGGATTTTTTCCCAGATTTTTTTTATCAAAATGAAACCTCAATCTAGGGTTTTTTCTTCAAAATGGGACCCACACCTAGGGATTTGGCGAAAGAGTGACCCATTTTAGTGGCACGTCCCCATATATTACTCGAGTCTCTAGCTTACAGCTAGATGTAACTTGATTGATTTCGTATGTTTTCCTGAAAAAATGTCATACACGCACCTTGAACTCATTTTTAATAGTTTCTATAAATATTTATAAGAATATTAATCATATTGATGTAGAAGCTTTGCTTGTCTGAATTTAGATATTTCAAAATTTCTTTTCGGAAAAACATTCAAACTCAATGGATCCGCCATTTATACACCTCAGTGACCTCATTCGCAGAAAAATGGTGGCCATTTTAAAATGAAATTTCGTTTTGCGAAATTAAATGCTAAATACACTCGATTAAGACGGGGATATGAGCTGATTTTCTGCAAATGTATGCATAAAGGTATGTTTCATATAATAATGACGAAACAACTGTGCGTGGTCACCATGCATTGGCAAATATTGAATACCACAGCTGCTGTAACAGTGGCTCAAAGCCAGATCATAGAGAAGGCTTTGGAACTAAGTAACCCATATAGATCTAGCCAATATATGGGGGTTGGTTTATATCCTTTCTTTGAGGTGCTTTAATGTCACCTAGGTGGTCTCTAGTGCTGGTTTTGTCTCTTGTACATTTAGTTTTGCGATTAGCTACTCTTGTGGTTTGTAGAGTCCTTTTTTGTTTTATATAAAATCCTGTACAGGTTGGCTAAGATCATATTCATAACTGCGATTGTTATTCACATTGTCGTGCAGCCATTTCAAAAAAATATGAGACATCTCATATCAAATCATATCTCATTCGAAGCGTCTTGTTATTCTTTAACTTTCTTATCACTAACGAATCGTATACAAACAATTAGACAAAATAGTGATATATATTCAATATTGGTGGAAGGCTGTCCAAATCTGAATGTGCTTCTGTGATCCGAGAAATGTGAAGTCAGCATTACAATTATATTTGAATACACAGGATCCCAGAACAAGATTCGGTGTCTCATCTTGAGGAATATTTATTGAGCTTCTGATCCCTACTACAAAAGAATTTTGCTGGCATCTATGTTTCCATGTACGTTTTTACTGAAAATACATGTCGCATTTCTAAATTGACTTTTTCCTAGAAATTCAAAATTTTGAACCTTAGTCTACAGCACATACAGGGAACAGATAGTACACTGACTGAAATTCTCTCTGTACCCAGTAGGTAAATTTTGTTCGGTGTACTAAAACTATCTGTTCCCAGGCCTATGGTCTACACAGCCCTAAAGGCTAGAGTTGGAGGAAATGTAAGTTGGTAGTCGACTTTTTGTGATTTTGATGTCATTTCTGCATTTCACAATCCACAATCGTGTGATTCATAATTGAAAATTAACATGTGACTCTATTGAGCGTTGCAACAAAATTCACCCTGACCTTTACACCAGATTCAAATTTGTCCCACTCACTTTCGATTTATATTTCTCACATGACAAAACAATAATCAAAATCAAAAAAGTAGGAGATATATCTAATTTGGTAAATTTTGTATCAGGATTTCCCATCACAAAAAATAATGACTGCAGACTTGCCAACCTAAAATGAAAAATTTGCGTGAGATTTTCAAAAAATTGCGGTACTTTTACATGAGAGTTCTCCAAAATACGGTAGTTTTTGCGGGAGATTTTTGAAAAAACTAGAGTTTTTTACGCGCGATTTTTGAAAAACTGGAGTTTTTAAGGGAGAGTAGTTTTTAAGTAAATTTTATAAAAAGTGGTAGTTTTTGCGGGAGATTTTTGAAAAAACGGAAGGTTTTGCGGAGGATTTTTTAAAATACAGGAGTTTTGCGGGAGATTTTTGAAAAACGGGTGTTTTTGTGGGAGATTTTAAAAACGGCGATTTTTATGGGAGATTTTTGAAAAAAGGGAGTTTTTACGGGAGAGTTTTGATAAAACAGGAGTTTTCGTGGGAGAGTTTTGAAAAAACGGCAGTTTATGTGGGAGAGTTTTGAAAAAAACGGCAGTTTTTGCGGGATATGATTTTGAAAATAAACGGAAGTTTTTGTGGTAGACTTTTGACAAACGGTAGTTTTTGCGGGAGATTTTTGAAGAAACTGTAGTTGTTGCGGAAGAAAAAATGGGAGGAGCAGATTTTATTATTCTAGAAGCTGATTAAACATGCGTAAAATGCATGGGGCGTGCTACCACTGATCATATCAGACTAAATCATGCAAAGTATGCAAACTATAGACTCTAAAAAGTAGTTCTTATCATTTCCATCCCGTTTTGAACGATATCGCCGATTCATACATGAATCTGTGACATTAAGGATGCAGTACAGGGTTAGCGTAGCTTACGTTCCAGATATTAGATTATGCTCATATTTTTCGCACTGTATCACAATGATGTTATCATTAGCCAAGTGCAATATAAAGAGGACTGACCAGCTGGTTACTACAAGATAAATTATTTACATTGACGGAATTTTTGAAAAAGATTTCTATGCATTTTTCATTTTCGGGTCACAGTTTCTTCATAAATATTGACTATGTCCAATAGAAACTTCATCTACCGACAGAAATATAAACCATCTATATTACGGATCCATAAAAATGATAAATGGCATGCAAACAGTTAAAAATGTATAAACATATATAAAATGTGCAAACAGATAAGAAAATTGTTGAAAAAATGAAACGGTCCCCGAGTTTGCAAAATGTAACGCCCAATGCGGAAATCGAACCGAAGACCTTTCGTTCCCAAGAGAGATTTTAGTAGAAATACGGTACGGGAGTGTTTACGGGAGAAAACGGTACAGGAGTTTTGTTATTTTTTACGGAAAAACAAAAAATTTACGGGAGATTCCCGTAAAAAAACGGGAGGTTGGCAAGTCTGGACTGCAAACTTACATTTCTGCTGAGAATAGATATATGAGACTGGCGCCAAATTTTGCTCCCCAACTTCTTACTTTCACTGTGCAGCTTGTGGATTGATTATATACATATCATCATAAAAATTTGTCTTTTTTATTTTGCAGTTAATAGCTTGACTCACCATTTATTATGAATGAATGTGAGAATACAAACCAAAACAGTCCAGGTTTCTTGGTTCTGCAGGAAAATGGAAAGAAACAATTTGAGTGCAGGGAATGTAGGCGGACTTTTACAAATAAAAGAAACATTGAAATGCATCTACATTCAAGTCATGGCTATTGTAAGTTTCCATTTTTGAAGTTCAAAAAGTGGTTTTTGAAGGACTTTTTGTTGGAAAATTGTGAATTTGTTTAAAACTAACTTTTAGAGGCCACACGTATCAATCGCCCATATACAAATGCATGTAGCATTCTCACATAAATAGTCATCATAGTAGTCATATACTATCAGATACATGAAGATTGATCCACTAGAACTGATGAATATTCAAGTTCAAAAGAACCTTTTTCTATACTTGCTATGGTATCTGACCCGATGTAGCCACCTTGTGGTGAAATTGGTAACTACCTACTGGCATCTGGGTAATTAAAACTCGATGAATTTTATAATTTATTTTTGAATCCATTTCCCATTGTGGAGTTAACAAATATATTTTCTTACAGCTTCACCAGTGAAGAAGTATAAATTGTACGAAAACAAACCAGGATTAAAAGAGAATGTACCAAGGAGTACCGTTTGGTATAGAGCAAATAGGAGTAAATTGGAGAAAGAGCAGGAAGGTAAATAATTTAGATTTATGTAACCTCACCTTTTAAGCTCACATGGGTCACGGGCTTATCTACCTTGATCCAATCTTATGTTACTATTGTTTTAGTATAGGATTCCCTAATATATAAATATGCTTATTCGGCAAGTTTGAAAAGTGCAGCCCCTCTCTATAGGGAAAACCTCTGAACAAGGAAACTTTCCTCCAGTCTCAAGAGCATTCCCTGTTCGCAGGTTTTACTGTACATATAATTTAATTAAATTGTGCACTTTTCAGGTACAGATGATCAAGGGCCAGATGGAGAACGTCAAAATGATCAGAAAGATTCACAGGATGACATCACCCCTGAGTATTCAGACAAGGCCTATACAATTTCTGAAAAAAGTGAAACCACTAGTATTGAACTTGAGAATTCTATTGCTATTTCATCACTCGTGGGTAATGGTACTGTAGTCCAATCTGTCACTCAATTATCAGATTACAATCATGGTGACAAGATTGATGAAAGTTCATCTGCAACTGACTATGTTAATGGTAGCGAGCCATATGGCAAACTTGATATTGACTCAGACTCAACATCTATGAACTCGCATTCAGAATTGGACTCTGACGGTTATGAAAATATATTTTCTGACTCTGAATTTGATTCTTATAGTGATTCAAGCATATACAGTTGTTCATCTGATTCGGAGACTGAACGCACATCCTGTTCAGAAATTGAAAATGACTCACTTGATCTTGACAAAGATATAATTGGCAGTGATGTGTATTTAAAGATACTGTCATGTTTTATTCGCAATGAACTTTCAGCTACAGCTTGCAAAGATGTGTTACAAACATTTCAGAAACTAACTCCAGAATCTCAGGTTTGGAATCAAATATCATATGACAAGATATGGAGCATAGTGGATAATGTTACCAAGCAAATTCATTATTGCCCAGATTGTAGCAGGATATTTCCCGAGGATGACGTTGACTGTGTGGAATGTCCGTGTGGTGGTCTAAGATATATTGGTACAGCAGAGGAACAGAGAAAAGCTAATCGACAACCATGCAAAAAGTTTGTGTTTCTTGATCCAAAGAAATACATAAAGGACCTACTTGAGCTACCAGGTAAAGTATTATTGGAATGTTTCAGTTCAATTGAATAATTTGGCATTATTTTCTAAAATCCTACTTTTCAAGATGGCCACTGAATTTCAAAATGGCGGCCATTTTCCCTTAAAAAAACGTAATCTTTGATAACTTAAATACCAGTGAACGGATTTGGTTCAAATTTTATATGATGATGCCTAGGGACAAAGTAGATCTGTTCGAGTAAGAATTTTCAAGATGGCAGCTGAATTTCAAAATGGCGGCCATTTTTCGTAAAAAAAATAATCTTTGATAACTCAAATACCAGTGAACGGATTTGGTTCAAATTTTATATGCTCATACCTAGGGACACAGTAGCTCTGTTCAAGAAAGAATTTTCAAAATGGCCACTGAATTTCCAAATGGCTGCCATTTTTATAAAAGAAAGTAATCTTTGATAACTCAATTGCTAATTGACGCACAAGACTGTGGGTCCTTTATTACATTGTCCTAATTATCTTTTACAGGAACTTATTTTATTTATCTTTTACAGGAATGTGGGATGGCCTACAGAAAAACAAAGGAGTCATACTCGAACGCTATGAAACTAGTGATGGGGTACTAAAAGATGTTACAGATGGTGAGGTCTACAGAAACCTAATAAAAACTGGATTTTTATCAAATCCTCACAATATTAGTGTCATGATGAATACAGATGGTGTTAACCTCTATAAATCAACAGGTGTTGAAATATGGCCGATTTTCCTATCAGTGACTGAACTCCCTCCTGCAGAGAGGTTTGCTCGTGAAAATATGATCCCAGCTAGTTTATGGCAAGGAAAGGGTAAGCCACCTTTCCAACAGTACATGGAAGTATTCTCATCGGAAATGAACAAACTATATACAGAGGGCATAGATATTCATGTAAATCAAGAAATGATAAATGTGAAAGTAGTAGTCATTACATCACCAGCAGACCTACCAGCTAGGGCAAATATGATGAACATGACATATTATAACGGCCAGTATGCTTGCACAACTTGTGAAATACCAGGCAAAACTGAAGTACAAGGTGGTGGACACACTAAAGCATTTCCAGCCCAGCACACCTACAAATACAGAACAGACAAGGAGATTCGCGATTGCATGACAAAAGGCCAAGAGAAAAAAAGAATCCTGGGTTTTAAAGGTAAATCTGGGCTCTATGATCTGAAAGGAGTGGACTTGAGCAAACTTTGCCCACCCGACTACATGCACTGTGTCTGTATGGGTGTAATCCCAAAAATTAATAAAAGGTGGTTTTCTTCTGAAAACAGCAATGAAAGTTACCATGTTGGTAAAGAAATAAAAGAAATTTCAAGAAGAATGCAGTATATTAAGCCACCAAACATGATAGAAAGGTTACCACGAAACCTGGAGAAACATTATTTACACTTCAAGGCAACTGAAAATCAAACATGGATGCTTTTTTATGCAGTACCTTGCCTCGAAGGAATCCTCCCTAAGAAATACTTGGACCATTTCAAAAAACTCTCTGAAGGCATACACATTTTGCTTGGTGACAGTATAACTACAGAACAAATTAACAGAGCAGAACTTCTCCTCAAAGAATTCTACGTTGAATACCCCAAGCTATATCCCCCTGGAGACTGTACATTGAACTTGCACTACATTGGAGCCCATTTCGGATATTGGGTCCAACAATTGGGACCATTGTGGAATTGGAGCTGCTTTCCCTATGAAGATTCAAATGCACATATATTAAAAATGTGCCATGGAACAGGGGATGTAACAACACAGATAATGAGGCAAAAAACAGCTGAGATTAAAATAAGGACACAAAATCAACCAGTCAAAATCAAAGAGTTGAATACAACTGAGGAAAAACTTAAAATACATGGTAAAACAAGGCCATTATCTGATTCTGATCATGATCTGGACTCTGTGCCTCAGAACTGTACATCAGTGGCTTCACGAATCTCCATAAATGGAGAGATGTTCTACTCTGATGAGTATGCACGCATGAAGAGGAGAATTTGTAACTGTGTGGAATTAAAAAATGGAAAACGTGGTTTCATTAAGAGGTTTGTTACTGATGGCAAAGAAACACATTTTGCAGTAATTGATATGCTCAGAGTGCAGAGAGGTTCAACTTATGCAAATAAAGCAAAACCTTCAGGGAAAACAGAGCTGTATCACATAAGTGAGCTAAAGAGAAAACTTGTTTTAGTTCAGTGTGGAGAAAATATGCAAATGTATGTTCTAGCAATGCCTAATGGCATTGGACGCTCCGTTTTCAAATAAAGCATCTGTTCGGGCGATAACTGAAATATTTTCCATTGTGTTCCTTACACCATATTGAACATAATATTCACATGAAATTGACTTTTATAAAGTTCTTATGCATTGACAATAATCATAATTCTTGAATATTAGAATATTTGTAGAATATTTTCCAGGACTTAGATATTTCACTTTATTCTGAAAAAGCTCTGCAAGTGTTGCCAGGATGAATATATATTGAATATTAAATACACAGTAAAATAATTTGTATCTTTAATACAAAATAATGTTTTATTTTGAATAAATTCTGTAAGTGTTCTTAAACCTAGTACATAGCGTTCTTGAACCTAGGTAAATAACAATTTTATGTAATAAAACATACTATAACATACTAGTATGTTGCTGTTGGATTCAAATACAATTTCTTACAATATACTTAAATACTTTTTGAACTATAATTCAGAATTCCTGTTATTCTGAAGATAATTCTTGAATTTATATATATATATATAATAATAATATGTATAAAAGTCAAAATTCTTAGTGTACATACTAAATATAATAAAATAATTTGAAATAAAAGCAGAGAAATTCTTCCTACATGTTTCTTTATTTAAACATCTTTCTTGAAGATTTTTAAATAAAGAAACATGTAGGAAACATGTGGTGAAAAAGTGAAGAATATCTGAGAACATATTTTTTAGTTCTTCATTATTATTCAAATATCCTTCAAAGAAGTAGGTGAAAATAAGAAGAATTTCCAAGATTACCAATAATTCAAAATGTTCTTTGTTATTCTTAAGATATTCTTCAAATAAGCTGGTGAAAAATTGAAGAATATCTAAGAACACATAAGTTCGTCATTATTATTCAAATATCCTTTAAATAACATGGTGAAAATATGAAGGATTTCCAAGATTACCAGTAGTACAAAATGTTCTTTATTATTCAACAAATATTCTTCAAATAAGGTGGTGAAAAATTAAAGAATATCTAAGAACATAGAAGTTCTTCACTATTATTCAAATATCCTTTAAACAAGGTGGTGAAAATATGAAGAATTTTCAGGATATCGAACAATACAAAATGTTCTTTATTATTCTTCAGATATTCTTCAAATGAGGTGGTGAAAATGTGAAGAATATCTGAGAACATTGTAGTTCCTCATTATTATTCAAATATCCTTCAAACAAGTTAATGAAAATATAAAGAATCTCCAAGAATACCATAACTACAAAATGTTCTTCATAATTCTTCAAATATTCTTCAAATGAGGTAATGAAAAATTGAAGAATATCTAAGAACATAGAAGTTCTTCACTATTATTCAAATATCCTTTAAACAAGGTGGTGAAAATATGAAGAATTTTCAGGATATCCAACAATACAAAATATTCTTTATTATTCTTCGAATATCCTTCAAATGAAGTGGTGAAAAAATGAAGAATATCTGAGAATATTTTAGTTATTCATTATTATTCTCTCATTCCTTAAACAACATGGTGAAAATATGAAGAATTTCCAAGATTTCAAGAAATAGAAAATGTTATTCATTATTATTCAAATATTCTTCATTCAGGGTGGTGAAAATATGAAGTATTTTGAAGAACATGAAACATTCTTTATTTTTCTTCAATTATTCACCATAGAATTTGAAGAATATTCAAGAACATAAATTATTCTTTATTATTCTTCAAAAATACAAGAATATGGTTAAATCTTTATTCTTCACAATTTATCTCGATATTACAATATTCATCACACCTGAATATTCATGAATAATTCATGAATATTCATATCACAAGAATATCATTTCGCCGGGGTAATGGCATATCTCGAAGAGTTAGATATGTTAGCTTTTTAAGGGAACTTAATGTTCCAGGAAATATATGCATGAAGTTAGAGATCTGCAAGACCCAGAGTGTTGAAACATATTTAAATGCATCATTCATCAAGGTTTCTATTGTATTTTCTTCCAAGTTCAATTCAAGCAAGTTGGACTCATTAAGAGGACTTAAAATAGATCCATGGAACTTTTCGATAAAAATGCCACATGATACAAAACTCATAACACGTACTGGTTTATACTGTAGACTTTTTATAAGTGTGATAAAGTTTTCACTCCCAAAGTTCCTGTTCCTTCCAAATGCCAAAGTTCTGACATGTTCAATGTCGCAAAAAAGATTTGGATCAATTTGTCTTATATCATTGTCATTTAGAAAAAAAGACAACATTGATGCGTTTTTAAACTGCGACATCTCATCTCTTGTTATTGCTGTGATATTGTTACCTTCTAGTCTTAACTGTCAGGTATTCCAATTTTGGTATATTTCCTGCAAATGTCATGTTTGATATTTGTTTGTTTGAAAGGTATAGAAGTCGTAATTTAGGTAGGTAAGAAAGAATGAAATCTGGAATTTTTTCTAAGTTAATATTCTGTAGATAAAGAGGGTCTAGGGATCTAAGTGGCCTAAATGCTTCATAAAATTCGGCCAGATGTTTTTGTTTTACTTCTAATTTTTCCAATTGTGGAATAGCCTCAAAAGCATTATTTTCTATACTTGTAATTTTCCCAATAGCCAATGTTGATATCAATGGGCAGTGCTGTAGTATATGATAGCTAAGGCAAGATAAACCAGGGCTATCCTTGGCCAAGTCTATTAAAAAAAGTTCAGATAGTACGTTAATTCCTTGAAATGCGTTAGGCTCAATAAATGTAACATTACAGTCAGTCATATTTAAATGTTCTAGCTTCAGTAAATGTCGAAAAGATCCATTTGAAACAGTTCCAAAGTTGTACTTGTGAATATCGAGATTCTTTACACTGCTCGGAACACAAATTAGAATTGTACTTATGTTTATATGTGGGTAACTTTCATATTTCGAATTACACTCACAAACTGTATTGAAAACACCATTACAAAAGCAGAGCTCTGAACAGACAGGATCCTCAGTCATCGGTTGGGATGTAACTTGATTTATAAATACCACAATACACAGCAGTCGAAACATTTCCATCCTCAAGTTGGTATTGCTGCAAAACATACATATTTTCATCAATTATACACACAAGAAAAGTTTAAACCACTATAATTTATATATTCATCTCATACTATGTTATCCAGATTTGGTTTGTCCACTTCTTATTGTCTGAAATGAATGTCTTTAATTTTTCTGAAAAAACATTTGAGACTCTTGTCTCTTTTAAAAGAAATAAAGAAATAGAGAGTGTAAAATGTTGAAAGCAATCCTCAAATACACATGGAGATGTTTCCATTGAAGTCATATTATAAATAAAAAAATAGTTCTTAACTGAGAAAAGGGCATTGCATACACTATTTAATCATTATCCCACCGAACGAAGTTCAAGAGGGATATAGGAAAGCCGTCCGTCCATCCATCCGTCCGTCTGTCTGTCCGTCCGTATGTCCGGCAGTTTTCTCAAAAACCGCTACAGATGTCACTGTCAAATTTTCAGAGATAACTTATGAGTGCATACAGATGTGGATGAAAAAACATTAACTCGATACCTACTTCCTGTCGGCCATTTTGAAGTCAAATGCTAAAATTCTTGTCTGCAAACTTTAAGAAAAACGGCTTCACAGTTGCTTTTAAAACTTTAACACCTTGTTCAGCCTACTTCATTCTAGATCTGACTAGGTTTTGGACCTGTTAGCTCAGTCATGTCAGCCATTTTGAATGTTTTAAGAAAAGTTAGCGCACGATAATACTTTGTATCATATTGAATGGTGTTTTTCAGTTTTCATTCTTTAACTATTTAGTAGCTTTATAAATAATTTCAGGTGTACTTTGTTGTAAAAGCCTATGTTATTGTTAACAGTAGTTATATGTGATAATTTTGTAAAAAGAAATCAGCAAAAACTCATAATCACTTTTTTATTGTCGGCCATTTTGGCCATTTTTCCATCCTAAAATCTTGTCTGTAAAGTCTTGTCTACGCGTTTTCAGGTGAACCGTTTGGTAGATCAATTTCAGATTTTCAGGGATGATTTTTAGTATGAAAATCTAGATCTGATTAGTTTTTGGGCATTCTAGGTAAATGTCAAGGCAGCCATTTTGGATTTTCTGTCCTAAAATCTTGTCTGTAAAATCTTGTCTACGCATTTTCAGGTGACCCGTTTGGTAGATCAATTTCAAATTTTCACGGATGATTCTCAGTATGAAAATCTAGATCTGATTAGTTTTTTGGGATTCTGGATAAATGTCAAGGCAGCCATTTTGGATTTTCTGTCCTCAAATCTTGTCTGTAAAGTCTTGTTTACATGTTTTCTGGTTAACTGTGTGACGGATCAATTTCAAATTTTCAGGGGTGGTTTTTAGTATGAAAATCTAGAACTGACTAATTTTTTGGCATTCTGGGTAAATTTTAAGGTGGCCATTTTGGATTTTCCGTCCTCAAATTGTGTCGGTAAAGTCTTGTCTACTCATTTTTAGGATAACCATTTGACGGGATCACCCATAGGTGGGGACATTTTGTACACATTTGTGTTTTTGTATTATGTAGTGTACACGGTCATTTATCAAGTTTGTATTTGCAATTAGCATATCTTGTTTAAATTGTTAATGAATTGAATTGGTAGCTATTAAAAAATTTAGTTTGAAACAGCAATAGAAAACAAAAAAGTAACAATTATATATAGATAAATAGATTTATTAGCATCAATAGCGGATGACATTAGTAGTGACTTACAATTTCAACAAATCATATAACAGGGTACAATCAATCAAACGATCCGTGCTGCCATCTATAAATAAATAAATATGTTTTATTTTATTAGCAAGCAAACACTGTCTAAAATTTAAATACTGACTCTAGTATACACTCAACAGTTTGAGCAAATATATAATATATGTATAATCTTATTTATTATTTATATCACACAATTTGCATAAGGCTCTTCATCATACTATGTCTATGTTGTCTATATTGTCATAGCCTCTTGGCATATCTCACCATGGCATGTAAACTTAACATTTCCATTTGGTCCAAATGTAGCATCTCCCAAAATGTCTGGGTACAAACCCTTTAACTTCTCAAAAGCATTCTGCAATGGGAAAGCATAAGCAAACTTCTCTCCTTCTCTAGTTGTTTCGAGAGCATAGAACATCCCAATGACTAATTTTTTACTCTCATCACGATGGTATACAATTGATCCACTATCGCCTTGTTTAGCAAAGGGCGTTTGGCCATCATTCTTTATCTGAATGGCTTTTAAAAGCACAGCGCATTTATCCTTGCCATTTTCTTTGTAAGTTATCTTGCCGGAGAAATCAAGTTGTGCTACTATACTTTCTGTTTCACCAGTCATAGATCCTTTTTTCTGCACTTTTATGTCACCAATTTCTAAAATAATATAATATATTACAAAACATTGAATAAATCATATTTTAAACATGTTGATGGGAACCTGTGTGTTTGAATACTAGTGTTGTCGCGATTAATCGATACATCGCGATACTGTATAAGTGGTATTTAATCCGAGTGGTTAATTTTCCGAATGGTCAAATTTCATCATTTTCATAATTTTAATTTTCCTAATGACAAGAAATCTCCCATTGGATAACATTATAAAGACAATATTTCCGACATTTAATTTTCCGAACCTGGCAAGAATTAGGAAATAGGCAAATTAAATGATTGGGCAAAATTACCACTTATACAGTATACATCGCCAAAGCTGTGCTAAATATCACCCTTTCTTATCTTATTTTGACGCAAATCGCTTCCCTTTCTCATGTCTTATTTCATTTTCCAATGTTTTCTGATATTTTTTCGCTTTAAACTATTTTAGCTAGTCGAAATGAACCATTAATCTATAAAACATTTACTTTACTTTCATTTCACCGTTACTAGAAGTTCCCGGATGTACCAGCGTACTCTTTTTAATTTGTTCTTTTCAGTATTTTAGTGCATTAGCGTTCGGTATTTCAGTGCACTTTTCTCAGACTTTTTCTCGATGTACATCGCGATGTGCATCGATGTTTACTACTGAAAATTGCCGATGCATCGATGTATGATTATGGCACATCGCGACAACACTATTGAATACCCCATCTATGTCCATTTTGACTTCATGTTTTCAGAAATTTCAGAATGTGCCATATTGTTATCATCTTGTGCTTCTAGGTGTGTAGCTGGATGGGTGGTCAAGCACCACATCAATCTACTAATTTAAACAGGCTGAAGTATAATTTTACCTTGAATTTCATCTCTTCGATGTTTCAAATCATCTATTGTTGCCATTTCACAACTTCTGCAGTCATCAGGTTGCTGATTGTGAGATTGTGTCATCTTAATAAGTGCAATATCGTATGTTTCCACTTGTCTTTCATGAGGATCAAATGCAAGGGAACATTCCAATGTACCAATTGGGGTCCATGTTAATCCAGCTTGTTCTTTTTTATATACTCCAACGTTCTGTCCATGAGACGCATCCTTTACAACGTGATGACATGTCAATCCATATATGTCTGAATTTAACCTGATGTGCCCACCTAGGGTGCCCATTGTTGGTGTGCCAATTTTTTCTTCTATTCCTATGTGTCCCAATGAAAAAGACTTTGTTGTCAGAGCTGCTAGAAAGTTAAACTTATGCTGAGGATATTTCTCTTTGATTTTCATTTGGGTTGATTCGTCATCTTTGTCATATAGATAGATAGAGAAGCAGGATTCATCTGGCTTTAAACCAAGGCTTTGTACTCCATCAAAACTGGAAAAATAAAACATATCTCATGAAAATATGCACAACATACAATATAGACAACATACAATAGACAATAGACAACATACAATAGACAATAGACAACATACAATATACACAACATTCTATATACACAACATACAATATACACAACATACAATATACACAGCATACAATATACACGACATACAATATACACAACATACAATATACACCACATACAATATACACAGCATACAATATACACAACATAAAATATACACGATATACAATATACACAACATACAATATATACAATATACAATATACACAACATATAATATACACAGCATACAATATATATAACATACAATATACACAACATACAATATACACAACATAAAATATACACAATATACATTATACACAACATACAATATATACAACATACAATATACACAACATACAATATACACAGCATACAATATATACAACATACAATATACACAACATACAATATACTCATCATACAATATACACAACATACAATACGAGGGGTGATCCAAAAGTCTTGGACGCCACGCTCTAACTTTGCTATTTTCTAATATAATTACATGAAACTTTCAGATAATAAAGATCAACATCTTAACAACTTTGTGTATAAGTTTCAACAGAAAATAATATATTTTAGCTACTTTTCTAAATAGTTTTTAATACCGGGTCGCAGCCACCCGGAACGGTATTTGAATATAATAAATCACGTCACAACTGTTATAATATGGCAAATACTTTAGGTGCAGGTGCATAACCTAACACCATTCATGATATGAGAAAATTTCCGATTTTCAATCTGAGTGTCATCTACCATCATCATTTTCACGTATTAAGACCTACTTTTCAACATATTTTCCACGAATTTGAACACATTTTTCATACCGCTTTACCAATGAATGAAAGACATTTATGAAACCGCCATTGCTTATGTGATACAAATGCTGCTGGAGTGCCACTCTAAACCTCATCCAATGAGTAAAAAACATTTTCTTCCAACCCTTCTTTCAACTTCAGAAATGGAAGAAAATCGCACAGAGCCATATCTAGACTATATCGTGCATATGGTAGCTGCTCAAGGTCAATAAAAGTGAGAATATCTTGTAGTATACTTTATTCCACTTTGATTTCTTTCATGTTCTCCATTTCAGCAGCCATCTTGGAGCAAAAATGATACCAGAATGAGGGTTGCTTGTCTGATGTCATTTTCTTAGAATTTGACATATACAGCCATTGTCATATATGCCATGATATTCAAAACACAATTAATTGATTGCCTAATAACAAAGGAAGTAAACTAACATGGTTTAACATTCAAAATTCAAAGAAAGATAGTGGTCAAGACTTGTGAAACAAGTGAAATGGCGGGAACATTTAAGGCTGAAAGTTGTCATGTGCGTATACCGTTCCGGGTGGCAGGGTCCCTACATTAAAAACTATCTAGAAAACTACATCAAATATATAATTTCTCCATGAAATTAACACACAAAGTAGTTTGGTTGTTGGTCTTTATTATTGGAAAGTTTAAAGTAATTTTATCAAAAACCAACAAAATTAGAGCAGGGCGTCCAAGACTTTTGGATCACCCCTCGTATACACAACATACAATATACACAACATAAAATATACACAATATACATTATACACAACATACAAAATATACAACATACAATATACACAACATACAATATACACATCATACAATATACACAACATACATTATACACAAAACACATCACCATGTATGGTACTACTTTATGTTTTTAAACATATTTTTAATTTAATATAATAACTTACTCTAATTTTAGTTTAATAAAACTTACTCAAAAAGTATAGATTGCTGTTCCTTAAATTCAAGCGTACATATGCCATGGTCACTGTCCATACATGCTTTGCACTTTCTCATTGTATGGTCCTTAATGCTACCGGCATCCCCATTTTCAAGTTGTGCTTTTGTATTTAGGGCCTCATTTGAAACAGTCGCAAACTTTTTAATTAAAATATTTTCTTCCATGATAACTCTTCTTTACTGAAATTATACACTGAAATTATAGAAATTATAGAATATAAATTTCAGCTTCTAAGATAAAGATTATCCAGTGAAAATTTCAGCTTCAAAGATAATTCTGAACGTAATCTTTGCTCTTGTTTCACAGAATTTTATAGTCCCCATTCAATCACAAATTATAAATCTAATGGTAAATTCTGGAAAAATGTCTTTATTGTTGAACAGTGGGGATATCAATTTATTGAGTCATGGGACTATTGTCATTAACAAATTGATACCTCGATAGAAATTCTGTTGAAACTCTATGTGATTTTTATTGTTATTGGTTATCATTTATTCATTTATTGCATGCAATTTATTGTATATATGTATATGTATTATTTATTTGCGTCAATAATATAATAGTTATTGTTAGTCTATATCGGTTCCTGGACGAACTTTGAATTGTCTATTATTCTTTTTTCCTCTCAGAGTTTAACCATCCAAGACCTGTGCTAAGTTGTGTTTTTGTCACTATAGCCTCATTCATTACATGTTGGTTGTATAAATTAGAAGCAAATACATGTATATACATGGATATATTTTATCCAATAAATATCGAAATGTTCGTGAAAATTTGTGTAAATTATTCATCCAGTGTATTTGCAAATGTTTATTTTATAGAACTTCAATCGACGATCCAGAAACAACTATTTTTTGAAGGATTAAAAACTCATCCCATATTTTATGCCTGCAGGCTAGTATGCAATTAGAGCAAGAATATGAAATAAGACTTAAATGTTGTCAATTAATAACATCTGCTGGTACCCTGGTAATTAACATGTTGATGCAAAATATTTGTATTGAACACCTGAATAGAGTTAAGAATTAAATAAAGTGAATTTTACGGAAAGAACTAATGTATATTGATCACAGTAATTAAAACCATGGGCTTTTTAAGAGAAAGCCCATGATGAAACAGGAGATCTGAAAATAGATTTTGACAATTTTTTAATTTCCCTATCAGCTTTCACATGTATAATGCTTCGACAAAAATGCCAGAAAGCTCATTTTTCAAGAGAATCTTTGTAGCAGTTTCATTCTGTGCAATTGTACCTTCATTTACAAAATAGAAGTCAAGAATAGATGAGCTTTACAGATTTTTTTATACACCAACAGAACTAAATAAGATGAAAACTTAATTGAAGTTTACAATGTTGATTTATTTATAGTTAAAAGGTTATAGTTTATAGTTTACAAGGATACAGTCAACTTTTGGTAATGTGACAACATCCTTTAATTGATTACTTGATAATACAAAAAATGGACTTACGCAGTTTTATTCCTAATCATTATATGGTATAAAATTGCCATTACTAAGTACAACGTAACCTCCTAGAGTGCTCTATACCTAATTTTAATATTGAATGATGATGAAGATTCATTAATTCAGCTTAAATTAAAATTATGTAAAAGAGTAACAGTAAAATATTTAATGTTTTTAATCCTTTAATGGATTACTTGGTAATGGAACTGGAGGCATTGGAATGCAAATATTGGAAAAAACAAGAACTACGCAGTTTATAATCATTATATGGTATTAATTGCCATTACACCTCCAAGAGTGCTATATACACGGTGAGCCAAAAAAATGCCACTTTTTTTCAAGACACTATAACTTTTTTATTTTCCAACCTACATACCCCAAACTTTGCAGTTATATAGTGCCAGGGGTTCTTAGTAATAATATAATGTAACAAGTCCTTCAATTTGGATAATATTTGATCTAAAAGAGGAATCCAATGGTGTTTCGCGGAATAGTTGGCAATAGGTGGTGCGACAGTGCGATCGGTCACAACGTACTTCCGGTGGGAAATACAAATATTCCCAAATTTCAGAAAAATCCATATATTATTCTTTATTTCACTAAATGCCTTCTCAATGTTCAGTTTTTGGATGTAATAACAGATTAGGGGGGCATCTATTTCCGAAAGATAAAAATTTGAAAAAAGAGTGGGTTCGCCGTTGCTGCAGAGGGATAGGAAGAGGTAGACAGACGTGGAAACTCCTACGAAGAATAATATCGTCTGCAGAACTCATTTTGTTCCGAGTGACTATTGTGAGCCAGAGCAAGGTAAGATGGCGCATTATATATGTATAATTTATTAAAACAAATAAATATTATATTTTAATAAAGAAAAAAAACACGAAAGTATATCAGACCCGAAGTTCAGAGTGGGTGATAATATGCCCTGTTATTATTGGACCAAATTTACACCTGTACACGGGCCTGTACAGTAATTTACAACCCGGGCTAACAATGTCCTACTGCATGCTATTTCATCTTGATTCACAATTGCTCAGTTGCTTCATTTATTTTGGGCTTGAGATAGACTGCTTTGGCAAGAACAAGGGTTCCCCAACTCAAATCTACCAGTGAGTGTGTGTGTGTGATGGGGGGGGGGGGGGTGGGGTGTGAACTCTTGTTACCGTCTCTGAGATTTATGCTTCAAGTACTCAAATACTTACTTCAAGTATTGTAATTCTGAAATGCTACTCACTGGGTTATCATTTTTTCAAATGTAATTTTTCGGAGACTCATTTCTATGTGTTTATTGAAAGTGCAATTTATACTCATATCAAATGAATGTTTCAATGATATGAAACAAAACATGTTATTACAACAGCATGTCTTTCGTTTAACCAATAAGAGTAAGAATCAGATCCAGACAAAATTAATAGTGTCATCATACTGTACATGTACGTAAACAAAATGTTATTTATTTATAACATTTTTACTTTCCAGGTACCCGACTCCGATTAAAAGCCAATGCAGTTCCAACTTCCAACTTATTGCATTTTGATCTACAAAAACGACAACGAACCACAGGCCCGTAGCCAGGGGGGGCTCTGGAGGCTCGGACGAGCCCCCCCCCCTGATATCTCCTGAAAAAATGTGGACCTACATTTTTGCTTCCTTGAAGAAAAACTTGCTCTTCCCCACATTCACTGGGCAATTAAGATTTTAAAACTGGCATTACTGTTCATTGTTTTTCGAATTTGGGCATTATTTTTCAAAAGTTGGCCCCATATTTGTGCCCCTTTCCTTCTTTTTTTATGATCGTCCTTTGTGTTTTGTTAAACATAGCCCTAGGATGGGCCAAGAAAAAAATGTTGGACCAAAAATATTGTAGGGCCTCTTTAGTTGGCCTTTACTTGACCTTTTTGGGCCTTATTTTTCAATTTTAGGCTAAATTTTCAAAAACGGGCCATAAATCTTCAATTTGGTTTTAGGGCCCTTAAAATTTTATGTGCGGCCCTAGGATGGGCCTAGAAAAAAATGTTGGGCCAAAAGTATTGTAGGGCCTCTTTAGTTGGCCTTTACTTGACATTTTTACTTGACCTTTTTGGCCCTTCAAATTTTCAAAAAACGTGCCATAAATTTTCTAAATTTTGGTTCTAGGGCCCTAAAAGGTTTTCTATGCGGCCAATGGATGGGCCCAGAAAAAATTGTTGGCCCAAATATATTGTAGGGCCTCTTAAGTTGGCCTTTTTTGGCATAACTTGACCTTTTTGGGCCTTATTTTTCAATTTTAGGCCAAATTTTGAAAGAACGGGCCATAAATTTTCAGAATTTTGGTTTTAGGGCCCTCAAATTTTTTCTCTTGACTGGTCCTTTTTGGGCATTACTTGACCTTTTGGGCCTTATTATTTTAATGTTAGGCCAAATTTTCAAAAAACGTGCCATAGATTTTCTAATTGTTGGTCCAAATTTTGGTTTTAGGGCCCTAAAAAGGATATTTTTTCCTGACTTGAAGTGTGGGTCCCACCTTCTTAGCTTCCGGATCTGCCACTGTCCTTTACAATACAAAGGGGCTTGGTTTAGCATGGGGAATTTTTTTTTTGGGGGGGTGGATGCGGGGGGGGGGAGGTTCGAGCCCCCCCTTACAAATAGCTGGCTACGGGCATGAACCACATCTGAAAAACGGAAGTGGAAAAATGAACAAGAAGACACAATAGATCTAGACGATACTCGTGCCATTCATGTAGATTCTTTTGTATTAGACGTCAGTGAAGAAATAGTTGAATGTGCCACAAAAGAAATTGGTATTAACACTTATGAGACTCACTTTTCACCTACATCTGAGAATTGTACAAATGAATCGACACAGTGTAATATTATAAATGGAGATCTACTCATATCACGCAAGACAAAATCAGCATTAAAAATTGAAAACTGTGCAAAACGCGAACCTTATCGGATTGAACTTTTCCAAGAATCTGCCAAGGACATTCAATATCTTACATCCTTTAGAGATTTTAAACATTTTTCTTATTTTTATGAGTGCCTTGGCCCTGCAGTGGATCATCTAGAACCCAAATGTCATATACTTAATCCAGTGAATTGTTTATTTCTAACTCTTGTGAAGATGAGATGTGGAATGGACATCCACATGATAAGCATTCTCTTTTGTATTAGCCAGACAACTGTTCGAACAGTGTTTGACACGTGGCTGTCATTCTTGTTTTATCAACTGGAAGAGATCAACTTTTGGCCATCCAAAGAAATTATAGCTGATACAATGCCTACAAACTTTAAACGGCAATTTCCTAACACGCGGGTAATTTTGGATGCTACAGAAATAGGCATGGAAAAACAGAAAAAAGTAAATGAACAAGGAGCTACTTTTTCAACATATAAGAACATGAACACTCTGAAATCAATGATTGGGATAAGTCCCAGAGGATTGTGTTCATATATAAGTGACTGCTATGGGGGGGGGGGGTCTGCAAACGAATCCATGTGGAACGCATTATTGGTCTTTTAAAAACGTTTAAAATAATCTCTCAAAAACTAGATGCCCATTACAAGGACAGAGCTGGCATGATTATATCTGTTTGTTTTAAAATCAGTAATTTCAGAAGCTCTATTGTCAATAGGATTGCATAGTACTATATTTCGGTTCAAATTTTCAAACAATGCCTGGGCTTGTCCCAACCCCAGCTTACTAGTTTCTTATTCCAAACATACATGTATATGTATGTGTTATAATCATTGGACTACACAATGTCAAGGAGTTGATGCATTTAAGCATTTTTAGCTTGGCAAAACCCTAGGAGGATTGGCTCCCAGGGTTCCCTCTTGATATCCTGCCATATATGGTGTCAGGAGCTTGACCGTATTATCACAGGGAATCACGGGTAATGTCATGATTTTCAAAATGAAACAGCCACCATTTCTTCACTTCAGAATTTCAATTTCAATCTTGAGTTTTGGTCTTATTTCCAAACAAAAAATTCAAAACACACAAGAAGTGATCAAGATATTTGATCAAATATTTTGATAGCTGGTTATGAATTTAAAGTTGCTTCATATTCAGAAAATCACAACATTTTCAATGTTGTCATCAGTCAAGGTCAATATTGAGTTGAAACCCTGGGAGCCAATCCTCCTCGGCTAGGCCTTAGCCTATGTTATGTTCTCCTATCACCCGACAATGAAATAACAAATCAAAACAATGTGTAACTATGAACAATGTATAATAATGTAATAATAATTTATTTTCTCAACTTGAAACACAACAATGTTACTGAATGTTATTTATCTTTAAAACTGTATTGTAAATAGCTAATCGTAAATATACAGGTTTGGCCAAAAACTTGTCCACATTTTTTTTTATTTCGATATAACTTTTTTGAAAATGCATGAATTTCAATAAATAATGAATCCATGCATTTTAAAAAAGTAATATTGAAATAAAAATGTAGACATTTTTTGACTACCCTGTAGAAGCCACCAAAAAAAGTTTGGTGCGGGATATAACTTATCAGGATGAACATTATCATATCACAAAAAGCAATGAATTTGCTATTACTAAAACTATCACTAAAAATTCTTTTGGCCTAAAGCCTATGTTATACAATAAGGTACATTATCAGTAATTTTGATAAGTTGTATTAGGTGTTCTCATTGTTTTTAAATTTGGAGTCTATATGTACAGGGTACCTAAAATGCATTAACATTATCATATCACAAAAAGCAATGAATTTGCTATTATTAAAACTATCATTAAAATTATTTTGGCCTAAAGCCTATGTTATACAATAAGGTACATTATCAGTAATTTTGATAAGTTGTATCAGTATGAGTCTGTATGAGTTTCAATTGAATCTGAACATGGCACTTTAAGTTGCATTTTGTAAGATTTGTAAGAAATGTCTAAACACCCATTATATATTGCCATGGTAACATATCCTCAGTTACCTTTGCAGTAAACAGAAACTGTCAATTATATGTTAAAACCTTTAATAAGAGCCAACAAAAGGTTCTAACCCCCCCCCTGGCTCCGGGCCCGAGCAATGACATCCAAATAGGAATACTTACAAAAGTGAAATAATCAGATAATTGCAAATTACAAATTCTCTAGGGATGGCCGTTTTTTAATTTGGCGAATTTTTTCAATCCGTCAAATTAAAAGCAGTAGCCAAATTAAGTGTATCTACAGTACTTGCATTTTTGTGTCACCCTGTACATTCATGTGGGATATTGTCACTAGAATTCATTTTCAATACTATGAATAGGAGTTATTAAACAGGTCATAAAAGCTTAAACGAAAGCCTTTTTGAAATTTTGAGTTAGTGCTAAATATGTTGTGATGTATTGACAGTAAAATGTTTATTCAATGTAACCACTATTTGTTAAGTTATTGCAAATAGTTACTAGTCTTATTTACAAGTGTTCTTGAGTGACAATTCTATTGACAAGGTTCATCATCTTGTTTCATAAATTACCAAATGAAAAAATGATATGGAAACATGTGAAACATCTAATGTTATTATCCCACCGAAGGAAGTTCGAGGGGATATAGAAAAGCCGTCGGTCCGTCCGTTCGTCCGTCAGTTCGTGTGTCCGGGCAATAACTCAAATACCGGTTGACGAATTTCATTCAAATTTTATAGGCTTATGCCTTATGGGTGTAGGACCTCTGCTCGAGAAGGAATTTTCAATATGGCCGCTTAATTCAAAATGGCGGCCATTTTCGGAAAAAATATAATCTTTAATAACTCAAATACTAATGGATGGATTTGGTTCAAATTTTATATGCTGTTGCCTTGGTACAAAGGAGCCTTGCTCAAGAAGACATTTTCAAGATGGCCACCAAATTTCAAAATGGCGGCCATTTTTTGTAAAAAAACGTTATCTTTGATAACTCAAAGACCATAGAATGGATTTGGTTCAAATTTTAGATGCTGATGCCTAGGGACATAGGAGCTCTGCTCGAGAAAGGATTTTCAAGATGGCAGCTAAATTTCAAAAAGGCGGCCATTTTTCGTAAAAAAACGTTATCTTTGATAACTCAAATACCATTGAATGGATTTGGTTTAAATTTTAGATGCTGATGCCTAGGGACATAGGAGCTCTGCTCAAGAAAGGATTTTCAAGATGGCAGCTAAATTTCAAAATGGTGGCCATTTTTCATAAAAAAATATTATCTTTGATGACTCAATTACCATTGAATGGATTTGGTTCAAATTTTACATGATGATGCCTAGGGACATAGGAGCTCTGCTCGAGAAGGGATTTTCAAGGTGGTAGCTAAATTTTAAAATGACCGCCATTTTTCATAAAAGAACGTAACCATTGATAACTCAAATACCAGTTGACGGATTTGGTTCAAATTCTATATGCTGATACCTAGAGACAAAGAAGTTCTGCTCAAAAATAAATTTTCAAGATGGCCACTGAATTTCAAAATGGCCACCATTTTTCATGTTAAGGGAAAAAGGAGATTTGCTTCACAAGAAATTTCAAAGACGATAGCTGAATTTCAAAATGGCTGCCATTTTTCATTAAAAAATAATCTTTGATAACCCAGATACCATTGGACGGACATTCTCTGCTAAACAAGAAATCTAAAGATGACAGCTGAATTTCAAAATGGCAACCATGTTTCATATAAGCATAATATTTGATAATTCAAATACCAGTGGATGAATTTGGCTCAATTTTTTTATTAAAACATGTTTTGTTCGGTGGGATTTGCTACTCCGTGGAGTTGCTGTTTTTCTAGTTACATTTTGAATTTCTCCATTTTTCTATTATTCCATCATATTGTATTTGAAACATACATGTAGTATAATAATCAGCATTACAAGAATAAATACAAAATATGTTTGTTAAAACATTCCAGTTGTTTAAATTTCCTGTATTCTAATTTTTCAACCAGGACACCAATTACAGGGTGGTCAAGAACAGAAACCCTGTTTTTTGCAATAACTTTAAGTGCTTGAATATACATATCAGTGATCTCCCCAGGATTTTTTCTCAGGTGGGTGCAAAATTCTCATTTTTACAATTCAAACCAAAATTGGTCAAAATATGCCAATTTTTCATGATTTTTCTCAAAATCAAGTGGGTGCAAATGAATTTCCAGGTGGGTGCAAGGCTGTTTTCAAAATCTCAGGTGGGTGCTGCGCCCACTTGCTTTAATGCTGGGGAGATCACTGCATATGTTTGAATGGTTCAACTTTAATTTACCACTTGAGTCTCTGAACAAAAATTTCTGATTTTCCTCCGATATTGCTTCATCTTTTCCATTGAATGGACATTTGACTTCCAAAAGTTGGTCATCACCAACAGGCCCGTAGCCAGGATTTGCCAAGGGGGGGTTCAATTTTCAAAAATTTCCAGGGGGGGGTTCACATTTGACAATTTTGGCCGAAATTAGGCTAAAATTACTAGAGAAGTGCTCAAAATGGTCAAAAACTGCATGATTTTGAAAGAATTTTTGGCCAGGGGGGGGTTCGCCCGAACCCTGCGAACCCCCCCTGGCTACGGGCCTGACCAATGAGGCCATCTGGTGAACATGCTAGATAGGGGTTTTCAACAGAAATGAATAACCCACATTCTTTTACAATTTTTCCAGTTTTGTCCTCAAAGGCTTTCCTAGCCACTGGCTCATACTTGATGCCATGCGTAGTTGCTTCAGATTTGAAGGGCTTAACTATGGCCTCACAAAGCCTATCATAGTTTCTTCGGTGGGTGGAATGCTCCACTTCACCAAATTTTGAAGCAGTTATCCTCCATGATCGTAGATCATGCCACTCCTTGGAAAGTGCTTGTTTCATCGTTCTTCGCTCTATTTCGGCAGCTTGTGATGAATCAACCTTCATTTAAAAAATGATACAATTATTATTACATGTATTAAAGACATTAACCCTAGAAACCCAAAGGGGGAAAAAAGGTCCCCACAAAAAAGTTTTTTTCTATGACAGGTTATATAGGCATCAGGTGACTTTTTTAGATGGAGATGGAGACTATAACATTATCATAATAATTTTCTTAAATAATACATAATCACAGTACTGAGTCTGTTCCACTGATCAGCTCAAAAAACATTTCATGTTTCACCACCTTAAAGGCCCTATGAAAAGTTTTAAAATGACCTATGTATTAACCATTGGAGTCCAGATAAATCTTGTCTACAAGTTTCCAGCCAAACTGTTTCGGGAATTTATCTTTAATTGTAAGGTCCTACCTAGGAAAGTTTAGATCTGGGCATTCTAGGCACTGGGTAAATGTTAAGGTGGCCATTTTAAACTTTCCACCTCATCTCGTTTAAATATGCTAAACTTTCAAAATAAACCAATGCTGAGTTGTCTAACATAAAGGTTGAAAAAATAATACACAGTGCATGTCTTTAAATATAACTGTATATTGTTTACTATGAGAATTTAATTTTTTTGACAAAAAGATGTGAGTTTTAAGGTAAGGGTGCATGTTCAGAATTTTGCTGCAACCTTCAATAGACTCACATGTTAATTTTCAAATTTGAATCACTCCTTCCCCACAGTGTCTACATCTCTCAATTTTGCACAATGGGTGCACTAATGTACCTTTACCTTGAAAAGTATGTGAAGAAGAATGTTTTGATCAAATGTATAAAAAACAAGAAAATTCAATGACGAAACTCAGAAAATTTTCAGAAATTTCACTGAATTTTCTCGTTTTATACATTTAACAAAACAAATCTTCTTGCCAGTCTTTTCTAGGCACATAAATGCACTCATTGTGCAAAACTGGAAGATGTAGATAATGAGTGGAAGGGGTGATTCCTTCATGTGACTTAATTGAAGAATGCAGAAATATTCTGAACATGCACACTGGCCTTAATTCTGCAATAGTGTGAATTATTGCTTGTTACAATCTATGTTTTGTAACCACTTTTTGGAATTAAAGAAGTTTCACAAGCCTTTTACATTTTGATTACATCAGGTAAGACTACACAATACAATAGATGCGAAATTAGTTTAAACTTCACATGGGGCCTTTATAAGTGGCAACAAGGCCTGTAGAGAAAAATTGAAACGTTTCTTTTGGCTTAACATCTTTGTCAAATCTATTTAGTTAAAATCTTTTCAGCAATTAGAAGTGTAAATTTGGTTATTCCATAAGCAGATTAGAGGAGTCCCATTATATATTTTAAAATGTACTACATATCAAGATTTTTACTGCAGGAATTACAGCTGAAATAACGTTCATTCATGGGGTTTCTTTATAGATAATGAAAATAGATGTTAGCCTGGATGAAATATCCAAACTTCAATACATTTTGACAATAGGTCCATGAATGTTGGATACATTTCTGCACTTATTGTTCAACCTTACTTTATTTGCCTTATCCACCAAGTTTTGCACCATGTAGTCATGGTCTGCTCACGCCTGCTGGATGTTAGCTTTCGGGTCAAGGTATCTCATAGTCACATCATGGTTGCTATTGGCACAATAGTTGATTGTTAGGTTTCTAAGTCTATCTTCATATCCTGTCATTCTTCTGAATTTCTCTGGCCTTGGGTCTTGTAGGACCTCGGTTCTCTTGCGATTCCCCAAATCTTCAGCTTTGATGGGAGAACCTATAATCATTTTCAATACTATTATGTCCCCACCACATAGTGTGGGGCCATATTGTCGGCCTAGGCGCGTCCGTCTGTCCGTCTGTACGTCCGTCCGTCCGTCTGTCCGTCTGTCCGTACGTCCGGGAGTTTTCTCCAAAACCGCTACAGATATCACCTTCAAATTTTCAGGGATAACTTATGAGTGCATACAGATGTGGATGAAAAAATTTTAACTCGATACCTACTTCCTGTCGGCCATTTTGAAGTCAAATGCTAAAATCCTTGTCTGCAAACTTTAAGAAAAACGGCTTCACAGTTGCTTTTAAAACTTTAACATCTTGTTCAGCTCACTTCATTCTAGATCTGATTAGGTTTTGGACCTGTTAGCTCAGTCATGTCAGCCATTTTGAATGTCTTAAGAAAAGTTAGCGCACGATAATACTTTGTATCATATTGAATGGTGTTTTTGAGTTTTCATACTTTAACTATTTAGTAGGTTTATAAATAATTTCAGATGTACTTTGTTGTAAAAGCCTATGTTATTGCTAACAGTAGTTATATGTGATAATTTTGTAAGAAGAAATCAGCAAAAACACATAATCACTTTTTTATTGTCGGCCATTTTGGATTTTTCCGTCCTAAAATCTTGTCTGTGAAGTCTTGTCTACGTGTTTTCAGGTGAACCGTTTGGTGGATCAATTTCAAATTTTCAGGGATGATTCTTAGTATAAAAATCTAGATCTGATTTGTTTTTTGGCATTCTGGGTAAATGTCAAGGCAGCCATTTTGGATTTTCCGTCCTAAAATCTTGTCTGTAAAGTCTTGTCTACGCGTTTTCAGGTGAACCGTTTGGTAGATCAATTTCAAATTTTCAGAGATGATTCTTAGTATGAAAATGTAGAACTGATTAGTTTTTTGGCATTCTGGGCAAATGTCAAGGCAGCCATTTTGGATTTTCTGTCCTAAAATCTTGTCTGTAAAGTCTTGTCTATGCATTACCAGGTGAACCGTTCTGTAGATCAATTTCAAATTTTTAGGGATGATTCTTAGTATGAAAATCTAGATCTGATTAGTTTTTTTGCATTCTGGATAAATGTCAAGGCAGCCATTTTGGATTTTCCGTCTTAAAATCTTGCCTGTAAAGTCTTGTCTACGCGTTTTTAGGTGAACCGTTTGGTAGATCAATTTCAAATTTTCAGGGATGATTCTTAGTGTGAAAATCTACATCTGATTAGTTTTTTTGCATTCTGTTTAAATGTCATGGCAGCCATTTTGGATTTTCTGTCCTAAAATCTTGTCTGTAAAGTCTTATCTACGCGTTTTCAGGTGAACCATTTGGTAGATCAATGTCATATTTTCAGGGATGATTCTTAGTATGAAAATCTAGGAACAGATTAGTTTTTTGACATTCTGGGTAAATGTCAAGGCAGCCATTTTGGATTTTCCATCCTAAAATCTTGTCTGTAAAGTCTTGTTTACATGTTTTCTAGTTAACTGTGTGACGGATCAATTAAAAATTTTCAGGGGTGGTTCTTAGTTTGAAAATCTAGAACTGACTAAATTTTTGGCATTCTGGGTAAATTTTAAGGTGGCCATTTTGGATTTTCCGTCCTCAAATTGTGTTGGTAAAGTCTTGTCTACTCATTTTCAGGATAACCATTTGATGGGATCACCCACTGGTGGGGACATTTTGTACACATTTGTGTTCTTGTATAAAGAAGTTATTCACCAGGAGGGATTTCATATGAAGAATGTCACAGGGATGATATCAATATTTTTAAATGGAAAGTAGTGATCCCTGACTTAGGGATATATATTTCTTTGATTGACAATTGTATCAAAACATGACACATATGTCTATGTACAAACTTGAAACTAGGCTGTCTTCTCCCTTGTATTTGTTTCGTTGATAGTAGTAGATAGACTTGAAATTTCAGACAAAATATATGCTTGGGTTTAAAATGAAAAACTCATATATAGACGGACTGAAGGATGGAGCGCGGGCTACACTATATCCCTACCAAACTGCGTTTGTTGGAATAATCATACCTGAATGACATTTTTTGTGACTATGAAGATCATTAATTAAGACTCTATCTATCTGGAAATCCAGTGGTGTTGAGCAATTAAATCAAATTAACTTCACTTAACTTTTTAGACATATCAAGATGATCCTTTTAGCTTGTCAAGCTTTTCTAATTAGAATTTGCTGTATTATGTATGAAGAATAAATATATGAAAAAAATAAATAGAAAAAATAAAAATACCTGAATGAGATTTAGAAGGTTTGTGGAAAGACTGAAGAGTTTCAGTACAACTTGTATTGATAAGAATCTCCCCTCTCTCTACAAAAGCATTCAACATCAACAATACGGTAGCTATGTGTTTGCATGTAGCATGAGGTCCGGCGGAGCATTCACAGGATGTGTTGATGATATCTCCATCGTCCCGAGATAGCCTCAATTTGAAGTTGTAAGACACCCTTTTCTTCATGGCCGCATCAATAACACCAGAGAAATCGTTATATTGACTGTTCTCCAAGTTCACGCTGCAGGCTTTAACTTTCAGGGCTTCGAGAAGTAATTTTCCCTTTTCAAGCGCTTTGAAATCTCTGGTTTGGGTGTTGTCTATAGCCATGCGAGAAATAAGATATGTTGTAATGAAGGATTTTGTGATGGCAGGAAATAATGATCGATGATTTGATGTAAGTGTTTTGAAGTTTGAAGTGGGCCAGTTGACTATCGGGATCGGATCTGGAATGAGGATAGGACCCCTTTCAAAGTTGTGGAACCGATCATAGTTGTATAACCTGAAAAATATATAAACTGTTCACATCGGGCAGTTCACTCATTAAAAATATTTACATTCACAAACAAGCTTACAGACTTAGGTAAATATTTGGCTCTCTCATGTTAAAATCTCATTTGGAGGGTTGCTTCAGGTGATATTGCTAGAATTTGTTTGCACAAGACAAAATCGTATAAAATAACTTGCAATAAACTCGGTATTGACCTTGTTATTATGGTCGTAGTTGTGGTTATTATTGAGTAATGGTACAGGTATCCGATATGGTATTGCAGCGAATACTGGAGTAATGGTACAGGTATCCTTGGATTTTAGCCCCGAATACCGAGGTTTATTTTTTCAATTATCGTGTATTATTCTTTTGTGTTAATATAAGTTAACCATCTAACTATTGGTATGACATGATTACCTTATTCTATTAATATAGTGTGTAATGAATATGCTACATTTTGTATGTTCAATTTGTAGACTGGCAACTAGTATTTATATGTTTAGGTTACATAGGCTCATGTTAATCCAATAATATAGATGAAGACAACTTTAGATACAAGATACCAATTCAAATCAAGAGTGAAAAGATGATATTTTACATTTATGAATAATGCATATTTTAATAAACATAGGCGGGTTATACTGTGAATGACGATATAAATCAAAATTGCAATAATTTTCTAACTAGATGCCTGTTTTATGAAAAGTATCACGGCTGGTGATCCTACATATCATTAGTATTCTCAGAAAGTCGGTATCCGAATCGGATACCAAGTTCTGACCAGCAGACGAACAACTAAGTTTGTTTATTTAACGGTTAGATTTGTTGACTTACCGATGCGTATTACAATCTTTTTTGGTCTCTTTTGGTTAATCACAAGTTTGATGATGTCAACGGACCATGAGATAACACATTGTCAGAGGAAAGATATCAATATCAGGTGTATATCGCATAGAAAAATAAATATAGTTAATTGTTTGCACTGATATGATGTGACTAAGTATTTATATTTCGTTTTATTTAATCCGATTTCCCGCCCTTGAGGTTTCAGACTGTGAAACTTAATATTCAATACTGACCAACTGCATAAATTAATATTTTCATTATGAAATATATATTTTATTTCTCCAAGATATATAATTTTGAATTTGTTTATGTATTAAAGAGTGTGATTTAACGATAATTGATGAAAAATCAAATGAGGTTTAACACATAAAAATGAGTGGGGGCGGGAGGGGGAGCGACACGCTATTACTCCGAACCTCGTTACTCCAAAAAATCCTATACTTTTAAAAAAGTTAAAAGATGGGTAAAACATACACTTTAATTGAGTCTTCAATCTCCTTTATAGCAAAATTGAATGAAACGTTTAGAAACTGAGAAATTAAGTGTAACGGATAGACCTCAAAGAATAAATTACGAAATATAGGCCTAAATGACTAACAACATTACGTGCAGTTTTTTATGATATGAAATAGCGGGATTCAGAAACGCATTGAACTTTAATAACAGATGACGAATATTTTACAGACTGACAAATGATACACGAGTGTGCAAGCGCCTTGGTGAAAATAATTTATGATCCGAACCCGGGGATCCAAATCGCGATCTGTCAACAAAACCCCCACACACTCACATATCAGGTTAGCGCAAGCCTTAAATGTACAATATGCACGAAACGTTTTCTTGTTAACAAAAAATACAATCAACTCAATAATAATGATTCCCACGAATTGATTTCCTTGATCATTAATCTAGACCACATAATACTTGTTTGATTGCGGTTTTTGGTTCTTCACAGACAGGATATTCAAGGGACTTATCTTGATTTCGGGCCTTGATTGCAGTCTATGGAGTAGCGTTAGGTTTTATGAAGTACTATTTTAAAATCCGCATATTAGATATCTCTGATAAATAGCTATAATTTGATGAAAACAATATTACCATAGGCCTTTGAAATCAAAATAACCCGCCATATAGAAATCAATCCACATCATGTTGCTAACAAACAGCATAATTCGGCATTAATACGTAGAACTGGACAACAAATAACAATATAATGTTGTTTTGATGCGGATTTTGAATATACAGTACTCTTTTCCCTCAAACCTATCTACCTCTTGGAAAAAAAACTTAACTGGTTATTTTGTACCTTGAATCTAAACTTGATACATGTACGTTCAAAATATCAAGCATACGGCGACCCGGACGGCGACCGCCTGCTTTTCCCAGTTTTAATCTAAACCGTTGCTCATATATTGCTATCATGATTGATTTTCACATCAAAAGTCCCAGTTTGATTTTCCGGAGTTACTATACATGTACATATAAAGAATGTATTTAAAAGTCATAGGCTGGTGAAATTTACCTATAGATTTGCAACACAAGATCTTGATGCATCCATTTAGAACATAACATGTTACAATAATTCAAAAGTGCGTTCATTAAAACCGGGTCATTAACAGCGGGGCATGAACAGAAGGCATGTGTATGGTATACAACTAAATGTATCCTCAGATGTGAAATGAAATGAACTCTCAAATACTGAGGCTGAGATGAACATTTATTTGGTTCTACATTCTCTCATTGATAATAGTGACCTAATTACCTAATAACGCCTCCTATAAAAGGGGAACTATACATGATACGTATGTTGGATGATTTTGATTTGTCTTGTTTTATTATTCAACTGCTAGCCTTGTTGCATTTGGAATAAACGCAACAGGCGTTTGCAGTTCTATGTCATTTGTGAAATGAATTGATTTGAAAGGCATCACGTGAAGGGGGGGGGGGGGGGGGGGGGGTCGAAGCTGGCGCAAATTCAAAATATGTCTGAAAACAAATATATGCTATTAAAGTCAATTGGATTATTTATACTGTAGTAGATCGGATGTTGTCGTTTCAAATATGCAATCAGACGGCGTGTGCGGAATGTTACTTAATCAGTTCTCAGCCGATTTTTAAAATTCATGAGGAAATAATATCTGAAGCCAAGATGTTCTACTATATTGTGATAAGCTTTTTGACCCCGGTTTTTGACTATTAGCTTTTAGATTATGTGCAAGTTAAATAGCAGGGATTAATTTCCTAATGAGACAGATTTATATTTTGCAATCAGATTCAGACGGATTAAATTCTTCTCTCTTTTACAGGATGTGTATTTTCAATCAGACTTGCTGATTATTCTTCGGTTTATTTCAAATTTAATTTTAGAGACTAGAGATATATTGTTATTCAATTGTAAGAATTATAATATGGAAATAAATATAACATAACATAACATATTATAAAAATCAACATCACGCCCGATGATCGGAAGTAATGAAAGGAGGGGGGAGGGGGTAGCCGATTTTGTCCAAAAATTCAACAAATCTGGAAGATTTATTGTTTCAAGAGAAAGTTTATAATTATAATTCAATTGCTAAATTAATAGGTGCATGACATTGGGAAATATGTTAAGTCTTCTAGGTATTTTTTTCAACCGATAGGCTTCTTAGATATAAGATTTATTCAAAATAGCGCAGCGTCACAAACTTTCAAATGTCAATGTTTTTGCTATAAATATCAAGCAACGGGGGTCTACATTCTACACGACCTGTTTTTAAAAGCTTTGTAAAAAGTGCAGGACCGTAATCACATTTTGTCAATGGGGGGGGGGTCACTTTTCAAAACTTTCCAAGGGGGTTTACATTTGACAAATCTGGCCCCGCAATCACTTGAAAGTGCTAAGAATGGTGACCCCCCCCGGGTAAGGCCCTGCAGTCAATACATTAATGATTACAGCCTATCTAAAAACCGACGTCCTAGTTCTTTGATATTTTAACCACTTTCAAATTAAAGGTAAAATTTTAAGGTAAATGAGCATGTAGACAAAAATATCTGTCGATTTCTAATTAATTACTAGTAGTTCAATATAGACTCAATCCCGTTTTCCCATGATGATGAAATCAGTTCAGGTGACGGGAAATAGTCACTGTCATCAAACGTCTCAATCCCGTAATACGCATTTTATTCACGTTCAAATCGAAGAATAAATAAATAATTTCTTTATTTAAAATAAAAATGACTTGGCTGTGATACGTAACAGATTCTTGTAGTCATTTGATGACAAACGGTTAATTAGTGAACGGGCCGAGGATAAGCAGTATGTATCTTACTAAAAGCATGATCATTGTGAACTTTTTATTCCTGAAAAATTCAGCTGGAGAATTAGATGTTCGGGTATAAAATCGCTTTTGGTCCGAGAATAAATGAGAGCCTCCTAATATTAAAAGTATAATTATTCTGTAGTATAATATTATAATGTTTTCCAAAATGAATCTTAGGTTATAATATAATATACATATATTGCACACGGTTATGAAGTATGCTTTTCCAAGGGGTTGCTGTCTTCTAGTTGAACTCTCCTACTCCAATGCTTCTTCTGGTATTTCCACATATTTTATCGATAGAACATTAAAGTATAATGACAAAAGACGATAAAAGAAACTTCAAAGTAAACTTGCGTATTTTGGTCTATTTCTTTATTGAGAGCATTTAGAAACGCACGAATTTTATTATTTTAAGGCTAATTTCGCAACATATAATCTATTTAAAGCTGATGATTTTAAAGTATGTTCGGTTCAATTGTACAAAAAAATGAATAGTATTATAGTATATAGAAAAATATACAACGAATAAAATGTGCATACTGTGCACACAATGTACAAGGATTGCCGAACTTGCATGCGCGTTCTTGATAATAAGAAAAAAGGTCGAACAGTTACTTAAAAATCAAACATTTTCATTTTTAAACATAGGAAATATTTTGATATTTAAATCAAGAAAAGTATGATAACATTTATGATCGATAATTATTAATAACTCTCCATAGCCAACAGCGACTGTGACGACATGTTTATTTACTTAGCTAATTAGACATTTACAATATTGTTAATGGTCGCAACGGATACTATAAGTAAGCAGTTCGGATACCACGTTTGTATACGACAATAACAAATCCCGGGCAGAATGTTATTTAACAGTATCTGATCTTATTAGTTATTAATCAATTTGGATAACAAATATATTATCTTGTCGTATTGGAGTTTATTATATAGTGTTTCTCGTTGTGTTGTTTACTTATGTGTTTATCACATATTTATTGATCTAAATAAATGATCCAAGTTAAAGCAGCAAATATTCTATATTTCTTTGAAATGCAAATTCATATCTGGAGATTACAATGGATGACTGTAAAACAGTGGTAGGTTAACACAGTGATCTCCCCAGGATTTTTTCTCAGGGAGGTGCAAAATTTTCAAACAGCAAATCAGACTAAATGGTCTCTTTTGGTCTCTCAGACCAAAATTGGTAAAAATATGCCAATTTTTCATGATTTTTCACATTTTCAAGTGGGTGCAAATGGATTTTGAGGTGGGTGCAAGCCTATTTTCAAGATCTCAGGTGGGTGCTGTGCCCACTTCCTTCAAAGCTGGGGAGATCACTGTAATAGGTATAATAATGATCTAGACCTGTCCTCTGGCTACTTATGTTGGCATACCAAAATGTAAAGCTATTTTAAAATGCAGGTGAAATGGTCTTTAATATTGTATAAACCAGTTATAAAATGATTCAAACTTGTATAATGAAACTAACATATATATAGTTTCACAGAGCCTGTATCAATAATATGACCTAAAAAGACTATGCAGTCTTAGTATCCATGGTGACACAGATCAACTACAGCTCTAATCCTGCAACTAGCTGGACAGATCACCACACCCACTAGACAACTAATGATTAGGCCTGGTGAGCAGATAATTAGTCCTTATGGCTAAGATGCATGAATAAGTGTCTCGCATGAAATTCTAACACACCATAAGTGATAATGTATGCCTCAGCTCACACTCGACAATTTGATCAGAAAAGTGATCAACAATCGAATGATAATGGCAATACAGGTTGTACAAAAACCACATAATCAAAACATATCACTGATAAGATGTTCATTCGATTGAAAATATTAGTTTTATTTCTGAAAAGATTTGCATTTTCGAGGTTACCAGAAACTGACTGACATTTTTTATTATTCCAAAGCTCTCAAATATTTTCGTAATTATACATCAATAAGGTCACAATGAGATATAGGTGTATATTTATTCATATAATCTAAACAAGCGGAACTATTAAATTAACGTACAGAGTATTCAGATTTCACTTGACTTGCTGTTGCTACATGTAAGTTAAGTGTAGGTAAAGTACATGTACAATTGTACATTAGAGAGGCACCCCAGATCAAGAATTTGAGGTTGAGATCTGGAAATTCGATCAATATTGATTTTAAATGGGGTGAATGATAACAAGCTCAAACGGGAAGAATAGGACAAATTCTCCCGTCAAGTGTTGTGTTGCGTCGCAGAAAAAGGCTAAAAATCAAGTCGAAATCTATCTCTATTATCACCCGTGTCAGAAAATAAATATATTTTGACGGCCATGATAGCACAAGATTAGCTGTTTGTGTCGATAAAAAACGTTAAAAAGGAATCACAAACCTTTCAACAAGAGCCTCCTTCCTCCCGTTTATGCTAGCACCACGCAAAGACAACTCCCTCTTCAACTTTTGTACCGTGTATTTTCCAAACTGATCTGCCATCTTCCAAGTTCAAGGCCCTTACCCTTAGAAAGCTTAATCACTATAACATCGCCTTGCACTATTAACATTTTATTAAATATTTAAAGTCAATATAAGAGTAAAATCGGAGAGGAGTGTTACTCAACAACTATTTTCGAATATATGAATGTTTCTCCTTGTCTATTGAATCGTTAATCTGTAGAATAATGAAGCTCAAATTTGCCTTGTTAGAGAAAACTTGACTTCTTCGTCTGGCACAGGGTGAGTCACGTGACCTATATGTTGACTTATCGCACTTGCGTGCCACCTATATCAGGGCTCGAATCACGCGAAACACCATTGGTCCGCCACCCTATTTGGTGATAGATTTTAGTTTTAGTCGCCTTGCTGATATAGCAGTATCAGTGGAATGTTAGCTAAAAAAATTTCAGCATGTCTTAATTGCCAGCTTTAGTTGGGCAATTTTTTAGATTGGGTGCCTTCATACAATCTTCTGGGGACCTTCCCATACCCTATACTCACTGGGGTTTGCACCAGGGCTATTAGCTTGGCGGTCTTCAGGCCATATCAGTTCAGGAACATTTTGCAAATTATGCTTATTTCTCATGGCACACCACATGTTTAAGTGAAACGCTGGTGACATATTTTATTCAAGTAAAAGTGTACAATTCATGATCCATGGCTAGTTAACAACTTCAAGTTTCATTTGGTTCGCAAATTATGAATTTGTACCAAAAATTAAAAAGTTAGAGCATTTTGAAAAATAAGTGGTGTTTTTTTGGCCCACCCTGTACTTCAGAGGGGTCATTCATCAAGCTATCGCAATCACTGCGACGTCGCAGACACTGCGACCATCGTGCGAGGTCGCAGTGACTGCGACTGCGACCTATTCATTAACAAATCGCAGTCTGCGATGTCCATGCGACCAGTCGCATTGATTACCACGTGGACGTGCTTGTACACGTGTTAGTTATCCTTTCGAGAACCTCTTGTATCATTTCGTAAACTTTTATAATAGTTAACCCTAGGCATGTGACATCGCAAAATAAGGTCCACATTATCATTTATTTGAAGAGGATCTGTACGATCTCTAAGTACGCGTTCTCTACGCAGAGCATTACGGTTGAAATCAACCATCAGTTGCGCCATTTCGAACGAATAAACGCTTCCAACAGACGATTAACGTGTCATGCAAGATTGACAATATGGATACTGAGTGGGCACAGCCACGTGGGTCAAAACCCAAAACCACGTGTAATGCACAATCACTGCGACCGGTCGCACAGTGAAGTACTTGAAAATACAAGCCGAAAACTAGCTGTTTTTGGTAGCACCACAAACATGTTAAACATAATGCATATGCTCTGCAATTTTAATATAACATGGATCGAGTATCGAACTGTACGTCCTAGAATTTCTATATAATTTCATAAAGAAATTCAACTAATTTAAGACATTTTTCGTGAACTAAAATCACTGCGACTGGGTACCACTGGTCGCTTAAATTTGGGCCATTTTAGGGGTATTTCATTGTGACGTCGCAGAAAATTCTACCGTTCGCAGTCGCACGAGATTGATGAATAGGACGTAATCGCTAAAAAGGGCCCTTGCGACATCGCAGGCTTGCGACGTGCTTGCGATAGCTTGATGAATGACCCCTCAGTTTAATATTGTATGATGATTAAGTTTTACTCATTCAGCTTATATTAAGATTCTGTAAAAAGTAACTGTAAAATGTTTAATGCAGTTTTGAAAAATATACAAATATTCAATTCTGTTTTCAGTGACTACCTGTGCATCTTTCACAATTGATATTCCACAAAGCGTAAGGGCTACACAGGGAGATATACCGATTACTCAATTAGTACAAAATTAGTACTAAATTAGCACTCTGGCAAAAGCGCGCTAATGAGCACTCATGCCACGAGTGCTAATTTAGTACTAATTCATGATATAAGTACTCATCTAGTGCTGAAAAATCAATTTTATTAGTACTCCACCGAACGAAGTTCGAGGGGGATATAGAAAAGCCGTCCATCTGTTCGTCCGTCCGTTTGTGTATCCGGACAATAACTCAAATACCGTTTGACGGATTTCATTCAAATTTTATAGGCTTATGCCTTATGGGTGTAGGACCTCTGCTCGAGAAGGAATTTTCAAAATGGCCATTAAATTCAAAATGGCGGCCATTTTTCTGAAAAAATATAATCTTTGATAACCCCAATACTAGTGGATGGATTTGGTTCAAATTTTATATGCTGTTGCCTGGGTACAAAAGAGACTTGCTCAGGAAGACATTTTCAAGATGGCCGCCATATTCCAAAATGGTGGCCATTTTTCGTCAAAAACATTATCTTCGAATTCTCAAATACCATTGAATGGATTTGGTTCAAATTTTACATGGGACATAGGAGCTCTGCTCGAGAAGGAATTTTCAAGATGGCAGCTAAATTTCAAAACTGCCGCCATTTTTCATAAAAAGAACTTAACCTTTGATAACTCAAATACCAGTTGGTGGATTTGGTTCAAATTCTACATGCTGATGCCTAGAGAAAAAAAAAAGAAGTTCTGCTCGAGAAGACATTTTCAAGATGGCCACTGAATTTCAAAATGGCCGCCATTTTTCGTAAAATGTGTAATCATTGATAACTCAAATACCAGTGGATGGATTTTGTTCCAATTTTACATGCTGATGTTTAGGGTAAAAGGAGATCTGCTTCAGAAGAAATTTCAAAGGCGTCAGCTGAATTTCAAAATGGCAGCCATTTTTCATAAAAAACATAATCTTTGATAACTCAAATACCATTGGACGGATTTACTTCAAATTTTATATACTGATGCCTAGAGATAGAGGAGCTCTGCTTGAGAAGAAATTCAAGGTGGCTGCTATTTATCGAAATCTCCTCCGTTTTTCATTATTTTTGTAAACATGTAATCCTTGATAACTCAAGTACCAGTTGACAGATTTGGATTAAATTCTTTATACTGATGCCTTGGGACATAGGAGCTCTGCTAAAGAAGAAATCTAAAGATGACAGCTGAATTTCAAAATGGCAACCGTGTTTCATAAAAACATAATCTTTGATAATTCAAATACAAGTGGATGGATTTGGCTCAAATTTTATATGGCCGCTATTTATCAAAACATGTTTTGTTCGGTGGGATTTGCTACTCCGTGGAGTTGCTGTTTTTCTAGTTGTACTTATTGAACTCATTTGCACAGGTCTGTTTGTATGAATGCTACAGGTATTAAACAACAAATGCTCGTAATATGTGAGTGAAAGTGAGTTCTTAACCTTTAACAACTTTTTAAATAAAAATCTTACCTTGCTATTTGTTATTGAATGATCAATCTGAAAAATTCCACCAGCGGCTGAGAACTGCTTGTATTGTTAATGTACTATGTATATTATTTTCAGATTTTAATCCCGTTTAATTTATGCTATCTTTCAAAATAGACTGATTTAGATGTAATTATAAATGTCAAAATGTGCAATATCCTTATTGATGTGCAAATCTCACCGAACAAAACATGTTTTGATAAATAGCGGCCATATAAAATTTGAGCCAAATCCATAAATCCATTTGTTTCCTTATGAATTAGGAGATTAATTTTTTTAATATATGGGGAAGTATGCTTTACGAGGGTTGTCCCGGAAGTGTTTTTATTTGATGTTTTTTAAGTACTCAAGGTTTTCCTTAATGACCAGGAAAACATAAACTTATAATTTATAGTTTGCATTCTGGAAAGTTATTTTGATTAACACCCTTGGTATACGCAGCTAACGAAAATTGACCGGTATGGGTCAAAAGCTGGACCGGTACGGGTTAACGGTTTTATTTGAATTTAAAATAGCCATAACTTGCTCAATATTGACTTCCTCGTGTCTAATTTGAAATATATGATGCCTCCCGATGCTTTTAAGTACCCCAATTTTTTACAGATTTTTAAACGGACCAAAACTCTCTAAATGCGCATTTATGCTCTTTTCTCTCGAGAACGACTGTCTCATTTTCACGATAACTTTTATTTAGTACTTCTAACATATAAGATCTATTTTTCCCCATCAAGGTATGATGTAAATGACATGCTATTTACATCTTGTGAGTTTCAATGACGCGCGTTTGATTTTATAAAAAATGCCAAACTTTGTGACAAAGAATTTCATCCTGCTTGCATCGAGAAGACGGACCGGTTCGGGGCAATCTGCTTGCAGCGAGAGATTAGTTTAGTTACATGTACAGATGACATTTCAGCTGCCTATATTCTGTCTTATTCCTTACAGGTGATGTTCCAAGTTGCACTAGCTGTTATAGATGCAGTGAGTGAAGAATTGCTGAACATTAAAGATGATGGAAGTGCCATGACGATACTCTCCCGCTACCTTGAGAGCATCAAGAACCACGATGCTACAGCTCCTCCTAGTATGGATGAGAAGGACAACAAAAAGGTAGGAACTTCACAATCACATTGAGTTTCAGTCCACTTTAAGAGAGGGGAGGGGAATACCCCAGAATTCATTGCTGAACCCATCTCCTTATAAAGATGAACCCTCATTGGAGATTCTAAGTTCACTTATGAATTATGGGATATTCCTTCCTTGTGTCCCATTTGAAAGGTGTTCCACTCTACATGTTTTGTTATCTATGCTTTGTATACAAAAGAAATAATTGATGTTAGTGAGAAATGACAATGGCCAAATAGAGTAAACACTGCAAATTAAATCCCTATAAACAATAATAACACAAATCATGTTTCAGGCTAAAGTTGATGTTAGTGAGCTTGTCCAGGACGGCTACCGCAACTTTGGAATGATAACCAATCAGCAGGTAGATAAACTACGATTGAAACATCGCCTCAAGGTTGTCCAAACAATAGAGGACAGCACCATGAAGAATGTCATCCGTAGCGTCATGGCTGACACTGTGTTGAAAGGCAAGGACCTACAGGAAGTTTATCTGGTTTTCAAGGTATGGTTTTCAGATCTGTTGTGCTTTTGTCTATGAATGAATGATTGGATGGATAGAGGTAAAACATTACATATTTTGAGGATTTTGACACTTTGCTTTGGCAAAAATACTTTTTATGTTTTTTTTAAATTTGTTAATTTACGGTAAATTACAATATAATTTTCTCTTTCAATGGATTTCATTAGAAATTCTAACAATAGGCAGAACACCTGAAACAGGCAAAATTATTGGAAATTATCATTTTGACAAAGAAACAGTTGTTGTCAGAGAAAATTGTTTTTGCCTGGTGCTTGAATGAAATCTCTGCTTTCTTAATACTCAACAGAGACTGTAGTTCCTCCATTCTATCCATTGTTTTCCAGGAAGAATATTTGTCCTCTAACTTCTGGAGAACATCTCAGCAAGCAGTGGATGTGTCAGCAGAGAAGTATGATCCCTCTAGGCCCTACTATGAGCAGTATAAGGTGGATTATGACCAGTTTAAGACACTTTTCCTGGCATTGTCCCCTTGGAGTGCTGGCTACCATGCCGAGACCATGGCTTTAAGGATGTTCCGAGTAAGATTTTTAGATGCGAACGCAGCATGCTTATACATATATTGAATAGCACACTGTAAAAATCTCCAAGATCTGAGGGTGTAGCGTACAGGGGGCTAAAAAGATTGTTGAGGTTTTAAACTAATTCTTCTTATTTAAACCCAGTTTGAAGTTCATGTACATTATAACACAACAGACATTCAAAAATATACGTTTGTTTAAATTGGTTTATTTATCTTTTAATATAGCTCCTTGACGGCAACCTGGACAATATGGTGAACTTCAAGGAGTTTGCTTGGTGCATGGGGGCGCTGTGCAAAGCTGATCTACCAGCCAAAATGAGGCTGTTATATCGTCTTCACTTACCCCCTTCCCTACTTCCAAGTGATGTTATCGAATCTGAGGAACTGGAGAGCCCTGAAGCAGGTAAGACTTCCTGCCTAGGTATCTTTTGTCACTTGACTGTCAGGGACGAGGCCTAAGGATGAAAATATAATTTAATGTGATTTGGATTGATACTTGCAGGATTCTCTGAGAAAAAAACTCACTGTTAAAATCAAGGAAAACCTGCAGTCATCATGCATGATCATTCATCTAGTAAAAATGTATATGTTATTTTATTTAGATATTTATTGTATGTATATATTCATTCTAAGTTTTGACTTGAATTCTCTTTGGAATAGAATTTTACTTCTTGGTGTTTCTTCACTGTGATTTCTAAGGGGCTTGGTCAAATATCATGTGTGTAATCTTTTGAAAAACAAATGTCATTGGGGAGTGGGTTTCATTATACCTTATTAAATCGGTGGAGGTGGGGGGGTGTCAAGTTCCTTTCACAAGAAAACATTTTTATTTTGACCTTGTCCCTTTCCTGCACTTTAATGTTTCAATTTCTCTCTCTTTGTGTTTCTCTTGTCTTTTGAGGATTGGAGAAATGTATGTTATTTACTCTTCAAGTCTGAGAAATCAAGTTCAACCAAATCATTACCCAGTGACTATGAATTGGAATCTCTGTGAAACACTGGCTGTGAGTAAATTTTGAAAATTTGACTTCAATTGACCTTGACCTTCAATGACCTTGACCTTTGCCCTATTGCAGAACTGATGGAGGATGCAGTAGAAGCGACATCTTTTTTTGAAGAGGATGCTGTTGACTTGAACAAAGCCAATGAAGGTACATGGATCACCTGTTAATGAGTTTATGTATATGAGAGTGTGGTGGGAGGGTTGAAGTGTGAAAGGGTATCGTTACTACATGTATACTGTACCGTTTAGTTCAGAAAATCCTCAATGGGGTTCGGATCATTGGATCTTGGGCTATGGGGATGCAGTTTTACCAATTAGGCTACCTGTTTAAACTGGACTAAAAGGGTGTTCTCTAACATAGAATTCCATAATAATTTCACAAATCTGCCATCTTTTTTTTTAGAATTTCATAATAATTTCACAAGTCAGCCATCTTTCAGAATACAAATGTATAAGGACTAGCCAGGCACCAAAAAAAAATCTGGAGAATATTTGTTGACCTCACTATTGATTAATCAGACCCTCAGATGTGATGTTGCCTGTATGTTCATTGAATTGATATGCAAATATCAATTCAATATCTGTAAATCTCTTTTCTGACTGAAATTCCTTGTGGATCTGTAATAGTACTTTTCTATCAAAAATGTTCTTTTCATATTTCTAATTCAAGGCTAAGGTGAACTATTTGGTGTTATTCGAAACAATTATTTGTTTAGCATGTAACTGTTATAATTGTTTTAAACATTCTGTCATTAAATATAATCATGCCATGTATATTCAAGAATAGAAATATACTTTGCATTGTAGAAATCAATTTATTTCCTATATGTCTTTTTATCTTAGTTCCAGTTAACAAGAATACATGTACATCCCAATAATTTTATATACAGCTATATGTTTGTATGTATTTTTTATTCTACAGATCCATCAAAGAAGTCAACATCTGGTAGTGTTCCAATAATTGCTAACCCAGGAGTGTCCCACACTGCACATCCCCAGCCTCCCGGGTCTCTGGATCTGCCTGGGGGGTCAGTAGATTCTCTATTGTCGCCAGATAGTCCTAGTGATGCTCCTAGTGTTATGCTCGAAAGGAGTGTTAGTGAGACAACAAGTGCTACCTCCTCTGATAATAACTCTAAAGGTAATGGAAAGAGGATAATAGGGAGGTTTAGCAATACATTTGAATAATAATGGTTTGAATTTTACATGTACCTTTTCAGTAATATTTTGGTTAAGCAAGGCCTCCCCTGCCTCGTGTCTAGCTAGTGCTACATCCATAAAAGTGATACTTGATAGATTTTGAAAATTAGTTTATTTTGGGCAATATCCAATAATATCAGTAATACAAAAATTGTAACTCTCAAAGTACATCAGTACTCTCAACAATGTACAGTAAAAAAGTTAGTTAGAAATATAAAATATTAAAATTTTTATCAGTACTTATTGAAAGCCCTGTTCTATGATGTATTTACATTTTTACAGATGGTAGTACTGCACGCAAGGGAAGTATAGGGAGTGGAGCCAGATATGATGGTAGTAGAGATAGCAAGCTTGACCTAGTACATCTACCAAGGATGAACCAGGTTTGTACAAAGAAAGAAATGGCAATATATCCCCTAAGGACTTCAAGTTTCAAACTTTGTTGAAATATAGGACGTTACTTATCAATGAAAAATAATGTTTTTAAAAATAATACTGTAGTTTTAGCTTTGTGAAATATTTGGTTTCAGTTAATTAAATGTCAGAGCAGTAAGCAAAAGAAACGTAAAAGTATCAATTTTTATATGCAAAACATATTGTAAACTAAATGTTAATTTTTAAACATTGATATTTCAGGAACAGTTCATCCAACTTTGGAAGACACTTTATGACATGTTCCAAGAGCATAGTGAGGAACAATCTCTTTATCATTCCATAGCAACCGTTGGTACTCTACTTCTACAAATAGGTGAAGTTGGTAAACAGTTTTACCTAAAATCAGAGAAGTCAACTAATAGCAATACAGAACCAGAGGGATTCATGGTTGGAAGTATGGACTCTGAAGTGGATACGAAACCTTCTGTAGATACTGAGCCAGCAGTTGAAGCAGACCTAGCAGATGATGCTTCAAAAATGGCGGGAAAACCAGAATCTAGTAATCAAACTGCAGTAATAAATGAAAGTGCAATTGATAAATGTGATATTAAATCCGAAGACAGTAATGATATTAAAATCCAAGATGAAATCAACAGCAAGAACCTTGACACTGACAATAAACCTGTTCAAGAAATTACTGAAGAAATAAAATCTCTTGGAGTTAAAGATGTCCAAGATACACAATCTGCCAAATCCAGCCAGCTATCTTCTCAGCCAATGAAATCAAGTGATAGCAAACAGTCGATATCATCAAGTTCTGGCATACCTAAGACGGACTCTGATTGGTCCATAACGTTTGAACAATTTCTTGCCTCCATACTTACCGAGCCCCCATTGGTGAATTTTTTTGAGAACCCAGTTGATATTCAGGATGCAATTGAAAAATTTAGAAATCGTCGTCTCATGGTAAAACAGTCAAGTTTTGTTGGAACTCCACCGAGTATATAGAGCTTCCCAGGTTAACGGTTGTTTGCTTCAATTTTTTATCACATGAAACACATGTGAATGAAATGTTAAGGGTATGGTGTGGCAACATTTAAATGCAAAATAAATGTATAAAAAGAAGAGGGAATAAAGTATATATAAAAGTTTGAACATGTAGGGATACCAGAAGATTAGGATTTTCAGGTATTTTTAAAGATATTTTGGTAGAAATTGGAAAACAGTTTATGGACAAAATCAAAATAAGACAGGCCATGAAATATAAATGATAACCAGGTTTTCCATTTTAAAAATGCATTTGCTGTTACATATTGTTGTATGTCTAAAGTTAAACTATACTTCAGTGTACTTTAGTGTTGTAAAAGTGCCCCAACCTCTAACTGTTCCTAAAATACACCAAAAATAGATCATTATGTTTTAGGGGAGTTATTCAGAGGTTGGGCCACTTTAAGATATATTTTGAATATTATGAGGGTCTTGCTATTGCAAGTTGTACAGTTGTTATTAACATTTTTTGTCAGGAAAACCAAGGAACAAATATCTGACACTATTATTAATATTACAGTACTGGATAAGGGTACATCTTGAACAAAATATTTTCTAAAAAGTCGTGATTGAGCGAAGAGTCCCCACATGTACAAAATCCAAGTGTTTAAAGGTCTACTCCTTATTCATCCTTGTGCATTTTCATCCGTTTTGCCTTATCTAGATTAAGTGCCAGTAAACTAAAATGCTTTTTGTACAGTAGACGTATCAGAAAAATTCAGAAAATGTAAACGGGTTGAAAGTTGATGATTAATGCAAAGGCATATAGAACTGATGAGGTTGTTTCATTTACTTAAGTGGAGGCTAGGTTTATATAGTAAATATACATGTAGTAACATTAGTGTTATATAACCTCTTGAATCCCAGGTTGGTTGAAATCAGAGAATTTTTCATTTTTGCCAGCTTTTGACATTTTACTACATACTAATATACAACAGGTGATGCTTAATTTAGTGAAATTAGTTGGCAGGGATCATTTCTACACATTTTAAAACTTTTTTGTGTAAATTGGATGAAATTTGTCCAAATTAGAACAATTTTAGTGAAAGAATTTGTGACAAATCATTTTGTCACCCTGGGCTTCAAGGTTATTTCTCATGTTTACAAGAAATCTCTTCACACCTCAGAGGTTAATAATAATTTGAATCCATAATTCAACATATAAACATGTGGTGCAATTGAGAATTCCATTTACAAAATATTTAGAGTACTAGTTTGCTTTCAAAATAATGTGTTGGCCTTATAATGTCTCCCCCTCCCATTGTCCTTGCAAACTGACTCCATGCAACATTAATAGAACATAAAGATTGATTTTATTGTATTTATTATCTATTGTGACAGAAACATGCGACTTATTAGCATAATTAGCTATAATCTAGGGTAATTGTTTCAGTAAAATATAAAAATGTCTTTTCATCCATCTTCAACAAAATGAACATATAGTAATTACGATGTACATGTATTTTAAAACAGTTAAGTACAAAGAATTTAAAATATTCCCAATAGTGTGCATGCCTTGATAATGAATGGTATGAACAATATTCTAATTATATGATACATGACGTCACAATATCTAGAACAATTGATTTAGTGGTCTATATTGGAGTATGAATAAAATTTTCTGTCATATATTATGCCATAAATTATAAAATCTCGGTCTTTATTCCTTAATTCTAATATGGTACATGACATCACAATAACTAGAACAATTGATTTACTGATCTGTAATTGAGTATGTATGAACCGATAAATTTCAAATACCGTAGTGTTTTTCTGGTCTATCATATAAGAATCATAACAAAGACCTGATGATTTATGGCAAATGTATATAAGGAATAAAGACTGAGAATCTATGATTTGTGGCGAAATATATAACCTCAGGCTTTATTCTGGGTATTTCTACGTGATTTTGGTCTTCTAACAATGAACAGAATAATATTTTCAGTCATATATTTCACAACAAATCATAGGATCTCAGTCTTTATTCCTTAACTATAGGTGCATGAGGTAGATTTTATATGATTCATTGATAATATTTAATTTATTTATGAAATAATGTTAGATAACGCATGAAATGCACTTTGTTAGTGCATGTATTTAATATATTGTTTTTCATTTTGATTTTGAGGGAAATGGTCCCTTTAATTTTACTATGGTACTTACTGGGATCTATGGTTGTAAGGTATGCATATGCATTATAAATTGATGCATAATTATAACAAAAATTGAAAAATAAATATGAATTTATTCTTTCACTACTACTTGACTTGATTTACTGTCTGAGTAGTGAAGATCAGAATAGAAAGGCTTAGTTGCATTTGTCAATGCACTCCCACATGTGTATCTACACACATTCCCAGTGGTTAAAAGTCAATTAGGGAGTCTACCATATTCCTCTCCGCTTCCATAATTGCATCGATGATATTAAAAATGAAAATGATTACAACAATTTTAATTCACAGTCCTGCATACTAAACAATCCCATTCTCCAAACCCAGAGTTGATCCATATTGGAAAGGAACTACATGTACCTAATCTCTGCATATGGAGGATTACCAAACAATGTGAAAATTATGGTGCTTACAGGAACCAAAATGTTCAGTGTTAGTAATGTTAATCTTTTTAGCTTTTGTCATCGTGTTTTGTAAGCGACACAGTGCTTCCTCTCTTTTTCTTGAATTGACGCTCAAGTTGTTTGCGCTCATCTCGCACAGCACTTTTAATGACATCAGACATGGTACCAGCGTTGTCGGATGTCAGCTGCTGCTGCTTCTCAAGTGCAATCAGATTTGATATGATGTCACCTTTTGTCTGGAATATTATAGCAGAATGTCACATTTTATCTGGAATATTATAGCAAAATCGATGTCACATTTTTTATTATTGAATATTATGACAGAATGTCACATTTTATCTAGAATATTATAACAGTATCAATGTCACATTTCATCTGGAATATTATTACAAAATCAATGTCACATTTTTATTGAATATTATGACAGAATGTCACATTTTATCTGGAATATTATAACAGAATCGAATCAATGTCACATTTTATAATATTGAATATTTTGACAGAATGTTATGTTTTATCTGGAATAATATAACAGAATCAATGTTACATTTTATCTGGAATTATGACAGAATGTCACATTTTATCTTAAATAATATAAGAAATGTCATGTTTTTTCACATTTCCACAATTGGCTTAACCATTTTTTTTTCTTATATGGCAAGGCATAAAAACAACAAGGATTTACCAATAGGCTTGAAATGCTCTGCCCTCAGAATCTGATCTTAAATTGTGCAAATTATGCACAGTGTAAAGCTGATGTATTGATCTACTTACTGTAGTGTTCACCTACCTTAATCTTCTCAATATCAATGTTTGTTGTATCAAATGTGTCAATCTCGTCCTCATCATCAGAGTCAGGAGTGTTCATACTACATACAACATCAAACACCTAGAGTGTAGAATACAGAAATGGTACAATGTCATTGAATGAAATGTTGGATCATACTACATACATCAAACACATAAAAAGGTACAATGTTATTGAATGAAATGTTTGATTATACTACATAAAACATCAAACAACTAAAGTGTAGAATACAGGAAAGGTATGAAATGTTGGATAATACTACATACAACATAAAACACCTAAATTGTACAATACAGAAAGGGTAGAATGTGACTGTCATTGAATGAAATGTTGGATCATACTACATACAACATCAAACATCTAAATTGTAGAATACAGAAAGGGTAGAATGTGACTGTCATTGAATGAAATGTTGGATCATACTACATACAACATCAAACACCTAGAGTGTAGAATAGAGAAAAGGTACAATGTCATTGAATGAAATGTTGGATCATACTACATACAACATCGAACACCTAGAGTGTAGAATAGAGAAAAGGTACAATGTCATTGAATGAAATGTTGGATCATACTACATACAACATCAAACACCTAGAGTGTAGAATAGAGAAAAGGTACAATGTCATTGAATGAAATGTTGGATCATACTACATACAACATCAAACACCTAGAATGTAGAATACAGAAAAGGTACAATGTCATTGAATGAAATGTTGGGTCATACTACATACAACATCAAACACCTTAAGTGAAGAATACAGAAAAAGTATAAGGTACGTTATTGAATGAAATAGGTTTGAATAAACATATACAGTCATCTAGCGTTCGAACAATAGTGTCCACCCAGGATTCTTCCAAGGATATCATTACTCATAAAGGTATAATGTAGTTGTTTAAAAAAATGATTACTCCCTAGAATGTTTTGTATTTTACATGATTATCTTAGTTGGAGTAATTTAAGGCGAGGATATTGGACATCTAATTTTGCTAAATGAGAAAGATAACTTGAACTACCTTTTCTAGGTCCTGTCTTATCTGATGATATTCTGCCAGGTTTTCCTCCAGGGCTGTTAGTATGAGATAGAAGTTCTCAAGCTTCTCCGTGCTAGCATACTTCAGCTCCTATATTCAATAAAACTGTCATTGTTTAGCAATCATAGTACATATGAAAGGTGTACTTTAAAAGAAAGCTTTGCCCAAATATGAATACAGAAAATATTCACATATACTACTCCTTTAAAAGATAATAACCCAAGACATTCTAAAACATTTCAGTCTGCTTCATGATCAACAATGATATGTCTATTATTCTCAAGACAGAACATGTATGGAAATAAGATGAGTTATTCATTTCTTTATATAACTTGTAATCATTACTTTGGCTTGAACTGAGTTTAGCATAACATATACTCTTGCTAAATGGGCCCAAGACCAGAATCATGTCCATTTAGCAAATAGATCACATTAGGCAATGGAGAATCTGCTCAGTTTGAGAGATTCGAAATGTGCTTTTGATTGGTCACTTCTATTTATGTATATGCCACCTACGGAAAGTTGAATAGGAGTCTGTGCAGTAAGGTCAACTTTTACTTGTGTATCCTTCAGCTTTACTATATTGACTGCATCTGCATCAGTGTGTGAACTGTCCCCAGTGCTGACCCCTGCTGGGGCCAGGTTATCCTCCAGTGCTTTATTTTCCTGCTTTAACTCCTTCATAGCAAGTTCCTAAAATATAGAAAGGAAATACAGAATATACAGAATATCACATCATTTTGAGTGATATCATTTTTATCGCCGAGTTGATAGCAAATATCAACACGAGTGAGCGAAGGGAATGAGTGTTGATATTTGATATCTACGAGGCGATAAAATGATATCACGAGAAATTATGTGATATTGGGTTTATCCCATGATTACAATCACCTTGTGATGTCCTGATCCAATTTCCAGGACATTGGCAGACAATATAAACTAGAAATTAGAATATCAATTGAATATTTGAAACACTTTTTTTAACAATTAAAAGTAAATAACATGATATAGTTCGTCATAAATACCATTTTTAATCGTTTGTTAGCAGCCTTCTAATCAAATTATATACACAATCGTAATTAAATACACCAATGAAACTTAAAGAGAATAAATTAACGGACCTGTTTTCTCAAAAGAGAATGAATTATCCGACCTAATTTCCAACAATATTGTGGCGCGAAATGCAAATGTGATATCACACGGATATGCGTGAGATAAACGATATCACACGCATATGAGTTTGATAAACGATTTTCTGGAAAATATCACACGGATTTCAATAATATCAGAAATATCAATAGCTGTTATTGTACAGATAACACATTAATCGTGGGATAATATAGGATATCCTATGATTTTGAGGAATATCATTTTTATCTACGAGGTGATATTGATATCTGCACGAGAGAGCAAAGCGAACGAGTGCATATATCAATATCACCGAGTAGATTAAAATGATATTCTAAAAAAAATCATAGGATGTTCTTATTATCCTACACTTACAAGGAGTGTACTAAATGTATAATATCATTGCAAAATGAATTTCATGCCAAATGGAGTCAATTTGGCAGGAAGTCAACAAGCGGAGTATATCGTCACAATATCCTCCGCATATTGGGTTTCCGGAGTATATCGTCACGATATCCTCCGCCCGGAGTATATCGTCACGATATCCTCCGGTTATTCATTTTGCCAATAAATATCAAATTTATTTTTTAATGTTATTATACATTTAGTACACTAAGTGTAGGATAAAAGGGAATATCCTCCCAAAGTTAATTGAATTTCATCATCCTGAATGTTAAATACTGTATTCTCTAGTTATCTTCAGTGCTGTAAGGGATGTATTTGTCATACAGAATGTAACTTACTATCCACTACCATGTTACTATTTGAAACAAACAAATCAACTCACAAGGTTTGTAACAACGACTGCAACAACCAAGTTTGCAAAGACGAAGGCTCCCACCATAATTGCACAGAAGAAATATATGGCACCTCCAATATGCAAACCTTCGGACTTGCCCTGAAATGTATTTCCAGAATATAAGTTAGTACATAATAATGTCACCCCGGATAGCGACGAGTAGTTGCTATATCACAATGGTATAATCAACTCCCATTGACCAATGGAACAATCAAGCAATCACATTAGAGATGGTTGTTGTATCACAATGGAACAATCAACCAATCACATAAGAGATGGTTGTTGTATCACAATGGAACAACCAACCAATCACATGATATATAGTTGTTGTATCACAATGGAACAAACAACCAATCACATAAAAGATGGTTGTTGTTGTATTAAAATGGAACAATCAACCAATCACATAAGAAATGATTGTTGTATCACAATGGAACAATCAACCAATCACATTAGAGACGATTGTTGTATCACAATGGAACAATCAACCAATCACATTATATAGAGATGGTTGTTGTATCACAATGGAACAATCAACCAATCACATAAGAGATGGTTGTTGTATCACAATGGAACAACCAACCAATCACATGATATATAGTTGTTGTATCACAATGGAACAAACAACCAATCACATGAAAGATGGTTGTATCACAATGGAACAATCAACCAATCACAAAAGAGATGATTGTTGTATCAGAATGGAACAATCAACCAATCACATTAGAGATGATTGTTGTATCACAATGGAACAATCAACCAATCACATAAGAGCTGGTTGTTGTATCACAATGGAACAATCAACCAATCACATTTGACATGGTTGTTGAATCACAATGGAACAATCAACCAATCACATTATATAGAGATGGTTGTTGTATCACAATGGAACAATCAACCAATCACAATAGAGATGATTGTTGTATCACAGTGGAGCAATCAACCAATTACATTAGAGATGGTTGTTGTATCACAATGGAACAAACAACCAATCACATAAAAGATGGTTGTTGTTGTATTAAAATGGAACAATCAACCAATCACATAAGAAATGATTGTTGTATCACAATGGAACAATCAACCAATCACATTAGAGACGATTGTTGTATCACAATGGAACAATCAACCAATCACATTAGAGATGGTTGTTGTTTTGTCACCAACAAAAAGTGGTGACATATTCTTATGGTCTCCATTTTTTTGAGGCAGCTGTTGGTGATCGGTGGATGGTGGTTGGTGATCAGCGGTTGGTGATCTGCAGTTAACATTCTCAAGGTCAAAAAAGTTTTTTTTTCAACTTGCTTCAAATTACTTAAAATCTTTTTTTTCAGTCATCAGAAATTCAAATCTGACTTAAAACTGAACTCATAATACTGTAAGCAACTAGGTGGTGACATTTTGTAATGTTAATGCCTTGTATTACAATGGAACAATCAACTAATTGTTACCTTGAATCTGTCAAATATCCCCACCCATCCATCTTGTGTGACACATATAAACAGCGAAAACATAGCTGTAAATAGAGAAAACTGCTATTTAGAAAAATAAGGTTACACATAAATTTTTACACTATTATATGCCTTAGGGGTCTACACGTGAAAGTTTGTCGTATCAAGGTATGGTTAGGGCATGAAACACTCATAAAATCTTCTTAGCATGAAATATCTGAAAATACAAAACAATAAAAAAAAACTTAATAGAACCCCAATCACCAGGTTCATCTGAAAGATGTGATCAACCCTATAATTTTTGAGTCTTTGCCTTTAATTTTTGAGTCTTTTTGCAATCTTAAATAAAAGAAACAAGTTTAGCCACCGTGTCCTTTTTAGAATGCGCGATTCTGCTGAACCTTGGAATAATTCCCAGGCTGAACAAACCGGGCTTACCTGATTCTAAATCTCCAAACCTATCTGGGACTTCTTTATTAAACAATGTGACACCAGCTACAGCAAACACCAAAAGAATAATAGTCAGAAGAAGAATGATGTTAACCATATCTAGTGAAAAAGAAATAATCGTCAATCATCATAATTTTTCAGAACAATATTTTTACATTTTAATAAAGACATTTAATAAATAAAATGACACCACCTGCCATTTGTGACAGACACCGACCGCCGAACATCGTCCACAAAAAATGATCATTTGGAGATAGCTATCATAGATCACAACTGAGTGGTAAATGAAAACGAAGATGGAAAAACTGACAAAAATGTACACTAGTCACTTGCAAAGTATGCATGTTATGCTGAGCTCGTACATACCTGGTATGGACTGAAGTATGGTCTGCACGACTAGAGAGAGGCCAGCCAAAGCACTGACACTGCGTAAACTCTTAAAGGCCCTCAGTACCCGGAGTATTCTAAGGATTCTACTACTACCAAGGAATGTGAGAGCTAAAAACACGAGGAATATTTTATGATTTCAAAAACAAGTCCTTTATTAACATATTGTCCCACTATAAGTCCAATTATTTAGCCCGTTTGTATCAATTAAATTTTCATTTTTATATTCCATGAGAGAGTGGAACGGTTTTGTTAAAGACCACTCTCGCCATAAACTGCTCATGACGTAAACATTCGAAAGCAAATTAGATCCTTTAGGCCAATCCAAACTTTTCAGTTTGCCAAATGACAGATAACCTCAAACAAAAATTGCAGGTATAAAAGGAGACTGTGCTAGATCATAAAACACATAGGCCTACTTGGTCCGAGGAACAGTGCAAGGATAATAACGAAGTCCAATATATTCCAGCCGGTCTTCCAGAAGATCCAGAACCCGTGGAACCACTTGATGATCAACTCACACACAAAGATCGTGAGAACAAAGTTGTCGAATATCGAGAACACGTAGGCGTAGTCAACAGACTGAAACGTGATGAATACGATGCAAAGTATAACCGTAATATCATATTCTCGATATACAGGGTGGTCAAAAATGTTACAGCACTTTGAACAACACGGGTCAGGTGTGGCCATCATCACGATATTGGCAAACCTGAACAAGTTGTCAAAAAACCTGAACAACTTGTTGATGATCTGACTGCATTCCTCAGCAGGTATATATGGGCTGAATGGCACGGATGATCTCCTTTTTTGACATCTGCAATTATCCTCTGGTCATTCTCGAACAATATCTTTGACTTATCCCCACAGATAGAAGTCAGGTAGGGACATTTTGGACGACATGTACAGGGTTGCCTAAAATGCAATATTGGCCAACGGGGCATGTTGCTTAAAGTGCTGTAACATTGTGATTATATGTCTGATAGTCATTAAATGCAGTACGCTGGTTGGAAATTGAATGGTGTACAAATGTACCAAATATGAAGGAGTAAATCCTAAAATAACAAAGATTTGGGGAAAACTGCGCCAGCGTTTCCGTTTTCTGACCACCCTGTATTACATTACTGTATCATAGTTATTTGTTCCCAGAGAACAACATGTATTTGTTCAATTCCAAGGACGAACAATTCTTACCATTTGTTCGTCTGTCTGTAGTCCAATAAGAATTGAGTTGATGACAATGAGACCGGTGATCACAGATCTGAAATGAGAAACACCATGTGTTTACAGGGGTTTACTTTAATACCAATATTATTACTGGTAGTGATTGAACATGTGTTTTATTTCGAGGGATGGTAGAACATTTCCCAAAGGCAAGGATGGCCATTGTTGGTATTCTCTTTAATTCCGTTTACCTGAAGTATATACTGTCCACCATATTTCCCACCAACTCCTGTGAGACAAACACCTCAACGAAAGTATCGTCTTGATCAACGATGTCTTTGAAATCGATCTCCGGTGGTTCCTCAGAAACAAACAAATCATTCAGCGATGCCCCTTGTTTCAGCTGAAAATGTAACTTGGATATGGAATGCATCTCGAATCACGATGGAGCTGCTATTTTACATAGACGACTTTGTCATAGAAGTCTTGTCCAAATCATTTTGAAACGCCAATTAATTTTGATCGTCTTTAGATGCAAACTATCTTTTATCAATTAAAAACAGTCACTTACTGCAGCGTCATCAAAGAGAAACCTCCTCCTTACATCAGGCTCCCTGTAAATTGATATACAAACAGTGCCATTGAGGGAAATAGTGCAAAATATTTTCCCGAGTGAATATCCTGTTCTACACCAACTATGTATATTTCAAACTCAGCATAACAATTGATAGTAAGAAAGACAATGTTTACTAATTTATATCTCATCGAGCTACTTTATGATTATTGGTATTAATGAAGATTCTGTTCAATAATGCACCCCTTTAATTCATGTATATATACTCATTTGACAAGTTACACCGCATATGGAAATAAATCATTCAGTCGAAGAATGGTACAAAGTAGGATTTGTTTACTTACACTTCTACGCCAGGTCCAGCCGTTTTTCGCTTGGCCGCCAGTGACCACACACCTTTCAGACTTTTGAATCGCTAAAAAGGCATACTATATATTTCAATCGTCTGTTTCAAAATTAACTAAAAGCAACTATTAAAGGAACCTATGCTAAGAGTAACACATTTATATGTCCGGGAGACTCTACTTCGGTTTCATTTTACTGTATTTATAGAATCGATTTAAAACTCACATCTTTAATGTGTTTTTGAGCTTCAGTTTGCGCTTTATTTTCTTCCGAATCTCGTTTCAGCTTCTCTTCCGCAGTTACCTTCGTCGCACCCATTGTCGCTACCTTTGCAATCATCATTTGATTTACTTTCTAAATAAAAAGAGTAATAGTAAAGAGTACAAGAACCTATGGTCATTTGTTTGGAATAGAATTAATCAAATTAAGACACTGGCTTTCAATGCCATGCCTTAGTTTAACTTCATTTTAAATTAATTATCCAAATCTAAATAATGACATCAAATATCATCGCTCATTTTAAGCTTGTACGCTTTCACATTCAAATAACTTACCCCTTTAAACCTGTTTGAAGCGGGGCTAACCGGCCTTTTATCTGGATCAGAGGCCATGGTCAATGATGCTGATCTTCCACGTGGATATTTGGCGGGAAATAAAAGTCAATGCACCCTTTGCGAAGAAACAAAATGGCGCATTAGCGTCTTGGATATAATAGCGATTGTAACGTCATGTACTGCACAATACCCTTATATTGTATCCATGATAACAGAGTAACGACAACATCTCCACGTGATGGAATATGATGTCACACACTATTGGTGAAAAGTTTGCATTTTATTTCAACTGATCATTCAAATATTTTTCTTAGTAAGCTTACGGTTATTTATATAAATTAAAAATGCATCGTGCATACCAACCAATTACTCCCGCAAATAACAAACTGCTGAAGAAACGATGGGATCAACTCAGATTTGACACACATAGAAGAAAGGTTACGTCAGGTAAGGCAAACACGAGTCAAAATCGGAAATGTCCATTTTTGCTGCAAGCTTAAACCATGGAGGTCACCTACATAATCATGCTTACACTTGGCACAACGTTTAATATGACAGTTATATTTAAGAACAATGGTGTCATTGCAGTTGTATTGCCCATCATTTCAAGAACATTAAATACAAAGCTTTTATGCCAGTTACAGTGTTTACGGAAGATGTCAAACGCTGTCAAAAGATCGTTTGCACTGTTTTCTCGACATGCATATTTCAAGCAAAATATAAACTGAATATCTTTCGTAATCTGTTTCCAGCACAAGCTGTTATTGACAACAAACCACCAAAGACATACATGCACTTACATTTAAAATTGAAGAAATTACAGGTACAGTATTATCCCATTATCATTCAAGTTAGTACAGATAAATACCCATCAATGCACTTAAGGAAACGAATTCAGTGTACACCACTGGTAAGTGCTGACCTAACAATGTATAGGTAGGCTGCCAATGTATGTGGTCGTATGAAGTATGTCATCAACGTACAAAACAGCTATCTATGAACATGCATGTCTTCTCATGAATGTCTTCTCACTGTACACGTCAGGCGTCAATGTGCATGTATACTGGTATTGTATAGTCATCAATGTACAAGTCAACCAGTATTCTACTTGCAAGGCATCAATGTACAACATGTACAAGACGGGCATTATTGTTGTAAGCCATTAATGTACATTATTGTCTATGCGAGCCATCAATGTAAGTCATTATTCTATATGTAAGCCAATAATGTACATGAAAGTTATCAATATACAAGTAAGATGTTACTGTATATAATATGTAAGCAATCAATTTACAAGTAAGCCTCGTCAGTATACTTGTAAGTCACCCATAAATTTACATGCAAGTCAATAATCTACAAGTAAACCATTATTGTATATGGGTGAGTAATTAATGAAGAAGTCACCCATAAATTTACATGCATGTCAATAATGTACAAGTAAACCATTATTGCATACATATAAGTCAGTAATGAAGAAGCCAGCCATCAATGCCTTTAATGTACATGCAAGTCATCAATGTACATGTAAGCCTTTAATGTACATGCAAGTCATCAATGTACATGTAAGGTTTTAATGTACATGCAAGTCATCAATGTACAAGCAAGCCTTTAATGAACATACAAGTCACCAATGTGCAAGCAAGCCTTTAATGTACATACAAGTCATCAATGTACAAGTAAGCCTTTAATGAACATACAAGTCATCAATGTGCAAGCAAGCCTTTAATGTACATACAAGTCATCAATGTACAAGTAAGCCTTTAATGTAGTTGTTAACAGAAACAACTCAAAGTTAATGATCCTGAATATATTAATATTAGAACAATTTTGTTCTAATATTAATGTAACCATCTATTTCAAATTAAGTCTGGCAATGTAAATTGGTCATAACTCAATATAAATTAGTTTGAACAATTCAAGAATCAAACAATGAACAAAAAGTTCTTTTCTTAGATGGAGGAAGAGAGATTAGCCACTGTGGAAAGAGATAACCGCATCCTACTTGAGAAAATGTCATTCATAATGAGAACAAGGGGCAGGGTGGATAACAAGAATGATTATGAACATAAAAGGTAATAATATTGAAGTTCAATTAGGCATAATATAAACATCATGATAGAATGACCTTTTAATTATGAACTAGCGTATTCTCTTTAAAATGTTACAGATCCAGAAAATGATCCCATTATATCAAGATCTGAGAAATAAATATTTGTTTCATCTTGCACATCGATAGAACTGCAGTTCCCATTTCCAGTTTACAATTTTTGCTTGTGCTATTGATATTGTTTGCGTCAGTTAATAATTTCCGATTGATTTGTTTGCATCAATTTAAAATTAATTTTAGAAGTACTATAATTCCTTTTGTGTATGGGTTTCAGCTTGAACAAAACTGCTCGCCAGAGGGAGCTACTGAGAGTAACCCATGAGAACCAAGCTATTTTGAAGCGTATTTCATCCAAGGAGCCACATTACAACCACATGCAGTGGGAAGATGAATGGAAGGTATGACCTGTACAAATCATTTATGCAACATGTATATGTTAAATGTATCAAAGGAGTCTTATTGAAATACAATCTTGTGTTTATATTTACATCTCGATAATACTTCAGTTTGTATGTATCTTTTATGTTGATTTTATGAAATGCAAAATTATCATATCAAAACATATGTATATGAGAATACAACACACTAAGCTGTTTACACAATTATGATATCAAGTGAAATATTTCTGCTATTTATCTTCCAGGTGAACCAGAAGTATATGATGTACATTGCTAATTACCCAGTTGATTGGAAAAACAAGAAAAAGACCAAGAAAACAACTTAACCTTAATTTAGTGACTGAATCGTGTAATATAAATACTAGTAAACAGCTTTGAGAGTTTGAAATATATTTATTGCAATAAAAATACCAAGAAATCAATCATGGAATGATGTTTGTGAGACTATAAATATAATACAATCGCTTAAGAATAATTTTTTAATAATTAATACATAATAGCGATTATCCAATATATGTTGAGAAATTAGTGATTGCAGTTACTATAACAGCAATATGTCGGAACTTGAACATTTCCATTAAACATCAGTTGTTTTGAAAAAGCATCTACATTCTCAGGTCACATAACTGAACAAGCAAAATAATGTTTTTTGCTTTTTATTTTACAAAAATGTATACTATACATATAATGCAGGAGATTTTACTATTTAATTTATATGTTTACAAATAAAAAATAAAAATCTACTTCTCAAACTTAAAGCAATCGTTTTAGACCTTAGATGGTTCAGGATTTTATTTTAACCTTTTTTTGCTTCATAAATTGTTATGTAGAAACTGAAGGCATGAAACTGTCCATACATTTCTAATTAGATGTAGTACTGTAATTTATATGTTAAAGTCCATATAAACAATTGTCATCATATTCAGTAAAAGATGCTGGGACTGCTGTTCGACGATGTCCCATTTGGAACATTGACCCCGAGGTAGGTATTTTGTAAAATCTCATTTCTTCTCTTTCTTTATTGTCCCCATTGCTGATATCACAATAGGTTTGTTCCCAGAGGCACTAGTAGTCACTGACATTGATGAGATTGACACATTTTTATTGTTGGTTGAGTCCCACTTAGTTTTACGTTTGTCCCCTGTAACACACGACAAAGAAAAATGAAAACAAGGCATTAACGTGACAAAATGTCACAATCGACTTGCAATTACAAATGTAAGTATTGTTGAAAAATTTTGACAAAGCTTCGAGCCAATTTAGTGAGAAATTCTGTGACAGATACATCCATCATTCTGGGAATGAAATTTTTTTAACATTTTTAATACATTCGATTTTCATGATTTGAAAATGAACTCAAGTATGTGCTTGAATAATTGGTGAATCATCTAATGCACTTTGTAATAGCGAACAAAAAGTTGATTCAAATGTTTCAGCAGTTATCTGAAAATCCAAAGGTTCATATCTTGAAAGCAATTTCAATAAATGGCCCATGAGCCAAACAACAGGAGGAAATGTAAGACAAGAACAAACTATCCCTTTCCATTATTTATTGATTTTCATACATAAAATGTTATTCTAGATATTAATTATGTCACAATAGGCAAATGTGGAGACATGTTCATATACATGTAAATGTATTTAGAAATAAAACACATGACTAACCTGACTCTACAACTCCTTTTTTGGTTCCAGAAAGAAACTCTATTTTTGTCCTGTCTTTTTTCTCTTTTTCTCTTTTATCCATCTCAACTTTCTGAACTTTGGCTGAAACAAAGATGTCAAGATGTTACAAGTTAGTTGATTTAGTTGATTAGCAAGGATTTCACACCTATTTTGGATTTTTCATAGAACACAGTATTAATTTCTCAATGCTTGATTTTCATGTATTAATAAAATCCTGACAATATTGTCTGTTGATTGATACAATAAGCTGTTGTCAGTTAAAAAGTACAATACTATTCAATGGTGTTGTGTCATATATGCATAAAACGCCATGGTCCACTCTCAAAATTTAGAAATTTTTATATTGAGCTGCCCCACACTTTAAAAATGGATACAAATGGCCAATAGTTTACATTTTAGAAGTCCATATTAGTTGGAATTTCGTACAATGTAATTCAAAATGCCCCAGAATACTTGTTCGCTTCGCTCAATCGTGACGTACATTCACAAAATACCCACACTACGCCACTGTATTAACTGCTACCGAGGTACTGTTGCTTTGCTAATGCTATGTAAACATATACAAAATTGCATACATCTTACAAAGACACTAAATCCTTACCTAATTCATCATAGAAGGATTCTTTTCCCCAGAAATGAGGGTCATAAATATCTGGGGGATAGTTGGTGCCTTTTTCATCTATACCACAATGTTCTATCAATTTCTCATATATGCTGGAAACATAAAGTATATATTAAAAATACATGTTATGATAAATATCCTGAAATTCATTTCACTAAAAAATTAAATGGCAATATCTTCATTATGGATTTCATGCAATCCTAAGCTATACCATATGATAAATGCCATAGCAATTGGGAAATATTCAAGTATGACTGCTTTTGATCCTATTGAAGAGCACTGGAAAATGTCATGCCTGGATTCAAAAATACAGATTATAGGTTCACCATTTACAGTGAGGTAAATTTCACATTTCATGCTTATTTCTGTTGAGTTTTCATGTTTGAATCACAATATTGGGCATGAAGTTCAAAACTATAACTATATTGCCTATCAGCTGAGTTCAGGGGTTTCATTAGCAGCAGGCAACAGGCGATTTTCACTGATTATTTTCACAAATTGCCTGTTGTTTTAGTTAAATTTATGATTTTCATTAATTTTGCTGTATGTTGTTTTCATTTATTTAAGCTGTTGTGAGAAATTCTAGTGAAACCCCTGTGAGTCCCTCTTTTTTGAAAAATACCAAACTGAAAAATACCATACATCTAACTAGGATAAGTGGTAGAATAAGGATATATCACAACAGTTATTTTGGGAAAATACTCTGTATCTGCTTGTATTATTATTGTTACCTTGGGTTCCTAAAATCTTTTCTCCTTTGTATTGATTCATTGAGATCTAGCCCTGTGGTACGCATCTTATGATAGGATCTAGTAATCTTGTCCTAATAATGAAAAAAATTCATAAGCCATTCAAATTGTGAGATCACTAATTATTGATGATGCAAAGCAACAAATTATTTCACTGTAGGGTATTTAGTTTTACATAATTTGTGATTTATGGTTTACAGAGTTTTGTGTTATTTTTCCTAGCATTGACTTTTGTGCCGTTTCATATTTATGGCATAATTGGACTGCCAAATATTTGAGATTATAAATGTTGAACTAACCTGCAACTGTTTTGAGCATTTACCAGGGGGTTCAGGAGGTAGACTAATTTCATCTGACGACATATGGCGAACTTGTCTCGATAATGATGCTGCAAATAGTAAAGCATAAAATCATAACAATAATTGAAATACTTATCAAAATTTGGAAATGACTTAATAGTTCAGTGTTTTTGAGATATTTCTAAACAAGGATCATTGCATCTACATCTAAATGGCCAAAACTGATCAAAATATATTTTTCTAAAGATCTCAACTTACATTACTTCAGTATGTAGTGATATCATTTGTAGGGTCTTTTACAGCAGAAATGTGTTATTATCTACACTTTTCAAATAATTTATTTGTGTAATTTAAAGAGAGAATCAGATATAGCGAGCAGGCTAAACAAAAAATTCTTTCAATTTTAGAATATTTTTGGCTCAAGTCATTCCTTGTCATGTCTATTTTCTAAAAATCACAAAAGTGCATATATTATTCCAGGGAAACTAAAGATTTTTACAATAATGTATTATTTTTCTATAAGAATGGTTACCATTATCATACACCTTATACGCCTTATTATTTGGGAGAATTTAAACATTTTTCACTCATTTTTGAACTTTGAATCGTTAATATCTTCACCAATTTACAATATATTGTGAATCTTTTGGGAGATATTGTATTTGATATTGTAAGGAATAGATTGGTAGGTCAACTAGAAAAACAGCAACTCAACGGAGTAGCAAATCCCACCAAACAAAACATATTATGCTTATTATAGCTAGTGTAAATGTTAAAATGTTTGTGTACTTTGTGATAAAAGCATGAAATTTGGCACAAAGTTAGTTTATACCATTGTGAACTAGGCATCATCATATAAAATTTGAACCAAATCCGTTCACTGGTATATGAGTTATCAAAGATTACGTTTTTACGAAAATTGGCCGCCATCTTGAAATTCAGCCGCCATCTTGAAAATTATTTCTTGAACAGAGCTACTGTGTCCCTAGGCATAATCATATAAAATTTCAACCAAATTTCAACCTGTTCACTGGTATTTGAGTTATCAAAGATTACGTTTTTTAAGAAAAATTGTCGCCATTTTGAAATTAAGTGAAATTTTTTTTGTCGAATATAGCTACTGTGTCCCTAAGCATCATCATATAAAATTTGAACCAAATCCGTTCACTGGTATTTGAGTTATCAAAGATATATTTTTACGAAAAATGGCCGCCATTTTGAAATTAAGCGGCCATCTTGAAAATCTCTTTTAGGGCGAAACTCATTTGTCCCTAGGCATCAGCATATAAAATTTGAACCAAATCCGTCAACTTGTATTTGAGTTATCAACGATTACATTTTTTACGAAAAATGGCGGCCATTTTAAATTAAGCGGCCATATTGAAAATTCCTTCTCGAGCAGAGGTCCTACACTCATAAGGCATAAGCCTATAAAATTTGAACCAAATTCGTCAACTAGTATTGGAGTTATCGCCCGGACACACAGACGGACGGCTTCTCTATATCCCCCTCGAACTTTGTTCGGTGTGATAATTATACATGTTGCTTGTAATTTTGTCACCCCTTATAGATCAGATTCTGCCTTTAAGTAATTTAGAATTTAAGCCCTGGACTGCATTGTGGACTACTATTTCTCTCGTGCTGTTTTCAAATGCATCAGAAATGCAAACTTTAAGAAACAAAGCCTGAGTGGAATGAATCAGTCACAGTGCATCAAGTCTTGGGCTTAAATTCTTTTCACACAATGCTTTCAACAAAATCACATAAAAGATACGAAATCACTAAAAAAACATATTGTCAATGAAACCTTTTTCAAGGGTCAAGTTGGCAAAGCATCAATTTCAATCTGTAGAGTCCAGTTGTCACCTTGACATCCATTCAATGAATGACCCTGGAAGCGGAGATTTGTTATACAATGAACTGCAGTTACATGTGTATGCCTAGCTATGTGTGAATTTCTTATTAATAGATTTTAATAATGAAACAAAAATGTTTACTTACATGCCAGTTCAGAATCTAGGGATTTTGAGTAATCTAAACCTTGCTGAAAAGAACATGAAGATGGTTAGGTAAAAAAAAAACTACTGACATAAAACTATAAATCTCAATTGATCAAATCTTGATCATTAAAGTTTGCCTTTCTTTGCTAAGTTCCATTACAACTTTTGGTAATTTCCCTTTGGCACTAGTGCTTATATATTGATATATATACCATTTTAAAATACAAGGACATCTTGTCATCCAAACATTTGCCGATTAGACCAAAGGAGAAGAATTTTTAATCAAAACTTAAGTTGAATTGAATTAACTTTTGCATAAAATTAAAGATGTAACACTATGAAAATATCCCTCTTCAAGTAATCTTGGTAAAATGGTGCATTCTAACCACTTACCACTTTTTTCAAGTCTTTAATGGTACCATCATCATCGTCATCATCTCCTTCTTCCTCTTCATCATCACTTGATGTGAGCCTCGCCTCTTCATCATCCATGTCATCTGTGGCATATGACACCAGTCTCATCGCTGTAACAAACATGGCATGACATTAAACATTGTTCTAAGATATTCATATATGCAATTAATCTGTAGGCTAAGATATTTCATTTCTTTAGATATATTTGTTTCGTTGCTACAATGGCCAGGCTGTGTGTTAAAAATAGTCAAGCAACATTTAAAAAAATCTGGGTCAAAGAGTAAAATTAAAGCATATTTCTAACACTGTGACATATAAGTCATATGCCCTGTTATTCCTACACTCTCAATTCAATTCATTGATGGCCCAAAGGTTTTCAGTGTGTGTTCAAAGCTTTTCGTATATAAAAGTGGGCCTCTTGAAAATAGGCCTTATTTTAAAAACTGGCCTTTTTTAAAAAAGGGCCAAATTTTCCTTGAGTAACTTTACATCAACCCACCTTTTTTATCTCGTTTAGGAGGCTCTTGTATTTCAACAGACGATGCAGACTTTGGAGATGGTGAATGTGGACGCTTTGTGTTCGATTTTGCTGAACCTATATGGTGATCTTCCTCATCATCTGATATATTGTCCACTTCATTTTCAGTGTCTTTCCGAATCTCTTCTTCTTTGGACACATTTTGTTCCTCATCGGAATCCGCATCATACATGGCGAGGGACTGCATTGCTGAAGAACTATCAGTCTTTTTTAAATCCATGTGGTAATTCCAGTAATGGTTCAAAATGCCTGTGCTAGTCACATAAATTGCACAAAATGGCAATGGAGTAAAGGTACTTAGTTCTTGTGAATTTTTGTTTCACCAAGGATCCCTTCGTTATAGGCAATACAGCATTTCATGGCCTGTATTAGTCACATTAATTGCAATGTAGTATAGGGTAACTAATTCTGTACTATTTTGTGAGTTTTTGCTCCATCAAGGATCCCTTAAAATATAACATACAATGTAATGTTCTGGCTTCAAAGCAACCAGTTGAACCTTAAAAATAAGAAATCTAAAGATTATTATGCAGTAATGGAAAAACATATTCATACTGCACACAAATGACATTTGTACATTTCAGATTATTTAGTGTTTAGTGCAATAAGCATGTGCCCTTTAGTAATAAGAGGTCTATCCATGTTATATTTTGAGAATTAACATGGCAGTGAAGCATGAAAATATGAGAGGTTACAGACTTTATAAGCCAATTCACAAGCAATCCAAGATCAAGATTAATACAAATGGCATTTGTGTGCAATATGAATATATTTTTCTATTGCACAATAGACTTTAGATTTATTTTTTTAGGTTCAACTGGTTGCTTTAAAGCAGTTTAACAGACTGTAATAGATTTTCAGTTTCTATAGCTATTTGTTTGGTTCGATAAAACAGACTATGAATGTTGTAGTTAATTTTTAGATGGCACATATCATTTTGACTGTTGTGCCCTTCATTGTTATCATTGTTATTTGTTACCCTGACGTCACATTTCTAGATCTCGATGAATTATTGTTGTGTTTACTGACACTAATAGTTATCCCGTGCCAGGACTATAGTCCTGAGAACGTCTCAATCTTTTGCCTGTACAATTACAACATGGGAGAATTCTATGCCTCTTTTACTTAAGATACCTACTTTAATAGATTCCTGGGTATATTCGCATTCTTTTCATGTAGTTGAATCCACAATTATCTGGGTTTATCGGCAGAACGGGAACATTTTTCTTTTTCATCGAGAGAGACTCCATCACTTTTTAAAAGGGGATTCCCCGTTTGACTTAACAGCGTTTTATTTAGTGTTACCAAAAAGTGGGTCCAATGGACCCCACGGTAAAAAAAAATGGAGTCCAAACCAAAAAAAAGTGGGTCCGAAAAATTAAAGGCCTGAAACTAATTAAAAATGAAATTTTTTTTTCCTAATTACTTTGTTTTTCAATGTTGCCCCTTTTTCCTCCTCACTCTGATGTAAATTAATAAACTCAATATTCCTTTCTGACACATTATCAATCTCAATGAAATATAAAGATCAACATTCATTAGTTTGATATGTATTTTTGACTTGTAATATTTTATTTGTTTTCAAATGTTGCCCTTTGTGCTTCCTCACTATCATGTAAGATAATGCCAAAAAGATCAATTGTATTAATTAAACAGTTTGTTATCAAGTTTATGTGTAATACTAATTGTTAATAATAGTATTCATTGAAAGTTGGCAGGACAGTGATAAAGGTTTTTTGCTACTGACCCATTAATCTCAAAGCAATGAAGTTTTGGTTTTAGAAGGTCAATCAAAATGGTGGCCGAATTACAGTAAGATAATCATCTCAGTGTTTCTCTAAAACACTGCTGATTATCTGCCTATTATACTTAGATTTTGTCTTCACAAGTTAGGCCAATTTATATTCTTTCATTTGATATGTTTAACTAAATTGAAAGGTAAGATTTTTAAAAATTGCTGTGGAAATAAAGTGCGTCCAAGGGACTCGGGTGTTTTTTATTTTTCCGTCCAACATTATTTTTTGGGGTCCATCTAATGTAAGGACGGCGTTAAATAAAACGTAGCTTAGTATATATCCAATGATTGATAACCTTCGCATAGACATCGCGGCGATATTTTGTGCACATAAATTTCTTGTTTATTATAAGAATGTTCACCTTGAAAATTGGTGAATATGTTGAAGAGATGTTCATCTTAAACTAGAAACAAAAATATTTGTATAAGGCAGGTACAAGTTGATATAAAATAATGAAATGTTCAGACTCACCAAAACTTCAGGATGTGTTCATAAGTAGATCGCGAAATCAATGTCAAGGACTTTGAGTTCACAAGATCCAAACGAGATATGCAAATTTTTGAACTTTGACAGACACATGACCCAGACCACTTGATTACCTTGGGCTTCTTCATGAATATTCCCTCTCTATAGACTATTTACTATAAATGGCGAAAATCAATCGGGATAATGATAATAAATGACTAGATCTAATAAATTCCCGCACATATTGAATTTATCATTACGCTTCCGTAATGTTGCTCCATCCGCTCCACGTGTTATTTGTTTACAAATAGACTGACGTCACTGGTTAAATCTCATTTATCGTGAGAATTGGCATTGCCAAAATGGCTTGACCTTATCAATGCTGTCGCCTCAAGAAGCGTCTGTATTATCCCGTGCCAGGACTATAGTCCTGTTTGACTGGCCCGGAAGTACCAATAAATGGAGGAATTTGACGGTTGAAATAAGTTAAATATTTCACGCAAATATTGCGATCAAAAACGAAAATTTCTTCGTTCTACTGATAAACACAGATAATTGAGGATTCAACTTCACAAATGCTAAAATACAAAGGAATCTATTGAAGTAGTACACTATGGTCTGTCTGAAGTGAATCTACTATATTAGACTAGTACTAGACCTATATCAAAACCATTCATAGACCTCTAGTATGTATCCAACAGACTGACTAGAAGTCAGTCTGTTATGATGTACTACTTTCCTGTGGAAATTGCAGTGAAATTTTTTGCACAAAATTATCAATTAGGGGAACCATTTCTTCAATAAAATAAGCATTACAAAATTTCAATGAATTAGTAAGGTACAATTAAATGCAATAAAAAGAAACACAGCATATTGTCAAGTGGAAATAAAGCTAGTTGAAGTAACAAATGTGCAAATTAATTTTACCCAATCGGCCATTTTGAATAGCACTTCCTATGTAAACAAATATTTAAAATTACCAAACTTTAACATAGGTGCCTTATAGTCTGAATATAATTCAGACTAAATAGGATATAGTCTACATAGACCTTATCCCGTTCCCGGACTATAGTCCTGCACTGAGCGCATTCATTTGCCTGTACGATTACAACTTGGGAGAATTATCTACGCCCCTTATACTTAAGATACCTACCTCAATGCATTATAGAACTCAAGATGTAACTTCTAATATATTGGAACCGCCGATTGTCTGGGTATATAGGCAGAACGGGAACATTTCTCTTTTTCATCGAGAGAGATTCCATCACTTTTCAAAATGGCGGTTGGATTTAAAAGGGGAATCCCCCGTTTGGCTGTCCCGGATGTAGCCCGGAAGTACCAATATGGAGGAATTTGATGGTTGAAATAAGTTAAATGTTACACGCAAATATTGCGATCAAAAACGAAAATGTCTTCGTTCCGCCAATAAACCCAGACAATTGTGGATTCAACTACACGAAAAGAATGCTAAATTACCAAGGAATCTATTGAAGTAGGTATCAGAAGTGTAAGATGAGTAAAAAATTCTCCCATGTTGTAATCGCACAGGCAAAAGATTGAGATGTTCACAGGACCATAGTCCGGGAACGGGATAACATAGACCTCGTTGTTGTGTTGCATAAGCCGCTTTTTCCTCGGCAGTTAGTCTCTTGTGCTTTTTGTATATTCACTATGTACTTTCTCTTGTACTTTATTCACTTGTTGCGCAGATTTTCAAAGTGTCATTCATTATTCATATTTACATTCATATTATTTATTTATTTCTCTCTCTCTCAGCAGTCATTATCTGTACTTATATTTAACAGTCTCTGTCTGTTTCTTGGTTTGTTTAATGTTAGATTCTTTTAGTTGTCTTTAGATATGTCATTAAGAAATGTCTCATATCTCTGTTCTGTGCTTCATTAAGTGCTTTATGAAAGCCTGTCAAAATCTTTAAGTCTATATTTGGCTTGGGTCCTTCAATCCCTAGTAATTTCACTTCAGCCTTATGTAGCATGAGTTCACGTTCATCATAGAACTTCTTACAATTGAAAATGTAGTGGTGAACTGTCTCTGCACATTTGCAGTGCTCGCATTGGTTTGAGATGTCTGTCTGTATCTTAGACAAATGATCGTTTAGCTTGGAGTGTCCAGTAATCAGTTGATTTATCTTACAAAAGTAAGACCGATTTTGTTCATTCAGATTATTTTGGACTCCTACAGTTTCAATAATTTCTTGTATGTGTTTGACTTTTGTTGAGTTATCATATAGAGTCTGCCACTTGCTTAGGGCAGTTTTCTTTATAGATCTATATACTTCCTCTTTGCTTTGTTTAACAGAGGATGGGGGCAGTGTCGCTGCTTCCGCTGCTGCTTCCTTGGCATATGTATCGGCTAATTCATTGCCGTTAATTCCTAAGTGGCTTGGGACCCAGTAGTAGGTTAAAACATTGCCGCCCTCGCTCAATCTGTAAACCAGAAACCTGGAATTTTCAATGCATTTAATTTCAGACCTTGGTTTATTGCTACTGAAAGTGCTAAGAAGGGCTGGTTGACAGTCACCAAAGATGTGAATATCGTGGTTGTTAATAGATATAGAGTGCAGGAATTCTAGAGCAAGGTGCAAAGCCTGTATTTCCCCACAATAATTATTGCTTCTGACACTGATTGCTTTTTTCAAGCACACAGGTTCAGATTTGGTCCCGGCAAGAAATATAATCGCGCTTGACCCTGTTGGTCCTGGATTTGATAGAGTGGACCCGTCAGTGAATACAATCACAGATTTATTGCTCAGATTGTTGATTTTATCTTTGATGATTTTACACTGCTCAGTTTTACTCACCCCCGTTGTTTTGCTACCTTCGAAAATGTTAAGCAGGTAGGGTGGAAATTCTAGACTTGTTTTGTATTCTTTTTCGACTTCTGCATTCTTGCCTGTGCTGTTAAACTCTCTTATTCTTGAGTTTAAAATGCTGAAAGTTGATGGTTTTCTTTCTATATAGGTTTGATTACTCTTTTTCCAATTGTTGAGTGTTTTTGCTAGTGGGTCATTATCATTTTTACATAAAATTCTAGTGAATTCTTGACTTTGTCGTGTTCTAATATGTATATCCATATGTAAAAATCGAATAAACTCGAAATTTTTATTCAAAACACTGTTCAGATTTCAATCGCTACAAATAAAATGTCACGAGTTAGACAATTGAGTTTGTTGCTACTTCTGAGGAGAAAAATACGATAGCATAAATTGAGTACCTTTTCTCCTTAATTTCAGCTATGTAGTGAATAAATCGACATATAAACGAAGATCTTTTATCAAACTCCACTCGAATTGTTCGTGACACGCCAGGTGAAAGTTTCAAAACAACGCGTGCGCAACTTCCGGTAAGTTCAAAATATTTTGAAATATTATTTGTTTACATCATATCTTTCCATAAATTGCAGATGAAACGTCTATACGTTTGAGCTGAATATGAAACAAAAGTTTCTTATAAATTTCAGCCCTTCAGAAAGCTTAAAACTACCTCACATTGAATGTGAGTATGATTTTAAAAAACATTTTGGATTTTTTTTCAAGATCTCTGAGTCTGAGTAGGGCCTAGGCTCAGGGGGGGATATATGCAGGCCTGTCAACTGTCCCGCAATTTGCGTATTTGTCACGCATTTGCTGAAGAATTTGAAGTCACGCCAGTTATTTTTGCGTGACAGAAAATGTCACGCAAATACGCATTTTACCTGGTAATTGTCAAGCAAAAATTCTTCTTCTTCTTAGTCCTTTTCAGTGTTCCTTATAAGGTGTTCCGGGATCACTTTGGCATTATTATGCTGCCTTTGATCACTTGTTGCTGTTTTTAAAACTCTTTTTCATCGAGAGAGATTCCTTCACTTTCCAAGATGGCAGTTGGATTTAAAAGGGGATTCCCCGTTTGACTGGCCCGGAAGTACCAATAAATGGAGGAATTTGACGGTTGGAATAAGTTAAATAATACACGCAAATATTGCGATCAAAAACAAAAAGTTCTTCGTTCTGCTGATAAACCCGATAAAATTGATAAACCGATAAAATTGTAATAGGCTGATTCATAGTCATGACCTCACTTAAGAGTAGGTGTGGCTCAGGCACATCAATAGGCTGCTACCATAGGGAGTAAACATACTGTAGGCCTACTGATCAGGCTATATGGATTGGAGGGCCCCATCAGCTGGAAAACAGCTATGTTGAAACATTCCATAGGCAAAGCTAGTTAATGCTAGCATCCTTCAAATACATACATAGTCTGACTTTGCTCCCTGTCCTCTATTTGGACTATGAGATGGCATTTGATTATTAGATGATCATTTAGAGATCTCTTATTGTACATATTGATTACCAGGTCCACTAATGGTCTTTGAAGTGATCTACTATTAATGAAGGAAACAAAAGATAAATAAGTAATTAGGCAAATAAATAACATTGACATTTATTGATTAAATCTCCATTTTTAATGATCCTAATTATGATATGAAACTTTGAATGTACATTTTCTTTTGATGCCCAGGGTTTGATTACAAAGAATTTGAAATATCTCGTTTGACATTTTAACTTTATGACCAGCAGATCATGTTTTTTTTTGTAAAAATGACCAGTTTATAAATTCCGTAAAAACAGTAATGCTTTAGATTATTAAAAAAACACTTCAGATCAATGAAAAATATATGTGAAATATATGTTACTAGTATTCTTTATGGGAGTTAAGGTACCCTCATATGTAATTGTACTGTGTGTAATTTCATATTTTACTTTTTTAGGAGATCCCTAATTCTGGATTTGCAGTACTTTAGCAGTCTTGTTAATTAAAGATAAAGTATGGTCCTTTATCCTATGCAGGTAAAGTTAATAGGAGTCTTATAGAAGTTATCATTCAGGAAACACAAATACTGCCCTTAAGATGAACTCAATATATAAAACTTAACATTGTATGAATTTTCTTATCTGATATTTAGAATACATGTACATGTATTTATTACAGTGTATATTACAGGTATATTATAAATGATGTTTCCTGCAAAAATATTAGATATTCCCACTCCCAAAATTCCCCAAAACATGTTCAAGTGTGAAGTGAATATTTTTATTGTGTTCTTATCTTTATCTTTAAGTTACTTGACAAAATTATATGTAATAAATTTAAATGTTAGAATAACAGTTTTTGGCTCACACAGTGAGCCTGTGGGATCGACCAGGCGTCTGTCTGTCCGTTGGTCCATCCGTCAACATTGGCCACACAAATTAAAACTGCTATTCGGATTGAGTCATATCCACATTCATTTTATGCATATCCATAATGCCTATTTGACCACTTGTATCCAGATATTGTACTTGGATTCTGTTATTGTACTTGAATTCTGTCATTGCACATGTACTTGTATTCTAATATTGTAATTATATCCTGATATTGCATTTTTTTGTTAGATGGTTGAACTTGTGAGGAGAAAAGATGACAGAAGCTAAAGAAATTAAGGTTCAAGTTGCAGTGAGGGTAAGAAAAATGTGCTTGTTCTTGCAAACTTGAGTATTGTGACTCTTGTTTATCCTAAGATTTTAGAGAAGCTCTTCCATATGAATGCTAACCGTACTATTTGAGGAATACATAAGGGTTATGTACTGGGAGGTTTTGGATATGGGGTTTATCCAGAGGGAGATATGCATAGGGAGGGATGAACCCTATATCCAAACCGACCGTACATAACTGCTTTATCCTATACCAAGTAGAGTTTTCTCATTTTCTATCAATTTTTTTTCAATTTTTTTTTTATTTTTTCACATTTTTTCACATTTTTCTAATTTTTTTCCTATTTTTTCTATTTTTTTCTTTTTTTCAAATTTTTTCACATTTTTTCTTTTTTTTCAATTTTTTCTTATTTTTCAAATTTTGTTTTCGAAGCGGGAAGATATGCCCTGGAGCGGGAGATATGGCGGGAGATATGGAGGTTCAGGATATGGAAACCTCAAAATCAGGATACAGGATATATCTTACCAACTTATCTCCCTAAAACTCTACTTAGCATAGGATAACTAGTGTTATCAAAGTTGGCTTTCAGAGATCAACATCTGTATTAAATGGGAGGTGGTAATGTTTTGCATGTTAATGCCTTGTTTTGATATGACTTCACGAAGAATAAATACCGCAAACTTATACCACGCAAAAAACATTACACAGCAATCAGGTAGCCATAGCAATGGGATTCAAATGCGATGCTATGTGAATAAGGCCTCTGTATCGGCAAGCATCTGTTGAAGAGGATCAATAGAATCATATAGATAAGATAGATAGCTCTTCTTTATCCAGTGTCAGGACAATATAAGTTCCATTTACTCCAAGGCTAATTGACATTGGTAAACATGCTGCGAATTAGGATCAGTTTCGTACAAATGATCAATTTCATGAAAAGAAAATCATTTATTTCAGCTTTTAGCTTAATACTTTTAATGATATTGATGTTACAAACTAGGAAGAAGCTCGATGTTCAAGCTAATTCTTTATATCTGGCACAGTTTGTCTCTGAATGTGATCAGAATTGTCTAGATGTGGAGAAAGATCTACTAAAACTTGCTTGGAAAAATCGTTTAAATGCTGATATGATGGAAAAGTCCATCACTAATGAAGGGGATTTAGAAATATTTTACAAACTATGCAAAACGATATATGTGGAAAAACGCACTATCACATTTGGTATTCTTGGTGGATCAGCCTCTAGAACAAGGGAGAATCCAACTTATTACAGCACCGTGGCAGTGTTTGTAGAGAAGCTCTTCAATGTGAATGTTGAAATAGTTAACCGTGCTATTGGAGGTATGCCTAGTGTTGTATCAGCATATTGCTTACAGAGCATGCTAAATGTTTCAAACATAGACATTCTCCTGGTTGAATTTGCAATAAATGATAATGTAGCTGCAAGTGATATAAGAGGAAGGAGCATTGAAGATTTGATAAGACATTTCAATTCACTCCCATTTCGAGAACAGCCATTTATTATTTTCGCAAATTTAATATCAACGAGAATATTATATGATCCTGAAACCCCAAATTGCTTTAATGTGGAGGAGGAATATTTTAATCCAGTGGCCAGATATTATAACGTTGCTGCAGTATCATGGAAAAGAACAATATGTGATAAGACCCATCAGAATTTGACTGGTTTTCAACCAAGTGACTTATCGTCATCAGATATGAACCATCCCTCTGAAAATGGCCATCTACAACTTGGATATATGATTTCATATTTACTCTTGAAATTGTACAAATCATATAAACCAGCTAAAATCACATCAGATTTTAAGGTACATGATTCACCCTATGTGAAAAATACCTCCTCGACGAATGTACCTTTAGATTCTAGAGTATGGCTTGCCCACCCAGCATGCTTCATTATCAAACATGATTTTGAGGAACGCTGTAATAATGAAAATAACAACATTCATATTTGCCTTGAAGAAATGAGAGGATTTGAAATCGAAAAGGAACGTGCAAAAGTAATACTAGTGAATAAAGACACCAGAGGATTCCTAAAATTCCACTGTTCTATCGATGAGGATATGTTTAATCTTCAAAAAAGATTACGAGTTGGATTTACATTCATAATGGATACCGAGATTCTCTCTCCTAAGATTATCCAGTTGAAGATATTCTACAAAAATATCAGTTATTTGTCAGAAAATGTTGATCTACCTCCACACAAATATCACATCGGACAAACTTTTGAATCCAGACCTGTTGATCTTATTGCAAGGGAATTCTATGTGGTCATTCAGCCAGTTAATAATAAGACAAATGCATTCAATTTGAATTTACTTGCTTTGTTAGTAGGCTTGGAAGATGACATTGATAAAAACTAATGCTTTATACTGGAAATGTAACATACATGTACTTATTGCAAGTGAAAACATTTTAAAATATATCGGGTGCCCCAAAAAATGAATCACTTTTTGACAAGTATTTTCTCGGCAATTGATAAACCATATTCACTGAAATTTGTACAAGGTAGCCCAGAAGTATCTTCTTTGATACATACTTTTGAATTAATGTTTTCATGTTACAGTGCCCTAAGTGGTCGAATATGTCATTAGATCATGGTGTCTACACATTATATGGGAAGTTTTTTTCATATTGTGGAGTTGCTATGTCATAGACATACAAGCTTGGTGTGCTTGAAATATCAAATCCTAGTATAATGTCCAATGCAAAGTAGTTTAATCTGAAAATCTAAAATATTGATATTAACATTTACCATCCACTAGTAATGAGTAATGACCATTATCTTCTCCTGGTTGACCAATGACTATCAGGATTTTATTTTTGAATGGAAAATGTCAGTGAAATAAAACTCATTTTGATCTTAACAATTACAAACCACAAAATTATAAGGTAAATTCTAAATGTGTCCACCCGTGTAGCTCAGCGGTAGCGCAGGTACCTCTTACACAATAGGTCCCGGATTCGATCCCCGGTTCAGTCAAGACTAAATTTGCTTGTTTGCGTGAAGTACTTCAGGGTGTTTGACTGAGTGGTCCGCAACTCGTACAAAAGGCTGTGGTGTGTACTTATATGTCTATGTATTAGTGCACATAAAAGAACACAGGGCTCCTTCAAGGAGGGGTTTCTGGGTCTATCTTCCATGTTAATTACGTAAATTACGACCGTATATATACGGGACATACCCAAGAGGTATTGCTCACCTTCATTGGTGGTAAACAAAATACAATACAATACAATACATTAGAAATGAGTTAACGGTACATTTACATTCGGAAACTGAAGAACAGTAGTGCAAAAAAGTTTAATATTAAGTCAATAATGATGACTTGGAAGAGCTTGGAAGTGCCTTCAAGCACTTCAATGCTTTATTTAAAGGGACAATAGTCTTTTTAGTGGTAGTTTACATTGACTGTGGTATATAAGCTTGTTTCAAGCTTAATACCTACTACTTGTATGTATGGTGGAAGGAAAAATTACATGAATTGAATAGCAATTAAACTTTAAATTTGATTTATGATGTAGCACTTTGTAATAGAAAACCACTCATATTTAGTAATAAAAAGGTGGTCTTAGTTTTGAACCCTGTGGAATGCCACAATTAAATAAGAAATGATATGCTCTTCACTTGTGTATTAGTAAGTTTTTAGAATGTCATCAAAAGCAGCTTCTATATCAAGAAGTAGATGTTTGAAGCCTTGCCTCAATATATGACTTTTTCATATGAACTCAAATTCAGCCATCTTTACTTCCACGCAGTATGAACTATGGCCGTTAATTTGAATTTTTGACCTACCAGAAGAAGAGAAGGGCTTCTAACAGCTGGGGATGAAAACACTGCTAAAAGGCGAGGGACACTTTACAGTAAAGCAATGTACTGACAGAAAGGCAATTTTTTTCTTCTCTGAATGGAACAAGTTTGAAGAAAAATGGTGCAGTATTCACCTTTCCCCAAAGTCCAAAGTGTACTCATTTGACCGCTGCGCTGATTGGTCGATGAAAATCAATGACGTCAAAGCAGGGCACATTTCGCGCCAAAACTTCAATTACTATTAGATCGCCCAATGAGTGAAATAAATCTCATTATAAAATGATAACAAAACTAAGTGAAATATATTTTTCTGATTATTTTGCCTTAAGATGTGTCTTAAATACACCATCCGGTAAATCAAACCATATAAATAATTGTGATACGAATGCTAGTCTTTTAACAAAGTGAATCCAATTACGCAAACCAAAAATTGCGATTATTCAAACAATAAGACTGTATGGATTAGGAATATACATTTATCATGATTATTCAATTAAATAGTTCATTATGTTTCTAATAAAAATATATGAACAACAGTTCTAAATGTCCGGTCCACTTGCATTTTTCTCATCGGGTTGCCCAAATAATTTGGGATTGGTCATGTATTTTTGCAGGTCTGGTCAGATACTCTTTCAAAATTATGCAGCTTTTTACCATTCTGAGCACTTTTTGCATGATTTTTTGCCAAAACTGTCAAAAAGCTCCCCCTTGGTGAACCGCCGGAGTTTCTCTCTTGTACGTCTACGTCCAAAAATATCCTAAAAGTTCTCTAAAAAGTTCGATATTTAAAAGAACGCCCATGGGCTTTTCAAGAGATAAATCTCTTCAAATAGACGATTGTCGGTAAAGCAACTCTGGTACATTGTCTCAATAAGCATACATGAACGGCCTTAACATTCAATGAAATTAGTCATCACTCATGTAACCATTGTCAAATTCTTCGGCAGACATAAAAGTAACATTGTCATGTGGTATAATAAGTAGCTGATTGTAAGTGAAAGTAACGCTTTGGCCCAGATTTGAGAGTCGAATACTTTTTTTCAAGGTTAAGCCGTACCCCCTTCTTCACTCCCCATGAGAAAATATTACACAAACTTAAGATTACCATGGGATGTTAACATTTTGACAGTCAAAAACTAACATGGGGTTTTGTACAGTCGGCGTAATTTGAAAATGTACAGGAAACATTGGACTCTTCACATCAATATTTCTCTATTCATTTGATTCCCCAGAACAATATAAAGAAGGGGGAATATAGACGGGAGTATAATTAATTAAATTCCATTACATTTATCATAAATATTATCACTACTCAACATAATTTGACAATAAAATTAGCCCGTTTCCGTCATGATTCCCATTGACTTCTAATGTGTTAGGATTTTCCCGCGAAAATCTGCCCTACTCTGACGTCAGAGTTTTCAGATTTGCTAATTATAATATTCATGAGCTGACTTTGGGGAAAGGTGAATAAGATTCGCAATTCCTTGATTTTCAAACATCTGGTAGATCAAAAATTCAAATAATGGTCAAAGTTAGTACCAGTTGACTTTATAAAGATACAGCCAACTATTGCACCCTCACAGGCCCCACAAGATATCAGATTCAATTGCAAACTATCTGATTTGGTAGCATATTTCAGATTTGCATACCATATTGAAATCAATCTATTAATTCTGGTGTAACATGCGCTCAAACATCACATACACTGTGTTGTCTTAAAGTTGTCTTTTATGCAAATATAAACTGACCTCTGACCTCTGCAAACCCCAAAATATAAACCAGAATGTGCTATTGTTGTCACATCAATCTGCCATTTCTAAATCTTGATTTTGTACATCAAAGCAGAATTTGTAATAACAATCAGTACATTGCTAAGATCGAAGTAAAACTCTGTACATTCATACTTCTTTTTTTGACCCAGATAGCATTGGTTCTTATAGGACCCCTCTCTCTGTAAGATCAATTATTCAAACAAAGAGATCCACAGATGATGTCTTGACTTGGCCTAATTATACCTCTGCAAATTGTTAGCCATAAAAACACAACACTAAACATTTCCATTTATTTTTGCAGGTAAGGCCTCTTCTGCAGAAAGAAAAATTGGGAGGCGAACAATTATGTGTCCGTGTAATACCAGACTCTAAGCAAGTCATTGTGGGAAAAGACAGAGCATTTACATTTGATCATGTCATCACTTCAAAATCTGCCCAGGTAAAAGTGATAATATCAAGTACATGTATGATTTTCTATTTGGTCTGATGTTTACCCAGATATTTACCAACACTTCTAGATAGCCTTGAGTCAGAAAAGCATTTGCATTATTATGGTCATCGTGTCATCAGTTTAAAATCTACATGTATAGCATTTGAGAGTCTGACAGCACATTCATGATTACAAATACATGAACTGTATGTTGTATGTGGAACACTCACTTAACCTATTTGAACAAGAATGCTGTTACTGAAAATATAAGGATTGCAATTTTAGCAATGTATGAAATATGTTATGATTACTCATAGTAAATGATTTGAAAAAGCAAGGAAAATCATTTTAGTTAACTCATATATTCAATAATTTCCAGGATGAAGTCTACAATAAGTGTGTTGAGCCTTTGGTGAGAAGCTGTTTTGAGGGATACAATGCCACAGTCTTCGCCTATGGCCAAACAGTATGTCTTCCTTTAACTATTTTAAGATAATATGCCCTCTTTTAAGGCCAGAAAAATTTAGTTCTTAAACATGCAAAACTCTAGACTTATATAACGATGAAATAGGTCTTCGACCTCAAATTTAAATGAAGCCCATTGTTTTCAAGGGAACAAATAAAGTATTTATTACCTATTTAAGACAGGGTGTTAAATTCTGATATAACCATATTTGGTCAAAATGTTTCACGATTTGACAGGATGCAACGAATTTTCAACAAGATTCCATGTTATTTATCATTTATTCCTCAGACTCAATTGTACTTTTATATGAAAATGAATGTCTGTACTTTATGCAGGGTTCTGGGAAAACATTTACCATAGGAGGTGGGAATATAGCATCTCTTGTAGAACAGGAGTTTGGTATCATACCCAGGGCCATACAGCATATATTCAACACTATACAGGTATATCTGCATCAAGGTCTACTCTAAACTCATTTTGAATAAAGATATTTTAGTAAATGACAATAAAATATTCAAATAATTGTTATCAAATGTTAATTTTGAAGTTTATTTATTTTTACTCAATTATTCAATATCATGGTATTGTCGGGAATTGAATATGCGTTTTATACCTCAGTCAATATGATATTTCCTAGGTTCCTTGGGGAAATAACATATTGGCACTCAGTATAAATCTCATATTCAATCCCTCCCAGTGAATAACTTCTATGTATTTGTAGACTGATAGTGGTACAGAGTATGTGGTGAGGGTGTCATATATTGAACTGTATAAGGAGGAACTGAGAGACCTACTTGATGTCGATACATCAAGTAAAGACTTACATATCAGAGAGGATGAAGATGGAAATACTGGTATGGTGAATTTTAACTCATGATACTCAAAGTTATTGTTGTCAAGAAATAAAGTGGTATGTAATGAGTGACCACTGGATCTTTGAGCTATTAAATGGCAATTCCCTTGATTTTAAATACAAGTGGTAAGGTCATGTGAAAAATAGATTCCATTTTTATGATGGAAAATGTGATTTCAATTTTTTTTTTCAATTTTCAATACAACTGTAACTGAAATATATGAATAACTTCCAAATCAATCAAAAAAGTTTTTTGAGTAAGTCTACGGGCAAAAACATTGTTTGATGAACCTATGCTTAACCATAGTGCAAATAAAATGATTATGAAAATGTTATCATTAGTTTGTAGTTGTAGCATTTCTACAACACTCTGGCAGTATATTTATAGTGATCTCACCTTTGAGATCTCACCAAGGAGAATAGGTGCAAGCATGAGAATTTTGTCACTTACTAAAGATCCTGGTCAAAACACAGATGTTTATTTGATCTTTTAGTCATAAGTGGTACTCGAGAGCTACAGTGCAGCTCAATGGATGAAGTGATGTCGTGTCTACAAAGTGGTTCTGCAGCACGTCACACTGGCTCTACACAGATGAATGAGCAATCCAGCAGATCCCACTCAATATTCACTATCATGATACGTAAGTTTGTTTGAAGCTGTATTTTAGAATATTTACAGAAATTAAGCAAATCTTTCTGATTGTAAAGATGAACAGCAAACTCTGTGAGATGTTCTAACTTAATTCTGTCATTGATTTTAATCCTGCAGCAATGATAGCAACAATATCAATATTTTTTCCATGTTTCTATTTTTCTTAAGTCACAATTTAAAAGATTTTAAGTCCAATGCTGTTATCAAATTCACATTTGAAGAATCACCTTTACTCCACACATATTCAGGTGTTGTGTCGTTGTTGTGATTTCAGAGCAGACAGTCTCAGACACGAATCCTAAACAAGAGAGAAGTAGAAGTGATGCAAGTGAAGAAGTCTTGGAAAACAGTGATGAAAGTAAGAAGTATAACAATGGAAAAATGTTACAGCAGTAACTTAGTGTTTATTTTTGTCAAGCTTGGCCAATATTAGCTTTAATGACATTATTTTTGATAGTTTTTGACCACAAATTGACCACTTTTGTGCCTGAGATTCAGCGTTCAGCTGCAGCAATGAGTGGTCTGTGTTAAACATATTTTACGATTTGTTTTTGTTATCATTTGTATTTAGAGATAAGGGTCATCATTTGGGAACTATCTCCCTTAATTACCCTCAGAAGATATATTTTTCTCATGATACATTGTACATTCTCATGCCAAGCCTTAGTACATAATAATACACATTGTAGATATAACGCAGTACATCACAGCAAAATTCCACTTTGTTGATCTGGCAGGATCTGAAAGAGTTGATAAGACAGGAAATGTTGGAGATCGCTTTAAAGGTATTTTGCCCGTCGTTTTGTTTTTTTCTCTTAAATTTCTTTTCTACATATATGTTTGTTGTATCATATCACTCATTGTGTCCACCTTGAATTTTAATGGGACTTAATACTTCACTATCTATGGACTCCATAAGTTTCAGCCTTAAGTAAATTGACTATGGAATGTATATCATGGAAATAAATATAATAACGCTGATTATGATTTATAATTTTTGGCAGTGCAAGCTTTAAACTATCTTGGCTGTTGGGTCAGCTGTCCTCTATTCTTTAATTCTTTGTTTTTTAAAATGTTGCATCATTTTGCCTCAATTTTTAATTTAGAGTCGGTACATATCAACAGTGGCCTGCTCGCCTTGGGGAATGTAATCAGTGCTCTTGGGGACCCGAAAAGAAAAGTGACCCATATTCCCTACAGAGACTCAAAAATAACAAGACTTTTAAAGGTAAGAACAAAACCCAAGTACATGCTACTAGTATATTCAAACCCATGAATCGTTTTGAAATATTGATCTGTAGGAGCTTCATGTAAAAATAAAGATTCTCAATTTTGTAACTTGTGTTATAAGACATGAAAAATACATCATTTGAACCAATGTTAATTCGAAGATGAAGATTAATCAAATATGTTTATCGTTATGAAAATGTTTGTATCATACCCAAGATAGTCCCACTTAGTTGTAACAGTTACCATGTTTATCTGGTCAAATATTCATCTTTACAAGAGAAAAGCTCACTACCCCATGTTTGTTATTTCTTATATCTAAATCATGTTATTTTTTATATCTTAGATCAGTTTCCAATGTTTTTTTTTTCTATTTAACAAACTCTTTCACCCCTCTCTGGCTCAACTAAATTAGTTCTCCCCTATCCCCAGCCATGAGGATTACTGTTTATTATTATTGTAGGATTCATTAGGGGGCAATGCCAAGACCCTGATGATCTGCTGTATAAGCCCCGCATCATCTAACTTTGATGAGACACTCAATTCACTAAAATATGCCAACAGGGTAAGAGTTACACTACCATGGATACAATGACACAAAGCATGTTGTTTTATTGTCTGATTCAATTCCACTTTGTTTTAATTGAACTGTTAACGTGCAATGATTTAAAATGTCATTTGTTATTTCTCTCTCTAACAAATGATAAAAATATCACATACTGTAAAAGTGTTTTACTGGATTCATCTGAAATCTCTTTGAAAATCTCTGTTTTATTTGGTTTATAGGCTAGAAATATCCGGAACAAACCTATTGTAAATCACGACTCAGCATCCACCAAACTTGCAGAGATGCAGAGTGAGATCATGGTAAGTAAACACACAAAGAAGGCTTATAGATCCCATAATCCTCCGAGTCTGTTCATGTTATCTACTTAATCTCTGCAAACAGAGTTCATGGGAAATATGGGAGCCAATTACAATTGCCATAATAAACCATGTTAAGCAAGCCGACAATTTGCTGTAATAAGCTGTAAGACTGTAAGCTGTAATAAGCTGTAAGACAATGAACCAAATCTCCTAATTTTTGTAACCAGGCACTGCGTGATGAGCTCCAGAAACAGAGGATGTCTCTCTATACTGCAGCAACAGAGACTACATCTTTAGAGGACAGCCAGGTCAGAGAACTTGAGGACAGGATCATCAAGTAAGAGCTCATTACTCACATAATTCTTATGTCAAGCAAAGATTACAGGATATAGAGATTGATAAGACCTTACATTGAATAGCAAGTGGTTGTTTTTACTCCCTTCTGTGTATATACATAAGAATAATGATGAGTGCTCTTTTAATAAGGGACAATATGAACCACATCGTTGGGTGGCTGGTATAAGTATTGATGTTTAACTGTATAATGTTTTAATACTGGTCAAATTCATATGTATTCTTACGTCATGAACATTACTTTTTTTTTTTTTTTTTTTTTTTTTTTTTATTCCTTCATTCTTATTTATGTACATGTAAATGTAAATATAAATATGTACATGTAAATGTAATGCAATTAATAATATAAATAAAATTTACGTAGACAAAAAAATACACTTATAGTTATGTTGTAAATGTATGTTGACTAAATGAATGTTGAATAAAATTGCAATTGTTGTTGATTGTTGATTGATAAAAGAATGAGTAAGAATAAAGTGTATGTAAAACCAATGCAAGGGGTGTGCTTTCCATTTCCATTTTTGTTTAACTGTATAATGTTTTAATACTGGTCAAATTCATATGTATTCTTACGTCATGAACATTACTGTTTTAAGATTGCAGACTGAATGCTCCCACTACAGAATGGTAGCAGAGAAGGCATACAACCAACTGGTAGATATACGTAACAGAGACCTCCTCTCAGAGTCAAATTCATATATATTATTTTATTACTTTCTTTCAGATTGCAGACTGAATGCTCCCACTACAGAATGGTAGCAGAGGAGGCATACAACCAGTTGGTAGATATTCGTAACAGAGACCTGCTCTCAAAGAGTCAGAACATTAAACTTAGTGATTGGATGGAACTCATTGAAGAGGTTGGGATTAACTTACTGCTTATTCTCAAAAACTTCTAATAACTCTGTTTAAAAACTTTGCTGTCTGCAAAGTAGGACTTCATAAATGTAGCTAATATAACCTAGTTTCCTGGGTTCACTAAAAGGGGCAGAATTTATTGGAAAGGTCCATATTCTCTCTCTTTTAGTTAATTTCACACTGGGTTAATTCCTGGACTTCTAGCATCGCCAATTTGAGTATTAGTTATGGCGTATATTTTGTGTTGAGTTATGTCACTGTCAATGATATACTGATATATTGTTATTGTCATTGTTTTTGTGACTGGTATTTCGGGGTTGCTGGTGTCTGTAACAAATTTTCACACTTTTGTATCTTGATATGTCATGTTAATGCCTTGCTATATGATAACATTGACTCATTTGAAGCTCTTAACCATTAAAGATGCTCATGATTTTTGTTGCAGATTCAGAGTAAGGTGCCATCTACATTATCTAAGGATGCCTGGCAGAATGAGACAGTAAACCGCCTGGAGAAAGAACTGCATCAGGTAATTTTAAAATAGATATTCAGCTACATTGTATATGTATTTCCATGTTAAATCAGATAAATCTGATTTTGTAATCTTATTTTTAATATCCTATGGGGCTTATGACATGTTTTTTGAAAATTGCAATTTATACACTCTATTAATCGATTGATGACACTTTTTTCAGTGTAAGAAAGATCTTAAAAGTGACGAGGAGATATTTGCTGAGAAAAATAAGGAAGTAGAAGATCTCAAGTCTAAGGTTAACAAGCTGGTAAGTTTGTGAGAATTTCCATTTCATATTTTTATAAATGATTGATGAAGGTGGGCCTCGTTAGTTGACTATTGGACCTATTTTTACATGTCATCATTAAGCATGTTAATAAGCCAAATTCTACTCTGCCTACCTTGATTGGGCATCACAACATGCTGAGGTGCCAGACATTATGGCAGTGTGAAATGGTTACAAAAACTAACCATATTTTAAGATCCCAGGTGTGTTCCAATCATCAGTCAAGAATTTTCTTTCCATTGCCATTGTCTAAGCTGTTATACTTGAAGTTCAACACTTTTCTTAAGATAACCCAGTTTTTCCTATTAACTACTGGTTGCAAAGAAATGAGATGCAATGTAATCATGTCCTCACTACAAGTCTCCAACTTTTTTACGAAGGGCCCCCACGAAGTGGGCGGAGCCATTCGTTCTATGGACCGGAGTTCGACCAATCACGTGACGAAAAGTCTGCCATTATTACCTTATATGGCAAATCATCAAGGCAACGATCACGATGTCATATGTTATGATTGTGATAAAGATAAGATGTAATATCACATAAACTATGACATCAGTCACATATTGCCCTATCAAATAAACAAACAAAAATCCTAAATGTCACACATCACTGTTGATTAACATGGCATTAACATGTTACCTAACCAACAGAAAACAATTGTTCATTATCTTCTGTGGTATTTTCATAAAAAGTGGACGTGGATCAGTTTTGTCAAAATGGCATTATGGCCTTCGTATTTTTCTAGTGTCATTTTCACTGGATTATCTTGTTATGGCCACGGTCTGTAGTTGGTGGTCAGTGTTTGGCATCTGTAACAAATGGCAGATGGGGACATTTTGTATGTTAGTGTCTTGTTTTAAACTTGCAAATGAGTGTATTGTCCAGTTTTTTTTCAATAATACAAATAATGCTAAGAAGTACAATGTTATCTTTCGCAGGAGTCAATGTTGAAGAAATCCAGTGCTGCACTTGGTTCTATGGATGAGCAGGAGGCAAAGCACCAGAGAGAGATGATACAGCAACAGGAGTTAATAGAACAATTACAGAATCAACTCAAGGTGAGTACATGTACAACTGTATTGATCTAAGTGAACAGTTCACTGCTGTAAGACATGCATAAAGCCAGCTCTAATCAACTACTTATTTCACAATATACTATTTATGATTTTGTTGCTTTTTTGACAAAATGCTTGCTTGATTGATAACCTCAAGGGACATCTAACTCTCAAAATACGAAATATTCATGAATTGACATTTATTTTAAATGACCTTGACCTCTAAATGTGAATTTTTTATACTGTCTCTTGTACGAGAATGCCTCCCCGAGCAGTTCATGATACTTTGAATTTGATGCTGATCAATTTGAGTATTATTACCGTTTGCATTCCTTCGACTAAAAGAGAGCTTCGTACTCACTTTCAGTTCACAATAAATCTCTGATCTCACCGAGCCAATCAGAGTTCGTCGTCGAAATACATGCGACTTTCTATATGGTCATTTCCTCTGACATGCCCGCATAGTTAATGAGCACTTATTTAGCATGTGTTCCTTGCACTTAGCTGATTGGTTGAGAAAGGGTCAGCATGGTAGATTTGAAATGATTTATTAGCTGGGCTGTCACAGGCCCCAATCTTTTGGACGGGGCACTGCTAAACTGTAATATAGTCTACACTAGGCACAGGGTAGTTTATAACTAGACTCTGCACGCAGGGTGGAGTATTATCCATAGTAAGCTATAACAATGTATGCCTACTTAACAAATAAATGTATTTTTGAGTTCATGTATTGAACTTTGATAGTTCACATTGAAACACGATCTTCCTTATTATAACCTTGACCTTATATTGACACTTACCCCTCAAAATCGTTGACAGTTATAATGTGAACCCATACACTTCTTAATGTCTTGACCTACCAAAACTTCCATCGACTTTCTAGGTACATTGAACTACTAGATGGTGAAATTCTTCCTGTTGTTTTGGATAACATGAAAATATTGAGCCAATAATGCTCAAACAACACTGCATGTAATTAACTGAAACATTGATTTGTCATCAAAATTGTTTGCGTACATGACAGAAGATACAATATTATGTTTTTTTTGTAATTATCGATGAAATATTTGATGTAATATTTGTATGTTAAAGTGTAAAGAATCCAATCCACTCCATTGAATTTAGTGCCATCTATTGACAGTCCTCAATACATTTATTTGTGTGTTATGTAATTCTGGGTGTTTGACCGAGTGATCCACAACTCGTACAAAAGGCTGTGGTGTGTACTTAGTGAAGTGTCAGTGTATTGAGGCACATAAAAGAACATTATATATAGTGCTCCCTCACAGAGAGGTTTCTGTGTCCGTCTTTGAGTCTAAAATATGAAATATAACAATGAGATGGGCCTATTACTCGCCAAAATATGGAAGTAAACAGAACACAATACAAAACATTTTTAAAGAAATCTGTTTTCTATATTTATCTACTGAACATAAAAGAAGTGTAGAAAAGAAAAATGACAGTGGGTGATATTGATATTAGGGGTCTTGGTATTATTTTTTGTCTGTATGGTTCGAACAAACAGAGGGTTCATAATCCATGATAAACATTCAAATAAAGTATCTAGCTTTAATATCATGCTTAGAATGTACAAAGTCATTTTGTCATAACCCAAGCTAGCGTCATAGTATAAAAGAAATATCTAGTTGTTTACTCATCACAGATATTTCAGTAAGAACTATAGATAGGTCACACCAGAAGATAAATAACAGAATATAAGGTTAAGATAAACTCAACAGAGCACTAAAAGTGTCTTTTGGTATTTTGTCCAATAAAAATTAATTTGCTTTGAAAATATCCTTCGATAATGTTACACCTTTCTGCTTTCATTTAAACATATTACTGTACTATTACTATTACTGCATGATTACGAAATACAACTTTTGAATTCGTTTTGACTTATATTGTGTTATTTGGAATTTATAGATAGAAAAGCTATATAAAAAGATGGAAGTTGTATTTTAACACACGTTGATTAATAAGATACATACAATAAAATTCAATATTTGATCTAGATCTGGATCAGGTCAAACTTAGATATTTGAAAAAATGATAAAAGATAAAGGAGTGTAATGTTATCTTTAAGGGCTCTAGATACATACCTGACACCTGTAAAATATGATGTCTAGTGCTGGAACATCCTGACCTAGTTGATAAAGAAATCATATTGATTTATAGTACAGAGAAACCTCTACATGTGGACACCCCTCTTTAGTATAAATCTTCAAATGTTTTACAATTATTGGATAAAAAATCATTCCATATGTTTGTTTTTGTGTTAATACACTCAAAGTGTAAAAACTTTGAATAGACTTAACATTTCGAGTATGTTCTGAATGTGGTGACATGAGACAGGTTTTACTGTAGTTAGTGTCATTCTTTATATGAACATTACCTCAAAAACATACTGACTTATATTATAAGAGGTTTCATCATTTAGTTTAGCAAATATTCATACATGGGTTGATACACTAAATGATAGGATGGGAAGAAGACCTCAAGATCTGATTAATTTTCAAAGATTTGTGATGTGATAGAATACAAAGGTATGTTGCATATACTTGCTCAGAATATTATACTTTTATACTCAGAAAATTGTACTGGAATACTCGGAATATAATGCTCTTAGTCAGAATATTAATAGACTCATATACTCAGAATATTATACTTATATACTCAGAATATTATACTTTTATACTCAGAAAATTGTACTGGAATACTGGGAATATAATGCTCTTAGTCAGAATATTAATAGACTTATATTCTCAGAATATTATACTTATATACTCAGAATATTCGGATATTGTCCACACTAAGAAAGAATATTCTTCAAAATGAAAATTGATAAAATTGAAACAAATGCCTATTAAAAAAGGAAACAATAATGATATTTTTAGAGGATGACATTACATGGATGAGTAAAGTAATTACAAAATCCGAAGAAATTCTGTAATATTATTTGATTTTATGGTATATTAATGGATTTATTTCAGTACATGTAAAAATGGGTGAAGCAGACACAGTCAGTTCATTGCATTCAAAACATGAGAAGCATTTGAGAGAGTTGATATGTGGAACAGCAGCGAGAGAGACATACTTTCTGCATACCATATGTGCATATGGTGTACTAGATCGAGATGCATTACAAGATATCGATAATCAACTACCTGAGTCTGATATTGAGTATTTATTGGAACATTATGAACAGCAGGGAGGGTCGGTGTTTCAGTTCATAACTTGGTGTTACATTCAAGGATATTTCGATTCTTATGAATCCCAGTCTCATATGAGTGGAATTGATACAAAACTGTCAAATAAAAATGCCAGGAAGTGTTCCCAGTTTGCCTATACAGAGCATGATTCTGCTTTGAATGGTGACATAAATAGCATCAAGTCCAACAACAATATTATGGAGTATGTTTACATTGACATTAATGCCCAAGATTCATATGGTTTAACAGCTCTAGAATATGCCATGATATACGAAAGATGGGATTTGGTTAAGTTGCTGTTCCAAATCCCTCAGTTCAACCCAAACACATTGTTGCATTTCACGATAACAGGACTCGATCCTTCTGCTGGGATTCTCTTCCAGACTCGGCCTTTGGTTGATATGGTCATGGAGAGAGCCATTTCAGCCCATAGCACCGAGAAGAAGGAGCAGCTGTTGAATGGGTTGGTATGGAGACACAGGATTGATTTATTGATTAGTCTGCTAAAGCAGCCCAATTTAGACGTGAATTCATTGGACTGTGATGGTGAATCAGCATTATACTCAGCTTCAAAACAAAACCAACAGGATATTGTGAAACTATTACTAGAGCACTCACGTATAGATGTAAATCAGCATTGTATAGATGGTAGAACAGCTTTACATGTTGCTATTTTTAACAATTGTCACAGTGCGGCAGAACTTTTACTTACTCACTCAAACATTGATGTCAATGTATGCGATAGTCAGGGAACATCTCCTTTGATGTTGTGCGCCAATAAACCTCAACTTTTAGAGTCATTGTTAATGCTGTGTGATGATATTAATGTTAATGCTGTTGACTCAATCAATGGCTTTACTGTATTACATAGAGCTGTCCTTGAGAGGAATGATGAATCATGTAGAATCTTATGTGGAGATCCACGTGTCAATCCCCTTGTGAGAGATAAGTATTCTCACACTCCTTTGGGAATCCTTGAGCATAAAAGCTGGACTACGCAATGTTCAGAAATTATGGTTATTCTCCTTAATAAAGAACAAGAATACAGGGCAGCCAAACCACTAAGCGTCATACAGGCAATAAAGCAGCTGGGTTATGCAATTGATCAGTCTGAACATACTCCTAGTAAGAAAGCTTGGCTAAAGGAAGACCTGGTGATACTCCAACTAAAGCTCTCCAAACTATCAGCTGACCAACCCAACACCCTTGAAGGCTTACTTATGCCTGTAATCCAACGAAAATGCCTCGTCAAACATTATGACCTTCTCTGTGATAAACTCATCCCAAAGAATTACATGTCATGTTTAAGAGCCAAAGGAGTTTTAACGGAAAGCCAACTGGAGGCCATACAGGGCAAACCAACATGTCGTGAACAAAGTGAGGAGTTGCTGAAGTGTCTTCCAAGGTGTGGGAATAATGCATTTGATGTGTTCTGTGATGTTTTAATCATATCTAACCAGGCATCAATTGCAGACATGTTGAGGTCATGGGTAAAGGAGAAGACAAGCGAAGACAATTTGAAAGAAAAGTTATAACTGTGATAATAAGACTACATGTATTATAACAATTGTGATATATATTAGGCTATATGCATAATATAATTGGTACAAACAATGTAGATTTCAACAATAAAACCCAATTGATAAGCAGTTTTATATTTATTTGAGTTGTGTGCGGTTTGGAGTCGCTTGATCACTACTTTAACCCAATATGTTATATCAATTATTGGGTTTACATGATTTCAACATAATTCTTACAGAAACATTAGTTAATCTATCTCAATTTAATACTATATTCTTATACCGAAGGGGTCCCTATCGCAAAGGTATATATTACAATAGACAATATATTTTATATATGTTTTTACTTACTTTAGTTGCAGTACATTAACCTGTTCATTACTTGGGTTGGTGCTGGGGAGGCTGGTGGGCTTTCCATGCTATGAGTTCACAAACTGATTCCCGCCAAATGTAGTCACGTGACATTTCTTCCTTATCACATGGTCTATATAAATTAACTCACCTATGCACTGGTGCCATCTATACTTCACTTACGGGATAGATTTAACTGTATGAATATAGAGTGATCTGAGACAACTCCAAAACACATAAATATTTTTATTCCATAGTTAGCATGATATTCATAGGATAACATGTGAAAATAAAAACGGTATTTTTGTAATCAGTGGTAAAATATGATATTTTTGACAAATTTTCACTTAACCATAGCATCGGTTTTTTAGCCATGACATACGACGTCGTATGCGATGGTTTATGGATTTTTGCTACTTCAGACTCAAAACGAGGCTAAGTGTCAACATCGCCGGATCGTTTGGAAAATTCTAATTAAATCACTTAATTTCCGACGATTCTGACGATGACTTTAACCATGGAATAAAAAGAACATCCTATGATTTACTCGTGATATGATTTTAATCCACTCATGGATATTGATATCTGCACTCTCTCGCTACGCTCGCTCGTGCAGATATCATATCCATTCGTGGATAAAAATCATATCACTCATAAATCATAGGATATCCTCTATATATTTCATATAAGTCATTTATTATAAAGGATATTTCATTCATTTATGTTTAACATTAGCATACGTTATATCGGTTTATAGTAAATGAAACAAATTGGACAAGAGGCCATTGCCCATACTAAGTCCTCTCTTTTACGTAGTTTTAAATCTATTCTCGACCTCAAACGTGATACACATATAGTTTTTATAGGATCACAAAGTAGGCATCTATGGTTTATTTCTGATGCAGTTGCATATGATAGTTATTATGTTACCATCAGAAATGGTGACATATTGTTATTGTCTCCAACATTTTTGTGGCTGGTGTTTGGCAGCTGGTGTTCAGTGGTGTCGGCAGTCTGCATCTGTAACAAATGGCAGGTGGTGACATTTTGTGTGTTAATGCCTTGTTTGATGGTGATGTGGTATCAATTTGTGTCTTTGTGTTTCCTCATAACATTATGCTTTTGCCAAGTTTTTGGTGCTCCATTTTCACCTCTACTTATATTCTATATGTTAACATCATTCATGAGTTCTAGTAAATAACTTCAAATGGACTCCCTATTAAAAGAAAGGCTTCTTTTGATAAATGACTGAGTCTGTGTGAAGAAGACCTTATCATTTTGACATTATCACCATTTAACATTATATTCCAAATGGATTGTTATACTATGTGAAGTCATACTGAATTTATCTCTTATGCTGCAAAACTTAATGAAATGATAAACAGAATAAAATATATACTTACAGAAGCAAAGATTCCAGAGTGTTGAGATCAGTCAGGACATTGAGCTCCCTGCCACTGAGGCGCCACCTATCACAAGTAGACGGGCTAAGTCGGTTCCTGCAGAAAGGGTTGGCAAGAGACCGATGACAGTAAGTCTCATTTTAGAACCTTTATATCATATTCTCCTCTCGTGTCTTTTGGCTTCAAATTTTCTACCATGTATCTTTGACTTTATTGCAATACATGTACTCCCATCCCCTTAGATTTATTAAACTGGTGTATTTAGATTTGCCAAGTTGTACTATTGAAACCAAATACTTTGATTTAGTTTTTGTATGTATTTCCTGAAATTACAAGTTCCTCAAATTATTCTTATTTAACCTTTCAAATTCCAGGGCCATCTGCAAGTACCAGATCAGAGGGATATTCATACAAGCCCCGCCCTGTTCTCTCTTGATCGCGTCATGCAGGGTTTCCGTGCACGTAGCCAACTTCTCATCAACCAGCTTGAAGACAATGATGATGTCCTCCATAAGATCTATAGTAAGGAGAGTATCATAGAAGAGGATGATGAAGAGCCAGCACCTGTAAAATCAAAGTAAGCTTGATTTTTTACTTCTTCCCTCACTCATATCTGTCTGTCATTAATTGATTTAATATGATGAATAGTTATTATGTCATGGTTGTTTGTGTTACAGAGGTGTTCCACTTCACAATGTTTGTGTTACAGAGGTGTTCCACTTCACATGTATTACAGTAATTGTTTCTATAAAGCATTTGTTTAACAAATTGGATGCAAACATTATTCTTCTAGGTTTGTCTATACTTAAGTACAATATGATGCAAATAATTTTGAATACATTCCTTAGTCTCTACACTAATAAACAAGTACCTTGAACTAATCTGATGCCATATTTTCCGCTGTATGCAAGATTTTACAAAGCATCATGGACTTATGTGTTGCCATATTTTCCTTCATATGCAAGATTTTACTAAGTACCTTGAACTAATATGATGCCATATTCTTCGTTGTATGCCAGATTTAACAGAGAACCATGGACTAACTTGACTTGATAATTTGATCCCCTTTTTATGCAAGTTCCTGCATCATTGTATAATGTCTTGAGCATGTTGCATCATTCTGAACCCAAATATAAAGGATATGAGGAATTCTTCTTCTAATATTTTATGTAATGTTTATTTTTATAGATACAGTTATAAGAAAAAATAGGAGTTGAAATTCGTCCCATTATTTCCACAATACAATTACATTTTAGCTGATATTGAGAAATCAGAGGTTGAAGATTTAGGACTTCATAACTATCGAGTAGTGATTTCCGAATACTTGTTTTTTCGTATGCGTAATCATGTGTAATCATGTGTTCACTGATGAACAATAGATAAAACACATCTTTTTATGGTTTCTTGTTTTTTGAAATTTCAAAATAACCATTTTGTTATTGTCTGTATACCATTATTTGGCCCATCTAATTATACAGAATATGACTTGTGTTCCATTTTGACTGGTATGGGTATAACTTACTCACTTCGAGAGCCATGTTAGATTTAGAAACTTCTGGCTCTCCAACGGGGATTTGGACAGCTGAATAATAGTGACCTTTGAAACACGAATTAAGTCGATCAGCGGCTTACTTTTGTTCTCTAACTATGTTATACATCATTATCATCCTTCCGTGCAAGTATCAGAGCGCTGAAGTACTTCCTTTTCGATCAAGACTTGTAATTGTTAGTCGAGTGAATGTTTTCACTGCCAAATTCCAATATGGCGTTTTCTGCTCAGACATTTCCGTGAATCTCCGGAGGTTGTCCGAACCTAAATCATTCTCAAAATTCATTTCGTTCGTTGTTGCGTATCTCGCTCCTAGCAAACCGCCATATTGGAAATGGGTCGAAAAAACATTCACTCGATGAACAATTTACAAGTCTTGATCAAAAAAGAAGTATTTCAGTGCTCCAATACTTGCACGGATTGATGATACTGATGTAAGACACAGTTAGAGACCAAAAGTAAGCCGCTGAAATCTTTATTCATATTTTAAAGGTCACTATTATTCAGCTGCCAAGTGCGCCGTGGGAAAGCTATTGTATCAAAATCCACATAGCTTTCGCAGGATGTAAGGTATAACAGGTATATCAAGGAGATTAGATCCATTGATATGTACCTCAGAAATGAATTCCTCGTGAAAAATTGATGAAGATAGTATACTAATCTCATTACCTGCAAAAAGTGAGTTATAGCAATGTGGAAATATTGGGACAAATTACAAATTTTCATTTACAGCAGTACAGCAGTATAGCTGTGACAAATATGTATTTGCACTTTGCTACTATTTAATGTCAACATTTAATTTTTAGCTGATAACAAATTAAGTTGAAACATAATCAAACAAATCCTCACAATAAAATGGCAAATACAGTCGAAAACGACATTGTTTTACACAATTTTTGATGTTGTATTTGCATTTTGCAATTAATATATATGCATCTATATACTGTGAATGCAAAGTCTAATACTGGGTTTACGAATTCTGTTGAATTATATCTTTAAATATCCTTAACTATAAACCCCTTTGTGATTTTTAGAACACCATTTGTGCGTAAGGGGACATTCAGGGTTGGTGAAATGAAGGGCCAGTTAAAGAGTGGCACAAAGACTCTAATCAGAGACAGCATGGATCTTCTAACAGATAACAAGGGTGAGAAGAAATTGGCTATTTTTATTATTAACAAATAATGAATGAGTGGGCCTTTAATATAATTTTGGGAGCTAATATAAAGAAACTTTTTTTGTGTTGATATGTTTTTTTTATTATTTCAATGCACAATGAATTAAAGTTTTTTTCAAATAATGAGTTTTTGAAATAAAGAATTATAACTCAAGTATATGTATCATACAAAACCATCAAGCTTAAAACCATGAACAATTATTTGAGTTCAGTGCTTAATCCTTTAATAAGTTGGAAATTTCATTTTAATTCAAAATGATGTTTAACCTTAATATATCATAACAGAAGAATCCTCTAATTTCATTCTGAATGTTTTGTAATATTTCAGGAGATGAGTCCCAAGGAGTTAGTGAGAAGCTCCGTTCTAGCACAGAGCTACAGAGAAAGAGGATCAAAGACTCACAACTGAAGCTGCAGGCAGCTCATCAGAAAATGAGGGATCTCAATATAAACATCAGGTAGCTTATGGATTTGAGCTGGAGCCATTTTATATTATTTTTTAATCTGATTTTTTACCTCTATTTCAGGCTCGCTTTTGAAACTTTGATTAACATTTTGCAGGTTAACAATTATAATAGAATTCAAATAAGTGAATTAGTGTCCCTTGCTTCAAGATGTGTACTGGGAATTGAGAACTTGCTAGCACTTGAATAAGTCATTTATATGGGTTGATAAACATTTTCTTTGATCTAGTTTAATATCTTCCTCAATGATATCTATGATCTTATTGTAGGATGAAGGAGCAGCTAATCAGGGAGTTAGTAAAATCCGGCAAGGAGGCAGAAGTTATGAAGAGGCGATATGCTGATAAACTCAAAGCCATGGAGAAGGTACATACTACCAATTATACTCCCCAATTTAAGCCCTAGCTTTTTTAAAAATCAAGCAATTTACAGCTGCATTTATTGTTCAAAAGAATTTGATATTTATGAATCCAAACATTATTAACTACACATGCTCAAACACATTGGTTCCCCTTTATTGATTAAACAAGACATACCCTCTATAAAAACAAATGAACTTCTGAATTTGTTTCCAGGATAGAGAGCAGGCCAAGCATGATCTGAATGAAGCCAATAAAGCTCTACATGATCTGGAGGCCAAAGGCAATGCTGGCGTTGTGGAAAAGAACAAATTACAGAGGTACCAAAAAAGCTCAATTCTATACATTGAATTAGTCATATTATATGCGTCCATGTGCTGTGCAATAGTGTAGACTTAAATTAAATAATGAAAGAGAAGTAGTGGAAATTGAGAGAATTAAGAAAAAAAGTTTAGAGCATTAGAGAAGAGATTTACAAATAGAAAATTAAAGGTAGACCAAATTGATTAAGCTATTGACCGATAAAAATGTTTGAATAATCCTGATGTATGAGTTTCCAATGTCATATTGCTGGCCTCTATCATCAATATGAATATCACATTTTTCTTAAAGTGAGTTCCGTAAGAAGATAGAATCTGCCAGGTCCAAGGTGAATAGCCTCCAGAAGAAACAGAAGGAGACGGAGAAGGTTGCCAACATAACCTCCCACAATGACAAGAAGTAAGACACGATAAAGTACAAAAATAATACTATAAAACTTGCCAATACCAATGTTAAATTCATGTCAACAATTTCATGATAATTTGGTGAATCTAACATAACTTTAACTTGCATATTTTGTGTTGAATGCCACATTAAGAACTCACTGCATCAAAATTGAAGCCAGAAGGTCTCCCAGAAATGTCAATAAGGACAGGGAAAGAGAAAATACCACAGTGAGAACTCAAATTATCTATATAGTATGTGGATAGAAACAAGATTGAAGAGCTTCCGAAAACATTTTCCACTCTTCTTTTCCTTCTATTTCCTCTTACTATACACATACATGTGCAGTCACACATGTTATCATATACCTCTCTTGACAGGGTGTCTGACCTTGAGCTAGCAGTTGGCAAAATGAAGCAACAACACGATGATCTTCACAAGAGACTTAAAGAGGAAAATGACAGGAAAATAAAACTAGAGGTGAAAAAACATTAAAAGTGTGCAACATTAGCAATAGCTTCTTATAGTTTTACAGTGGATTTTCTTGTTTATTCAGTTTGAATGTGTTGTGGGAACGAATTCTTTAATTTGTTTCTTTTATGTATTTAAGTATGATTCAGGAAACAGTTTATGTTTAGTTTTGCATACGGTGCTTGTTTAAATTATAGTTTTGTAAAACTTAAATAAATAATTTTAAACTAAACTGTAATGGTATTGCATTGTTTTGTGTTTTATTTATGTTGCCATTCGTGATTTTGCACAATGACGAAGAAATAAAAAAGATGATAACAAATTATAAATATGAAAAAAGAATACATGAAAATAAAATTAGAAAGTATTAATGAAATATGTACATGTACATGTATTACAGAAAGAACTACAGAAGGACCAGCAGCGTATAAAGGAGTTAGAGATCCGCAATGAGCAGCAGCAGAAGGTTCTAAAGCGTAAAACAGAGGAGGTTGTTGCAATCCATAAGAAACTTAGGAGTGGATCAACCTCTTCTGCACACAGGTATTCCATTAAATGTGTTCCTTAGTAGCCACTGAGTTGTGCTTATAAAGGCGCAACTGCATTTGCCATATCACTTTGAGGGCACAAGGTTTATGATCTGTTTTATTTTCCATTTTTCCTATACAATGCAGAGTGTTGACTTCTTGTTTACATTCAGTATTCCTTGCTCGCCTCTTTCACTTCTCTCCTGTACAATATATTATCATATTATAAAATGCTCATGTTGTAGACTAACTTTTCTGCGCTAACCTTGACATCATATATATTCTGCTACATTGATTTATATCTTGTGTCATAATAATACACATTCATATTACATTGTTTTCAATTGGTACTTCACAGTGAAGGTCAGGACAAGATAGATGAACAGAAGAAGTGGCTCGATGGAGAGATTGATAAAGTTCTAGCTCAACGCCACCAGATGGAAGCACTGGAGGAGGAACTGAAGAAACGTGAGCAGATAATCTCGAAGAAAGAGGCGTTGATGAAGGAAAAATCTGATCTTGAAATGAAGAAGTTGCGATCAAGTCAAATTCTTAATAAAGTAAGGGCCATTGTCACTGTATTGAGAGGAACAACTCACAAGCAGCACAGATTGGAGAGGGGAACATTAATTTTATAAAGCAATTAACTTTTATATTAAAGATATTCAATGTCAGTGTCACTTTGGGGGAAAGATTATGGGGGATAATCTGAAATATAATTATTTTGAATGTCAGTTTACCAAGCTTTGAGCAAGAACGTAAAACGTTAAATATTTAGGTGAAAATATTTCAAAAATATATAGAAGCAATTTTAAGGTGGATTTCAAAACTTCATACCTTTCTTTTGAAAACCTGAAGTGGCACCAAGCAATCCGTTGACTTTTTCACCAAAAATCCAAGATGGCCGCCACGATGTATCGAAAAATCATAAAGATTGATTAAAGTTGTAATTTAATAAGTCAAAATAGTTGTATACTGATCAAACATGACTAATAATAGTACCTATTAGATGTTCATATGCAGTTAAAGTCACTGGATCATTTTTGTATGAAAACTGGAGTCCCACAAGGCTCAATTTTATGTCCGCTACTTTTTTTGTCTAATGACTTCCCCTGACCATGGCATTTGCACATAGCAGTGGATACTTATCCATTTTTGTAATGTGTGCACCCAGGACCACATTTCACCTTGCACCCATACTTGACCAATGCTTGGCATGCCTTGGCTGCTTGAGGAAGGGATGTCAATAGTGGCACCAGTAGAGACATGTCATACTTCAAGCCCAATGTTGTGAACTCCTATACCAATTTTAGATGGAGATTGTACAGTTGCCCCCAAACAATACCACCTTGGTTAGCAAGTTCTTAAGATTTTCTGAGCAGGGCCTCCTTTTGTTGGTGGTATTCTGTCAATGACTGTATGGCTGTCACAGAACATTAGCCTTCGTGCTGCATTGATATCTATCTGGTTGCTGGTTCGATCATATAATAGAACAGTAAAACAGTCTAGGGACTGAATGGTCTGAATTTACAAAACCAGGTTTGTTGTAAGCATTTGTGCCACTCTTTTGTAGAAAAGCTGGAGTAACTTCCTTGAACACATTCCATAACCTTGAAGGCAGATCCTTTGCTATGGCCAAAGAATGATGCAGTTAATATAATTTAATATCTGTAATTTTTGAGAGGTTCGAAGGCAGTCCAGATTGACACTTATTGGGCCCTAATTATTATTAGTATATATTGGTTACCGCCATATTTGGCGAGCAATACCTCATTGGTATATTCCGTACTTTATATATTTTACACTCGAAGACAGAGCCAGAAACCCCTCCTTGGAGGAGCCCTGTGTTTTTTGTGTGCACAGGTACACAGACATACAGATACACACCACAGCCTTTTATATGAGTCATGAACCACTCAGTCAAACACCCAGAATTACATGACGCACAAACTTGTCTCAACCAGGAATCGAACCCGGGGCCAAGCGATATTGGTAACCTTGACTCTGCCACTGAGCCATAGCGGGTGGACTAATCCTGCAGCCATGGCAAGAACAACTACATCAGTATCTCCACTTATGAAGTCTTTTTTCTCTCTGAGGTCATCTGTTTTACATGAACAAAGAGTCTAGTGTCAACTTCTTCATGAGTACAAGGTTCAATCATTGCTGTATCTGGCAAGTGAGGAAATCACTGAACAGATTCCACAATAGTAGTTATCATTTGCTTGTCATTTACATCAACCTCAAAAATAGAGTTTGCCAAAAATGCTAACAGCTCAGTCTTGTTCTGGTCATTTCTTAGAAAGCCTAGCCAATTCTTGGGCATCGGATTCTCTGCATAAACCATCCAGTGCCACGATGAATCCTTGTCAGGGACTTCCCACTGTTTTGTTGGTAGACATCCCAGATAGCATCTAATCTTGAAACACCTTCCATAAGCTGCCTTAACTTGGGATGAGACATTGGTAGCATATTCTTGGAAGTTGGTAGCCACACCAAGACACATCACATAGACCACAAGGGTGCCATCTATTAAAATTGCATCTGCAGATTTTTTCCAATACTTCAGATCCATCTGGCTTAGCTTCTCAACATTTAAGTAAGTCTGCTTTTTTGTAGGTCTCATGGCTAAGGATGGCTGGAACTCATGTTTTTCATGTTTGAAAAACTCAGACATGTCAACGTGTCTTGATTGGCATCCCGTCATCCTTAGCTAAGCACAGAGCCATGTGACCTACGACAGACTTACTTAAATGTCTAGAAACTGGTCCTTTCATCCCAAGTTAAGGTAGCTTATGGAAGGTGTTCCTAGATTTTGTCTGGAATGTTTACCTACAAAACAGTGACAAGTCCCTTACAAGGATTCATCGTGGCACTGGTACTAGAAGGATAGTTTATGCAGAGAATGCGATGCCTAAGAATTGCCCAGCTTTTCTTACAATCAACGGAACAAGACTAGGCTGTTTGCATTCGAGGGTAAAAGACTTCACAATCAGAAGTTGATATACTGATGTAGTTGCTCTTGCCATGGCTGCAGCATTTAAGGGCGCAATAAGTGTCAATCTGGATTGCCTTCGGACCTCTCAAAAATTACAGGTATTAAATCATATTATATTAGCTTCACCATTCTTTGGCCATAGCAAAAAATCTGCCTTCAAGCTATGGAATGTGCTCATTAAAGTTACTCCAGCTTTTTTACAAGTGGTACAAATGGTTACAACAAACCTTGCTTTGTCAGTTCAGGCCATTCAGTCCCTAGAACACTTAACTGTGTTCTTTTATATGATCGAACCAGCAACCAGATAGATATCAATACAGCACGAAGGCTTATGTTCTGTGATGGCCATATAGTAGAATACCACCAACAAAAGGAGGCCTTGCTCAGAAAATCTTAAGAACTTGCTAACCAAGGTGGTATTGTTTGAGGGCAACTGTACAATCTCCAACTAAAATTGGTATAGGAGTTCACAACATGGGGCTGGAAGTATGACATGTCTCTACTGGTGCCACTATTGACTTCCCTTCCTCAAGCAGCCAAGGCATGCCAAGGCATGCCAAGGCATGCCAAGGCATGCCAAGCATTGATCAAGTATGGGTGCAAGTTGAAAGGTGGTCCTGGGTGCACACATTACAAAAATGGATAAGTATCCACTGCTATGTGCAAATGCCATGGTCAATGCAAGTCATTAGACAAAAAAAGTAGCGGACATAAAATTGAGCCTTGTGGGACTCCAGTTTTCATACAAAAATGATCCAATGACTTTAAATGCATATGAACATCTAAAAGGTACTATTATTAGTCATGTTTGATCAGTATACAACTATTTTGACTTATTAAATTACAACTTTTAGTCAATTTTTATGATTTTTCGATACATCGTGGTGGCCATCTTGGATTTTTGGTAAAAAAGTTAATGGATTGCTTGGTGCCACTTCAGGTTCTCAAAAGGATGGTATGAAGTTTTGAAATCCACCTTAAGATTGCTTCTATATATTTTTGAAATATTCTGTGAACTTATCTCCTATTCAAACCCGACTAATTAGACAATGTATTACGATGGTTTACAGTGTATATCTTTTTATGTTTACATGAAGATTTTTTGGTTGCAATGTCATATTTTTGTTGTTTCTAAAGCTATTTGAGGTGAGATTCCAGATAAGATTGAGATTAAGATTTTGGCTTTTATAAATTATTTGTGACTTTTTGTTATGCTTTTTATGTCACCACCAAAAAGTGGTGACATATTGTTATGGTGTCCGGTTTTTTACAGCGGTTGGTGATCGCCGTTTGGTGATCAGTGATCGGCTATTGATGATCGGTGTCTGTAATAAATTCTCACAACTTCCAATAACTTAACAAATACTGTTTAGACTGACTTCAATTTTTTTTCATCTACAAGTTTTCAGAAGTTCAAATCTTACTTTATATTTAAGATTTGACCTTCAATGATCTTTTCAAGGTCAAAAAATGTTAAAAATGTCAAAAAGATTTTTCAACTTGCTTCAAATTGACCATTTTTCAAAATCACCTACAAGTTGTCAGAAGTTCAAATCTGACTTTAGATTTGAGATTTGACCTTCAATGACCTTCTCAAGGTAAAAAAAGGTCAAAAAGGTCTTTTTTCGACTTACTTCAAATTGACCAATTTGTTTTCTCAAAATCATCTTGAAGTCCTCAAATGTTCAAATCTCTGACTCTAGATTTGACCTTCAATGCCATTCTCAGGGCCAAAAAGGAATTGGATTTGAGATTTCACCTTCAATAACCTTCTCAGAGTAAAAAAGGTCTTTTTTCAACTTGCTTCAAATTGATCAATTTATTTTATTCAAAATCTTCTGCAAGTTCTCAGAAATTCATCTGACTTAAGATTGAACTAATAATATTGTGAGCAAGGTGGTGACCTTTTGTCATGTTAATGCCTTGTTTTAGTTGACTTGGAGTTGAAGAGTTAAATAATTCTGTTGTTCATTGATATAATAGGGCTATATATCTAGGATATTTTCTTTTAATCTTTAGTCTCAACTGACTGCACTAAAAATTAATAAGATTCCAATTGTACTTTTTTAGACTTAGATATATAAAAATGGCCATTGGTTGATGAAGTATAAACTTGAAACCTCTCATTGAATTAGTTACATTCAACACTCTCTTAGTATAGACTATATTGTCTTTTCTATGATGAGTGGAGCACATGACAGTGGGGTATAGAAATGATAAATGGGAAAGTGGGTCAACGCATGTATCCTGCTGAATTGATATTTAACATGTTTGTGCATAGGGTATAAGCTATATACAGTATTTAAAATATTTAATGCTTCTTGTGTTTGTGTATAGGATATACTGTCTGTATCTGGGAGACTGGAGTCCATGGAGAGGAAAATAGGGGAGAAATCTAGGGAAGTCACCTCTGCCCCTGACAGCCAGACTCTCAAGGAAGAACTACAGGTAGAGTATTAAAGGGCTTATAGCTGTAATCATCATCATTAATAAGTCTTAATATTATGAATTAATTCAGAAACAATATGTACCTTACAAAATCAACAGAAAATTTAACCCTTCAAAATCACCTGCCTTTCAAAATCAATTCAATTTATCATGATATTATTTATCTACCAATATCATATTTTATAACATATTCAGAAAGTCCATAAACTTGAATTTTAGAAAATGACAAACATCCCATATTTTGTGTAGACATGACCTAAATTATAGAATATAAAAATATGTGTGTATTTTATTTCTCCCAGCCATGTGTTCTGATCATGTAATGTAAATGCATGTAAAGCATAGATTTTAATATAAAATGTTTGATGTTCTTAAGGGTCTGGTAAATAACAGGGAGAGATTGACCAAACAGAGAGTAGTGCTGGAGGAGAAACTTCAAGAAGGCACCTTGCTCTCTCCACAAGAGGAAAGAAGGTATAAGTAACACTCATTAATTTGAATAAGAGGAAATGAACATGCAGCACAAATTATGGTTTAGTATTTTCTGTAGCTACCAGTCATTCATTCATTTATTGACTGACATAAAATTCTCTCGAGCCTTAATGTAATGGCCAGGTTGGTATTATAGTAGATTGTAAGATTGGTGTGACAATTAAATAAAGTATAAATAAATATAGAAAAGAGAAAATAATGAATCCATTCATTCATTCATTCCTAAGGTTGATAGAATATGATGAGGCCATTGAGACCCTCGATGCAGCTATTGACTTCAAGAATGAAAGGATTGCCAACAAGCAGAGAGATGTCAGACATTCCATGATGCTGGTCGCACAGGTAATAATTTTGCCTGAAATTGACAGGGACTAAAATTGTTTGCCTTTCGATATTTCTAAATATAAAAAATGTGTACATTAGAGTATATGACACTAACTTAAGCTCTTTATATGGAATTAGTGTTTTGACACTATTCATTCAAAACCAGTTAGAAACTTTTGATTTTTGTCTGAAAATACTTTCAAGATAAAGGTTTCTGAAGTAAATAACACCCAACTGAACAAAACTCCTATTTCATTATCGGATTCTTTCAAACCTTACTTTTATGTGATAGGATGGTGTCAGGTCATTCATTTAAAATTTTCCTATTATCATATTGTTCATATTTTTGTTTCTGCAGAGTGAGGAAAACATACTAGGTCGCCTGAACTCTCTATCTGGCGCAGATACAAAGGAGCTCCTGTCACGGTATTTTAACAAGATTGTCACACTCAAAGAATCTGAGAGAAATTACCAGTTGCAGTGTGATCAACTTGAGGTATGACTGTAATGATTGAAGGTCTACATGTATAAATACATAGCTCAAACTTTCGTCAGTGATAGGGGAAGTCCAAGTCTTGCTAACGTAAGGTTGCTGGAGGCAACATTTTTTGTCTTTATAAAATTATTTTATATTGTTTGAATCTGAAAAGGGAATACTATAATAAGATGACTTGAAAATATCATGCTTTGATCATTTTAATTAAAGAAATATGAAATGTATTATAAACCTGCGATACAAATCTATTTTGTGCCATAGACCTTAATTTTTTTATCTCTACCCCTTCATTTCTCCAGATGAAGGTTGATGAACAGGAGAGACTTGTTCTAGAGCTGGAGTCTACACTAGAGAGGTCTGTCTTGGAGAGTGACCGTAAACTGACTGAGCAACAGCAACAATATGAACAGCAGTTGCAGACCTTAGTACACCAACTGGCCACTAGAGGGGATGAGGGTCCAGATTCTAAGTGAGTGATTTATTTTAGCTGCAAAATTGATTAATTATAGGAAATATTTAAATGAGAAAATTGTAAATAATGTGTAAGAATGGTCATTTTCTTCAGTTAAATAATATAGAAAAAGAATAATGCTTGAAAAGTTATTTCCCTCATGTCATTTCAATGCCCAAATGTTGAGGTAAGGGTCTTATCTGAAGATTAGTTTTATAATATTAAAATATTAACTGATTTTGATACAGCTCCTTATTCTTGTTGCATTTTGTCAAAGATAAATCCCAACAATCATTCAAGATCAAAACCCCTGAAGTCTCAATGCTTATTAATTTCTATTTTTGACATATTCCAGGATGAAGGAACTGGAGAAAGATCTCTATTATTACAAGAAAACCAGCAGAGATTTGAAGAAAAAGCTTCGAGAGCTCATGTCTGGAATGATAGGAGCGGATGGTGATAAAGGTAAGTTACATAAGAGAGAATTCATTTATACAGATACAATATTTTTTTGTATTCATTGATTTTCTTTCTTGTTTTATTTGATCCTTGTCTTTTATCTAAAAGTTGAATGCATTTTCAATTTAGGGTGTTTACTACATTATTTCTTGTTAATTCCTTTAATTTTCACCATATTTTTAAAACATAACCCACAGGTATAACTGACCAATATACTGTATTTTTGAGCAGGTGGTGAGGTGAATGGTAGCGCTCCAACCACCCCTAGGGATGAATTCAAAATACCCCTTACGCCAAAAGATCAACAGACCCCCAGGCGTGGGAGTAAGGAGGAGACCCCCAGGGAAAATAGAGACACACCGAGGGAGAAAAGAGAAACCCCTAGAGAACGGCAACCCCACCAACCATCCACCCCAAGGGAGAGACACCGGATGAACACACCCAGAAACATATCGGCCAGAGACAGGTACAATACGGCACAAAATCTGTCATGTTAGGCTAGAGCAGGCAGTGCTATAGTGCAACCTTAAAAATCTCAATACTGTATGGAGAAACTCTCAGTGTCACAACTCTCTCTATCTTGAAATATCTCTGAACTTTTTTTTCTAAATAACTGTTATTTAGGCTGTTATTTAGTTTAGGCTGTCTCTAGAGTTAGACTAATCGAAAACAATATTGTCTGTCTCTGTTGCAGGTATTCACCATGGAAATCTGAAGCTCTGTGAATTCACCATTCCCCCAAGTGTCTAATTTTGCCAGGGATTTGCTTGTAATGAAATTCCCTGTAACTTCAATTCGCAGAATAAAATATCTTAACAATATCTTAAACTTGCAGGGACTCTAAAATTGACCCTAAACCACCAGATGATAAACCAACCCTTGGAGGCACCAGAGTTCTCCAGTTCAAGGAGATTCCAGCAAGTGATGTATCCCGAAATGTTACCCCCATCAAGATATCACGACGTGAGTTACGTCAAATGTCAGAAGCTGAATTATCTGTGCGGAGATCAAATCTTAGTTCAGCTCCACCTCCTCAAGGTAACAGAGTTTTCTAAGTAGTTTTTCTCTCCTCATATTTGGTGAGGTTCAGCTTGGAGACAATTTGAAGTTGTAAAAATGTGTCAGAAATTAAGAATTATGACAAAATTAAGTAATAAAAATGTGACATTATGAAGAGTAAGGTGCGGCATTAATTTTTCGTTTTACGATTTCAGATTCTCTTGAGGCAGCTCCATCTGGTGGGAGGAATCCTTGGGGTCATGACACCTATACTCTGGATGGTAAACCAAAATAATCCGAAACAGAACTTTCCAAAGTAAATGAATTTCCCAAGTGAACAGATGTCCAAAGCTCCGAGTTGAAGCATTTTCAATGTACAGCATTCCAAATAATAGTGTATTATAGTACATGTATTAGATAGTGTCACAGACATTTTGCCTGTTTTATATTGTACATTACACTACTTAATGAGTCTAGAAAGGCACTTTTTGCAGAGATCCGTCCTTTTCAATCTCCCAGTGATGCATATTATATACATGTATAAGGATAAGAATTCTCAGATGAAGAATCAGTTTGCAAATGTAGGTTGCACATGTATTTGTATTCTTAAAGTGTACTTAATAAATGTGTGCCTGTTCCATTGTATTGGAAATCTTTAACACAACGCAAATGAAAATATTTTTTCTTTGCTCTGAGATACATACCTTCTTTATACATAAGTTTATTCTTTGTGAATTCTTTCATTCCTATGGTACATGTGCCTGTTGTGTGACATTTTTGAGACACAAGTATATCTGTGAAAAAGTCGGTATTTTACTCCAGCTTTTGAATTGTTATCATGCTTCAAGTTATTTTTGACATTCCATTAGGAGCATTGTAAACCATAGATATTGTACCAAATGTTTTCATAAATATTCTACTTATTGTATTGTATTTAAGAGTTGTGCCTATTACCTGTTAGTTTCATTTTTTTTCAAATCTCAGAGACCGTTCAAGCTTTTGTTAGGGGACAGTACTTTGAGCACAATCTTGCGATATACAAATGCATCCGTCCATATTTAATATATTGTATATTTATAAAAAATATGTAATAAGTTGTGACTGAAATTGATTAAGATTGAGGAATTGCAAAAATATCCATTTTACCAATCCTCTCATAGATACAAATATAGATGTCACTCTCTAATCTGTATCATTATTGATGAATGGAATCCTCATATCATATGTATTTAGAAGTAGCATGTAAACGTAACTAATAATATAGAAAAGGAGTTGTTGAATTTAGCATGAGGTGCCAATTCATATTCGATTATCCATGTTGTGTGCATTATTTATTTTTCAATCTTACTTGATTTGTTAAATACACATGTGGTAAAACTAGAAAGTTGGTAAAGAACAGACAGTACATGATAGGAAATATTTTTCATTGAATTGTAATTAAATTGGCTCAATCTCGAAGTTGAACCCAAAATACTCCGAAGGGTAATAAAGCCATCACCATCAATAGACTTATTGTTTTGAATTTATCAAATCCTGAAAATGCTCACTTTGTAGTCGACATTATAACATCTAAAATCTTTAAAGTGCATACAGTTTACGAGTTAAGGTGTTTTTTAAGATCAGAGTTAATAGTTGAGCCACTTTAAATCTCAGCATATGTATCTCACATGTTACTTCTTATCCAATAAGAACGATCTTGCCAATGTATGGTGTATTGCATACCTGTAATGTTGCACCCATTTTAGTTGCAATTTGCAAAATGTAATAGCATAAATTGTATATAAAAATAACTACAAAATAGATTTCTTTGATTCCAACAAAGTGAACTGTATTTAAGAATATGACTGAGGTCATCTTTATTTCATTCTAATAAACACGTGATTTAATATGTTTGTCAATTTGAACTTATTTTGCCAAATGCATCATCTGCTGGAAACAACACAAAGTACCCTCTCCAAGACCTCAATATATGATAGTATTGAACACTTTTCCAAACAGTTTGTTACCAATGAATTGTTGTACACCATGATTGTTGTAATGGTTTTGCTTTATTGTTGATATTCTTATTTTGTACAATTTGTACACCTTTACTTATTGAAGAGTGTATTTATGTTGCAATATATTTAAACAAATGAGTGAACACCAATTATTTGTTTGTTTTATTTTAATTCATTTATTTGATAAACTAGAATATCACAGAATCGAGCAGTGAAGATGCAGAACATTGCAGATGTACATTTTATAGGAATTCTTATGTTTTATTTTTAAAATACATATATTCTAAAAATGCCACAGTCAAACCTGTCAAGTATTACAGCTCTATAAAGAGAACACATTTGTAATGCCTGGTTCACATTTGCTTCGATCCATTGGCCGACGCTCGGCCAATTGAGTGTTTTGTTCAATATTGTATTCAATTTTGAACAAAATACTCAATCGGCTGGGGGCTGTAGTGAAAATCGGAGCAAATATGACCAAGGCATAAGTAGAATATGTTTCACTGTCGGGTTACCCATTGATTTATAAAGTTATTTGAATCTCTATAATTTGTCTACACACAGATGATTATTTTAATGTCCTTTGGGACTGTCAATAGATGGCATAAAATGCAGTACATTATACACTTCAACATTTTGAAACAATAACTTGAAAAATATCAAAAACATAGATTTTGTTGAGAATAAAGCCATTTGATAGTGAATTTTCGATATTGCTAACCAAAGAGAAACAGTAATATTATTTTTTTGAGTTTTTTACATACAAACCAATGAGACAGGAGATGGACATCGACTTAATCCACCAAGTATGATCTGCCTTCTATGCCAGTTCTCATCCCCATTATCTTTATTGCACTTAATGTGCTACATAAAGCATTTGATATGGTTCATATATTATTTACATTTATAAATTATGTTATATACTATATACAGTAAAACCTGTCTTAGTAAACACCTCCCTCTAGTGAACACCTGTCTCTAGTGGACACCCTTCCCCCACGCATACTGTGCTGACTTCCGTATAAACCCTCTGTGTAGTGTACATCTACCAAGACTGAACCTTTTTTCTTGGCAAAAAATGTTCAATTTACCCAGGTTTTACTGAATATACCATATATGTACCATCACTGGCACTTCTAGGTAGTCAATTCAATTTCTGCGTAACACTATCTTCAGACCAGTCCAGACCAGGGACCCAATCCCTGATATTGTATCATTCATTTTTATTCTTATTGAATAAGTGACCCTTTATCACAAAGAGGTGTTCAGAAATGTCTGATATTTAATTATGTCCTGAGATCACCAATCATCCATATCTGCTTTTTCTGCTGCTTCATCATTTATAATTTCTAAGTCCTCTAAATCCTGAAGAATTTCTGATGTTGAGTCAGGTCTAAATGACACATTGCGATTTAGTTTTTCCCTTGGAGTGGGCAGAGGTTCATCCTCCGGTGATAGACTCCTGTGGGAAACAAACATGGTGGCAGGGGGAGGAGCTTTGTGGTTTTCATTAGGAAGATGCCAAGGTGGTTTATAAGGAGTATTCAATGTTGAAAATAATTTCTCAAATCTAGGATCTTTTGATGATGTTTTTAAATGATCTTCAGTCTCAAAATGAAATGTTTTACTCCGCTTCATCCTGGATACACCAGAGTGTATTGGAGTTGTAATGAGCAAGCTTTTTGCATTAATGTCAATAGACTTCACATCATCAGCATCATTTACAGACACACTACGCTTATGCATTTGATTTTTGCCAAGGTTTGGTAAAGTCACTGATCGATCAAATCCAGGCCTATCATTGGCTCCCGCTACTCTGTCTATTTCATCACGTGCTGTATTAGAACGTCTATGAGAGCCTCTCCTAGAGCCAGATTTAGATTTAATTTTTGGAAGATCAAGATCTGTTTCTCCAGGCTTCCATGCTAAATGTCCATATTTCCTTACAACATCTTCAGGAATTAACGATACTGTACTATTACCATGTTGTTCCAATTGCCTTTGTTTTCTTGATTGTTGTAAAATAAAACTAGTTTTGTTCAGTTCATTAAGGCGGAGTTTTCTACGATGTTCAATACCAAGAAGACGAACAGAGACATCTAATGTTTGTTTCTCTAGGACATTATCATGAAGCAAAACCTGCTGTATCAGAGATTTTGGAACATATTGTTTTTGTCTCTGTTTGCCCCAGTTGGGTTTAATTGTTGGAGGTTGGTGATGCATTGTAGTAGTCAGTTGTGTCTGATTACTCTGATGCTCATAAACTCATATTGTGCTGCATGTATTTTTCCACAGTAGTGCCTGAAAAAATAAATTAATGACTATTTATTCATGATTGGAGAGATTTTGTATTTTTATTTGTTTTGAATGATTTTAATTATAACATTTTTATACATACATGTATCTCAGAATGACTTTCCACATTTCTACAAGTAAGTAAGTATTTTAAATAAGTATAAATACAATGAAAAGCACTCACATATGCACTTTTACATATCTCCATTATATTTTCATTATAACTTCAAGGAATACTATGGATGTAAATTGAGACACTACTATCATTTATAACAATAATGATTCATTAAATAATTAATTTTTCTCTCTGTTTATACCAAGGACCTTTATTTTCTTTTTTTATTGACTTATTAAACTAAGAAGCATTAAGACAACATACACTGTATAATCAATAATTGATCTGTTAGTTTGAAAAAAATCTTCCCACTTTGATTTATTGAGCTATTAACAGATGTAATTTTAAATCCATCATCTTATGTATTATTCCAGCCATCTTTCTAATGATGATGTTGCTAGGTAACCCAATATATCTAAACAGTGTAAAATCTTAAATTACATCATTTTATTTCATTTCATTTTTTATCCTAAATGACAAAATTTATTTTACTTTCCATTTGAATATTATTACTGTAAATAGATAGTAATTACATTTTCCTGTAAATCCAAAAGTGTAACTTTAATTGAATAATTTTACTTTTTATAGATCTTAACATATCAATTTTAATTGATGTGTGTTCCTCTTTAATTACTTTATGCTAAATGAATACTTGCTTATTTAGAAGTTATATTAAACTGAGAACAACCTGACATTTCTTTGTTATATTACATTAGATCAGCCCAGCTTAGTATAAAGTAAGACATTGATAATATATCTCTGTCAGCTCTGCAATTTATCATCTCTTACAGAAAACGACAAAGAAACCCAATTTTGTGTTATTAAAAACATCTGCATCGTGTCTTTGATGATCTCTTTATTTCTTGGATGCACTTACTGATCTATAGGTGTATTATATTAATGTCTAGATATTCCGTTCCAGTGTTAATATCCCATGTGGTCTTGTTAGATGGATACAAAACTTCTCAACCAAAATGGGGGTGTCACACTTTGTAATTTGTATGATAGTGCCACACAGATATTTATTCAATTTAAGAGATAAGAAATAACATCCTATCAGCCGTTCAGGTACCTGGATTGTGAAATGAAGGACCTATATTTTTGAAATTGTATTTATTGAATTGATACAATTTTTACCTGCTGAGATACATGTAGAAAGAAAAACTTGTGAATATTATTTCTCTCATTAAAGAGATTCCATTTTAGTCAATTTGTTGCTCACTTATAAAATTACTCAATTTTATTACTCAATATTCTGTATAAATATTTAACTGCATGTAAAACGTGTAATACTGCTAAGTACATGTAGATCTGCCATAATTGATTAAACTGTAACAGTATGTCCTAACATAAAGCTGGATTTTCTCATGATTTGAAATAAGACAATAACCATTTCAATTCCCTCGCGGAAAAGGTAAATATTCGGCCTATTCCACAAAGAAGGGAAGATAAATAAGATTTGAAGGCAGTGAATTCATGCTTTCATAAATTTAATTTCTCAATAGAGAGAAAAATAATTGAGGCTATTGTGCAATTAACATTCAATTTATGCAAAGAAACAACTTTTAAATTACCTGTAATGATTGTGTCTTTACCTTCATTTTGTATTAGCAATTTAAAGAAGGTAAATCGTCTGATAAGAGTAACTTAGGCAAGTAAGAGATAATTGTATACTAAACAAATGTTTATAAATCATTTATCAGCCCTATCAGCGTATGGCAACATAAAAATGTAACAATCTAACAATGGAGAGATACCACTTCAACAGTTACCATAATATGCTTTTAAGGTGGGCTCAAGAGAGTGAATACCGTTTAAAGGCTTGCAATCAGGTTTTAACTCTTATCCAGACTTACCTTAAATTAGTTTCATATTGAATCCTCAAAATATTTCACATAATTTTGTTTTTATTAAATTGTGTTTAAATTACTTTAAATCATATGTATGATTCGAGATATTGAATGTAAGATACTGTACCAATAGATATTTAAAGTGGACGTAAATGTAAATTTTCAAATGAGATAACTGATTAGGACCCTTTAAGATAACAAATTGTGTGCTTATGATAGGTGGAGTAGAAACTGAAATCTTGACATACCCTAAAGATAGATTTTGTCATACAGAGGGATCTTGAAAATTGCTTCATTTTATCTGAACGGGTCATGGCAGCTCATTGAATGGGTTAGGGATCCAAAATGCAAAACTTAATGACGTAGTTACCAGTCTTTCCACTAGGTGGCTAATTCGGGTCAGAAAACATTGCAGATCATGGTAGAGAGAAAAAATACTTCTCATCTTGAATGATAAAACAATTTGAGGATAAGCGTTCTAGATGTAAAGATGTGCATGTAGATTTCAAATCTTAGACGTTTACATGAACAGTGAAACCTGTAAAGTGGAACACATGAACAGTCCCAAAACGAACTCAAAAACTGACCTGATGTTAAAACCTTTATTAGTGGAACACCTCCCAAGTGGAACATTTTAAAGGTGTTCCACTTAGACAGGTTTTACTGTATATCTTAAAATGTATCTAAATATAGACTATTTAGTGAGACTGTCTTGTCCGTCACGAAACTGCCTGTCTTAAGATATTGCTAGGGTTTAACATATTTCTTATTTTGCTTTTGGGATTAGACCCATGTTTCCATGTTTATTGTATTATACAAATCGTATTTCTGTTATTTACTCACAACTTAACACTGTGTATGTCTGTAGGCTTAGTCTACTCAAGTCCCTCTCTAGTTATTTAAATATTTCCTTTAGTATTTTACATTTGGTGAAATGATCTTTTACCTGATTAGAAGATGTTTTATTGTAATCTTATTTTGCACGCATTATGATGTTAATCATGTTGGTTTATAGGAAGACTGTAAAAAGAGACCTTAGTGGATTATACTGGGGTGGGCAGCTCTGGATGAAAAATATTGGCATAATGATTTGAATATATTTGATATATTTTTGTTCCAATTTGGTTGCATTTTTCTAGGTATTGTAGAGAACTTGAACCCCTTCTATTTTACAAAAATAAATCGAAAAAAATCCAAACATTTTCATAAGAATATCAAAGTCTGAGAAAATATACCATAGAAGGCCAATCGATCATCGATGAAATCAATCGTTACACTGGGGTTACACTCCCCTCCATAACTTTGGCAAAGTACACTCCCCTCCATAACTTTGGCAAAGTACACTCCCCTCCATAACTTTGGCAAAGTACACTCCCCTCCATAACTTTGGCAAAGTACACTCCCCTCCATAACTTTGGCAAAGTACACTCCCCTCCATAACTTTGGCAAAGTACACTCCCCTCCATAACTTTGGCAAAGTACACTCCCCTCCATAACTTTGGCAAAATACACCCCCTCCATAACTTTGGCAAAGTACACTCCCCTCCATAACTTTGGCAACTTTAAGTCCCATTTTGAATCACTTATTAAAAGCCTGTTTATGTGTGGCGATTCAAAAATATCAAAGTCGTAAATTATTGTACTAAGCGACAAAATTCAGACATTGATTTGCTTGATATGCTATCCTATGCAAATTTCAGATTGCCAAACTTATGGAGGGGAGTGTAATATCAATGTCAATGACACTAGAGCTATTATATTGACTAATATTTCGTTCCTGTAGAGTTAACAAATTACTTATGTTTAATATGCTTAGTGCCACTTAATGTTAACATTGAAGTTAGTCTAATTGCCTGCATGTCATTCTTTAGAAAAAAGTATTGGCAGATTGGTACAACTTGCATAAATCGTCTTTAAATACTTTCACAAAGATTGGCACATCCGATGCTTTGCATCAGTAGAGACTTCTTATGGTTTAGAGGTGTTTTTGTACTTTTTAAGATTCTTAAGTTATTACCAGAGTTTTATTAATATTATGTTGATCAGATTGATTTGGAAAATCGTATTAAATTACAAAAAATGTTCACTCAAAGGCAGTATTTTATATTGGTTTAAAAATGTAATTTAACTGATGATAAGTAAACAAACCATAATAAACATATATGATAATATCCAGGATGACTGTATTAAGTAATAATCATATAATATTGCATTGTAATTGCATTGTACTTGTATTGTATTCAGTTTGATTGATCTTTTTCTAATGAAGATTTACAACGTTTATATAACAGTTATATTGACCGATTAATAATGTCTTAACACCCTACTTGTTTACCCTATTAACACTTTGTTACATCATGTAAATGTTTGTGAATTCATACACATTTTATTGAAAGTTTCTTAATTGATGTTTTATCGATATGAATTGTAAAAATATCGGAACTTCCTCCCAGGAACGATTCTAACATAATATCTCTGCCGATAAAAAGTTCAAATGGTTAAAACATATTTTCCTCAGAATTACAAGGTCTGAGAAAGCAAATTATAGGAGGCCCATCGATCATCTATAGAGTCAATTGCAATCAATGTCAGTTACAATAGACAGAATTACAATTTCCTCTCGATTATCTAATATTATCATCAAGCAGCTTTCAGAATTTTACCTTTTGCTACTATAGTATTTATAATAAAATTGCATCAAATTAGTTGGTCACTATTGAGAAACAACAGATTCCAGAAGGTATTCTTTTATTTTTCAATTTTTAAAATTCAAAAGTAAAGAGCTGTTCTGCAATTTGAAATAGAATCATTTCTAATTTGGATATTACGTTTGATTCATATTACACACCTTTACAAAGATGATATTTGGCACAACATCAATGCTTTGTATCAGTCTAAACATTTGTTATTAATTTATATCTATAGGTGTTTTTATTAAATGTTAAAATTCTTACTACCATGCAGAGAGCTTTATCATGTTTAAATAATATTGATTTAGATAATCCTAAAATAACCAAAAGTGTGTTCGCAGGAAGTTAATTTTTGTAGTATTAGTTGAAACATTTATTTTTTAATAGATGTTTATAATATCACCAAAGACCTTGGTAGATTGGTTTCCAAAATAATATAAATAAAAATTATGACCGTACCTTGAATACATCCGTCGTCATGTTCCCTGTATGTCTTTAGCACGCTCTTAAATATTATGTTGTCATTTGGCAAATGTTTCTCGGTGTGTCTTTCACACAGACGCTCTCCTTATTTGACCTTAGTTGTATCGTAATTAATATGAGTGAATTATAATATATACGAGTGTATCCCATAGATTTTGAAGAGTTTGTTTCCATTTGTGCCTGATACGAGTGTGGTCCAAGAATATTTTAGTTGCGTGATATAATCTCGAGTTGATATTTACATTGGTAGAATTTTCATAATTCTTTTGAGATACTACCTTTTATTACTACATACGATTTTGAGCTAGTGTAACTCGATCTCATATATGAAACTCTTTGTAACTTATATTCACATTCAATTTTCCCTTTCTGCATATGAAGTGTTCTATTTCTTTAGAACTGAGCTTTCGAGCGCAGCTTTATAGAAGAAAACGTATATTTGTAGTTAAATGAAAATGTCAATGACTTCACTATGGAATTACAGAAGTAATCCCGTGTCTTATTCACGGACACTTTAGTATTTACTTTCTGTCTTTTGGATTGATTTATTTTCGTTCATCGTGTTTTTCCAGGCAATGCTCTTAGTGTGTTGTTAATCAAAACGATCATGCAAATTTCTGTAACGATCAACGCTCACTGTACTCCCAAACTATAATGATTTCATACACAGGACTCGCAAATATTGGCCTTAGCTTTACTTTCCTATATTACCCTGAATTGTATACTAAATAGTATACAAAAGTTATTAATTATTGGTATATTAAACCTTGAGTGATTAACTTCATATAAATGAAGTCGTTTAACACTCAAAATGTCGAAATCGGGAAAGTTTGTCAAGGGAACGTAGAAGGACAATACAAAGGAGATTTGGTCGGTCCTTGGTGAGGGTATTGTATTCTGTCTGTCAACAAACGGAGTCTATAATTCCATTGAACTTCTGTAAATTTACTCATACTGTTTAGTTCATGGGGCTCGCAAAGGTATCCAAGGTAAACAATGTCATTTTCACTGCTTTCGTTTACATATTGCGTTCATAAAATTCAACAATCGAACAATAACAAATGCTAAAATAAATCGATTGCTATAATATTGGTTCTTTAATCTTGTGTAAAAATCATTTTATTTTATCGATTCAATAAAGTTTTTATCAAGCTATGTCTAAAATAAGGAAAATGATTAATTTTAAGACTTACAAAGGGAATATTGTGAGCGAACAATTACGTTAGTTTTACTGATCGTAATAAAATACGGTATTTTATGACAAATCGTTGTTCTATTTTGGTTATAAGTACGTTTGTGTACCTAAGATGCGTTTTCAAAATTATTTCTTTTATATTCAATTTCATATTTGGATTTCGATGCATGAGACTTTTCAAATACTTTTTAAGTTTTAAGCATATTTAAAGTACATCAAGCTCTTTCAGAACTTGATTAACATTATTTGCTTGGGCTTATTAAAAACAAACATTTCTTCTGGATAATAAAGGGTTTCTATTGACTTGTTTGCAGATCTTGAACTTAATGATCTAATGTACACAAAAATGGTTGGGTTGACATGTCTCTATGGGATTTGTATTGTTTGGCCAATTTGCTCTGGCTCAAGGTTCGTACTAGGGTGTCTTTGATTCATCTTAGGGCTAATGCGACTTTTTACTCTTCCACAAGAAACAGTTTACGGCAAAATTGATCCACATCATCGCCATCTCCAATCACTCGGCTCCCGTTGGTTAGAACTCGGTGAAGACCGAGGGTGCGAGTATGCTACACCACAGAAATACTGACTGTTTCAATAGAACTACATGTATATAAAATTTTGTATAACAATTTTACGGTTTTATTTTCAAGAAAAGTGCAAAAATGATTGTTCCAAAATGTCCAGTTAAGAAATACATTACACGATACTTTTAAGTTAGTCTGAAGAACACTGTGATTGATATACAGGGTGGGCCAAAAAACAATACCCAACTTCAAATCAGGATAAAAATAAACTTATATATATACAGGGTGGGCCAAAAAAACAATACCCAACTTCAAATCAGGATAAAAATAGTTACATTCAATATGGTACATTGACTCACATATCATTTTAAAGGTTATACATTTTCAAACAATTTGGTATATAACACTATGTCATGAAATCAATAGTAAAGTTTCATTATACTTATTTGGGAGGCCGGGTTGCTATTTAAGGTCTCCAGATTTTAGGGGGAAAATAGTAAATCTAAGGAATTATGTTAATTTTTTATTTATAGAATATCATTTTTTGTCTGGTGAATACATGCTTGCATATTGATATTTGCATCATTATGTCACTGTATTTATTGTTTATGAATATCAGTGCTGTTAAATAACATTTTACACTTTATCTATTTAACCAATTTTAACAATTGCTCAATATACCCCCCCCCTTCCCCTCTGCGTCAACAACAACAATAAGCTTCAAGTGGTAGCGCAATATATCAATTGCCTTATTGAGATATTTCTGTTGCAATTCATTTCAGCACTTAAGGATTCTGTTTCAGTTCATCAATGCTATTTATTGGATGCTTGTGATTGTACCATTTCCTTGAGATTTAGTCTAATTGCTCCATGTATGGCAATCAACCACATTAGTATCGGGCTGTTGGGTGGCCAAGCATCGAGATCATTCAAATTGACACCTTATTCGCAAAGGAATGCCAAAGTCTCCTTTGATCTATGGGTACAAGGCAATGTCTTGTTGGAAAATAAAATCCTCGTCACATATATGTTTAATGTCTTTTAATAGAACCCCTTTGAGTACTTATTGATAGTAAACAACACTGAAATTCATAAACAATGCGTTTAGTCACACAACTATGTAAATATAGAACCATGTATTCACCTAACAAAATTATATTCTATAAATAAAAAATTAACATTATTCCGCAGATTTACTTTTTCTCCCTAAAATCTGGAGACCTTAAAAAGCAACCCGGCCTCCCAAATAAGTATAATGAAACTTTACTATTGATTTCATGACATAGTTTTATATATACCAAAATGTTCGCAAATGGATTACCTTTAAAATGATATATAAATCAATGTATCATATTGAACCTAGCTATTTTTATCCTGATTCAAAGTTGGGTATTGTTTTTTTGGCCCACCCTGTATATATATAAGTTTATCAACAAACATTCCAATGTGCAGCAATGACGTATATTCCATATATATAGATGGCATATATGTACAATATCTGGCAAGTTGTCCGTTAAATATGAGAAGTGCGTGGTGTGGTGGAATAATCTCATGTCATCTCAAAAATGTTTTAAATGACAAAAAGCATTAGACTTTAACAACGGGGTGTATTATGTTCCTATTGTTCCGTGTTTTTTCAAATGGCACCCTTTGTGGTTTCCATTCCCATCATGGGCGTTGGCAGCTATAAGACAGGACGAGGAATATTACTAGACATATTTTCAATTGAAACTGAAAAATGACGTCTGGTAGCATGTAATGATCCTCTTTGGCTTCAGCATTGTCTTTCTCCAAGTCAATTGTTATGGTGTTTCAAGAGTATTTAGTTGTCCGCACTATACTCCGGCGATGACACAGAGACAGTGAAATTGTACGTCCCGATATAGAGAGAACTATGAGAATGAATGTTCATCCGTCCACAGAACTTCTTCAGTTACTTTGGCGGGAGATTTGAAGATTTAGAGGGACGTTTTAAAAGTTGGTGGTATATGGGGTCTAAGTACACCCCTCTGTCTCTGTTCATGGATGACGCTAATTGGTGGGTTTTAATAGCATCTTTGATTTTTCTTTTATGAGAGTTGTCCTCATTACCCAAACCTTTAATATTGTGCCAGTCTATAGGGCCGTCATTGGTGTCATTGGAGTGTTGTTTTGATATTGTGGGTGATAGACACTTTGTTTCCCACGTTTCAGGGCCCATCTGGGGTAATCGCACTTGGACAAGCACTGATCTAGCTCCTTATTTTCTGCCTCTAGGTTCCTTGACTAAGGTTTTAGCTCTTGTGTCCTGACAATGCAAAGTTTGGTGGAAACTTGGTGGTTGGAATTATAGTCGAGATATTGGTTGGTACGAGTAGGTTTCTTGTACACTTTTTGTCTATAAACAGCCATCTTTACGTCTCCATTGATGTAGTCATGGAACTCATGTATGTGTTTGGTTGTTATGGCAACATTTGTGTCATCTACATATATGTACCAACGTTTGGGCGGGTTTGGAGCCGTTGCAAGGGCTTTTGTCTTCCCCTAACTTTGTTCCCTCTCTGTTCATAAGGTTAATGGGACCTATAGGAGATTATTTAAATGCATTACCTTACATGAATTTTATATATTCTACCTTCCAGAGATATTGCACAAAGACTGTACATAAGATCCCCAATTTACTGGCATGAAAATAATTAGAACGGAAGATAAAATACAATTCATGGTCCTCTGCGAAAACGGTTGGCTTCATTTCCTTCGCCGGTTTGATGGGAGTGTGGACTTCTACCAAACATGGAGAAATTATCAGAACGGATTTAGAGATGTGCGTGGTGAATATTTCATCGGACTTGAGAGCGGATCTTGACACCACCAATGACCGAGACAACGATCAATCAAGCATAAATTGTGCTTCCAATTACGCCAGTGCTGGATGGTTCGGTCATTGTCTCGATGCTAATCTATTTGGACAATGTGCAAATGGTCCAAATTGTCCCAAATCTGATTCATGTTTGATCTGGTTAAAATGGCCTTCCCAGACAGGACAACACATGATTAATCACGACCATTCCTTCGAGGAGGTAGCTATGAAAATATACAGACACGTGGGATAGAACTGATAAAGGGAAAGGATCGGGTTCATGCAAGTCATTATTCATGGTGTTCATACACGTAACCGTAAAAAGTCAGGGATAGACTTGCTACAGACTTGCAATTTGTGACACTCAGTTCACATTAAAGGCGCGGCAATATTTGAGTTAAAGAATAACAAAATAAGTGACCCTATTTCTAAAACTGTTGACGCTGGTTCCATTTTATTCATACTCAAAATATTCCGATCAATAACGACTAATTCAAGACATAATAACTTACATTTCACATCTTTACTAAATTGATAATTGCACACATAATCTACAATTATTGGACCAACAATATATAACATGAGCATTGGTGTTTTAAGTGCATTTTGTTCATTATGCTTATCACAAGGTTGAATTTCGGCTGTAAAACCATTCATTTAGTATCATATGTCATGTTTATTTTAGAGTTGATTCATAGTATCCGTGACAGCTAATTTAGCACTACATACCATTTGCTGTCACGGTTACTATGTGATATATCAGGCATGTAGGACTATAAGTCCATATCCCTCCTTTCTTATTGTCTTTGTACAATATTTGCATTGTTCGTGCATTAACTCGCACCCGTATGGTTAAAAATATCCTCTCTAATATACAGAACTATATTACAAGTTTGTGATTCAAGTTTGTTACTAGTAAAAACAAGTGGAATATCATCATGTCTTTAAGAACTAGACAGTATCACTTTTTACAAGTGTCAATATTGAAACAGGTCTCTGTCTTGTTTAGAAGATGTAGCATCTGGGTTTGACGTTCATTTGGGAGTTTGCAGGGCAGTTAAACGCTTGTTGGAATTCAGGAAGGTGACCAAGAGCGCCATTCACTCTGAAAAATATACAGATATTTTTGCACATGTTGTCTTTTTATTTTAATTTTTCAATTCCGCTATTTACATGACTTCTTTTTGTAGCTTTTATGTTTTGAATGTATATATAAGTTCATTCGGATCATTTTGATAACATAGCTTCTGATTATGTTCAAGTCACGGGGTTGTTGCAAGGCAGAAATATTGATGTACGAGGGTTGGTTCAAAAGTTCTGTTCCGTTTGCTCTAAAAAGCTCAATACTTTATGAATATTGTTCGTAGCCACCCCATATATAAATAGAAGTTTCATTTTGTGTAAAAATAAGTCATGACTTTGACCAGTAACACAAGTGTCTGATTACCATAGCAACGTGACATCAGGTTATGTGGGAAGAGTTCGACATACATTTGACTTGTATACTGAATGGCGTATGGGTGGGCTTATCATTTTTCATTCAACTGAGGAGTGGTCAAAATACATCAATCTCAACCGACTACATACCTTATATCCTCTGGAACTTGGCCATTGTAAGCTCTGTTGAAAGAAGCAATATCCCTCCGATTGAAACAGCGTGTCTGTAACGAAACAACATAGCAGTGACAAATAAGCTGACTCTGTAAATGATATCATTACAAAAATGATCTATAACACTCAAAATTTGATTAATTGCCTATGCTTTTTTAAGTCGTGAGCTTATTTGCAGATTATTTCTTGGGGAGACAATCGCCGTTCGGTGGGGTTTTGGGCTCTGTACCAAAACATTTACCTGCGCATACGATAAGAAGAATGCCTGGTCTTTAGTAAAAGTAGTACCAGCTGGAGACGGATCAGGACCATAGGTGTTATCCCAATCTTTATAAGCCTGTAATACAAGATATGACGCACGATGAAAAATAACAAAGGAAATGAAGGATGGAATGTTACTTTAATCTTCTCTCTATTAATCTATAATTTTAGCTCATCTGCAATTATATTTTCTCTATACCCGATCAGTTTTGGATATTGAGGAAGACAGTAACACAGAGGGAAAACAATTTCTGCGTTCTGAATCTTAAAGGAGTGGTATCGATATGTAAACCAGTAATCAAAACATTCTGAAAATTTTACACATCGTCAATTTAATGGTAATCTTTTGGATGGTAACATTATAATTTGAAATATATATAAATACTTTTTTTATATCGTTTTACAAATACATTAGACACTCCTTTTGTTATTGGTATCGTATGTTCGGAATGAAATGAAACATCTATCCGAACCTCATTGGAACAAAACGACATAAACACAACGTGTTTAGGTCTCTCAATATTGTAGTTGTACAAAGGAAAGTTTGGTTGATTTTAAAAAAGTATCATATGAAATAAAAGGTTTATCTTAATTTTTAACTATTTTTGGGGTTTTGTTTTAAGTTTTTGCATACTTTTAGTTAAATCAACCAAAATTTCCTAAAACTATAATATTGAGAGGTCTAAGAAAATGATATGCCATTTTGTTCCAACTAGGTTCGGAAAGACATTTTATTTCATTCTCAAGAATTGGTAGAAAGGAACAAAAAACAATTGCACTAAAAAAAATGTTAACAAAATCAGTCAACATTACATAAAGGACCGTGTTTTTTACAGTAAGTTTTCAATAATTGGTTTAAGAGAAAAACATTGTTGAATTCAGTTTACCATATCGATACCTATCCTTTCTACGCTTCCTAGTCAACTCGTACCCAAGACAACTCGTACCCAAGACAACTCGTACCCAAGTATTTCAGTATAATGGGTGCATACTAGGGAAAAAATTGAGTTTGTATATAATGTTTTCATGTTATAATGTGAATCAAATAAGCCTCAATATTTTTTTGAATTTAGAAGACATTTTTCTCAATGGATCGATATAAAATAATAGTGAAAATAAATTGACACTCAAAGCTCAAAATGTCATAAAATTAAATCAATTTCTTCCGAAAATTCTTCTTCAAACTTTAAACTATTCTGAACAGTATGTTACAATTATAATATGTATATCTATTCACATTCCCAGTCCAATGCTTGATTCAAAACAAAATATATAATTGGGTACAAGTTGTCTTAGGTACGAGTTGTCTTGGGTACGTCTTGTCTTGGGTACGAGTTGTCTTGGGTACGAGTTGACCAGTTACCCTTTCTACTACTTACATAATATGCCTGTCTGATACCTCCATTCTCTGCAATTCCCTCCCTGAAGTATGCTCTTCCATTCAACCTTACCTAGGGAATAGAAATAGGTATGTACTAAGACAATATACTTCCCCTGAGTTGCATTTCTTTTTCGTGAAGGGAATACCCACGAAAGTGAAACAAATAAAAATACACAACCGCGAGTAAACTCCGAAAAAATTAAGACAAACACATGGCTGAGTCGCATGGTCTAAACGTCGATACCTTTACAATGACACTGATCCAAAGTTACGCACTGTGCTTGGCAGATCCCAAGAATACCTACTTTAGCTAGATATCCAGGTATCCTATAGGGCCCAGCAGTAACGTTGCTGTAGAAGTTGATGACGCATTTACGCTCCCTGATATAGTTCACTGATGTCGAATTTGTCCACCAGTCCTCTTGGTTGCCCATTTTGTTGTAATAACCACCTATGAGTGAAGAGAAAGGTTGCGTATGAGATGCTTATTAGCAGGACAATGTTTGATGCTACCAGGTTACATATAGGGCTCTGGATGCATGTCTTTCGGTCGATAAAAAATAATGTGAAAAGACGTGATGTTATTTATGGACGTGTGACGTGGACGTGTGAGCGATATCCGGGTCTTACTCAAATCACAAGGAGAATATTGTATCACAAGAACATATCTTGAAATTGAACTGTCTTCCTCCAAACGCATGATTTCTGAACTCATGCATGCTTTTTTCCTTTTGTAGGATATCTCGCCAGATGAACCTTCCGCTGACATAACAAATAAGATGAATTGTCCAAAACACATTCTTAAGAAAAATGACAAACAAAGAAGAGAATCAGCACAACGGTCAAGACTGCTTGAACAGCAAGATACTGACCTAGGTCATCTACAGCGTGTATCAACATACGCCCCATCACAGTTCCAATACCACCAAACGTCATGTAACCAGGCATCTTAGCGTCGAACATTGGGAACTGTAGGATACCAGCTGGTACAAGGAGCTCGTTCCAGGGGTAGTAGAATTGGGCCTTTACTGCATATGTGGAGTCTCTCCAGCGTTCTTTATTTCGACCTTGGACCAAGATCCTGTTCTCGTCCGCCTTTTCGAATTTATTTGAATTGAGGTAGTTTTGGAAGTAGCCACTGGAACTTACTTGGAACTGTCAAAACATAGTTTGATTATCATTTATTGCAGCGAGGAAATATTTTGGTAAATACAGGGTGTCCCTACAGAACCTCCAAATCTGTTCTGCTGAATAATGGTCCTGCTTTTTTGATCACCTTGTGGTACATTTTTACAAAACTGACTGCGATAATAAAATAATCTGTTCCGATATTTCTTCAATTTTAATTCAACAAGAACGTACATAAATCATCAAGTGTTCAGCTAGTTTACCTACTGTATTTATGTTAATGGATGAGAAGACAGTCGTATTCTTGTTGCAAATGAACAGTGAGTAACCAGTAAATACTTACAGTTTGATATATCAGATCCATTACATTGTCATCCATCATAAAATCTGGGTAACCAACTTTGTCTATAACAGCCTTCAACTGAAAGTAATAAACCATCATGCCATTATAGACGACATGGGCTTTCTCTACGACAAAGAAGAAAATTATCATGATATTTTTGATTAAAATACCAAATCCATTTTTTGAAACTGACGCATTCCTCATCATGCATGTCATAATGCCAACAAAGATGTAGAATAAAATACCCCCCTTTCTTTTCAAACACGATCTAGAACAATCGCATTTCTTTTAAAACACATTCCCTGTGCACGTACACTCGTAAAAATTTGTTCGTAGATACAAAGTAACCCATGCATACCTTGTCTCTGGCCCTTAGTCGAGTGGTATCGTCCATCCATGGTAGGGTTGCTAGGCGGTCGAACAACTTCTGGCGAACCATGTTGAACAAGAGATCGACCTAATACAAAACAAATCACAAAGGTCGTCAGTTGACAATTCTCCATTTTCAAACTTTCTAATCATGATTTAAAATTATAAACGTGAAGTCTGGACTCGACAGCACAAGGGGCAACATTTATAGGATTCAATCTACAACCAATAACCCATCTAAACTACGTCATCATGACGTACCTCTTGCTTATTTGCTGCTCCGAAGTTGGCTCGGACAAACAATGCACTCAGTGCAAGACCCATACGCTCTTGAACATCGCGGAAGCAGCTCTTTCTCTTGCCCAAGAACTCTACTCTTCCGGTCAGCGCCACTGTGAATTCTCTTGCGGCATGGATGTAATCCCATGAAAGCTTTGATGTGTACGCCTGTGTTAGTCTCCATACAAGATAGTTGTTAAGGATTCTGAAGAAACGAATACGTGTAGATGCCATCAGGAGTTCAGGTTTTCGTTCGAAATGAAGGGTTCATTAATGGACTTCAAAGAGTGAAAGCAAGGTAAAGATTAAAAGGTGGATTGGATCGAGTGGATTGGATTCATGTAAAAGGTGGATTGGATCGGGAATCTTCAAAATATGGAATTTCTTTTATAAGATTTTTTTCTGCTGATCTTCCTCTCAGCAAAATTTCCATTCTCAAAGTATTTTGTGATCACTTGGGTCTCTTTGGGGAATCAGAACAAAACAACAACAAATACAATATAATTAGTTGATGGATACTATAAGGATTCAACTGCTTTCCCTCGTAAATCCACTTTCTAAGGCTAATAAACATAGATCTGTGTTGATAAAATCTGTCATTCAAATTGATGTGTCCACCCAAGCATAATATTGCATCTGTTATTTGACATTGTGGACAGAAGGAGAGCACCAATCTGACAGAGAGAGATCAATAGACAAAAATTTCCGATCCAATCCACCTTTTACATGAATCCAATCCACTCGATCCAGTCCACCTTTTAATCTTTACCGATCGCGAAAGCAAGCATACAATTCATTCTTGCAATGCATTAGAGTTGAGACTGTATTTAAACAACTAGCGTAGCCATAATTAAATATTTTGAGGCATTTTTAGTACTTGGAGGCAATAAATTCCAAATGAGCACTAAGCATATTTTAGTAATTTACCGCACGTTGAGACCATCTGGGGACGACAATTTGTTTACCTGTTTTTGTCTGCTCCAAGGCTCTTAATGTGTTTGCTGACTTTCATGAGGTAGTCTCTCTCGAGGAGGATAACCTCAGTCTGGGGAGTGATACCAGCTTGGTCGTACATGTACTGGAAGAACCCTGTCCAGTCAATCTACAATTACATAAAAAAACAATGAGTTATCCAATGACAAACCGAAAATGTCTTGCTTGATCGTACATGTGCTAGAAGAATCCCGTCCAGTCAATCTATAATAGCATAAAAGCAACGAGTTATCCCATGACAAACTGAAAAAGTCTTGTTTGATCGCACATGTGCTAGAAGAAGCCTGTCCAGTCAATCTACAATAACACAAAAGCTAGCAATGAGTTATCCCATGACAAACTGAAAAAGTCTCGTTTGATCCTACATATGATAGAAGAATCATATCCAGTCAATCTACGATAACATAAAGGTAACGAATGATTCTATGACAAACTGAAAAACAAACAACACAAAACTGCATAGAATCCCATGAGAAATTAAGTTTAAATTCTTTAATCAGAGTTCTAACAAGGCTAGTCTTTTTGCGGATGCAAAGCACGGGTTTACACCCATACTGGCTCTTTTCGAGGAGCTACTCCAAAGTGCTGTTGTGACAGTGCGATTTTGAATGAACATCTATAATTTACCTCATCTGCAAGTCTGTTGAGATCGGAGAGCTTGATTCTCCTCGCATCTGGATCAGTATCCGGCAAGGTTCTTCCTGTGATCTGAAACAAAGAAAACAGAAAAGATGGCGCTCGTGTTTTTTATGTACGAAGATACGGGGCTCGAAACCAGTGTCCTTATGTATAAAAAATAATATCATTTTTACTATTTGGAACATGAGACTCAGAACCAATGTACTGACTTACATTTGCAAGTTGTGTCTCAAAGTTGAAGACATCGTCCACGAACTGAGAGACTCTATTACTGGCGTCACTGGGAGAGTTGGGATTGTCCCTTACCAACAGGTTGGCCACGTCAGTGATAAATTTCCTATAGGCTGTTCGGAACTAAAAAAGATATTTGAAAATCAATATATTGTTTTACAGCTTTCATGAGGGGGGGGGGGGGGTAGAGTAGAAGTGTGGAGCTTCCTTCAAGTTGGCTCGTGAATATTAGATATTTCAATTTCATAGCATCATTCAAACAGGTTGTAATGTTCAATGTGTTGTGAGGCCCATGATCCCATCAAGGATGATCAATACATGAAACTAGAATTATCCATTAGGACCAACAAAAAAGCCAGTAGCAAGAATATCAAAGAGAATAAAGGAATAGAGCTGAACTTACGGCCCCAGTGTTACTCTGTAAATATATCCTCCAGTCCATCCCCAATCCACCAAGGTCAATCTACAAACACATTTATCTGATTATTTTACATATTTTACATATTTTACAAAGAGCGTAAGATGATGTTTCTTTGTATGTTCACTCAGGCCCGTAGCCAGGATTTGAAAAGGGGGTTCACTTATTGGAAAATTCAAGGGGGGGGGTTCACTTTTGACAATTTTGGTCCAAAAATGGCCAAATTAACTTAAAAAGTGCTCAGAATGGTGAAAAACTGCATGATTTTGAAAAACCTTTGGCCGGGAGGGGGGGGGGGGGGGGGGTGGTCGCTCGAACCCATCGAACCCCCCTGGCTACGGGCCTGACACTACACCAGTATTTTGGACGTTGGTCTCTGTTTCGAGCGGTTGTGCATGTTTCTTGTATTATTTTTTCTTTTGAATACTTGTTGAATGTACCATTGGCACACATCCGTGATTACATATTTACAAGGTGTCAGTATGGTTTTAAAAAATGTTCCGACATTGCGGGGAGTTGAGATTAGAATACCGAGACAGTTATTTCATCATAGGCCAGCGTTCTTGAAAAATTGAACAAGTACAATGTCACAACCATTTGCAGCCATAATCAGGTCGTGACACTAAGTAACTATTCATTGTTTCTTGAAGCATCCAAAGTGATATCTCATTTGTTGTTTATCTAAAGGTAAAATTATCCTTGCTATTCACGAGTCTCAGAAATATAACTTTGTGTATCAGGATTTTGGGTTTATAAAATTTTATCAGGTAAATAAATGAACGATTTCAAAAATAATCTTATCAAGTAAATAAATCACGGGTTACTAGAGTATCCGCGTATATTGAGTATGACCGGTTCTAAACTTACGAGTGTGACCGTATTTCTGTTCCTATAAACAGACGAGGTGAGTACTTGCTTTCTATGAACACTTTCGAACGTTTTCTTTTTATCCTACTTGGTCAATGAATGATACTTGGTATACTTATAATGCCAGGCATATCACAAGGGGCCTTAATCAAGAGAAAACGTATTAATATTAGATTGAAGCCGTAAAATCCTAGTTTCCAGTATCTTTGATCAGTTTTTGTGTAACACAACGCAACTCCGAGGAGGATGACACATCTTATGTATAATATATAGCTAGATCTACGAATTAGTCATGAATATTTTAAATAATTTAGCCTGCTCTGTCCAAATATGATACATCTTTGAATTTTTGAGAATACGAATGTCACTGGTGCCCCATTATTGGAGAATACGGTTGTGAAACAATCAGTGGGCCGTGTTACACTCGTCTCTATGACATTTCACAAGCGTATCCTCTGGGAAAAGATAAATCCTTCTCTTGCTCATTCTACGGGGGATCATATAAACTGAGATTTGGAGATCTTGTTCAGGTTAGCCATAAAAAGGTTTGGAATTTGTTTTTTTCTACTGTGATATTAATGATTTGGCTCTAAGGCGAGAAATCTGTACTTTCTGATTGATATTCCATTATGAACAGTAACATTGCTAAAATAGCTCATGTTTAACATTTTTTTGTTACAGTACTATTAAATACAGCATAAACTATATTCAACAAACACAATTTCAAAAAGGATAATATAGAAGTTAACCTTTATTTTCCATTTTTAAGCAGCTGTGCCTCTCATGACTTTCCAAAACAGGTCATATTCGTAGCCTAAGAACCGGTCATACTCCATATACGTGGAAACTCTAGTAGCCCGTGTAAATGAACAAAAGTGCAAGTGGCTCTCTCATAACTTGCATATTTGGTGTTATCTCATGATCATTGTTCACGGATTACATATGAATTTTATCACATACTACATAAGGTTGGTGATCGGGTTGTCAATGGATTTCAGAACATATTTAGTCTACATGATATTTTTTGTACTAATTTTTTGGGAAATATAATGGCTTGAGATGTCAATTGCCATTTCTAAAGATGCGATTCTTAGACGAATATTATTGTCGAGATGGTAATTTTTCCATTTTTGAAAAAGTCACCAGATGGTAATTGGTCATTTAGACCCTAAGTCAACTCAATCCGAGTCATCTCAATCAGCGGTCAACTCAACCCTAAATGATTTTTAGAAATACAAGACGATGTTTTACTTCAACTTCCTTTGTCAAATAACAACTAATACGTGCTGGTTATTGTAAAGAATTAAATTAAAAAATTACGAATTTATGAAAAGATTTTGTAAAGTATTAAGTGTAGCATTGCATGGTTAACCTTTGAATTATCAATAATGAATTTCCATAATGGCAAAATGATTATTAAATTAGAACACTATGATAAGAAATGATGCCAGGCTATTAAAAAGATTCTAAAAATGAAATGCTGCTTGAACAAGAATAGTGACTGCGATCTGCAACTCTATAAATAAACCAACCATTTCTTACCTCAATAAGTCTTTTTGTATTATCTTTAGGGTCTGGTTGAGGGAAGTATTGGAAGATTGCAATGCTCCAATAGTCAACATGGACCTTCTTCATCGATGTATTGATATCGAAATTCGCACTACTTGGTACATTGGGGTCGTTCACCCACCAACCCCCACACTCATTGATGATCCCTATCAGCGGATTCCCGGCGCTCTGCATGCTTTGGTATTCGTCCATGCATGTTAAGAAGAATGTTTTCACTTTTCTCTCCCACGAGTCTGTCGTTGTTCTCTGAATCGGATATTCCAAAAGCTCAGTGAGTTTTTTCTCGTTGGAATTGAATAAATCACCCAGTACTGTCCTATCGTCTCTGTCGGGTCTGATTTCCCGCCTAGCTGCCCATCCGGAGCAAGCATACGCGTGGAAGTCTTCGCAAGGGTTAACTGTGTCGTTAATACTCGCCTGGAGGTACGATGAAGCCGATAGACACTCTGGGGTGGTACATGCCTGTGGTCCGCCTGCAGTAACTGCTGGTTTGGTTCCATAAAGAATTCCGATTAGGATCACTAAAATAATCAACAACAGACACACGCCCCCCAAGATGAGCTCTCGGGGATTCATACCATCTGGTGCCTTAAACGGTAGTTTCATGGGCGGCTTCTTCTGAGGCGGATTTGGGATAATCTGTCGCACTTGTTCTTCCACCGATGTCATGGTGACACGCTTGGATAGTCCAAAATAAGCCGAGCGCCTAAAATATAAATCAACTGCCCCCGGGTGACCGCTTGCCACTTATTGAAACAGTGGTTACTTGCTTATGTCTCAGATTATGCACAAATGGTTTAAAGTTCTCTTTTTATCATTGAATGAAGCTAACGAAATCACAAAGACAAATAATATGAGAGATTGCTGAAAATGAGTACGGTTATGAGACAGATAAGATTGCTGTAGACTTATAGAAAGTGAATATGTGAATACTGCAATCGTGCCAAGTACGAACTGTCATATCATCATGAGTCTCGTGACTGGGACATCTTACATGTACACCAGCCCATTGAGGGTGTATACCCTCAAAGGTTTAGCCAGGGGGCGAGGGTGCGATAGGTGCCCCCAATAACCAATAAACGTGTAACCATGAGATAGAAGACGAAAAGAGCTTTAAAAAGCTTTTTATAAAATTCAAGAAAAATCTTATTTTTTGGCTTGTTAGTTTATGCCACAATCGCATCCCCCGACTGAAACAGAAATTTTTCGGTGATCGCACCCCCCCCCCTGACTGACTATTAAAAGTTGAAATTTTTTATCAAATATTCCACTATGTACAGTGCAAACCCTTATCTTTAAACACAAATGCAAAGATTGAAGAAAGAACACACTATATAATATTTCAATAATAATCTAATGAGGTTCCAAATGAATGTTTTCAAAAACTGGAGTAAGATTTAAAATATTTTGACAAATACTTGGATGTGTTTGAGGTATTTATGACAGGTTTGAAAAAATGTATTTTCAACAGCGAGTATATGATAGACCTTTAATTAAATAGCTTAACATCCCAGTTGAGTGGGAAGATCTATATAAATGTACGATATTGGGATTATCCTGAACTTTATATATACGATAATCTGTATTGATTCTCCTTATCTATACACTAAGCACAACTTTTCCATTGCTATAGCCTTGGAATTTTGAAAATTGAAAATTGGAGTATGTTCTCTAAGAACTTTAAACTATAATAGTATTAAACTTTCAAATTTCGCGCCATTAGAAACTTTGCTTGGCGTAATGATATATGTCACCGATAGCATGGCAACGAACGTTTGTTCTTTCACTTTCGCTTTTATTGTTATATTATATCATATATTATGTGTATTTTATTAACTCTTTTAGTTTTTTAGACTTTTAACCTAAACAATAACCGACAATTGATTTTAAAAGAACTTAAAGAATGCAATACGGTTGATAAACATCAAAGAATTATATATTTACTCGGACTAGCACATGACGTCATATCCCAATTCAATGCGTGGAATGGCATTTGGTTACAAAGTTTTTGATGCGGCAAAAGCAAAATTCGAAAACATAACCTGATATTCGCAAAAGAATCAACTTTTTGAGAGAAATCTCTACTGTTGAATATTCGAAAGTTAAGGTAAGTTTATAAATTCAAACCTCGTCAAGTTAGAGCAGCAAAAGATTAATATTAGAAATCAATTTTTAATATTAGGCCTAAGAAAAACAAAATTTGTAATTTTGGTTTCCAATCAGGGTTTCCAAAGAACTGGATGAAGCAAGAAAAAAAGGAATGTTTATTTTTGATTAAAGTCGGTTGGTTGGTTAAGTCCATATATGGTCCTATCATGTCACCTAAAAGTACATTTTGATATTGCTTCTAGCCGTCTATAAGCTCCCCCCACGAGGGGAAAGAGTACCCGTGTATATACAACCTACCGCCGAGCAAGACACGCACATACCGCCGAGCAAATGTTTGATAGTGTCATCTCGTAGGAAAATGGACAATAAAGGTAATATAATGTCACTAACAATTCCTTTGGATGGTTAGAGTTGTTACAAAGATGTTCTAGCAGGCGCAATTGGCCTAGAATTATAGTTGAAATATATTTTTATGTCCAAATTAAGAGATAAGGTAAACGTATAATGGGTTTCGATTTGTTTTTCTCATTCATACTCGCTTTAATTGATAATGAGCCATACATAAGACATACTTGGGTCGGTAGATGGATGTGCATATGCATAATATATTAAGTGTCAAAATATTAGGTCAAAATAGCACTTTTGAACAGCAAAATCTTCACTTAAACTTTGTCCTAAAAGATCCGAGGTTATCGGACATCGGACCCGATGTGATCGACGAGTAATATTATAAAGATCCGAAAATATCTTGAGTAAAGGATCTCAGAATCCGAACATTACTTAAGTAAAATCTGTTGAGATCCGATTATATCGTCGAGTTTATGACGTGCTGATGAAAAAATTATAAACATACAATCTGCATCATTCATGTGAATCATTTTGTTGTGAACAATAAATGAAACTGAAAAAAATATGGCTATCACCAGTTACCACTGCACATCGAAACATTGTATTTCAGGTCCTCTGTACAAATGCTTCCACTGTAGTTATAAATCACACGAGATGGATGACTTTGTGGTCCATTTCAGTCAGCACCATACATTACTGAGTATTAAAGTTAATGTGCCTGAGTTAAATGGCAAAAATGGATTTACAATGTTTTTGACTATGGTATTGTATTATCAAAGAAAGATCACGGTAATTTTCGTTTCGAGGATATGAAGCTTGTGAAGCTTGGGATTCTTCAAGTTGTGTTCTTTGAGTAGAATGGCGCTTGCAATGCAGAATTAAATGTTTTTGGGTTGCACTCTTACCATAGACACATAGGAAATTATGGTGATTCAAGTGTAAGCATGAATTCAATGTTTTAAAGAACTTTGCCGGAAACAGACGTTGACGTATAGTGCTGCGGGAATTATATCATATTATATTATATCCCGGTGCCAGGAGTATATGATAAATAAAAAGGAATATTTGTGATATCTTCATGATATTTTATGCTCATTCGAAAGCTTACTCACTACCTCATCGGGTTCTACTCACGGTATAGTCGGAATAGCTCGGTGGTAGCTTCGGGTCCTATATAATCGTACTCGTGACATAATCGGGTCTTTCATTTTCAACTTTCACCGGTGATTTCAATGATATGCAACGTATGGCAGTGAAATAAATATGATACATTTACACCTATTGTATCTTTGAATCGAATGAAGTAAAGACAGCCATGGTTATTACTTATTCAAGATGTAAATCATCATTCAAATATTTAAAAGTTGAATTTAGCGATTGGATAGTAAACATTGCGCTAAGTACTCATTATTTTGCAAACATGAGTGCCTGGAACAATAACTTTATCAGTTGCACACAATTCTGTGTTTTATCTGTTTCTCATATTGAGAAATTCAAGATATAAACAAAAGTTTATAACTCACCCCTACATTTTCAGACATCTTCGGGTCTTTGCTCGGCGGTAGGTTGTATATACACGGGTACTCTTTCCCCTCGTGTCCCCCCATCCCAGCATAACATGAATGATGAGGCCTAGAGTACGAGTCTAGGCCAGATCTGCACAATCTTTCCACATTCAATTTGAATGCAAAACGTGATTGTAAATGCCTCATTGAATTCATTTACATTATTTTGTGCTTTTAGGCCATGTCAAGTGACTTTGGCGAAAGTATGAGTAAGCGTGTGAGCAGAGGTTTGAACAACATGTTAGACGCTCTCACTGATTCTCTTAATGGGTTTCGTCTTGGGGAACCTCAAGCTCAACGTGAAAAAGTTGGAGAATCTTCCAGTCAAGAAGTCAGTGGTCTTGATGAGATGATGAACCAGTTCAGCATGTGTTCAGTAGACACACCTGAACATACTGTTGTGTCAACTAACCCACCTATTGTTCCCATGACCCTACCTGTTGTGATACCTACTCCACCTGTGACACCGACTCCACCTGTTGAGCCACCAATTCCACCTGTTGTGCCTGTAGTGATAACACTAAGTGACTCAGAGTCTGATACAGATGAAGAGAATGCAATCCCCAAGTCACCAATTCCCCTCATTGTCATAAGTGACTCTGAGTCAGAATCGGATGATGACCAACAAGAGGCTGTTAAAGATGACAGTGGACTTATATATAAAAAGCTTGTAAAAGAAATATTTGGGTCTGAGGTTGAAAGTTCAGATGATGACTCTGATTCAGATGATGAATCTTCAGATGATGATTCAGAAGATGAATTCTTCGATGCTAGACAAGACTGTGATGACGACGATGATGATTTTGAAATGACCAATAATATTGTAGAAATGATCCAGACAATTCGGAGAAAAGTTGACATAGAGCAGGTAAGGATGCAGATAGTAGAATATGTTTTTAAAAGGGTTTTGTCACACTGAGACCAGTTTTGAGATTGAATATAGAAAGTAGTTGTTGGTAAGATGTGAGCTTTTTTAGTCAATTATACATCACAGGCCGGGGCCCCGTAGCCAGGATTTGCCAAGGGGGGTTCAGTTTTCAAAAATTTCCAGGGGGGGGGGGTTCACATTTGACAATTTTGGCCCAAATATTAGAGGCTGACGGTAATTCCGGTTATACGGTTTCGGTACGGAATTGAGCATTTACCGGTATTGAAATTATTAACCGGTTAACCGACGATAATCCCCGGGGAAATAAATACACGTCGTTTTTTAAATTATTTCGTTTAATTTCCACTTTCACGATGCATACAATTACATAGACATTTAGATGTCCATGTTTGGCAGTTCAGGTGTGATTTCCATGTTTGGCAGTTCGGGTGTAGTAGCTTCATGCTCAGATTTGGTTGTACAGTAAAACCTGTCTAATCCGAACGCCATTGGGACCGGATAAAAGTGTTCAGATTAGGAGGTGTTCACATTTCGAGGATTTTGCATTCGCAATAATCCGGATTCTGAAGAAATGTGAACACATTCTCGGTAAATATTTATAGTTCTGTTGACCACATACTAAGTAGCTTTATGGCATTCCGGGAAATTTGAAAATTTGATTCAAATGAATCTAATCATGCTTGAAAGCCCCATTTTGAATGAGACCATTCAAGATTATTTCCCCAAGTTTTGATATCATGACAAAATTTGAGCACTTTTGTAAAAAACATCAGAAATTTTATGAAAAGTGTTCAGATTAGACAGGTGAATTTTTCAAATATGAATGTTCACTGTTCAAATTGGGAGGCGTTAACATTTCAAGGTTTTTTTTAACATGGCTGGGAGTCAATGGGAGGAAAAAATTGGACCGAAAAAAGTGTTCAGATTTGGAGGTGTTCGGATTAGCCAGGTGTCCAGATATACAGGTTCTACTGTAGTTACGCTGGCAGTTCCGGTGTAGTTGTAGTGTCAACTTCAGATCCAGAAACTGAATTATGTTTGTAATAGTCATTTACGAACAACAAGGCATTGGCAACCTCAGGTTGAAGTCGTGCCCGTTTGGAAGTGATGGTGTTGCCAGCTGCACTGAACTGACGTTCACTTGACACGGATGACGCAGGAACAGCATGATATGTTTCAGCCAAACTCGCCACATCAAGATAGTTACATACTATTTCGTGAAGTTCATCAGTATGGGTTCAAATCGGTCTTGTACCATGTATGCATATAGACTAGAGAAGCTACGGAGAGAGTTAGGAACAAAGTGGGGGTGGCAGCGCATTGGCATTTTATCTTACATATTTTTACCGGTATATCGGTAACGGTACGGTTATTAGCATGACGGTTACCGGTACTGGTTTTCAGTACCGTTGCGACCTCTACCAAATATGGCTAAAATCACTTGAGAAGTGCTCAAAATGGTGAAAAACTGCATGATTTTGAAAGAATTTTTGGCCAGGGGGGGGGGTTCGCCCGAACCCTGCGAACCCCCCCCTGGCTACGGGCCTGCATCATATGCGATTTCTTAAATGAGAAGTAGCAAGCTGCTACAAATGTATTAACATGTTAAACATGTAAATGCCTCATGAATTTGTTTTCAGGATGGTGGATATGTTGCTGATGATGATGAGGATAACAATGTTGTAATGAGATCTCAGAGTCCAGAGATTATCACAAGACCTGGCAAATTTGAGCTGAGAAATGAAGACAGTTGTGACAGTACTGCAACAGTTGGCTACAACGTTAACATGGACTGGGAAACAGGAGTACAACCTAATCCTACACCATCAACAAGCCAACAGCCAAAGCCATCTGAGACACATAAATTCCCAGTGGTGAAATTTGAACAAAGCAGCTTCCGCATTGAAAAATATGAGCCACCTGTCTGCTCAATGTCTGCTGAATCTCTTGAAAGTTATGAATCAATGATGATTGATGAGCCATACTATACTAGAAATGAATACCATGATATAAGTGATAATGATATTGACTCTTTCAAGATAGCTTCCCATAAAGCCCTTGGAAATATGGCAGCCATGGACAGAGGTGACTTTGAGAACTTGAAAACCCAAAACATTTTACTGGAAAATATACAGTCTAGGCCGACAACTCTATTTGAACACCCAGAGGCTTCCAAAGAATTAAGTGCCACAATTCCAAGTCCATTCTATGGAAATCTGCCTATCAATCCAATTGGAAACATTGACTTCAAAGAGTTTAACACTATGGGAACAACTACAAGTCAATTGTCTGAAATTGTGCCTAGCTCCAGTCTGATTGGGAATACTGATGATATCAAAGATTTCACTGGTCCAAAGCAACTGGCTAGAGACAACCCTGTTGATGACTCCAATAAATCAAATGTAAGTATCCGTATGCAACATACTACCTAATAGAAGATATTTTATGATTGCCTAACATGCATTAGTTCATGTTCTTCTAAATAAAGACATATACTTGTTTGCTTGACCTTGATGATGATATCCCAATCAGTAGATCCAATTACAAGAGACTCTCTCTAACTTTTTTGAATATGATTGAATATAGAAACAAGTCCCCAACATCCCAATTAATGATTAAACAAAAAAAAAACTTATGAATTGTTGACCATGATGGCAGTTGTAGTCTCTAAATTTGCCCATATGAAAAAGATTTGATATTGTCTCCAGAATTCAGCTTTGATTACGGTGGTAAATAAAAACATCAAGGAAGAAAACAGTGAAATGCCAAATCCTTCAAGTGCAGTTAAACAACCAAACCCTGAGACACTGCTGGAAACTCCCAGGACCTTGAAAAAAGCAAGTCCTACAATTGTGCCAAAAGATCCAAGACTAAGCTTAATTCATAAAGTCTGTCAAAAACAGACATGCGTAAGTATTACAATTTAATGAAATGTGTCTTAAAGTAGAATGAATGGGTGTGAAAAGTTTATCTACATTTTTGTTACTATGAAACATTTTTTATTGTTAGTACCTCAACTGAAATACTCGATTCTGATTGGTTGATTAGCGGTCAACAATATGTACTGTTGACTGGTACTAGGTACTGTTGACCGCTACTTTAGAAAAAAGTTTCATGACGTCATAATGTTTACAGAAAAAACATGGAAGACGGACATTTTGTAAACATTGATGAAAATGATATTTTGACTTTATTAGACGACAAGTATATCAAAAATACAAATAAAACGTAAAATTAACATTAATTTACTAATGAGTACGCCATGTTGTGCCAAATACAGAGAGTTTAGCTACTTGCACTGTCTTCAGATTTAAAAAAAAAATATTGCTAACGTGGTTCGGAGAAAAGGTTGTGAAATGAAGCCATGCCGATTGATGATTGTCATCTATATGTGTATAATTAGTTTCTTCGGACTAACAAAACAATTGTAGACCTCTCCATTCGATCAACCGTCAAAATGATATAACCCTGAGTGATGAGATTTCTTGTCACCTCAGAAATGACCTTGAAACCCAGAGTGACGAGATAATATGTCACAAAGTTTTCACTAAAATTGCTCTTATTTGAACAATTATCCTCCAATACACACAAAAATTGTTTTAAAAATTGTAGAAATGATCTCTGCCATCTAATTTTACTAAAATGCATATCACCTGTTATATGTATGTCGTAAAATGTCAAAAGCTGGCAAAAATGAAAAATTCTCTGGTGTCAACCGATTTTAGAACCTGGGATTCAAGTGGTTAATGCTGAGTTTTGCTATTCTTGTTTCACGTTTTCACGCTGGGAGGAAATTCCCAGAGATGTGTGTACATATACATGCATATAGAATAAAATAGCATTTTCTCTTCCAGGTTCCAATTACAATAGCCAGCAAGGGACACAAACGTGCTCTCGATGATGATTGTGAGGAATATATCATTGAACCAAGCGTGAAGAAGTTGCGCAGTAATTCATGGAGCCAACATAGCTCAAAATCCTTCTATGAGTTTTGTCACCAATGGATGTCCATTTCTCAGCCTAAAGATGTCACAACTGCATCACAACCAGGCTGCAAGCGTAAGTACATGTTGACTGTGCATGAAGTAGCTGATGGGGCATCTCCATCAAAAAGATCCAGGCACTAAATAGACTCATTAATGACAATCACGATGATGAACAGCACTATGGATAGGAGCTCTTACATCTAAATGCTAGAAGTTGTAATACTCTCGTCATTTAGATGGTGACAGTCTCTGTACACCATTCCAACATGCAGTCAGTCTAAATCTAGTTGGGATACTCTTCAACAAGCAGTTGATGGTTCAATGGTAATGCAACACCATTTTCAATACACATATTTATAGCAATAATGTGCAGTCATGTTAACTGTCATGTTTACAGCACTATTGTGCCATACAGTCATGTTTACAGCACTTTTGTGCAATATGGTCATGTTTACAGTACTATTGTACCATACAGTTATGTTTACAGCACTTTTGTGCAATATTGTCATGTTTACAGCACTATTGTGCCATACAGTCATGTTTACAGCACTTTTGTGCAATATGGTCATGTTTACAGCACTATTATGCAATACAGTCATATTTACAGCACTATTGTGCCATACAGTCATATTTACAGCACTATTGTGCAATGTCTGGTCATATTTACAGCACTATTGTGCAATACATTCATCTACAGTAATATTTTGCAGTCATTTTTACAGCTCCAACATTGTGCAATGTAGTCATATTTACAGTAATATTGTGCAATGTACAGTCATATCTTCAGCATTATTTTAATGTATGGTCATATACTATTTTGCAATATAGTTATTTTTATTGTAATATTGTACAATGTACATTCATATTTATGGCAATATCATACAATGTGCAATCAGGTTTATTGTGCAGTAGCAGTACACCGTCATATTAATGATAAAGTCATATTTGTGCAGTCATGTTTACAGCAATTGTGTCATGTTCTTTCATCTCTCTAGTGATTGCACTAATATTTGCTTATCATATTTACAACCTCGATAAAAATCATTAATTAGCCAGGTCTCTTAATTCAAGATTCTCATCTTGGATTGAGTATCTAAATTCATAAAATTTAATGTCTTGGATTGCCTGTTTTGTGAAACTTGTGTCAAATACCTTCACTATATTTTCGAAAGTGAAGGTATTTGCATGCACTTAACAGGGAAGTATCCAATTCATTTTTTTAAGAAATTGTTTATTCATGTGAAAAGTTTATAATATCATTCTATATTTTATGAAATTTAATGACTTGGATTGCCTGTTTTGTGAAACTTGTGTCAAATACCTTCACTATATTTTCGAAAGTGAAGGTATTTGCATGCACTTAACAGGGAAGTATCCAATTCATTTTTTTAAATTGTAATGTTTATTCATGTGAAAAATCTGTAGTATCTACATTTTATGAAATTTGATGTCTTGGATTGCCTGTTTTGTGAAACTTGTGTCAAATACCTTCACTATATTTTCGAAAGTGAAGGTATTTGCATGCACTTAACAGGGAAGTATCCAATTCATTTTTTTAAGAAATTGTTTATTCATATGAAAATTCTATAATATCTATATTTCATGAAATTTAATGACTTGGATTGCCTGTTTTGTGAAACTTGTGTCAAATACCTTCATTATATTTTCGAAAGTGAAGGTATTTGCATGCACTTAACAGGGAAGTATCCAATTCATTTTTTTAAGAAATTGTTTATTCATATGAAAATTATATAATATCTATATTTCATGAAATTTGATGTCTTGGATTGCCTGTTTTGTGAAACTTGTATCAAATACCTTCACTATATTTTCGAAAGTGAAGGTATTTGCATGCACTTAACAGGGAAGTATCCAATTCATTTTTTTAAGAAATTGTTTATTCATATGAAAATTCTATAATATCTATATTTCATGAAATTTGATGTCTTGGATTGCCTGTTTTGTGAAACTTGTGTCAAATACCTTCACTATATTTTCGAAAGTGAAGGTATTTGCATGCACTTAACAGGGAAGTATCCAATTCATTTTAAATGATGGTGATTTATTTGAAAATTCTACAATACAGTGTATCTACATTTCATGAAATCTGATGACCTGGATTGCATGTTTTGTGAATAAACTATATTATATCAGTAATGACAGAAATCATGAGCAATTTATGATTAAATATGATAAGCAATGTTAGTGATCTGTTACATTCATTGTTAAATATCAACTGTACATTTAAACATTATGACATGTTAAACATTATGTTGGTAAAAATATCAACACATGTTCAAATCTCTGTAGGATTGTGTGAGTAAAAATATTAATAAATATCATTGTATGAATACAAATATAAAAAAACTGTAAAAAAACTGAAACAGTGCTACATTTGAACATAAAATGAGAAACAGAGAAAGAAATGTTAAAATGGTGAAAAAATTAACAATGAATGAGTTTCATTTATTGTAAAATGTGCATGTATCATTGTATGAGTAAAAGTATAAAAAATGTAAAAAACTCAAACAATGCTATATATGAACATAATATGAGAAACTGAGAAAGCAATGTTATAAAATGGTGAAAAGATGAACAGTGAATCAGTTTCATTTATTGTAAAATGTGCATGTATCATTGTATGAGTAAAAATATGAAAAATGTAAAAAAAAACTCAAACAGTGCTACATATGAACATAAAGTGAGAAACTGAGAAAATAATGTTAAAATGGTGAAAAAATGAACAATGAATCAGTTTCATTTATTGTAAAATGTTCATGTGTCATTGTTTGAGTAGAAATATAAAAAAAATATTAAAAAAAACTCAAACAGTGCTACATATGAACATAAAATGAGAAACTGAGAAAGTAATGTTAAAATGGTGAAAAAATGAACAATGAATCAAGTTTCATTTATTGTAAAATGTTCATGTATCATTGTATGAGTAAAAATATAAAAAAGTAAAAAAATAACTCAAACAATGATACATACATGTATGAACATAAAATGAGAAACTGAGAAAATAATGTTAAAATGGTGAAAAAATGAACAATGAATCAAGTTTCATTTATTGTAAAATGTTCATGTATCATTGTATGAGTAAAAATATAAAAAAGTAAAAAAATGACTCAAACAATGATACATACATGTATGAACATAAAATGAGAAACTAAGAAAGTAATGTTAAAATGTTGAAAAAATGAACAATGAATCAAGTTTCATTTATTGTAAAATGTTCATGTATCATTGTTTGAGAAAAATATTAAAAATGTAAAAAAAATAACTCAAATAATGCTACATATGGACATGAAATGAGAAACTGATAAAGAAGTCTGAAAATGAAGAAAGTAAAATGAACAAAGAATCAGTTTCATTCATTGTAAAATGTGAATGTATCATTGTATGAGTAAAAATATAAAAAAGTAAAAAAATAACTCAAACAATGATACATACATGTATGAACATAAAATGAGAAACTGAGAAAATAATGTTAAAATGGTGAAAAAATGAACAAAGAATCAGTTTCATTTATTGTAAAATGCACATGTGTCTTTGTTTGAGAAAAATATAAGAATGTAACAAATAACTCAAACAATGCTACATATGGACATGAAATGAGAAACTGCGAAAATAATGTAGAAATGGTGAAAAAATAATTAACTAAAATCAATTGCAGAAATAAGATATTACACATGAAAATAGCTTTTTTGTTCAAACATGTAAATCGAAGCGAATATATATATTTTATAATATAATTCATGTTTTGCATTTTGTTTTCATTTGGTTCAAATCAACTACACACTGGTTCAAAGATTTAAATAACAATCAAAGTGTCCAGACAAATTGAAGACTACAAACAAATGGTAATAATTCCAAGAGAACGGAATGAGTGAAAATTAGTGAAACTGAAAATATAGGTCACTTATCAAGATTGATTTATGCAGTAGGCCGGTTGATGTCACACAAAAATAGACAGAGTATTCTATCCATAAATACCCCCCGCCCCCGGAAGCAAAAGTACATAAATGACTCGCAGACAAAATACTAGCAGTATTGTTGGATGAATCACTTAATGATAGTACAATAGCATACGTACAAGAACGGTATTTTTAGATTTTATCAAACTAGGCAGCCATGTCAACTCAAATGATCTAAAACTGTGCCATCGTACATTGTAAAGAAACTAATAAAAATACACTATATAGGATAGCATATTGATTTTATCTCTACCTGTCTAAACACCTCTTGTCTAAGAGGTGTCTAAACACCTCTTGTATGTATGTGTATGTACAGGGTGGGCCTATAAAAATTGGAAATTTTTCTATTTATTCAATTTTCTTTATATGCAGTTCAGTCCACAAAAATTCAGATAATGATAAAATGATTATGTGTGAAAATGTTAATGATAAAAATATGCATGTATGATTATTTTTGGCTTGTCATGGTCATGATCTGTATACTGCGTAAGTCATGAAAATTTTCCCAATTTTCTCTGCTTGAGACATCATTACTGGAAATACAATTATCTCATACCATCCAATCATATGCCCTTCAAATGGTCTCAACACAATTTCCATCAACGAAAACATTTTTTAGTTATCTCTAGGAGAAGAAAGACATGTCTCCCTTGGATAATATAGCTTAATTGACCTCAGCTTTTTTCAAAACTGGCACAATATGTCTCAAACCTATCATTTAAGTCAAGCATGACTTTCAAATACAGGTCATACTGATTGATCAGGTGGGTGGAGGACATGTTCAGTAATTAAATGTTGAGCTTGTTTATTCATATTTACAGAAGCCGTTGACAATCAATTGTTTTTCAATTTCCTATATTTTCCTAGTATTGAAGACAATACATGACTAACAAAAAAGTTACAATCAATGAAAAATGTTCCATTTTTTTACTCAACGAAACGGTTTCCTGAACTTGTCCTCCCCTCACCTGAACAATCAGTCTGAGCTCTATTTGACAGTCATTCATGCCTTAAATGACAGGTTTTGAGGCATATTGTGCCAGTTTTGAAGAGCCGAGAAACCATTTGAAGGGTACATATTGTATGGTATGAAAGATACCAGAGAACATTTTTCATGACATGCAGATCATGACCATGACAAGCCAAAAATAATCATACATACCTTTTATCTTTAACATTTTCACAAATAATCATTTTACCATTATCTGAATTTTAGTGGATTGAAATGCAAAAATAAAGACAATTGAATAAATAGAAAAATGTTCCAATTTTTATTGGCCCACCCTGTATATCCTTATTGCCTTTTTATAAAAGGAGGAGATACATGTATACAATGTACAATGAAAATGATGCTGACATTGATGTTTAAATGAAAATAGATTATCAATAGTATAAAACACACCTTACACGTTAGGTGAGTGCTAACCATCTTCCCTACAAGGTCGATGTGAGCATCTCATCCAATGAACCACAGGCGATATAAGATGCTACCACTACCTCATCGTCCAATTACGACACTTAAAAGACATTCTGTGCATTGTGTAGAGATCATCGAAACACTTATCTCATTAGCTGAGTGCAAACCGTCTTCCCCAAGCTCGATGTAAGCATCCCATCCAATGTAAGTATGTATAGGGTGTCCCGAAAGTATGGGCTCCCCCATAGGCAGACATATTCCAGTGTCCTCATAGTATGTGTCATATATCATTTTAAAGCGTATCCAAAGTTACATTGATTTGCCAAGTATCATGGTTTAACTCCCGAATGGGAAAAAGTTACAGTCATTTTAAAAGTTAGTGTTTTGTCAAAATAAAGTTCAATTTTACACCACATTACTAGTCAATGTGTCCCCCCTTGGCCATGTTAACAGCAGCAATTATTTTCAGATATGACCTTAAAAGCCCTTCAAATAGGGGTGTGGGATTTTATAACCCTCTTAAAACCTGTTAAAGGAATATTCCTTGCCAAACCATCTCTCTCCTCATATGGTAGCTATAACCATATATATGCTTGCCATGTTAAGCAAAACACGCAAAAATGTTTTGATATGGTCAAATTTGATCACTTAGAAATGTGATGCTCAATTCCAGTAAGCTGCCATCTTTTAAAATTTCACACAGGAAGTGATGTCATCGACTCTCAACTTTGCATATAGCATAAGGTGAGGAGCTATTAAGAATTACAAAACCAGCTAAATATTCTTTTTCAACTTTGTATCTTATTTAACCCTTCTGAAAATCTCTTCTTTTATTCTAAGTTGACAAGCCCTGAAAATATTTTTGCACAGAAAGTAATGATCACTTGTCTAGAAGTGATTTTGTTCTACTTTCCTATACTGTTATGGGCAAGGTTATAGAAGTTGAGAGTTGATGACATCACTTCCTGCAAGAAATCTTAAAAGATGGCAGCTCACTGGAAATAAGCACTAGATTTTTAAATGATCAATATTGACCATATCTAAACATTTTCCCATGTTTTGCTAAATATGGAAACTATATATATGATTATAGCTACCATATCAAGAGAGAAAGGGTCTGGCAAGGAATATTCCTTTAAGGGACTTTAGAAGAGTTTCCTTAGAGTTTCTACCCTCACCGTTCTCTTTTTCCAACTCAATATCCCTCCGACCCGAAAAGAATTGCTGCTGTTAAGATGGCCCAGGAGGACACATTGACTTGTGATTTGGTGTAAAATTGAACTTAATTTTGACCAAACACTAAATTTTCAAATGCCTGTAATTTTTTCACATTTGAGAGTTGATCCATGATACTTGGCGAATCAATGTAACTTTGAATAAGCTTTCAAATGATATATAACACACACTATGACGACACTGGTATATGTCTGCCTAGGGGGGGGGGCATACTTTCGGGACACCCTGTACATACAGTTTATACAATATAATACACTTGATACATTAGTATAGTTGAGTGCAGACCATCTTCACCGAGGTCGATGTAAGGTTCAGAAAATATATGAGGTGCTGCCGCTACCTCATCGTCAGATTATAACATGATTTGAGACCCTATCTGTTGCAAGACTAACGCCTGGCGTAACCGTCACCATGTTATTCGGTGTTTTTTAAGTAGCGCAAGGATCCTGCCATGACCGTGGTAATGTTATCGTGAAAGCCTGGTATAACCGCGACAATATTAAAATGCCTGCCATGACCGTGGTAGTGTAATCGTGTAAGCCTGGCGCGACCGCAACCTTTATATGACATTAATGACCTTCATGTTTCGCCTATTGCTGTTGGTATTTTTTATGGATAAATCTTATTAATTGATCATTTTAGAAAGTATATGCTTTCGAATCGAAGCTCCTTGAATGAGAGTAGAGATATAGTTTGTTCGCAAATTATTTATGAGTAAAAATTAGGTTTTCGTTGTGAAATTAATACACATTTTTAGTAGTCTTTATTTACATATTTAAGATAGTTAAACACGAAGAAAAATTGTCATTACAGTGTTCTCATGCTACTTTAAATACAACCACGGTCATGAGAGGCCTTGGAACTATTGTCACGGTCATACGAGGCTTTAACATTACCACGGTCATGACAGGCCTTGCAATATAATATAGCATTGTCACGGTTATGACAGGCCTTGCAAGCATTGTAACGGTCATATCAGGCTTTAACATTACCACGGTCATGACAGGCCTTATAAGCATTGTCACGGTCATATTAGGCTGTAACATTACCACGGTCATGACAGGCCTTGCAACCATTGTCACGGTCATACGGGGCTTTAACATTATCACGGTCATGGGCAGCTTGGGTCAACATTCATAAAGACAGAGACATATAATGTATCTGGTAAAATATACAAATATACGAATATTTAAAAGTGGATAGTAAACAAATCGCTTAACAAAGAACAATAAAAAATTCTTAAATTAAACGTAAAGGCTACGGCTGTGCCAGGCTTCCACGATAACACTCATGGTCATGACAGGCCTTGCAATATAATACAGCGTTGTCACGGTTATACCAGGCTTACAAAATAACACTGCCACGGTCATGGCAGGATCCTTGCGCTACTTAAAAAACACCGAATAACATGGTGACGGTTACACCGGGCGTTAGTCTTGCAATAGATAGCATGTGCATGATTTGCACATAGAGCGCATCCGAAACCGTATAAACCAGTTATGAATTGCATTCCAAATACGAATCACGAAAGTGGTATTGTTCTTGCACGAAAAATGAAATCCCTCTCAAAAAGTCTAATTAATTTCAAAAATGTTGTTAATATTCATCTCTATAACAAAACTTTGACAGTGTTCATTTAGTTTGCGTCTAAACGGGGTATAACTAGGGAGTTTAAGCTTCCATATAAAAACCAAACGCCAACCTATACGTATATCAGGAGTTTTTACCATAATTTTACAACCGAGGGCAACGGGGAACTTTCTGGCAACACACCACCATATATTTGGATTCAAAGACCTAGAATTATCCGACCTAAATAGTTCAAGACCATTATACATAATTGATTTCACAAACGTTCTCTGTATTTGTGCAGTCGAAAGTTCTGTAAAAACAATTTTCTTCCAACTTTGTTTGGTGATTTGAGTTTTACAATATAGCATATCGAGAATGTGTTTGTTTGTAGAATACTAAAGAAAAAAATCATTCGGAGGAAATCTATGTACAAATCTATATCAAGTAACCAGAAAGGAAATGTTGAGACAGGATTGCTAGCAGATTGGGAAAGGGATTGAATCCCCCGGCCAATGCCCCTCTGTCTAGGTCTGATTGTTCAATGTCTCTTTGCTGATAATTGATTATCGGAACACCGTATGTCATACATGTACATGTTATGGACGAAGTCGCGTATATCTGATATGCTGAACAGTCAAGTCCAGTCAACATTCGATATTCATGTTCATCAATATTTACAATGAATGGTGCCACTATTGAAGTAAACCTCTGGTTAATTATTTTCAATTTGCCTATCAGCAAACGTGTTAATGATAATTTTGATGTTCTGTTAAATATTGATGAAGCAATCTTGGGGATATGGCCTAAATTTCATGAAAAATCATGAATTTCTTTAAAACTAACTTTTAGAGGTTACACATATCTTTTAATAAGGGATAATTCATACCATAAGAAAATCGGTTCATAAATAAAAAAAACTCAATATTCATTTTTTCATTTTTTGCCATCTGAGTGAGTCATCGATGACCACACTCCGGTTGCAAAACATTTTTGATATGCTAAAACATTGAAGTGGGGCATTAGATATGGCATTTTATTATTGAAATAGTGTGTCCTTTGTTCAATCTTTGCATAGGTGTTAAAAAGATCATATTTTTGAAATGTATGGTGGAATATTTGGTGATTAAAAAATCTCAATTTTTTAAAAAAAATGGAGGAAGATTTAAATATTTGAAAAATAAAAATATATTTTTTCAAAATATCTCTAAAATAACTTTTAAGTCATGACATATAGTAAAAATGAATGACAAAAACATATTTTCAAACATTACACGGGGACTTTAAAGGGGAAAACACATCAAGGACTTTGCTTTGATGACCAGATATTTCTGGGGCCTTTGAATGAAAGATTGCGTGAACACGTGGATGTCGATCTTTAGGGAAATAAAATAATTCTGCTTCATTCTTATCAGACGAATGGAAATTCCTCGTGTTAATCCCCGAAGTGCTTTATTGATAAATTGAAACATGATTTAATCCTATGCTAAGGCTGATGTGAAAGTCACTCAACGTTGGTGGGAATTGAACCCACAACCTCCCGACTACATGCAGATGCTCTAACAGTTTTCTCAAATTATGCATCTTACCATACTATGTCATTTAACATATTTAAAAGTTAAAGGGGAAAATAACTTGATCTCTTAATCCCTCTTATAGCAAGGAGGATTTGATCCCAGAATGCAATTCCGATATTCTGCTATGTATTCATTTCACTTACTTTTTAGTTCAGTATCTCTTTAAGAGCATTAAAATGACTGTTTTAGGGGAATTACACACCAAGGATAGAATCATTATTGTTAAAACTTTGTAGAAACGCTGAGTTGTGTTTCCATCACTGATCTGGTTGGTCCCCCGGTTGATCCAGATGTTCCTGTTATATTCCCTCTCTCGTTTGACCTCCCCCTACGAACGAGCAGATTCTTCAGATCTGCACGGAACTTTGCAGAACTTACCACATACAATATGAAGTTACAAGCGTGGTTGGTAAAGTACATCAGGTACGTTATAGTATAATGTAGTTCAGATTGGGCAGCGACATGCTCGTCAACCGGCGGGTCGTAGGGGTACCAGACCTGGTAGAAATACAGATAAAGTACTAATGGCGATGTTAGGGTTAGAAACATAATACTTATGAAAATAAGTATCACAGTTGCAGACGACATTTTCTGGTCGGCTGTTGTCCTCCCATTTCCAGTGTTCATCGATTGTTGGAGCCTCTTCGCCACTTGCAGCTTAAAGACGATCATAAGGTTACAAATGGCGATGATAGTGAATGGTATAAATGAGGCAAGAAACGAATCTATCCATGGCCAAACCTGATAATCAAAATATATATGGTCAGGATGTGTTTGGCAATAGTACTTTCCGTCTTCTTCCACCAGAATCTGTGTCCAAAATAATGTCATGTTGAACCCTGCGAGGATGGTCATTGTAAGTGAGATCATGATGGCGGCTGTCCTCTTTGAGCTGATGACGCTGACTTTGTGTGGTAACCACACCGCAAGGGTACGTTCTGTCGTAAACATCACCAAGATCCAAGAAGAGGCCTGGGGTAAAAAGTATACGATGAAGAAGTGCAACCTACAGACGACATCATGTAAGTTACGTATATCCATATGAAATACATTGTTGATCCAGATCCGAGAGAGACCAATATCAATGGCAAGGATGTCGCTAACGGCCAGACAAGAGAGATAAAGGCTAGTGGTCGATTTGCGACAACGTTTCTGCAGCAACACTGCGATTGATAATGCATTACCGATGGTACCGAACAGGATGAGAAGTGGTGATATGTATTTCCATAAAGCTTCTGCAATTACATTTTCGATAATATCCGGAACTGTGTCGTCTGCAATTGTTGTTAATCTTCCAATACCTTCAGAACCATCATCTGCTTTTGAACCTGGGGCTACGATCGGAGTGATATTCATGGTTTACTTGCCCACGTTGGATAAATTATCATGTTAAATTGTCAAAATAGTTCCAACCGGCACACATTTGTGCGACCTAAGCTCAAAAACTGATCGTGAAGTACCGTAGCCTAGTTGTATATCTTAGATAGTCTGCGCCATGCAGCTATCAAACGTGACGAGCCAATCGAAAACTATTGTGGTGTACCGATTTCCATTTTCAACAAGCTGATATTATCCCCCTAAAATGGGGCTTAATTGCTTCCCACTTTCCGGAGCCATTATTCAACATTCTAATTTCCCGTTGGATTTACTGTACCCACCATCATTATTTTCATTGAATATTTGAGTAAACCAGACGATCACAAAAATCTCGAATAGCTCAAGGCTAAATTGTTTTGCGATCAAGAAATCTTAGGGTCTTTCACTTCAGTTCTACAGGATACTTTATTCTTACACTATAGCTAAGTAGCGGAAGAGGATGCGTCTTTATATTTTACTCTTTTGGCGTAATCATGATGATTATTTACGTCAGCAATAATCAGTTAGTAATGGTGGAAAAACGGTTTGTTTATAGGCTTAAAAGCCAATATTGGCAAAAAGATTATTGTTGAAAATTTGAATGTTAATGAAGTTAAAATGAATTTTATGGGTAAAGACATGACACAATTTTCCAGCTCAGATTTTAGAAATGAATTTATCAAACGTAGAAATGTGGATGTTTTAATGAACAATGTAAAAATTGATAAAAGCTCTTGGTTGCGAGCTCATAATTGTACCAATGATAATGTGCTCCGTATTTTACATTGGAAATCACTTCACAATATCTATCCTTGTAATTCGGTCCTGTTCAAGTTCAAAATTAAAAATTCTCCTTTATGTGACCATTGTGGAGTAAATGACACTATTGTACATCATTTTATTAAATGTAATAAAGTTAATGATATTTGGAATAATTTCAATTTGTCAGATGAACAAATTTTAGGTCTTCAAACATGTTCTAATTATAAAGATGTTCTAATAGCTAGAAAAACAATCCAAATTTTTTAACTGTTAAAACTATTTAGGTACATGTAATATTAAAAATGAGTTCAACAAACAAAAGATATTAAATTTGTAAGATGATTGATGTTAATATAAAAGGAAAATAAATGATATTTAAAAAAAGTTAGTAATGCCCAATAATTTTCGTCAAGTAAATGATTCACAAGCTCAAGGCTCAATAAATAGAGGTGTTTCTAAATAGTTTTGAAATCTCGACAATTCTCGTTTTCATGAGATTTTAAGAGATTTGCACTTTTTACCACTAATTAGTACTTACTTTTCTTTTTCTGATAGTATATTTGAATTCAGTGACACGTTTTCTCCAATAAAAGGTTTGATTTACACATTTATGTCATTTAAATCATTTTCCATGACATTTTAAAAACTTCATTGGTGCAATGCAACAAATCATTAAAACCTTGGCTAAATTCGTTTGACAATCTACATTTCCCATGGTATGCAATTGAGTTTCAGACAGATTTAACCAACACTTTTTGATAAATCATGAAATTAAGTGACTATTGAAAATTTCTAGCATTGAAGTGAATGGAGGTCTGGCCCAAGAAAATCAAAGACAAACAATCAATGGTAACACCTATTATGTCAGCGTTATTCGGCTACTTAGAAACTAGACAATTATAGATGATTTAAACCACGAATGTCTTGTACATCTTGCTTCATCAAGCTTCGGACCTATCCTCACCTTGATTCACCGCAAATTATTGGTTATACACTAAATAAACAAACCCCAGCTGATGCGCTGACACAAAACACCCCTGCCTTCCGTTATCGCCTCTATCGCTTCTTTTTGATAGCGTTTTCAGACGAAATTTGCCGCAATTTTTTTCAAAAAGTTCCTCCATCTTATTTTCTGAATACTGATTCAGGGGCCTAATTTAAATAATTTCCTCAAACGGATTGGCGCACGGACTATCCCGCGCACTCCGCAAAGCATTTCTACTAATGAGACGCCACATATTATATTACTTGGACCTCAAGTTGTCATATGAACCCACAGGATAGAAAAAAGTTTGCTATCAAATCGAAATGTTCATAAAACATAAACCTTGCCTTTGTTTTCCCAATTCTAAAAGCAAGTTCACAATATCAACTATAAGTAAGCTATGTCGCATTGTCCTATCAATAATTGTTTGATGATCACGACTATGATCGGTCTTGATCATTCTTATTAGTTAAATTAAGTTAATATTCTGTATCAAGTCTTTAAATAAGGGCGGTAGTGTGAATTCAAGGGCTATGGCTTAAGTACTTGAGTGCATTAATTATTCCATGAGTCATATGCTTAACTTCTTTCCACGCATTGTAAATACTTTTCTACGATGATAAAAAGAGTTATTTTCAAGCAAGGAAATGTTTTCGCGAGTTTTACAAGAGTTTTTCTTTCTCCTTTCACCTGTGTATGTTCAATAGTATGTATGTTGAGAAATGCTCTCGGTTTGGAATTGATTTTTAAATAAAGCTGTAATTTATACATTTAGACCATCGTTTTTGTTACATTGGCGTAAGTCGTCAAAGTAACATACATTCATTTGGTAATATAATGGACTTTCGTCAATGTAACTAAAGCGAGTGACTGAATATATGTTATGCTACTTCATTAACAAAATAAATTCCAAATCGAAGAAACTAACTTTGTACCAAACTATGCTCTGCAACTTGACTTATAAGTAGGTTTATATCGATAAAAAATTCGTAACTAGGTAGTTCATCCATTTTGTTACATTCACTGGTGATCCACTCGATTACGCTGGTAACCAAAACGGTTCGTTTCGGTAACAAAATGAGTTTGAGCGTCGAAGGTACAATTTTTCTTTTCTCATTTTTTTCACACGTTGTAGGCAGAATTCCCACGACATTTTTATCACAAACGTGTAGCCTATCAGTATCATATGTTTAAGGAAATGTACATATTTGCGAACAAATAGTTCAGACAACAGAATCGTCGATTTAATTCCTCAACTTAGTTGCATAAACGGTATTTCGAAAAGCAGTGAAGATCTGCACTTCTAACCCATACCGTTTATCATCCATGGGCTTTCGATTTTCTAGTTAAAAGCCTATGCGTTTATGTAGAACATATGATACTGATATACGTTTGTGAGAAAATATGTCGTGGGGATTCTGCCTACAACGCGTAAAATAAGGAAAAAAGAAAAACCGTACCTTAGACGTTCCGACATTTTGTTACCGAAACGAACCGTTTCGGTTTCTTGGGGAGGGTGAAATATGTAGCTTTGACGTGCCCCCCGCTTGAGTTATGTAATGTATACGTTTGCCATTTAAAATTTTCTTGTTTTGTCTACCGAAACGTACCGTTTCGGAAACCAGCGTAATCGAGCGGATCACCAGTGACATTGACGTACCGTCAAAGTAACTATTGTTGTGGAAAAAGATGCTTCGTTATTCTCCAAGTGTCTAAAAATGAAAGCAATTCGAAACCGTTATACGAGCACTGAGCCTCTTGAATTTGAGTGTCACACTTTGTTGAAATGATACGCGTTACGAATTTTAGATACGTTGCATAGCGTAGAAGGGAGGGGGGGGGGAATGAAATATGTAGCTTTGGCGTCCCCCGCTAGAGTTCTGTAATGTATACGATTGTCATTTGAAATTATCTTACTTGTTTTGTCTAGTGACTATGTTATCCCACTGAATACAGACGAAGTCTCACCTCATCTCTAATAAAAAAAATTAGACTTTCGACAAAAATTCCAAATTAGAAAATATCCAAGAAGTGATCCCTGGGGTCTCTGGATCACAGTTCCAGAATTTCAAACAAGTATTGATTTGAAGTGAAAAACTGTATACATAAATACTTTTCCACCGAGTATCCGACTATGAAGGAAATCCGTCTATTTTAAAAAGTTATTTTCCCGACGGACGGACGGAGGGCGTCGGGCTTTACTGTTCTTATCAAACTTCGTCTGATGGGATATGAGCTATTATTGACAATTTATTGCAGCATAGCCATCATTATTACAGTTGTAAAAGTCATAATCTAGGTATTCTGTTATTCCTGGATTAAACCTCCCTGAATCAAATCTGTTCCAGTAAAAACAGTGATAATCATCCGTGAGTAAATCCAGGGAGAAATCAGCATTATAATCACACTGCCCTATATGTCTTTCATCCCCTTTGCAATTCACATCAGTTATCCATGCATTACGTGAATCCCCTGGAACAGCATACCCCGAAGCATTACCATATGGTTTTCCAAGTTGTCTACACACAACTTGTGCCTCTTCAACTCCCCAGTTTGTAGCACAGATTCTTCGCCAATCTTCATTTACGAACATATGCAAACTTTGATCATCGTCTATACGCACAGGAATGGGTGTACAAAAGAGACTTGCCCTTTTGTTACCAGGACAGGTAACATTTTCACCATAGTTGAAAGTACATTCTGCAAGATTTTTCTCATCACCTTTACACTGCACATCACTCATTTTTATGTCAGCTCCTCCATCAATACACTCATCATATAAGCCAAATGTATTAAGTGCTGCATCGGCAGGATTAAATCCTATAAAAACCATTCGTTTTGCATAAAAAGGGGCACTCGGGAACGGAAAACAAACTTTTGGCATTTCCAAGCTTTTTTTACAACTTTTACAAAATGTAGCCAACAGATCAACTAAAACGATTTGATGTTCATCAAATATCGAATACTAGCGCAATCGGAAGTCAGCCCAAAGGAAACAAATATGGTTAAAATACAAAGAAAATTGACGAAAAAAGTAATTTCCTTACAAAACAAAAATCACAATGATTGAAAAAAGCCTTAATATCCCAAACGATTACCCCGCGGGCCCTATGCATAAAGAAACAATGCCTAACCAAATGTATGGATTTGTTTTTATGAATCTTCAGAATTAATAGTTAAAATACTTCACCTGACTGTCTGCAGACCACTTGAGCTTCTTCAATACCAAAGTTATTTCCACAAACAGTAGCAAAATTGAAAAATGGATTGTAATAGTTTCCACTCTAAAACAGACATCCAATTAAAAAATCTTTAAAAGAACTTTAACCATTATGTTAGACAGTTCTTTGTAAAAAAAAATTCAATGAGAATAAGGTACATGCATACTGAAATTTAGATTTACCCATCTTTCTATTTCCTCGTTCTCAAATTCTTCACAGAATCGTACCAGGCCATGTCCTCTGTAATGTCCTCCCAGAGAAAGACATTTCACGAATACATCAATTTCTAAAATGACCACAGATTTGTGTTTTATACCTTGCATGATAATCAACCTCCCCATAGCCATGATTGTAGCCTCACCCACCCAGTATACTAATTAGGATGCGGTCAATTTCTTAGAAAAATAAAAACACAAATATTCTGTGTCCCACAGCAACTGATTCCATATACTTACTTGGTTCCTTTTCGAAACAAAAGACAGACACATGACCGCATGATTCCACTTTTCTCAATGTACATAGTTGTAAGGTAGGAAAATACCAGGCAGAAGGACAGTCAAGTTCAACAGATACATCAGAGGTTCCCTTTCCAAACTGACTATATCGCACAGCAAATGAATGTCTTCCTTCAAAACCACTGTTTTCACATGTTAAATAAGCAAAACGGTCCAATCTGTCTTTTCTAGTGTCTGTAGTACACAGATTCGCCCAATTTCCTTTGTAAAATACTTCAGGTCTGCCAGATAGTGGATTCCCATCAGCAAGTTGAGTTTTAATCATTTGCTTGTCCCCACAGGCTATGCTTACATAATTATTTGGTTTACAATATCGATTCCCCTGCTCCAACTCCTCTTGGTGGCATTCAGAAAGGCGTGTTTCATTTCCTTCACATCGTATTCTGCCTGATATTGTATGTTGAGGTTGTGGGTTGATGTCTAATACTCCATATGTTGCAAGTCCCGATTTGATTGTAACAGCCCTGGAAGGATTGTAACCTAATTCCCTACATACAACCTGTGATGCTTTGTCATCCCATCCTCGGTCACACAGCAAGAACCATGCACCAAACTCATAAACCTTCAAGCTACCATAGTTTTCAATGTTCTTAGAATAAAAATCTACTACCAACTTTACACGGACCTTTTTTTTACTAAAAATATAAATAAGAACTTATTATGTGATAAAAGATCGTTTGTAATTTATTAGATCAGAATTTCCAAACAGACCCAATTTTACTCTGTAATGCTTATTTGCTTTAAACAATCTAAAACATTTAATGGAAGCATCTTCTCTTGCGTTTTGATAAGATTTTGATCTACAACTAAGACACGTCATGGCTTTCCACTGGGTCTGGAGGCCCATAACATATTGAATAAGTAAGTTACTATTTCCTTTAATTAGCACTAAGATCTGAGAAAAAGTTGAAAAAATGATCCACCCTAACATTGGTAAATAGTTGTACGTAACAAAAATACATTTTCAAGATGGCCGCCGCTTTAAAAATGGCGGGGAATTTCTAAAATTCAAATTTTTTCATTTGAAACCAAGCTCATAAATATTATTGTTTGAAATTTTGGTAGTATATTCACAACATCTATCCATTTCATATATCGAGATTTACACCATGACCCTAGGGGCCATGTATGTGTGTCACAAAAAATGGGAATTTGCGTTTTTGAGATCTTTCTAAAGTAAAGCTTTATTATACTCAAATGAAAGGTAATTTAGAGCAGATTGCAAATATTGTACCGCTTTGTAATTTGTGCCTCGTAAAATTCAAAATGGCCGCCTTATGTGAGATTTAGCAATACTTTTCTGATCCCTTTTAAGTAAGGCTATATCATACTCAAATTTAAGGAAGTTCAGGGTAGATAATTACTATATGGTATTGTCTTTCTGAGTTGTGCCACAGAAAATTCAAATGGCTGCAATAGGAATTTGCGTTACTTTTGAGATCTTTCTAAAGTATAGCTTTACTTTATTCAAATGAAAGGCTATTTAGAGTAGATTGCAAATATTGTATCGGTTTTGTAATTTGTGCCTCGTAAAATTCAAAATGTAAATTCTTAAAAATTTCTTCAAAATTCTTAAATGGAATTTCGCAATAATTTTCTGATCTCTTCAAAGTATGGCTATATTATCCTCAAAGTGAATGAATTTGAAGGCAAATCACTATTTTGGTATTGGCTTCCTGATTTGTGCCTCAGAAAATTTAAATTGTCTTTATTATGTGTGCCTTTAAAACTCTTAAATGGTCACCCAACATGCCCAAATGCTTTTAAAATTGGTAGAAACTCTGATATATCGCTAATATTTCCAATGTTAATATTTTTCGTGACAAATACAGATTCATGTTCTTTGGGATTTGCTACACCATGGAGTTGCCGTTTTTCACTTATGTCTTCTCGAAGAAGTGTCAGCTTTAAGAAATAATACATTATAAACGCATCAATCCGGCTGAGAGGTTTGCTACGTTAAACTTGTTTCTATTTAAACTGGAAAATGATCGTTTAGAGTGGAATTTCTCTCTTTTTTTCAAAATATCAAAATCAAGAAAATGTATACAGTATCTTACCAAACTTGTCACCATGGCTGGTTATATTTGAACCCCATTGATCAATGCAACTTTGCCCCCGATTTTGAACTGATAAGATCAAGTTTTCCTTCTTATTGTTTTAAAAAAAATTTTGACTCGATTTCTCTTCGGATTTTATCTAGAAATCCCGATTTGCAAGATATTGTACCTCAATTTTTTCAAACAACCCAGATTTTACAATTACAATTGATTATTAAAAAGTGATACATACATCACTTAAATTTAAGGGTCATAATCACGTTCGTCTCTAGCTCACTCATCAAAGAGCTACCTTCATCAATGAGGGCCGCCATTCTTTTTCTTATTTTTGATAATGTTTTAAAGGCATTTTGTTTATCTTTTTTAATAAGTACAACGGCGAGAAAACTCTTGTTTTTCACAGCATCGAGAGATTCATAAACTATCTGCATGGCACCATTTTCGCCTTCTGCTGATCGAAACTCATTTGTAGACACGTAAGAAACTTGGTCCAAAAGCTGAATAAAATGCTGTATAACTATTTTTGGTTGAAGTGTGTTTTGGCTCAGATATTGTTCTATATTCGCCTTAAACTTCAAGACACATTTAGCCAATGTTTTCTTATGTCCTCGGTATTTTAGAATTTTTTTGAGGCTTTTAGTATTTTTTTTCTTCGCTTTGTCACTACTTTTTATTTCTTCATTAGACAAGTCATGTTTTTTTAACAGTTTCTTATTTTTTGAAATTGCGTGTTTTACAGCAGAAAGATTTTCTGAGAAGGAGCTTCTGTCTCGTTTCATGTAATGATTGTGTATTATGACTAGTTCCCCATCCTCCAAGCCATAACTTGATTGAATGCTGTTTATAGATAGTAAATATACCACCAATACTACTACACTCCAGTCAATGCACCCTGAAATGAATCAGTGGTCAAAGAATAGACTAGATGCGAGTAGAAATAATCTTGATTTACGTCATTTAATATTCAAAATTCAGTCAAAGTGATGTCATATTTGAAATCTACATGTAAAAGTGCATCTACAAATATGGTTTCGAAAATTGTTTATCAACTTTGAAATTTTAATATTTTTGAAAATGTGACTTCTAGTACGGGTTGGTTCCCCATAGACCCCATGTTACAAAATCACAAAAAGTGAAATATCTTAAAAGGAACTTTCTACTATACCCGCCATGCTATCTGACCCGAGCGAGCCACCTGGTGGTGAAACTGGTAACTACCTACTCGCATTTGCGTTATTAAGCACAGGATTTATTTAATTAGTGATTTCAAAAATGTTTTTTTCAATATTGTATTCAATTTTGAACAAAATACTCTATCGGCCGGGTGCCGTAGTGAAAATCGGATCAAATGTGACCAAGTGTAGTCTTCAAAATATGAACTATTGTTACCAAATTGATGTACGCCAGGCAACAAAGCACAAGCCCAGGAAGATTTAAATCCCCCCCCCCAGTCACTGTATAGCTGATGTAAAAAAGTTCTACCTAATACATAGTGAGTGGGAGGGGGATGAACTCTTGTTCCCGTGTCTGTGCAACAAAGGATCGAGTTTGAATAATAGATAATAATGGCTCCCAATCCCCCTTGGTTAACATCTGACTTTTTAATCGTTCCGTTCGCATTATAATAGTGAGGAATTGTTTTGATCATTCTGTTTCACGAATTCAATCGTTCGCAAACGCTTCTAAGGTTGTCTTAAACATATGATGACGACATGTGTAGTTGATTTCTTAACATAATTTTTTAACAAAATCATTGAAAAGAATAAAATATAACCGAAACTTTTTGGCTAGTTATTTTATTGCTTTTTATAATTTTAAACACAAGATCAGTGTATTATTTTTTACAATTTCTTAAAATATATGGAATAATCATTCTGTGTTGGCCAAAATGTGGTATCATGCCTAGTTATATGTACTAGATATAATGCATTGATGTATCCCATTGTGATATTTATTGGCACCGTTTATGAAACAATACATCTAACCTTTCATTCAGATACTGATAAAAATGTAAATAATCAAATGAGCAACCTATGACATTATAACCAAGTTCCTGAGTATGTATGATTTCAAAATGAATGGTTTTCAAAATCTTATCGCGACTCACCTAGTGAATGCATAGTAAATCCAGTTCCATTGATCAAATAATCTTTATAAAACAGATCATCAAGTATCAGCATTTTATACACTCGGGAATAGGCCAGAAAATACATTAATTGTTTCTCATTTACTTTCAAGAGATACTTTCTTTGAAAGATAAGCGGTTTACAAGTTGATTCCTAATACAAACTGTTTTGAAAATGGAGTTCAAATATATCATGGATAAGAATAAACCATATTTTTCAATGGGAATTAGGATAATTGAATATTAACTTCATTCATATGGGGTGAAATGTGAAATTTTGACTTTAAAATGTAGATTCTTCTAAACAAGGCAATAAAAGACCGGGGACTTATGGTGTCAAGTATGGCATCTTACCAGTATGGAGCCCAATAAAATGGATATGAGTATTACTTCTTGCAATACAGAGTACTGACAGACAATGGTGAATCAAAGTCAAGCCTAGGCTTCTACAGACTGCGTTTACAGTTATGCTTAACATTTGATAATCTACATTGGCCTATGGATAACGACCCAGGAAAATAGCAATTTATTGAATGAAAGAGCAACAAATGGACTGAATTAAAATATTACTTTTGTTTGACATATAAATATAATAAAATCATTTATCTGATTGCTATTAATGTTGTTTAATGTGTACTCGTGCTCATGACCTTGGTGACTTGTTAAGGTGGTTGAATCAGCCAAAGTTACAAAGAAGTGTATACTAATACCAGTTTAAAGTGAGGTTTATAAATTAATTTTAAGAAAAAAAGTCCAAGGTTACCAATTTCGTTTTTCTTTTACTGCTCTTCGATCGAAAAGATGCGTTTTTTAATAATTTGTAATTCGGACAAAATGAGTGGAGTACAGTAGTAAGATTTCCGCTAGAAAATTTAACAAATCTGCAAGATTTATTTCATGATTAAACGAATCAGCGAATAATATGGTCAAATCTGTTAGTTAATATGATTTTTGTAGTGATGTGCTTCTTAATTAAGTATCATACTAATTTATCTATTCATCATCATTGCAAACTTTATGTTATAGTTGCAAAACGTTACGAAATATAATTTTAAAAAAAATCAGCGAGTAGAGTAGTGGAGCATCCCAACTACCCCAATATCAGAAAGATTGACGTTTCACGCTGGTGATGTGTCTCATTAAATAGATTCCATACCTTATATTGAGAACTGTATCACAGATATTACAAGACATAACTTTTACAATACTATGATGGGCCTATTCATTAAGCGATTTCTTGATAAACTTTCGCTTGAAAAATTGAATCTTGCAGATTTATTGAATTTTCGGCCGTCATCCAGAAACATTACTCACAAATGTATCTGAACCGGAAATATATGAAAAATAAGCAATAGGAGGGGGAACTGGTAAACAACTACCTTAATGATATTAAATAATGTTTATCAATCACAATCAAACAATCTGATGATGGATCTTCCACAAGAGGTAAGCCAATAACAATAGTTATTAATACATTTGTTTGTTTTATGATTTTTATCCTCATTGTTAATTGACCATTGATAAAATTAATTGAAATATGGGCCATTGCCTTTGGGTACATCATCTCAGAATCAGATACAAAAGTGTATAACACAGAGCTTTACCAAGACAAATACAGACTCATTTCAGACTAAGTTTTCAGATAAAATGGATTAATCTAAATATTTCAATGATATAGCCTATATCTGACGAATTCATACTGAGTTAGAAGTTGCCATGGCTTATTCGAGTCTCTAGCCAATTCACACTCAGTGGCCATAGAATATGGTAAGCCATGGCCACTTCTACTTATTTAATTAGCTGCAAAGAAGAACAACCCCAGAATCCTGGTGAGTGTCCTCTACATTGATATAGCATTGGCATGTATCACAGGTCCATTTTTGAACAATAATAGCCTTCCAGAAATAAGATACATAAATGAACATTTTACACTGTGGCTAGTCGATCTATGTGGATGCAGTCATTTATATGTAATGTATCGTGGGTACTCGCGTACATTATAGGGAATGGGATCAGTGCAAAAATATGACAGCAAATCGAGGTAAGTGATCCCAGAGTTTCTACTTAACATCGTGACTTGAAATCTTGCATACATATTCAATATACATAGTATGACAATGTGTGAAAGTTTCAGCTACCATATTCCTGTTATAGGGAAGATATTTGAAAAACATTTCGTAAACGTCAACATATATGTATAAAATGGATGCACCTATGTATCATTTGGATTCAGAACGGTAACAAATGGATGCTTTAATAAATTATACTTTTATCATGATGATTTATTTACTGATTGACAACTGGCCAGATTTTCTTTGTATCCATTGTTTGGATAAACATTCCTCATTCAGTAAAGTAATTAGCCACCCCATTAGAAGTAGTCTAAAGACACCCTCATGAAAAATTGAAAATACTATATATAAACCCATCAACTGGAAAATGCCATTACAGATGATAAAAAGGACCCACGGTCCTGTGCTCACGCAGTGTAGAACCTTCAGAGGAATGTATATCCTGATTTTCAAACAAAAGTATTGGTAAACATGAGATCAATAAAAGATGAGTCCTTTGTTGGTTCAGATATGATTTGTTGTAGTCAAAGGAAAAACTATGAATTTGACCTAGATTTTGACCTAGGCCTTTTAGTGTCCAAATTTTGAAGGAAAGTAGATTTTGAGGACGGCTTCTATTGTAGATTCTTATTAAGTTGGCTGCATCCAAGCTGTATCTAGTGTTGTGATGTTACAATTGATAATTTTCTCAAGCCCCATTGACTTAACATGGGATACCAAAAAAGCGAGAGATCTCAAAATTCCATAACTTCCGAACCGGAAGTCGGATCAAAATCTGGTTTGCAGATTCGGATTCCTTGGACAATTCTTCACATATTTCATAACTCATACATTGAATTCCAAGAACCTTTTTTTATTGTGACCTACTTTTCGGATGCCATATCTCAAAAACGGTAAAAGTGATCAAAACAACTTGCCTGTAGGGATTAGCTTTTTTTCAAGGAACATGATTAAAAAAGGAGCAAAAATATTAAAGGACGACTGAGAAAATTGAAAAAATGACAAAGTACTGGATTTGACTTAGTTCTTGTCCTTTGACCTAGATTAAACCTGATTAGACCTAGATCTGGACTTGGGCCTGAACTGGACCTTGACTTGGACCTGGACTGGTATTTTTTCAATCTTTTCTTCACTTCTCTTGACTTTCTATAAGGCTATCATCAGATCGATTTTTCTCGAAATTTAAAAATCAGCAATTTCTTGGAAACCGGCCGAACTTGGGAAATGGCAATGATAGGTCAAATAGACATTATGGATATGCATAAAATGAATGTGGAAATGACTCAATCCAGATAGCAGTTTTAATTTGTGCAGCCAATGTTGACAGACGGACGGACCAACGGACGGACAAACGGACGGACACCTGGTCGATCCCATAGGCTAAAAAACTATGACTTTATCGCTAATAATGTTCATTTGAAAAACGGGTCCATAACATGTAATGATGACAATGAAAATGTTGAAATTAGGTACGCCAATGAAGTGAATTCAGAGCAAAAGACCCATCGACCCACGGGAATACCCACAAATCAAGTTTCATAGCCTTGCCCAAGTCGGTCTCTTTTACTTATCTTGATTTCTATTATGACCGCCTTGTACCCAAGAGAAAGCCACATGCTTTACCAACCCAATGTTTTTGTCGGTAAAATTTGACAAATCAACTACATTGTCGGACTAGGTCTTCGTGCATTTCCATCGCGAATTCAGTTTTGATTTGAATCAACATTGAATTGCATGATTTCATTTAGACGAGTATTAATGACTGCTTACATTCAAATGTACATTTAATAACATAATATATTGTAACTCAAAAGAAACACTCGATCAGATCATTGAATTTCAAGTCCTAGACAGGTAGTTTGCTTTTTTTATGCAGGTCAACCTGATAACATTTGATTGGTCAATCAGCCTGAAGTCACACGTTGTACGTGTCCATGTCCATATTGTCAATCAATATGGTTTTGCGATACCCTTAGGTAGCCTAGGTATTATGGGAATCTCGGAACCGCTGAGTAACTTAGCATAATATCAGCGATGATGCATTGGATTGTACAAGGTGGTAATAATTCAAGATCAGATAAGTAAATAAATACCGACTTGGGCAAGGCTACAAGTTTCAGAGCCATTAACATTCCTTGAAAGTGACAATGAACAGCCAACAGATGGACCATCCGTAAATCTTGATGATTTTGTCAGCTCAGCTGAACGAGCCTCCAGATTCCTTGAAACAAATGACCATAATTCAAGAATAATATTATCTATTTACAATTTTTTGAAATCGTGGTAAGTGGAATCTTTCCAATTACCAGTATAGCATTATTATTGTTTAAATATTAAAAATACACACATTCAAAATGATTCAATTGAAACCTAGCCAGTCTGTTCAATGAATCCAATCAGAACGTCTATTAATCCACATGATACATCATAATTAAATTGCTTTTCTAAAGCGGATATTTCATAACATAACCCCAAAAATATTATAGAACGCATTGTATTTGTATTTTACTTCACACAGACATATTTGTGTATGTGAAATAATTATATTACTTGAATTTTTTATTCCCCATTACAAGGTAAACCTATGGCAAATTATGCATACCTTCTCACAGCTATGAGCGAGATGATAAAACTGGTCGAGTGAACTCGTTTGAGTTATCTATTCTCCGTAAAAATATCAGAGAATGTGTGTTTATAGCGTAGCTTTGGTTTTGTAAATATAGATTATTTAAACAGAAGTGCAAAATTCTTCCATTGAAAAGTACAGAGGCGGGTACTCACGAAACATTACATGTGCCTGACTGCATCCACATAGATCGACTAGCCACAGTGTTTTATGAAAACTTAGAACTACTTTTAATATTGACACCAGTGGCAAATGGGGAAAGATCAAAAACAAATCTAAATAAAAAACTCTAATATATATTCTAATATATGATTAAAATGTACTGAAACATCCATTGATACGATGAGCTTTCTTTACTTAATGTATTAATCTTGTCTGATTTTAAATTTCAGGTTGCTGAAATTAACATGAAAATGATTCCTGAGGAGCTATTATTGACAATTTATTGCAGCATAACCACCATCATTACAGTTGTAAAAGTCATAATCGAGGTATTCTGTTATTCCTGGATTAAACCTCTCTGAATCAAATCTGTTCCAGTAAGAACAGTGATAATCATCCGTAAGTAAATCCAGGGAGAAATCAGCATTATAATCACATTGCCCTATATGTCTTTCATCCCCTTGGCAATTCACATCAGTTATCCATGCATTTTGTGAATCCCCTGGAACAGCATACCCCGAAGCATTACCATATGGTTTTCCAAGTTGTCTACACACAACTTTTGCCTCTTCAACTCCCCAGTTTGTAGCACAGATTCTACGCCAATCTTCATTTACGAACATATGCAAACTTTGATCATCGTCTATACGCACCGGAATGGGTGTACAAAAGAGACTTGCCCTTTTGTTACCAGGACAGGTAACATTTTCACCATATTTGAAAGTACATTCTGCAAGATTTTTCTCATCACCTTTACACTGCACATCACTCATTTTTATGTCATCTCCTCCCTCAATACATTCATCATATAAGCCAAAAGTATTTAGTGCTGCATCGGCAGGATTAAAACCTATAAAAATCATTTGTTTTGCATAAAAAGGAGCACCCGGGCAGGGGAACAAGCTTTTGACATTTTCAAACTCTTTTTACAAGTTGTTGAAAAGTGTAGCCAACAGATCAACTAAAACGATTTGATGTTCATCAAATATCGAATACTAAGCGTAATTGGAAGTCAGTCCAAAGCAAACAAATAAGGTTAAAATACAAGGAAAATTGCCGAAAGAAGTAATTTCTTTGCAAAACAAAAATCACACTGATTGAAAAAAGCCTTAAAATCCCAAACGATTACTCCTTGGACTCTATGCATAAAAAAACAATGCCTAAATAACCGAATTTATGGATTTGCTTTTTTAATCGAACAGAATTAATAATTAATACTTCACCTGACTGCCTGCAGACCACTTGAGATTCTTTAATACCAAAGTTATTTCCACAAACAGTAGCAAAATTGACAAATGGATTGAAATATGATCCATCCTAAAATAAAGACATACAAAGAATCTTTAAAAGGCCTTATGTCAGACAGATCTTTGTGGAATTTCCAATGGGAATAAGGAACATGTATACTCAAATTTAGACTTACCCATCTTCTTCTTTCTTCTTGCTCAAATTCTTCACAAAATCGTACAAGGCCATGCCCCTTATAATATCCTCCGAGAGAAAGACATTTCACGAATGCATCAATTTCTAAAATGATCACAGATTTGTGCTTCATAATCATGGAGGCCCATGATGGTATTTGACCCAACACAAGCTATAACGAGATCAATTTCATAGACGAAATAGAAAAGACTAAAATACATATATTTGGTGTCCCACAGCATGTGGTTTCATATACTTACTTGGTTCATTTTCGAAACAGAAGACAGACACATGGCTGCATGATTTCACCTCTCTCAATCTACATAGTTGTAAGGTAGGAAAACGCCAGGGCTGAGGACAATCAAGTTCCACCGATACATCAGAGGTTCCCTTTCCAAACTGACTATATGGCACAGTAAATGCATTTCTTCCTTTTAAACCAGTGTTTTCACATGTTAAATATGCAAAAAGCTCCAATCTGTCTTTCCTGGTGTTCGAGGTACACAGATTTGCCCAATTTCCTTTGTAAAATACTTCAGGTCTTCCTGATAAAGAACTCCCATCAGCAAGTCGAGTTTTTATTATTCTTTTGTTTCCACAGGCTATAGCTATATAATTATTTGGTTCACAATTTTGACTCCCCAGTTTCCATTCCTCTTTATGACATTGAGATAGACGGGTTTCATTGCCACCACAAAGTATTTTACTAGAGATAACAAGTTTAGACCCAATGTATTCATCTGCCTCTCCATATGTTGCAAGTCCTGATTTGATTGTAACAGCCCTTGTAGGATCGTAGCCTAGTTCCCTACACACAACCTGTGATGTCTTATCACTCCACCCCTTGTCACACAGGTAGTACCATGCACCAAAATCATTTACCTTCAGGCTACCATAGTTTTCAACTTCATCATAAATTTCCCTTAATATCAACTTTACCCCCGGTTCATCAGTTATTACTGGAACTTTAAATACAAATTATATGTATTAAAGTACTCTCTTTAAATTTACTTCTTAAGTGTACAAAACACATTATGCAAAATACAAAAGAGGGTAAAAACATGCCCATATTGGGGTATGTTGGGTTGTTTGACAATGTTTAAATCAATGGACTGGGATAGCCAATACTCATAACATCAAAAATAGTTAGTACATATTCAAGATAGAAAATTTAGGCCTCCTAGACTTCCACTAAAGCGAAAATCAGTTCTGACCTCGCGAACCACGATTCTCACGTCGCGAACGTGAAATATTTAGTCGCGCATCACAATTTTCTCACTCCAGAACATATTTCTCCACTCGCGAACATTTTAAATATATATTTTCAATATTTCTAAACATTGAAAATAGTTACACAACTTCTTTACATACCCGGTTTGAATTTTAACTTGGCAATCAGCTTAGTCTCGAGATCCTTTATCAATGTGCTTCCTTCTTCAATGAGGTCTACAAATTTCTTTCTTATCCTAGATAGTTGTTTAAAGGCACTCCTTTTATTTGTTGCATTTAGCACAATTGAAAGAAAGTCTTTGTTTTTCAAATGTGAGTCATCACTGCCATCCAAAGATAACAAGTTAAATGTCATCTTCATAGCAAACATTTCACCTTCTGCTGTTCGGAATTTGAATGTTAAAGCTTTATGAAGAAGTCCAATTAAATACTGTATATCCTCAACTAACTCTTTTTCAAATGTGTTTTGGTCTAAGTATAGTTCAAGTTTTTCTTTGAACTTCAAGAGATGCCTTTTCAATACTTTGCTATGTGTTTGGTATTTCTTCAGTTGTTTGAAGATACCCATATTTTCTTTCATAGCCTTCCGAACAGTCTTTGCATCCGCCTTGGATATGTTGGACAATTCCGTTTCTTGAAATGTTTCAATCTGTGCAATGGCAGCTTCTACTTCTGAACTCATTTCCAGAAAGGAGCCTATGAATAAATTCTCGTATTCTATTGCAACAGTTCCCTGGTTTTTAGCTCCATCACTTGGTTGAATGTTTAAAAGATATAATAAACATGCCAATGCTGTAACTGGTACATTCCAGGCCATACATCCTGACAATGAAAATAAAAAAATGATGGATCATCATCATAATACCGATTGATAAATTTTATGAAAACACTACATGAAGTTGCTCTGATTTTGTTCAAAGGGTACTTGACATGTGGAACTATGGAGAACAATAACATGAATAATGGGTAATTATTATATCATTGCTATTGCCCTCCATAGAATGAATATTTGTTTAGTATTCATTTCGTCCTTATTACAAGTAAAATTCGTACTCACCTAGAACATACATGCTGAATATCAACCTTGTTCAGTTCAATCATGTGAGTAATGCTAACATATATCATCAAAAATAATTGAGTATTTGTACATTCCACCAACACACTCGGGGAAAGGCTAGATTAAATAAAGTAGTTGTTTTAGCATTTATCTTCAGGGAATGTTGATTTGGAGACTGGATCCAACTTTTTATTTACTATGACAGTATGACTACAGGAAAACTAGGAATTTTCTATGTCAGAAAAGCAATGATATTCAACAATTATTGAAGTCGGATTACAGGAATATGTATTGCTATTACTAAACAATTGATAACATGCATTGGCCTTAAATTCATAACTGAGCAAATTAGTGATAATTAAAATGAATGAACTGAAATATTGACACAATATTCACTTTGAACTACAATAGAAAGCATAAGAATAAAAGAATTATTGTTTTAATCAATCGATTGGATATACAATTAACTTTTTTTTACATATGACTGATTTTAAATTATGCATTACTTAGAAAATAGAACTATTCAAGTGTAAAATCAATAACAATATTTTACCATATAACCCCTTTATGATTTTAATTAAAGTAGTGTTTATTGTTTAAATTATTGCCATGTTTGTTATTAAAACAATAAAGCTAACTTTTAGCACGTGGTACTAACTTCGACCGTTAATTTCAGTTTTTGACCTACCAGATGTTTGACAATCAAGGATTGCGAGTGTCAAACTGCACCGTTTTTCTTAATTCAAACTTGTTCAATTCAAAGCAAAACAAAATTCCCTTTCTGTTGGTGTATTGCTTTATTGTAAAGACACCCTCGTTTTAGCAGCGTTTTGGTCCCCAGCTGTTCACACAGCTGAAGACCAAAATGCCGCTAGAAGTAGGGACTTTGTATAACAGAATAATGTACCAACAGAAAGGCATTTTTGCTTTGTTTTGAATAGAAGAAGTTTGAAGAAAAATGGTGCAGTATGAGATTTTCAAACATCTGGTGGGTCAAAAATTCAAATTAACGGTCGAAGTTAGTACCGCATACATTAGTCAATGTATAGACTCAACTAGAAAAACAGCAACCCCACGGAGAAACAAATCCCAAGTTTTGATAAACCGACCAATTTGAAAACATCTTCTTGAACGGAGTTCCATTGTCCCTTGAATCAAGTCCTTCTACTGCTACTAGATGTTTTTACAAAAGTTGGCCGCCATTTCAGATGTCATCTTGATAATTTCCAAATCCATCCACTGATGATATTTGAGTTATTAAAGATTGTTTTTTTTTACAAAAAATGGGAATTCAGCAAGCAGAGCTCTGTAGTTGGTGCTTGGAGGGGTCGATCTTTTCCGAACATCCCATTAATTTAGCTTAGGGTGTTGAAATGGCACGACCCTTATAATCTAATGTGTCATTAAATCATTTAAACCCAGTTACATGTGCAGACCTGCCAACATAAGACCAAACATTTGCAGTAGTTTCTTTTTTGAATTGCGGTATTTTTGCGGTAGATTTTTTCAAAATGCCGTGGTTTTTGTGGTATTTTTCGACAAAAATGCGTTTTACGGTAGATTTTGCTGGTTTTTGCGGTAGATTTTTGAAAATTATTTTCTGTTCTTTTTCGGAAGTTTTTGAAAAAATGCGGTAGTTTTTGCGGAAGATTTTGAAAAAATGCGGTAGATTAAAAAAATTGATTTTGCGTATATTTTGACACACCTCAATGAATAAATAATAGCATAAATGGAACTCTTTCATAAACAGACTAACAATTTGAACACTTCAGTGTTTTTATAACAACAGTAGAACCTGTGGTAGTTGAACACTGTGCACCACGATACTCCCGAGTGTGTCGACAGATTACACGCCAGCTTACTTACACCCCAGTCACATTTGTCGCACGGCGGCCGCAAGTCGACCGCAGATCAATTAAATCGGTGAATTTCTGCAGCGAGCGTAGAAAAACTACGCTCGCCTAGCGGCCTCCGTACGGCGTATGCAGATTTTCACAGGCCGCAGGAAAGGCGTAGAAATTATAACTCGGAGTTATAATTTTTGTTCATTTCTGAGGTCCCCGTAGAAATCAACTGGCTCAACAAGATTGAATCATTATTTGTCAATGTTTCACGATCACTTTTCATTTGATATTACATCCTAGCACTATGAATAACATTTATAAATTGTCCCGATGTAAATAAAATGAAAAAAGTATTATTTATCAACAGAAATTTAAAATCACCGTGCGGCTGCCGTGGGAAATGTGACTGCAAAAGTATGAGAGCGCAGAAATTCCACGGCGAGCGTAGAAATGTTACTGGCCGCAGAAATGATAGGCCGCAAGGTCGCCGTAGGAAATGTGACTGGGGTGTTAGTTACTCATACGCAATAACCACTGTCGCAGACCTGCCGACACCTATTTATTTTCGGGTTGGTAATGGAATACTACAAAGGCAATACGGGAAGACTTCAATTTTTCAGAATTTCCAAATACAATGAAATGATGACGGTAGATTTAACGGTAGTTTGAACAAGAATACTGTTAATTTCAGCAGAAATACGATAAATCTCCGAATACTTACGGTATATTTTACGGCCGTTCTTATAGAAAAAATCGAATTATAATAAAATATTTTACGGTAGATATCGGTAAAATTACTGTAGATTTTTTACGGTCGTTTTACGGTAGTTTGTCATTTTTTTACGGAAAACAAAAATTTTACGGTAGATTCCCGTAAAAATACGGTAGGTTGGCAGGTATGTGTATGCCATGCCCGTGACCAGTCTCCAGCATTATTGTTTTGAAAGTACATATCAATTTAGTTAGTTGGTTATTGTGAATTCACACATAGCTAGGCAAGGCATGTTCAATTCCAGCCAATCAGAACAGTGTTCACACAATGAACAGTGTGTGAAATATCAATGGGACATGCAAGGTCACAAGTTAAACAGTTGTAATAGTGATGAATGGACTTCTCACATTGGATTTGATGACTTGCCAACTTGACCCTTGCCAAAAATGTCATTGGAAATATGTTCTTTTAGTGACTCTGTTCCTTTTAGATGATTTTGGAGAAAATATTTTGCAATGTGTGAAAAGAATTAAGCCCAATACTCCATGTATTGTAGATGCTTCATTCCACTCAGGTATTGTTTCCTAAACTTTTTTTTTCAAAGATTTGGAAACAACACCTTCTTGGTATGATTCAGCAAACAATGCACTGAGTCCAGGGCTTAAATCCCCTGCATTATTTATATTGAATCATTTTCAATCATAGCATAAACAGATAAATATGTCCTAAAACTATTGATATCAACACTATTGATGCAGATAAAACAAAATGCGTGTTCTTCCAAAGTCGAGTCTCCCAATATATATAGTCCTCCCTATAGATCTGATTCTGCATTCCAATCTTCCTACTAAAGCAAAATGTTAGACTGCACAGGTTTACTGTATACATGAATATGTCCTGCTAATGACCTAATATCATGATTACCTAGCCTTGCCCAAGTCGGTATTTTTTTACTTATCTGATCTTGAATTATTACCGCCTTGTACAATCCAATACACCTGCGCTGATATTATGCAGAGTTATTCAACGGTTTCGAGATTTCCATAATACCTACGCTATCAGGGGTATCGCAAAACCTTATTAATTAACAGATATACGCGTGGACACGACGTGTGACTTCAGGCTGATTGATCAATCAAAACGTTATCAGGTTGACCTGCATAAGCAAAGCAATCTTCCCGATTTGAAATTAAATGATCTGATCGATGTTTCTTTAGAGTTACAATTATTATGTGATTAAATGTACGGAATGTAAAAGTCATTAATATAAATTAAATCATGCAATAGATTTAAAACTGATTTCGCGATGAAAATGCAAGACCGAGTCCAATGTAGCGAGTCATGTAGTCGATCAGTGATTGAATCTCAGCCTACATGTTCATTTGAACTCAGCGATCGTTTCAACGTTTATTGTTGAAATCTTCTCACCTCCGGTTACCGATCGATGCTCCGGCATCCACTAAACTCTGATTGATATTTATCTGATAAAATATTTGTATTTTCATGATGAATTCATGCAAGATTTGTTCGTGAAAAGTCCCGGCGAAAAGTAAAAAGTGTACTTGTTTTTGACCGTGCATAATAATGAGCTAACGCTGCAGGGCCGTCGTTGATTGGTCAAATTTTACCGACATAAACATTGAGTCGGTAAAGCACGTGGCTTTCTCTTTGGTACAAGGCGGTCATAATAGAAATCAAGATAGTAAAAGAGACCGACTTGGGCAAGGCTAATGATTACCATAAAAATGAATTTCTGTAAGTGTAAACTACTGTTAATTACAATCTAATTGATTTTTTAAATAAATAGATAAGTTATTTGTCAACCTTATGAATTAATCGGTGTGTTATTTGTCAACCTAATTAAGTATAGTGTGATAATGAAATATGTAAATAGATCAAGACCGTATATTAGTACGTCATCTTTACTTGCCATTCAAGATTTAACAATACACGATTTCTTTGTACTTGATTTTACACAAATAGAACACACCCAAAAAATAAATATTGAGACACTGAAAGGACACTAGAATAGTACCTCATAATTTCCATGGGCTCTTCGGTACTGCTTTACAGTATTCTTAACTTGCTAAAAATTGATTAAAATATCATACTAGTATTAATTTGCTTACTTGACTAACCTTAACATTCACCTCCACAGAAACAGTAACCACATATTGCATTTTCATTAAACATGTATTTCCATGCTTCATTTCTATTACTTTAATTTCAACAGGAGTTAAATATTCATGTTGATGTATTTACCATATAATTATTTTTGATGATTTATCAGAGTCCTGATTTAATATGAGTAAAATCTGCATCATCTTCTATGAAGTATAAATAAAGCCATCACACATAGCGAGCTGGTATTATCGTTATAGATCAGTTTAGATCCACACATGTTGTTACTCCTGAAATACAAGTTTGCACAATATACAATCAGCAATAGCCAGATTGACACTTTATGATCTGCAAATATTTATACAGGGTATAAAATAAATCCTGTCCCCCCCCCCTGCTACAGCTAAATCATGTTATTGGCTTTGGCTAGATATCACTATCATACAATATCTACTTTGTGATGAATCATTCTAGATTTTTACTTGGGACAATATTCGCATATTATTCAGTACAATCGTTCATAGCTTAAATTAAATAAAGATATTCTAATGGAATGACACTGATTTTTAGGCGTTAATGTTTTACCCCATTTTTCACACAGGCTTTTCCATACATTCTTGCCATTTTGTTCCCTTCTTTGTAACTGATGGAGACAGGTTTCAAACCATTCTGTATTCACATCCTTTCTTTGCATCAGGCCCAGATTGAAGCCAAATGAGCAGTCAATAGAGTCCCCAATAGCCTTAAAATCTTCTGTTCCTTCTCCCCCTTCTGGTAACATCGCAGCATCGATCTAAAGAGGGAGGAAGAGGGCATTAGAAAACAACCCTCTACAAAACCAAGTATTGTTGTTGTTTTTATAACTGGTATTTAAACTATAAGCTTACAGTCCCAGCACTCAGCTGATCCATTACATCAATCCATCCTCTGGTTATAGGAATTTCTTAAGCAGTAAAACTATTTCCACCGATTCCACTTGCTGAGTAACAAAATTTGTCCATGTACCAATATTTTCGGAAGCCTGTATGTTAAATATGAATAAATGCAAAATATTAGAATTTTATTGAGGGTTTATAAGTATGGATACACAGTTCTGAGTTCTAATTATTGAAGGTTATTATGGATATTATGAAGTGATCATTCAATTCATCAGTCCATCCATCAAGTCATAAGGATATCAAGAGTATAAAGCCATATCATAGAAGATTCTACATATAATTAACTGCAGTTAGCTTCATTCAAGATGGTTGCCAAAACTCTTTCGTTTTCGACAAACCCCTTTCAGCTAAACTAAGCTGAATCTGGATTCCAAAAGTTTTGCCATGCAAACTAATAAAACTATGATTGTAAAAAAACACAAATAAATACTCTAACGAGCGTGATATGGGAGAATTTTAAAGAAAACAGCTTATCTCAGAATGACTCTAGCTGAAGTTATCATCATCAACTTCAGTTAGAGTCATTCTAAGTAAAGCTGTTTTCTTTCAAATTCTCTAATTTCACAGTTGTGCAGTTAGAGTCATCCAACTGTGGTTTAAAAATTGAAGTAAAAGTTTATTTCATTTATAAGATACTTTTTTTTAAATCAACCAAACTTTCCTTTGTACAATTACAATATTGAGAGACCTAAACACGTTGTGTATATGTCCTTTTGTGCCAATGAGGTTCAGATAGATATTTTAATTCATTCATTTTTTGATGACTGGTTTAAGAGAAAAATGTGTTCATTTGGTTTGCCATTTGGATACCAATCCTTTACTAAAACCGCAAGGTTTATAGATGACCTATGCAGCGTCGTGGTATATACAGTTGAAAACTAGGCTGCGGCTCGAGACTGCAGGAAACGATGAAATACGCCCTAATATTTTGAATCATGTGATCGGTTCTTATCCAATGAGAAAGCGAGAAACATTTCAATGATATAATACATTCAAATATTGATTCATCGAGCAGTTTGTATTGTATTATTACAGGTAACAGTATGAGGCCAGGGTAGCCTAAGTGTGTTAGTTCAAACTTTATACGATGATGCCTGAGGGATTTTTTCAAGATTGCTACTGAATTCAAAATTGTAATCCTCTGACAACTTAAATACTGTATGTCAATAGTGAGTTTGAATAAGCCGAGTTGTAAATCAGCAAATCAATGGTGGAGTGATTAACAAGTTATATATATTTCATTTGTTAAATAAGAATACCTATCGTTTTTTATGCTAGCTGCTCCACTGTCTTTATCCCAGAGCCTTTCTTCACATACACTAGGGCCCTAGAAGCTTCTAGTACTGCCCCTGAGAATTTATATGTGTTTCTCCTAGGACCAGTACTTGCGAAGCCAATACAAGCATCATAGTGCAGATTATCTAAACCTTAAACAGAATGAATGAAAAGTGAGCAATAGACGAGATGCAAGTAGAAATGATCTTGATTTATGTCTTAAAATTCAGTCAAATAAAGTCAAATCAAATCTACATGATTGTAAAATTACATCTACAAAAGTGGTTTCAAAAATTGATAAATTTCTTTGAAAATGTAGCTTTTAGGTTGGGTAGATTCCCCATAGACCCAATGTCATGAAATCACAAAAAGTTATATATTTTACGGATATATTTTCATTTGCAAACCTATCAAAGACATTAGATTCAAGATAAATTGGTGAAGTTAATAAGGATTTAAAGTGCAAAAATAGGGGGAATATTCTCTAAAATAATGAATAATAAAAATGGCAACCATAAAAATATAAGAAAAGTTTACATTATTGTAAAAATCTTTAGTTTTCCAGGAAAGAAGAAATGATATGAGCCTAAAATATTTTAAAATTGAAACAATTTTTTGTTTAGCTTGCATGCTTTATCTATTTATCTCTTTAATGATGTGGCTCATAATTTTGAAAGGATCAGTAGCGATATGGTGAAGTGAATTCAACATTGTTTTTTTCCTCTTAATCAATTATTGAAAACATTCTGTAAGAAACATGATCCTTTACGTAACAGTCAATGATTGACAACAATTCAATTTGAAAATAAACGTTTCTGATTTCTAAATCTAAGTCAATTTGACCTTGGGAAAGTCATTGAAGGTCAAATCTCTCAAATCTTAAATCAGATTCTGAGAACCTTTAGATGATTTTGAAAAACTTGAAGTCAGTCTAAACAGTATTTGTTAAGTTATTGGAAGTTGTAAGAATTTGTTACAGACACCAACCACTAGCAACCACTAGCAACCAACCATCACCCGCCATCACAAAAAAACTGAGAACATAACAATAATGTCACCAATTTTTGGTGTTGCCATGAAAATCAAAATATATAAAAATTAAAGAATAGCTTTTATTCCATTGACAAGATACTTTTTTTAAATGAGCCAGACAATCCTTTGTATAACTACAATGTTTAGAGACATAAAAATTTTGTGTATACAGTATGTCATTTTGTTCCAATAAGGTCCGGACAGGTGTTTCATTTCATTCTGAATGTATGGTATCAAGAACAAAAGAAGTGCCTGATGTGTTTTCTTGAAACTTGTTACCATTCAAAAGATGACCATTCAATTTACCAAAAGGTATCAACATTTTTTCTAATTTTCATGTAAATATTAATGGTTTATAATTGGTTATAGCAACCATATCAAGACAGCAAAAGACTTTTTACAAGTTCAACAGATTAAAATAACATACCTTCACCCATCGTATTAACTGGGTCATAGCAGCGGTTAATGTGCTCTGCAATAAACACAGAGCCACATTTCCTGCCACAAATGCCACACACTCCTTTGATAACATCATGCAGGAATCCTATGGCCTCTCCTGTTTTATTGTCTCTGTGGAAAATATTGGAAGTTATAGAAATGTTTACTTCAGAATATAAATGATATTATTTACAGATGTGGTATATTTAAACTTGTATGTTTAATGGTACTTACTTGCTGTACTAAATGACAATCATGTATGTATGTGTGTATGTATAATGGCAATAATTCCATGTACTTACTGGTATGTATATGGCTCCCATGCTCCTTCAATGCCAAACAGAAATGTCTTGCTGAAATACAGCAGTTTTTTTCACATTAAGTATACATATCCAAAAAGAGTCTTGACAAAAATGAACCAGTCCATACATTAGATCGAGCTTTTGCACACTCCTAAGATCCAACTCAACATTACTGATAACTTGACAAACCATGAAAGTACAGAATAAATATGAAATAGGTACCAACCTTAAGATAGCTTCATAACAGTTGCTGCCTCCATTTGCTGGAATACAGAATCTTTCTTTTTTGCTTTTTTCTGTATCAACACAACAGAATTCATCAGCTTTACATCCTGGGTTGCATGGTTTGGAAGCATCTATATAACGGATCTCCCTAAACAGAACAATCAATAGACTTAGACATATACCTTTTTACATACATCCTCCACTTGTTAGTCTTAAAATGCTCTGGATATCCCATCATAAAATACCTTCTTCCATTAACTTTCAGATTAAATATTGAAAATATTATCCTTATGTCAGTATATAATCGAATACTTAAAATGTTTCATTACAAGTACAATGTTACTTGTAATTATTGACTTTCTAACTTAAAATCATCATACCTCTAAGTGTCTCTCATCAATGTCTACTTGAAATGCTTGGCCTATTTCTATCATTTAATTGTCACTTAATGAAATTGTCCTACATTGTAATTCATGATCAGTAATTTTTATTTGAACCTTGATTTATGCTATTTGTTTCTCATCGATAAAAACTCATTAATTGTGGGCATCATTAATCTTACACCTTAATTGGTCTAATTGATTACTTAGTACATGTATATGAATTAATTTGAATATCGCTATTAAACAAAAAAATGTTAGTGCATTAATGACAAGAAAAAATGTATTCAAGTTCATCCCAGTGGGTGGTTGGAGGTAAAAACCGATCACTGGACATCTCAATTTTGCATACACTTCCTTCCAAAAAATTGAATGTCTAACTTTTTTTGCACACTAAACCTTTATTGGTGAATTTTCTTTGTAAGCATTCGAGTCAAAATGCTTCAAAGTAATTTTCAAAATAATTTTTGTCTCTTAAGTTATTTCAATGGGAGAAGTTTTGTAAAATCAACATCGGAAACTATTGACATGATGGATGACCTCAATAAGCTAAACTTCAGGGTGTCCAATAAATAAGGTGAAAGATATTGTAACTTTCTTAATATTGCACCAATCTTGATGAAATTTTTAGAGTTAGTAGCCCAAACCTTTTTACCTTTATTCTGTGAATTTAAAGCGTCTTCTATTTGATTGGTCAGAGTTGTGGTTGCTATAGCAACAGAAACAACAAAAAGGCGGGGCAAGTTTGTTTACGTCACAACTTTCCAAAACATATCTATTCTTTCTGATAGCTTTATTCATACTCCCAGGTCTATTACTACCACAAATACAATATAAAAACAGTCCTAAAGTCCAATTGTTATGAAAATAAGCTATCTCTAGTTTAAACTTACTTTATTAAGCCCTCTGCATCAAAGACTCCAGATTGTGTCAATTGCGTTATGTAAAGCACTCCAAAAAGATATAGTGCAATAGAGGTTGTCATGGTGCCTTGAAAGAAAATGATCTAACAATGAAAGTAAGCAGACAGCATGTCCAGTATATTTCAGACCAAACACCGTATAGGTGGTAATTCTACCAATCATTTAATTTGCCTATTGCCTAATTTTTGCCATGTTTGGAAAATTAAATGTTGAAAATATTATCTTTATGTCAGTATATAACCGAATACTTAAAATGTTTCATTACAAGTACAATGTTACTTGTAATTATTGACTTTCTAACTTAAAATCATCATACCTCTAAGTGTCTCTCATCAATGTCTTATAAGAAATGAAAACTTGAAATGTTTGGCCTATTGCTATCATTTAATTGTCACTTAATGAAATTGTCTTAATTCATGATCAGTCATTTTTTATTTGAACCTTGATTTATGCTATTTGTTTCTCATCGATAAAAACTCATTAATTGTGGGCATCATTAATCTTACATCTTAATTGGTCTCATTGATTACCTAAGTACCTGTATATGAATTAATTTGAATATCGCTATTAAACAAAAAAATGTAATGACCAGAAAAAACATATTCAAGTTCATCGAGCATTTCAACAGACCCCCCACAAGGCCAATTTTTGGAATATTTAAGTTGTGATAACATCCAGAAGCTAATACTCGGATTTTACACACAAATATTGGGTGAAGGGACAAACGCAGGGTATATAGTAGAGACCGACCCCTCCTACCAGTGGGTGGTCGGAGGTAAAAAAGGTGAATTGATGGGTGGTGTGGACCGTAATACCATGCTAATAGAAATGAACCCTAAAAAAATGGAACAGGATGTTTTAGTTGCACGTACACTTCTGAATCCCACTTGTGGTACCATTCCTGTCCTTGTTTCCAACTTAACGCCTAGTTCAGTCATTTTACACATAAACACCCTGATCGCTCACAGTAGGCTTTTGGAAGATGATGAGGTGCCTGATCCATCGCCATCGTTCCCTTTCGATCATTCACCGGAACATCATAAAATTTATGAGACGGGTCTAATGATATATCTTCTGAAACAAATGAACCAATTCCAGATCATCTCAAAGATCTTTGTCAGAGAAGCACTGAATCATTGAACTTACATGAATCAGAAAAGGTTAAACAATTTATCATGTCTAATCAAGACCTTTTTGCTAACAAGAAAATCAAGTGAAAATGACACTAGAAAAATACGAAGGCCATAATGCTATTTTGACAAAACTGATCAACTTTTTATGGAAATACCACAGAGAAAGACAACTAGACATTTAAAATCGCCACGGGGGCGATTTCGTAGAATGCCGTTCCTCGACGCAGCAGCAAATTCGGTGCACAATTGACCTTTTTCAAGGTCATGCAGAGGTCGAATTCCAAAACCGAAAGCATATTTGATATCATATTTTGCCATATTTTTGAAATTTTGGCACTCAATTTAAAAACCCGTACCCTTATCCTCCCAGACGCGCTTTAAAGCGCTGTCGCGTGCCCCCTATATAGATTAGGAAAACATATTTAGAATCAGGGACATCCATACTTCATACTTGCAAAGAATTGGAATGAAAATCACCCAAATTATAAACCCTAGAGATATGTTAAATGGGAAGAGTAAGGCATGCAAAAAATAACTACAGTGGCTCCTTGAACAGGTAAAACAAGAAATAAGTTTTACGTCATTTTACGGTGAAGGTCAAAGGTCAAGGTCAAAATGTTGACCTAATTTACTCTAGTTTAGTACAGTGTAATACAATGGTACCAATTTCGAATCAATTTGAGCAGTTTTAGCAATTTAACCTTTTTGACCTTTTCAAGGTCACCCGGAGGTCAAATTCCAAAACCACAAGCATATTTAGAATCAGGGACATTTATACTTCATACTTGCAAAGAATTGGAATGAAAATCCTAGTTTTCAACTTTGAGGTCATTTGAAGGTCAATGTCAAAGGTCAAGGTCAAAATGGTGACCTAATTTACTCTATCCGAGTACAGTGTAATACAATGGTACCAATTTGGAATCAATTTGAGCGATTTTGATTTTTGAACTTGTTGACCTTTTCAAGGTCACTCAGAGGTCGGATTCCAAAACCGAAAGCATATTTGGAATCAGGGGCTTCTATTCTTTATATCTGCTCAGAATTGGGATCGGATACACAGTTTTCAAATTTTGCCCCACTGGGGTGCCCCAAATTTGAAAAATTTTAAAACCCGGAATATATGTGAATTGCCAATTGTGAGGGATGGCATATGCAAATTTTGGGTAAAAAATAAAAATGGTTACTCCTTGTACGTGCAAAAATGTAAAAATTTGCGATTTGACCTTGGCTAATTAGGGAGGGGCTAATTAAAAAAATGAAGGCATTTCCCTGTAGCCCAGGAACATGTCAAGGTTGATGGTATATGCTAATTAGCTGACATGTCGGTGTGTGCGGAGAAATCTTGCGTGGAATAATAAAAACTAGACATTTAAAATCACCACGGGGGCGATTTCGTAGAATGCCGTTCCTCGCCGCAGCAGCAAATTCGGTGCACAATTGACCTTTTTCAAGGTCACGCAGAGGTCGAATTCCAAAACCGAAAGCATATTTGATATCATGTTTTGCCATATTTTTGAAATTTTGGCACTCAATTTAAAAACCCGTACCCTTATCCTCCCAGACGCGTTTTAAAGCGCTGTCGCGTGCCCCCTATATAGATTAGGAAAACAAAGTGTTAAACTTGTTATTTCTTGATACCATTTAGGCAGTCATAATATACAGTAATCTGCTCTATATGGGCTTATTAGTCTTTTGCAGATATTATTGACATAGACATAGATAATAGCAAACCGGAAGTGTACTTTAATCGAAGAAAATTAGTTTTTATTGCAATTAAAGCTGTTTTATCACCACAAATATCACCAAAAATGGCGATTTGGAAGAATCTTTACTTTATTTGGAGCAGTCGAAGTACCCCATATGGTGCAGATAGTGATGAAATAAGGTGAAATATAAGTACGTACAAAAATGTAAAATTAAAGATTTGACCTTGGCTCATTAAGGTGGAGCCAATTAAAAAATGAAGACATTTCCCTGTAGCCCAGGTAAATGTCAAGGTTGATGGTACATGCTAATAAGCGGACACATTGCTGTGATATTTGATATCAGGGGCTTTTATTCTTTATTTTTGGTAAGAATTATGATGAAATTCATAGTTTTTCAAATTTTGCCCCACTGGGGTGCCCAACCCAATCCCAATTAAAAAACCCGGAATATATGTTAAATGAGAAGAATGAGGCATGCCATGTACAAAATTTGGGCAAAACATATCTATAGTGGCTCCTTGTACATGAAAAACGAGAAATATGTCTTACGTCGTTTTACGTTGAAGGTCAAAGGTCAAGGTCAAAATGTTGACCTAATTTACTATAGTTAAGTACAGTGTAATACAATGGTACCAATTTCGAATCAATTTGAGCAATTTTAGCAATTTAACCTTTTTGACCTTTTCAAGGTCACCCGGAGGTCAAATTCCAAAACCACAAGCATATTTAGAATCAGGGACATCCATACTTCATACTTGCAAAGAATTGGAATGAAAATCACCCAAATTATAAACCCTAGAGATATGTTAAATGGGAAGAGTAAGGCATGCAAAAAATAACTACAGTGGCTCCTTGAACAGGTAAAACAAGAAATAAATTTTACGTCATTTTACGGTGAAGGTCAAAGGTCAAGGTCAAAATGTTGACCTAATTTACTCTAGTTTAGTACAGTGTAAACAATGGTACCAATTTCGAATCAATTTGAGCAATTTAACCTTTTTGACCTTTTCAAGGTCAATTCCAAAACCACAAGCATATTTAGAATCAGGGACATCCATACTTCATACTTGCAAAGAATTGGAATGAAAATCCTAGTTTTCAACTTTGAGGTCATTTGAAGGTCAATGTCAAAGGTCAAGGTCAAAATGGTGACCTAATTTACTCTATCCGAGTACAGTGTAATACAATGGTACCAATTTGAGCGATTTTGATTTTTGAACTTGTTGACCTTTTCAAGGTCACTCAGAGGTCGGATTCCAAAACCGAAAGCATATTTGGAATCAGGGGCTTCTATTCTTTATATCTGCTCAGAATTGGGATCGGATACACAGTTTTCAAATTTTGCCCCACTGGGGTGCCCCATTTTTCAAATTTGGGGCACCCAATTTTAAAACCCGGAATATATGTGAAATGGCAATTGTGAGGGATGGCATATGCAAATTTTGGGTAAAAAATAAAAATGGTTACTCCTTGTACGTGCAAAAATGTAAAAATTTGCGATTTGACCTTGGCTAATTAGGGAGGGGCTAATTAAAAAAATGAAGGCATTTCCCTGTAGCCCAGGAACATGTCAAGGTTGATGGTATATGCTAATTAGCTGACATGTCGGTGTGTGCGGAGAAATCTTGCGTGGAATAATAACTAGACATTTAAAATCGCCACGGGGGCGATTTCGTAGAATGCCGTTCCTCGCCGCAAGGTCACCCGGAGGTCAAATTCCTAAACCACAAGCATTTTTAGAATCAGGGACATCCATACTTCATACTTGCAAAGAATTGAAATGAAAATCCTAGTTTTCAACTTTGAGGTCATTTGAAGGTCAATGTCAAAGGTCAAGGTCAAAATGGTGACCTAATTTACTCTATCCGAGTACAGTGTAATACAATGGTACCAATTTGGAATCAATTTGAGCGATTTTGATTTTTGAACTTGTTGACCTTTTCAAGGTCACTCAGAGGTCGGATTCCAAAACCGAAAGCATATTTAGAATCAGGGGCTTCTATTCTTTATATCTGCTCAGAATTGGGATCGGATACACAGTTTTCAAATTTTGCCCCACTGGGGTGCCCCATTTTTCAAATTTGGGGCACCCAATTTTAAAACCGGGAATATATGTGAAATGGCAATTGTGAGGGATGGCATATGCAAATTTTGGGTAAAAAATAAAAATGGTTACTCCTTGTACGTGCAAAAATGTAAAAATTTGCGATTTGACCTTGGCTAATTAGGGAGGGGCTAATTAAAAAAATGAAGGCATTTCCCTGTAGCCCAGGAACATGTCAAGGTTGATGGTATATGCTAATTAGCTGACATGTCGGTGTGTGCGGAGAAATCTTGCGTGGAATAATAATAACTAGACATTTAAAATCGCCACGGGGGCGATTTCGTAGAATGCCGTTCCTCGCCGCAGCAGCAAATTCGGTGCACAATTGACCTTTTTCAAGGTCACGCAGAGGTCGAATTCCAAAACCACAAGCATATTTAGAATCAGGGACATCCATACTTCATACTTGCAAAGAATTGGAATGAAAATCACCCAAATTATAAACCCTAGAGTTATGTTAAATGGGATGAGTAAGGCATGCAAAAAATAACTACAGTGGCTCCTTGAACAGGTAAAACAAGAAATAAGTTTTACGTCATTTTACGGTGAAGGTCAAAGGTCAAGGTCAAAATGTTGACCTAATTTACTCTAGTTTAGTACAGTGTAATACAATGGTACCAATTTCGAATCAATTTGAGCAATTTTAGCAATTTAACCTTTTTGACCTTTTCAAGGTCACCCGGAGGTCAAATTCCAAAACCACAAGCATATTTAGAATCAGGGACATCCATACTTCATACTTGCAAAGAATTGAAATGAAAATCCTAGTTTTCAACTTTGAGGTCATTTGAAGGTCAATGTCAAAGGTCAAGGTCAAAATGGTGACCTAATTTACTCTATCCGAGTACAGTGTAATACAATGGTACCAATTTGGAATCAATTTGAGCGATTTTGATTTTTGAACTTGTTGACCTTTTCAAGGTCACTCAGAGGTCGGATTCCAAAACCGAAAGCATATTTAGAATCAGGGGCTTCTATTCTTTATATCTGCTCAGAATTGGGATCGGATACACAGTTTTCAAATTTTGCCCCACTGGGGTGCCCCATTTTTCAAATTTGGGGCACCCAATTTTAAAACCGGGAATATATGTGAAATGGCAATTGTGAGGGATGGCATATGCAAATTTTGGGTAAAAAATAAAAATGGTTACTCCTTGTACGTGCAAAAATGTAAAAATTTGCGATTTGACCTTGGCTAATTAGGGAGGGGCTAATTAAAAAAATGAAGGCATTTCCCTGTAGCCCAGGAACATGTCAAGGTTGATGGTATATGCTAATTAGCTGACATGTCGGTGTGTGCAGAGAAATCTTGCGTGGAATAATAATAATAACTAGACTTTCGAAATTGAACGAAGTTCAATTTCAGACTCCAGATCTAGACTTTTTTAAGCCCAGTCATCTAAAATAAGCCGAGTCATCCAGAATAAGCTGAGTCATCCAGAATAAGATGGATGGATAAAATAGGAAGATAGGATAGGATAGAATGGGAAGGAACGATAGGATAGAATAAGAAAGAAGGATAGAACAGAATAGGAAGAAAGGATATGATAGGAGAGGATAGGAAGGATAGGAAGGAAAGGATAGGAAGGATAGGAAGGAAAGGATAGGAAGGATAGGAAGGAAAGGATAGGAAGGAAAGGATACGAAGGAAGGATAGATAGGAAGGAAAGGATAGGATAGGATCAGATAGGAAGGATGGATGAATTTTTCAATATTTTCTTCTCTACTCTTGACTTTCTATCAGGATACCATCAGATCGCTTTTCCGAAATTTCAAAACGCCATAACTTCCGGACCGGAAGTCGGATCCAAATTTGATTTAATGATTCGGATTCCTGACAAAATTCTACCCCTAATTCATAACTCATACGTTAAATTTGGCGAATTTTTATTTTGACCTACTTTTTGGACACACCATAACTTCGGAACCGGAAGTCGGATCGAAATTTTGTTTGCAGATTCGGATTCCTGACAAAATTCTACCCCTAATTCATAACTCATACTTTAAATTTGGAAATTTTTTATTTTGACCTACTTTTCGGACACGCCATAACTTCCAGACCGGAAGTCAGATCGAAATTTGATTTGCAGATTCGGATTCCTGACAAAATTCTACTCCTAATTCATAACTCATACGTTAAATTTGGAGAACTTTTTATTTTGACCTACTTTTCGGACACCATATCTCAAAAGTGGGTCAAAAAACTTTCTGACGGCAAAAGGCTAACACTATTAGCACACTCTTGGCTACATGTATACACAATTTCGAAGAATATAATTGAAGTGTAGTGTCAGAATCGCAAAAATAAGGAAAACCTTTGAATTTGACCTAGATTTTGACCTAGGAATTTTGGTGTCCAAATTCTGAAGCTAGATGGCTTTTGAGGTCCCCTTCTTTTGAAAGCTTTCATTAAATTAAGCTGAACTCAGTCTATATTTCGTATTTTTCACTTCAAAAAAATCTTTTTTCCCATTGACTTAACATGGGCACAAAATTTAGCGATTTTTGAGTTTTCAAAACGCCATAACTTCTGAACCAGAAGTCGGATCGAAATTTGGTTTGTAGATTCGGATTCCTGACAAAATTCTACCCCTAATTCATAACTCATACATTGAATTTGGAGCACGTTTTGGTGTGACCTACTTTCTGGACGCCATATCTCAAAATCGGTTTGAGATATCAAAAAACTAAATCGACCCTAGCTTTCCTACTTTTTTATGAGGAACACAATGAAAAAAACCTGGATCTAAAATATTGAAGGACGACTGAGAAAATTGAAAAAAGTGACAAAGTACTGGATTTGACCTAGTTCTTGACCTTTGACCTAGATAAAAATTTGACCCAATTTCCGAGAAACTAGATACTGAACCTAAATATACCATATACAGGACTTGACTCAATGTCTTCTAGTTATTGAGAAAACGTATAGAGAAAAATAATAATAATAATAATAACTAGACTTTGGAAATTGAACGAAGTTCAATTTCAGACTCCAGATCTAGACTTTTTTAAGCCCAGTCATCTAAAATAAGCCGAGTCATCCAGAATAAGCTGAGTCATCCAGAATAAGATGGATGGATAAAATAGGAAGGTAGGATAGGATAGAATGGGAAGGAACGATAGGATAGAATAAGAAAGAAGGATAGGATAGAACAGAATAGGAAGAAAGGATATGATAGGAAGGAAAGGATAGGATCAGATAGGAAGGATTGATGGATGAATTTTTCAATATTATCTTCTCTACTCTTGACTTTCTATCAGGATACCATCAGATCAATTTTCCAAAATTTCAAAACGCCATAACTTCCGAACCGGAAGTCGGATCGAAATTTGATTTGAAGATTTTGATTCCTGACAAAATTCTACTCCTAATTCATAACTCATACGTTAAATTTGGAAACTTTTTATTTTGACCTACTTTTCGGACACGCCATAACTTCCAAACCGGAAGTCAGATCTAAATTTGGTTTGCAGATTCGGATTCCTGACAAAATTCTACTCCTAATTCATAACTCATACGTTAAATTTGAAGAACTTTTTATTTTGACCTACTTTTCGGACACCATATCTCAAAAGTGGGTCAAAATACTTTCTGACGGCAAAAGGCTAACACTATTAGCACACTCTTGGCTACATGTATAAGCAATTTCGAAGAATATAATTGAAGTGTAGTGTCAGAATCGCAAAAATAAGGAAAACCTTTGAATTTGACCTAGATTTTGACCTAGGAATTTTGGTGTCCAAATTCTGAAGCTAGATGGCTTTTGAGGTCCCCTTCTTTTGAAAGCTTTCATTAAATTAAGCTGAACTCAGTCTATATTTCGTATTTTTCACTTCAAAAAAATCTTTTTTCCCATTGAATTAACATGGGCACAAAATTTAGCGATTTTTGAGTTTTCAAAACGCCATAACTTCCGAACCAGAAGTCGGATCGAAATTTGGTTTGCAGATTCGGATTCCTGACAAAATTCTACACCTAATTCATAACTCATACATTGAATTTGGAGCACGTTTTGGTGTGACCTACTTTCTGGACGCCATACTTCAAAATCGGTAAGAGTAATCAAAAAACGATTTGCCTTACGGAATTAGCTTTGTTTCCAAGGAACATGATGAAAAAAAGACCAAGAAAAAACATTGAAGAACGACTGAGAAAATTGGTAAAATGATGAAAATACAAGATTTGACCTAGTTCTTGACCTTTGACCTGTATAAAAAATCGACCCAATTTCCGAGAAACTAGATACTGGACCTAAATTGACTGTATACAGGACTTGACTCAATGTCTTCTAGTTATTGAGAAAACGTGTAGAGAAAAATAATAATAACTAGACTTTGGAAATTGAACGAAGTTCAATTTCAGACTCCAGATTTAGACCATTTTTAGCCGAGTCATCCAGAATAAGCTGAGTCATCCAGAAAAAGATGGATGAAAAAAATAGGAAGGTAGGATAGGAGAAAATAGGAAGGAACGATAGGATAGAATAAAAAGAAGGATAGGATAGAATAGAATAGGAAGAAAGGATATGATAGGATAGGAAGGAAAAGATATGAAGGAAGGATAGATAGGAAGGATAGGATAGGATAGAATAGGATCAGATAGGAAGGATGGATGAATTTTTCAATATTTTCTTCTCTACTCTTGACTTTCTATCAGGTTACCATCAGATCGATTTTCCGAAATTTCAAAACGCCATAACTTCCGAACCGGAAGTCGGATCGAAATTTAATTTAAAGATTCGGATTCCTGACAAAATTCTACCCCTAATTCATAACTCATATGTTAAATTTGGCGAATTTTTATTTTGACCTACTTTTTGGACACTCCATAACTTCGGAACCGGAAGTCAGATTGAAATTTGGTTTGCAGATTCGGATTTCTGAGAAAATTCTTTCATTAATTCATAACTCAAACGTTAAATTTGGAGAACTTTTTATTTTGACCTACTTTTCGGACACCATATCTCAAAAGTGGGTCAAAATACTTTCTGACGGCAAAAGGCTAACACTATTAACACACTCTTGGCTACATATATACACAATTTCGAGGAATATAATTAAAGTGTAGTGTCAGAATCACAAAAATAAGGAAAACCTTTGGATTTGACCTAGATTTTGACCTAGGTATTTTGGTGTCAAAATTTTGAAGCTAGATGGCTTTTGAGGTCCCCTTCTTTTAAAAGCTTTCATTAAATTAAGCTAAACTCAGTCTATATTTCGTATTTTTCACTTCAAAAAAATCTTTTTTCCCATTGACTTAACATGGGCACCAAATTTAGCGATTTTTGAGCTTTCAAAACGCCATAACTTCCGAACCGGAAGTCCAATTCGAATTTGGTTTTCAGATTCGGAATCCTGAGAAAATTTCCTATAAGACTAATATCCTGGACATTTGATCCGGAGAACTTTTTTTTGGACCTCGTTTTCAGACACTGATATCTCGAAATCGGTTTGAGATATCAAAAAACTAAATCGACCCTAGCTTTCCTACTTTTTTATAAGGAACACAATGAAAAAAAACCGGATCGAAAATATTGAAGGACGACCGAGAAAACTGAAAAAAGTGACAAAGTACTGGATTTGACCTAGTTCTTGACCTTTGACCTAGATAAAAATTTGACCCAATTTCCGAGAAACTAGATACTGGACCTAAATTGAGGATATACAGGACTTGACTCAATGTCTTCTAGTTATTGAGAAAACGAGTAGAGAAAAATAATAATAATAATAAAGAAGAATACTGACGAAAACAATAGACTCCAGATTTACATCTGGAGTCTAATAATAATAATAAAGAAGAATACTGACGAAAACAATAGACTCCAGATTTACATCTGGAGTCTAATAAAAATAAGAAAAAGGCGAAAACTATAGAATGCCGTTTCTTCGAAACCCGCATTCTAATAATAAAGAAAATAAAAATAAGAAAAAGGCGAAAACTATAGAATGCCGTTTCTTCGAAACCGGCATTCTAATAATAAGAAAAAGGCGAAAACTATAGAATGCCGTTTCTTCGAAACCGGCATTCTAAAAAGAAAAAGGCGAAAACTATAGAATGCCGTTTCTTCGAAACCGGCATTCTAATGAACAAACTACATTTTACTGCTTGTTTTCTGTTTGCTAGGTAACATGTTAATGACGTCACAAATTAAAATATAAAAACACTGTGATGTGTGACGTTTAGCTTTCTTCTCTATTTAGTTGATAGGGCAATAAGTAACTGATGTCATAGTTTATGTTATATTACGTCATATCTTCATCACAAACACAACATATGACGTCGTGATCGTTGCTTTGATGATTTGCCATATAAGGTAATAATGGCGGACTTTTGGTCACGTGAATGGTCGACAGTCGGTCCATAGAACGAATGGCTCTGCCCACTTCGTGGGGGGCCTTCGTAAAAACAAACTTGATTTGGGTCGCACAGACGTAATTACACACAAAATAAACACTGGCACATCACAACCAGCTAAGAAAGCTGAGGGAGAACGGAGAAAAGGCTATTCAAGATATGCTGGATCTGGGAATAGTTAAACCATCTAAAAGTCCCTGGGCATCACCCATTGTTTTTGTGCCTAAAAAAGATGGCTCTCAGCGTTTCTGTGTTGACTATAGGCGCTTAAACGAAGTCACGTTCAAAGATGCCTATCCTCTACCTCACATTGATGACACACTTGATTCTCTTTCTGGCTCCAAGCTCTTTAGTACTCTTGATTTGGCCAGCGGCTATTGGCAGGTCCTTATGGACCAGGACGATGCCGTTAAGACTGCTTTTACCATTCATCGAGGGCTTTTTGAATTTACAGTTATGCCTTTCGGCCTCTGTAATGCGCCCGCCACTTTTGAGAGACTAATTGAGTGTGTCCTTGAGGGACTTCGATATGAGTCTTGTTTAATGTACTTGGACGATATCATTGTCTTTACACTATTGATGAACATCTCCAGCGGCTGTCTGAGGTGTTTGGCCATCTGAGAACAGCTGGATTGAAATTGTCACCTAAGAAGTGTAACTTGTTCAAATCTGAAGTCGCCTTTTTGGAACACACTGTCTCCAGCCAGGGCATTGCTCCTGATCCTGCAAAAATTGAGCTCATCCTCAATTGGCCCACTCCAAAGAAGCTTCGTGATGTGCAAGCTTTTGTGGGTTTGGGGTCCTATTACCGTATGTTCGTTAAGGGATTCTCCTCCGAGGCTCGACCGTTAACTCGACTCTCTGAGAAGAATTCAAAGTTCTTATGGACTGATGAATGTGAGGCCTCATTCACTGACATGAAGGAGCATTTTTGCCATACAGAGATTCTTGCCTTTCCAGACATGTCTTTGCCTTTTGTACTAGACTGTGATACATCTTCCTGTGGGCTTGATTTCTATTCCTCTTCTCTCAACCGGACAGTGACTCGGGCAAAGGGTCAACTATGTCAAGAGCAACCCTTTCCAAGGGAGCCCCGACATTATAAGTTTTTATTGGAGCCTTAGCCTTCCTAGTGGGTGGTTTATGCCTTTGACAGATGATGCACTCAGCCACCCACCGAGCGATATGAGCTTTGAACCCAAGCCAATAGTAGCTCTAACGGACATGGTGGATAGTTTTGGAAACACCTAAGTGCCCAGCGTCATGGGAGTCATGCACACCAGCAAGGACATCATGCTGCAGAGATTTTGGCACAACCACCTGCCAAGTGGTAACGAACCCATCAAGCCATTTTTGCTGCAATATCCCCTGATGAATTCGCAGTCGGTCCCATTGAGACCAAAGACGTTTCAATTCATTAGACGATGAAGCAAGATTCTCCCAAGGGGGTCGGTGACCACTGTTTAACCATTTGACCAAGAGAGCAAGCAATGGATCTTCATCCACTGCAGTTGAGTACTCTTCCAAAGAAACACCATTCAGCCAGTTGCACCCAGTGAGGGCAACAAGTACGTCCGTCATTAAAGATTACTTTTCCAAATTCGTGGAAATTGTTGCTATGATTAATCAGGAGGCATCAACAGTTGCTAATGCTTTCATGACCGAGTTTATTTGCCAGTACAGTGCTCCTTTAATTTGTCACTCAGACCAAGGTCGGCAATTTGAGGGTCGAGTTTTCCAAGAACTTTGCTCCCTTTTGGACACAGTTAAGACCAGAACAACAGCCTACCATCCCCAGTCAGATGGGATGGTAGAGCGTTCTACTCGAACCATTGAGGCCATGTTGGCGAAGGTTGTTGCTCCTCACCACCGTGATTGGGATGACCACCTCCCATACATAGCGGCTGCCTATCGCACAAAACCACTGGTTACTCCCCAACTTTCTTATGTTTGGGCGGCAACCATGACTAGGATCCGAGCTTGTCTTGCGGCAACCATGACTAGGATCTGAGCTTGTCTTGGGGCCACCACCAGAGCACTTTCATGGCTCTGAACCCACATATGTCTTCGATTATGTTCAAAAGCTGCAAGAAACACTCTCCAGTACACATGAAATAGCAAGGGGTAATAATCACATACAATCTGGAACTCAGAAAAAACATTATGACCTCAAATCAAGTGCTCAAAAAAACTGGCCGAAATCTTTGAATCCATGGCAAGGACCTTACCAGGTTGTTGCAAAACTCTCATATACCACATTTCAAATTTTGGACACTAAAAGTTGTCCACAAAAACTCAAACCATTCAAGGGACTTACACCTGAGTGGGGCGACATAGATGGCGATTCAGCGAGGATTCAGCGAGTCTTCAGCCAACGGCTGAAGAGGCTGCTGTTGTAGGTGAAGACAAACCACTGGAGCTTGAAAATTCTACTAAAGACCCTATTTCCATTTCAGGACCCACTGACAATCTTCCAAGGAGAAGACAACGACCAAAATATTTAGATGACTATGTGGACTAAGTGAACAATTTTTTGTTTCAGGGAAGGTGGCCATTCCAGTGCGAGAAGAGAAACAAACTATGTGGTGGGGACATAAAAAGCGGTCGTCCTTGTATCGCACGTTTCCAAAAAGATTATCAATTGCAACGACACAATATATGGAATGCCATCAATATCTCACCTGTGGAATAAATGGTTGCGCCATTAAAATGCTTAAAAGAGACTCTGAATCCATGATTCGCCATAGACTCAATCATCAGGCAAGGGACAAATACTATCAGTCACAAACACAATCCAAGCAAAATGATGCCATGTTCTCTCCTAAAGTGAATCTGTCAAAAGTCTTGGACCGTTCCTGAAAAACCACCCAGAAATCTGCTAGACTGTGAACAGTCAGACACAGAAACTGTCTTGTAAGATGAGACATATGAGACAGCATATGTTCATGACCCTGTTGATTGGAGCAGGTTGTCGTCAAAAGTTGCTAAATCGCCACCTAGTTTTATGCCAAATGATGCCATGCCAACTCAAGCCTATGCGGCCGAAGTAAGCGAGAGAATTGCTCAACTCAATAAGGGACATATTAGTAATGATATAACCATGGCTTCTTCAAAAGCTGCAGCAGAATCTACTTCAAAGCCTTTCTCACACAAAACCAGGCTTCCTCCTGGCATGAAGCTTAAGCCCAAAAGCTCCAAAGTAATTGTTGAACATGCCGTAAAGAAAGCCAAGGTGATAAAATCAAAATCTAAATCAAAGTTGGTAAAGAAAGTGACTGCCTTGAATAAGCCACCAATGAAGGATGGACTTTCGACATTGGCAAATAAGAAGTGGAAGTTTCTGCACCTATTACCAAGGAGCCTGTGCAAAAAGAACTAGCGGTACCAAAACCCGCAGCCTCAGTGTCAAAGAGGCCTGATAAGATCCAGTGCAACAGGAAGCATCAGCCGTAGAAGATACCTTGAACAAGGTCGGAGCGCTGCCGAGGTCCCGCAAACCTCCCGCTCCTATTCCAACCCATCCCATTGTGCTGCCAGTTTTACTTACTGAAGCCCTGGACTTGTCTACTAGAACTCGCACTGTTGTAGTGAAGATTGTGATTGCAGACGTTTCAAACAATGATGAAAACAACAATCATTCTGGACAGATAAACTGTCCTAACTGTAAATCATTAGTTACAGTAACTCTAGTTTAACTTAAACTATGTATTGTACAGGTGTGTTACAGGTGTAAGCGCATTTACAATTCATACAAAACATACCATTCATTTCTCAATGAAAAAATTTTACAACAAACCGGATATTGCTTCAAGCCACTTCTACCAGATAATAAATCATTATCGCCTGACCATCCTCATCTTCCTTGGCCAATGATAGACTGAAGTCTTACCTCACACATTTTAAACTATGGCAAGGGGAATCCTCACATGGAATCCGGTGCAACGTAGCATCAACCTTGATGCTTCTGGGGGTTTCCAATGAAGGAATTAAAGCACACATAGGCATTAACTCGGACAGAGTATTAAGGACTTATATAGCTCTAACCCATTCTAAACTACAATTATCCATTTCAAAAAGTTTATCTGATAACATGGCGAAACAAAGTAAATAAACAATCCCCCTTCCCAGTACTTTACCCAGGTTCAAAAACACAGTGTGAAAAAGGCTCAGGGCTTCGACTTGGTTGTTTCAATTTTACGAGAGGTAAAGGAGTATGCAGCTTTGCGTGACCCAGACACAGAGGTCCTTCATAACAAGCTCTCTGCCCTGGACCACAGAGCAGGCTTAGCAGGTCAAAAAGACGCAGACACCTACACCCACGTATTTGCGAGGTTCATGGCAAACAAATCAAGTCGAAAAATCGGGGCTTTAGTTTCCAGCCTGCTGGCTACCAAAGCTAAGGCTGCCGTCATTTACAGGGAGCTTAAGTTTTTTAAAGCGCACACATCCTCCTCAACTTAAACATCCACCGCTTCGGACCGCTGGAACCCAACTACACAAGGGGGAGGGTTTTGGAAAAAATCGTCATTCAATAGTATGCTGGATCTGTAACAAATCGGGTCACAGGTCATTCGAGTGTACTTCAAAAAAGTAAGATAATTAAACAAACAGTTACGGAGAACCATGTTCATATCAAGCCATAAACAATTACAATCTTTCTGCAAAAGGTGATAACCAACACTCTTGTTTCAGGACTATAATTCGCAGCTGGCCAATACAAACACTAGAAGCTCTACTCATATTCCTTATATAAACATTGGTGGAAAAACCCTAGACTTTAACTCAGGTCTTGTGGCAATTGAAGATGCCCCCTTTCATGACATGTGGACTTATTATCTATACCACTACCAGATCCCAACTACTTTGTGGCTGGTAATGTACAAAACATTTTACATAATTGGGATACTATCATACCAAAGGACTCAGCTAATAGAGAGAGTATCATAGACTGGCTAACCAACTGTGTCAATATTCATGATACCATTTAAAGGAGAATTTCAGGGTCAGCAATTTATCCATTCATACCCACTCACGAGGGCATTTAATCAAGAGTGCAATCAGGGGCAATCACGTAAGGTGGGAGAAGTGCCTCCCCCTCATATAATTAGTCCCATTACAGTCGAGCCTAACAAGCCACGCTTATGCATTAGTCTCAGGTATTTAAATTGCTTCACCTACTTTAGACACTTAAACTGAAGTACCTAGAATTTTTTCTGAAACCACCAAAATGACAATTTTAGATGCCTTGTCGCCTTGTAACCACATTTATAAGCGCTCTATCAAATATTCAAATTAGCTCTCAATCCCAAAAGAAATATTATGATCTCAAAGCTACAAGTGATCATTTCGCGGTTGGAGAGGTTGTTTGGCTCCATGTCCCTGTAACTAAACTGGGGCATAGTCTGAAATTTTTGAACCCCTTGACAGGTCTCTACAAAGTTCTTGATAACCTAACAGACACTACATACTTTTCAACTGTTGGTTAATGATCTCAAAATTGTCCATGAAAATCGCCTGAAAAAATTTCAAGGCACATTGCCAAAAAATGTATCCACTAATGGTGATTCTAAATTGCATCTTGAAAGGAGTGACATGAATGAATAACCCATTCTTCAGGGTGAACCTTCTCAAAAACTGTCTGGACGACAGAGAAAAAAGCTAGCTTGGTTGAAAGAATGCGATCTTGAATAACTATTAAATGCTTATAAATGAGTAATAAATGCATCTATACTTGCAGATGTTTATATGCGATGGATTTAGGTGTCACGGGCAACGCTGTTGCGCAACGTTTCCAACTGTGAATCAGCTAAGGCAACATTGTGAACTATTATTTTCATTCTTATGTTGCATGTGAAACAGACAGATGCAAATTAAAGTTAAATCCCAAAAAATAAAACAACATCAGGAGAACCCTGTTACAAAGCCAGTGGTAACCTATGTCATGCCTCTTCCTACAAAACCGCCATCTACAGTTACATCCTCAGCGCCATCTACATCTGCTACATCCGCTCTAGTACCATTACAGCCTTGGACGAAAGACAATGTACCTGATGACTCTCCATTAGATATATTCAAGAATGATTTCGATAGCACCACGATTTATGATCCAATGCAATACATTACGTTTGACAGTCTACCTGAATCTATCATAAATAGTGAGCCTAATGAATATACTGCAGTTTGACGAATGATTTGATTTGAATTGTGGTGATACTCAGTGTGTTGAGTACACCACGAAAAGTGCCAAACAGCCAGACACAGAACAGAAACTGGATGCATTAATTTCTACATATCATCACATAGTTGGTACTGACATGCCAATTGTTGAGAAGCCAGCAAAAAAGCCGAATCAGTAAAATCGTCCAGTCATCCTTGGTAGGATAATAAGAAAAAGGAAAATCGTAAGGTTAATGTTCCCAAGAAAACAAATTCCACGCCTTAGAGTAAGACTGTGAAGAAATATGAAAATCGGGCCACTCAATTAACAGTTACATCAGTCAAGGCAGTATCACAGAAAGAAACTGTCAAATCCAGTATAACAGACTTATCTGAAAATCAGGCCGCTTGTTCAACAGTTATGTCAGTTTGAACAGTATCACAAAAAGACACTGTCAAATCCGGTAAAACAGACTTATCTGTAAATCAAGGCAATTGTTATTCAGTTCCGTCAGACATTGCAGTGCTTCAGAAGGAAAAGAAATCAACAAATTCATCTCATGTTGATTGTTCTCCAGTTATGTGAGACAAAGCAGTTCCTCATAAAGAAAACCTATCAACAGACTCTTAAAATCAGGTCGCTTGTTCAACAGTTGACATTACAGCAGTTGAAGTAGTGCAACAAGCCAGCTATTCAGAAACAGGATGAAAACAACAATAAAGTCGCAAGGAAAAGACGTTTACTGTTACCTGCAAATTTGCCAGTTTAACTGGTACAGGTTGATAGTGGACTTGATTTATCAATCCCCAAAACAGTAACAAAACAATCTTCAGAGACTGTAACAAAACAACCAGATACGTGTGCCTGTGATAAAGTGTTACCACAGATCACCATATCACATGGTCACCAAGAACACTACCATAAGCTAGTTTGTAAATAAATGTATATTACGAAATCAAATTAGTAGTTTGGTGAATTACACAACCATCCATTTGGTAATCCTTATTTCATTTTTCTATGTCGATGGAAGGACATTCATTCAAGGGGGGTGGGGGTAGTGTGACAACCTCTCAGCCCAGTCAATTTTTTACCGTTTTTAGTGAATAACATTTTCTTTTGACTGGTATGGGTGTTGTCATATTATCTTACTTACTTGGCACCTCAATACTTTCTTTAGATTTATATTAGTTTGCGAGATGAAAACACTTTTTAATGTATAAATCTTTTACTTCCTTGTTTGAGTGCTGCCATCTTGTTTATGTTTCAGGTTCCAGGTTCCTGAATGGATGGGAGTGTAAACTTATTTTACAATCAAGAAGCTCTGAGAGGATTTTTATGCTGTTTGAAATTGTATTTAATGTATTTTATTTAGAGCACCATGTATTGTATTTTTACTACTTGGGTTTTTAACTTGATTTAAGATGTTTTTGGGCAAGTTCATTTTTCAACCAATCAGATTGTTCATTTGGTTTGCCCCGATGCTGGCTCAATTTCAAAACTAACTTTTTATACCTTCGAAGTCACTGACTGTGCGACTGCCAAAGTCAGAAACTGCCATTAGAAAGTTCGCGTATTGGTCGACGGTCACGAATATAACTACTCAGCTGATTCTTATATAAATGCAGGAGTGCCACAAGGGTCGATATTAGGTCCCCTTATGTTTCTACTGTACATCAATGATATGCCAGACAAGTTAACAAATACATCCTTTCTTTACGCCGACGACATGTCCATCTATTGTCCATATAATAAAGATAATCTAATTGATAAAATGACAACTCTTCAAGAAGACATGGATATTATTAATGACTGGTCAAACCTATGGCATCTCAATTTCAATGCAACTAAGAGTGCCCATCTGATATTTCATGGAAGAAAAACAATTGAAAACATTTATCCTCTTCATTTGGGAAATATGCCTATACCTAAGTATGATCACCATAAGCACCTTGGACTTATATTGGACGGAAATCTAAAATTTAACCATCACATTACTGAAATCTCGAAGCGCATTGACAAATTAATCAATCCCCTTAAAGTCTTAAAATCAAAACTTAATGGTATCCACCTATTAAACATCTACAATACATACATAAGGCCACACTTTGAATTTTGTGATATAATCTATGGCTGTGCAAATATAAACAAATTAAAATCCCTTGACTCACTAATGTATAAAGCTGGTATTATTATATCCGGTACCATTTCAGGATCTAGCTCAGTCAAAGTCCTCAAGTGCCTAAACTGGTTACCGCTCAAAACTAGAAGATTCCACCGCCGCATGAACATGATGTATAGTGTCACAAATGGAAATAGTCCAAATTATATACTTGACATCTTCAGAAAGTTCCAACGTCCTGACAATAGACGCGTTCTTTGAACAAACCATCATATATCCTCCCCGCAAAACGTGCTATTATTAAATCAAAATCATGTGTTTACAGAAGTATAAAAGAATGGAATGATCTACCTCTGAAAATCAAACAATCAAACACACTTGATACATTAAAACATAAAATGGCCTCCAAATCACTACCAACTCCTATAATAGCAAGTTTTTCATTAAATCTTACCAGACATCGGGAAAAACTCTTCAACCAACTCTGATGCGACCTAGTCCTCAAAGTGCAACTACACTCACATAATTTTAACAATGTTAATTCCCCAATGTGCGCTTGCGAACTAGAATCAGAAACACTCAACCATTTTCTTTTCAGATGCCCCCTCCATGTAGATGATTTCAAGTTGCTTAATGATAAAATAACACGTGAAAATCCAATGATAAAGTTTAACTCTCTAACTCGAGCCAATAAGGCTAACACTTTACTATTTGGTCATCATCTCTGTAATAAAAATGAAAATTCATGTATCATCAAATCATTTGCTGAATATCTAGACATAGCATTTTCTAACCGCTGGGTCATTCTTTAGAGCACCACCAACATGCTACTAGTCGTGCGAGCCTCACTTGGCTGTATACCTTCAACTATGTAACACCGATGTACGTCAACTCCTATATTTCTGTAAAAATGGCTCATAATGTCAAGTTGACCGAGCCACTGACTTAAATACTAAATAAATAAATAAAAAAAATAAAATAAAAAAACTGCCATTAGAGCGATATACGTTCTTGTTTGTTTGTTTGTTCTGAGAAATTCCAACTTTTTCTATTGCATTATTCAGAACCATTGAAACTTTTTCTCTTTTTAAAGAAAGAAATTTTTAGAAAATAGACATGACAATAAATGAATATAAATGACATGAGCCGGAAAAATCCTAAAGTTGAAACAATTTTTTGTTTGCCTTCCTGCTAGATTTGATTCTCTCTTTAAAATTGTATTAACTTTAAATGTAACATCATCTGATTATAAAAAGGTAAGTTCCATCAGGATTTACTTGGTTTTACATCAAGAATTTTATTTCTAAAGTACACACCCTCAAACAACCTCACACGCATTTTGGATAATATAACTTCTGGCTATTAGCAATAAAAAGGATATATTATGGATGGCCATAACAAAGATGCACATAGAAAAGCATTACGGCGCAAAAAGTATACTGCAAAATCATGTGTACAGGGTGGTCCAAAAATGGGATACTAGGATTTTAAATAGATTATATGGTAGATGTTTTCCGATAACCTCCAAATTTTCAGGGAATATAGTTTATACATTGATCTAAATAAACCACAAAGTTGAAGATATTAAAAACTTTGTTTTTCATGTTTTTCAGCTGAAAAACAAAAGTGAGGCATGTCATGGTTCGAAAAAGCTCTTAAAAGAGTTAAAAAGGGAAAAATAGCAGACTATTTTATGTCAATCATATTTGGCCTTATTCAAGGTAAGTTTCATTATTTTTCACCTGTTTTTTTGCATAAAAATACTTTAATGTATTATTTTTCAAATCTACTTATTGAATTTTAAAAGACTATATTATACATATTGGGACCAGAAATGTATCAGCAAAGAGATTGAGATTTTTTGCTAGAATTGATGATTTTTTGTCAAAATTTATGATATTTTCTTATTTTTTTTACCTATGTTCCTTCCCCGGCGAAATGATATTCTTGTGATATGAATATTCATGAATTATTCATGAATATTCAGGTGTGATGAATATTGTAATATCGAGATAAATTGTGAAGAATAAAGATTTAACCATATTCTTGTATTTTTGAAGAATAATAAAGAATAATTTATGTTCTTGAATATTCTTCAAATTCTATGGTGAATAATTGAAGAAAAATAAAGAATGTTTCATGTTCTTCAAAATACTTCATATTTTCACCACCCTGAATGAAGAATATTTGAATAATAATGAATAACATTTTCTATTTCTTGAAATCTTGGAAATTCTTCATATTTTCACCATGTTGTTTAAGGAATGAGAGAATAATAATGAATAACTAAAATATTCTCAGATATTCTTCATTTTTTCACCACTTCATTTGAAGGATATTCGAAGAATAATAAAGAATATTTTGTATTGTTGGATATCCTGAAAATTCTTCATATTTTCACCACCTTGTTTAAAGGATATTTGAATAATAGTGAAGAACTTCTATGTTCTTAGATATTCTTCAATTTTTCATTACCTCATTTGAAGAATATTTGAAGAATTATGAAGAACATTTTGTAGTTATGGTATTCTTGGAGATTCTTTATATTTTCATTAACTTGTTTGAAGGATATTTGAATAATAATGAGGAACTACAATGTTCTCAGATATTCTTCACATTTTCACCACCTCATTTGAAGAATATCTGAAGAATAATAAAGAACATTTTGTATTGTTCGATATCCTGAAAATTCTTCATATTTTCACCACCTTGTTTAAAGGATATTTGAATAATAGTGAAGAACTTCTATGTTCTTAGATATTCTTTAATTTTTCACCACCTTATTTGAAGAATATTTGTTGAATAATAAAGAACATTTTGTACTACTGGTAATCTTGGAAATCCTTCATATTTTCACCATGTTATTTAAAGGATATTTGAATAATAATGACGAACTTATGTGTTCTTAGATATTCTTCAATTTTTCACCAGCTTATTTGAAGAATATCTTAAGAATAACAAAGAACATTTTGAATTATTGGTAATCTTGGAAATTCTTCTTATTTTCACCTACTTCTTTGAAGGATATTTGAATAATAATGAAGAACTAAAAAATATGTTCTCAGATATTCTTCACTTTTTCACCACATGTTTCCTACATGTTTCTTTATTTAAAAATCTTCAAGAAAGATGTTTAAATAAAGAAACATGTAGGAAGAATTTCTCTGCTTTTATTTCAAATTATTTTATTATATTTAGTATGTACACTAAGAATTTTGACTTTTATACATATTATTATTATATATATATATATAAATTCAAGAATTATCTTCAGAATAACAGGAATTCTGAATTATAGTTCAAAAAGTATTTAAGTATATTGTAAGAAATTGTATTTGAATCCAACAGCAACATACTAGTATGTTATAGTATGTTTTATTACATAAAATTGTTATTTACCTAGGTTCAAGAACGCTATGTACTAGGTTTAAGAACACTTACAGAATTTATTCAAAATAAAACATTATTTTGTATTAAAGATACAAATTATTTTACTGTGTATTTAATATTCAATATATATTCATCCTGGCAACACTTGCAGAGCTTTTTCAGAATAAAGTGAAATATCTAAGTCCTGGAAAATATTCTACAAATATTCTAATATTCAAGAATTATGATTATTGTCAATGCATAAGAACTTTATAAAAGTCAATTTCATGTGAATATTATGTTCAATATGGTGTAAGGAACACAATGGAAAATATTTCAGTTATCGCCCGAACAGATGCTTTATTTGAAAACGGAGCGTCCAATGCCATTAGGCATTGCTAGAACATACATTTGCATATTTTCTCCACACTGAACTAAAACAAGTTTTCTCTTTAGCTCACTTATGTGATACAGCTCTGTTTTCCCTGAAGGTTTTGCTTTATTTGCATAAGTTGAACCTCTCTGCACTCTGAGCATATCAATTACTGCAAAATGTGTTTCTTTGCCATCAGTAACAAACCTCTTAATGAAACCACGTTTTCCATTTTTTAATTCCACACAGTTACAAATTCTCCTCTTCATGCGTGCATACTCATCAGAGTAGAACATCTCTCCATTTATGGAGATTCGTGAAGCCACTGATGTACAGTTCTGAGGCACAGAGTCCAGATCATGATCAGAATCAGATAATGGCCTTGTTTTACCATGTATTTTAAGTTTTTCCTCAGTTGTATTCAACTCTTTGATTTTGACTGGTTGATTTTGTGTCCTTATTTTAATCTCAGCTGTTTTTTGCCTCATTATCTGTGTTGTTACATCCCCTGTTCCATGGCACATTTTTAATATATGTGCATTTGAATCTTCATAGGGAAAGCAGCTCCAATTCCACAATGGTCCCAATTGTTGGACCCAATATCCGAAATGGGCTCCAATGTAGTGCAAGTTCAATGTACAGTCTCCAGGGGGATATAGCTTGGGGTATTCAACGTAGAATTCTTTGAGGAGAAGTTCTGCTCTGTTAATTTGTTCTGTAGTTATACTGTCACCAAGCAAAATGTGTATGCCTTCAGAGAGTTTTTTGAAATGGTCCAAGTATTTCTTAGGGAGGATTCCTTCGAGGCAAGGTACTGCATAAAAAAGCATCCATGTTTGATTTTCAGTTGCCTTGAAGTGTAAATAATGTTTCTCCAGGTTTCGTGGTAACCTTTCTATCATGTTTGGTGGCTTAATATACTGCATTCTTCTTGAAATTTCTTTTATTTCTTTACCAACATGGTAACTTTCATTGCTGTTTTCAGAAGAAAACCACCTTTTATTAATTTTTGGGATTACACCCATACAGACACAGTGCATGTAGTCGGGTGGGCAAAGTTTGCTCAAGTCCACTCCTTTCAGATCATAGAGCCCAGATTTACCTTTAAAACCCAGGATTCTTTTTTTCTCTTGGCCTTTTGTCATGCAATCGCGAATCTCCTTGTCTGTTCTGTATTTGTAGGTGTGCTGGGCTGGAAATGCTTTAGTGTGTCCACCACCTTGTACTTCAGTTTTGCCTGGTATTTCACAAGTTGTGCAAGCATACTGGCCGTTATAATATGTCATGTTCATCATATTTGCCCTAGCTGGTAGGTCTGCTGGTGATGTAATGACTACTACTTTCACATTTATCATTTCTTGATTTACATGAATATCTATGCCCTCTGTATATAGTTTGTTCATTTCCGATGAGAATACTTCCATGTACTGTTGGAAAGGTGGCTTACCCTTTCCTTGCCATAAACTAGCTGGGATCATATTTTCACGAGCAAACCTCTCTGCAGGAGGGAGTTCAGTCACTGATAGGAAAATCGGCCATATTTCAACACCTGTTGATTTATAGAGGTTAACACCATCTGTATTCATCATGACACTAATATTGTGAGGATTTGATAAAAATCCAGTTTTTATTAGGTTTCTGTAGACCTCACCATCTGTAACATCTTTTAGTACCCCATCACTAGTTTCATAGCGTTCGAGTATGACTCCTTTGTTTTTCTGTAGGCCATCCCACATTCCTGTAAAAGATAAATAAAATAAGTTCCTGTAAAAGATAATTAGGACAATGTAATAAAGGACCCACAGTCTTGTGCGTCAATTAGCAATTGAGTTATCAAAGATTACTTTCTTTTATAAAAATGGCAGCCATTTGGAAATTCAGTGGCCATTTTGAAAATTCTTTCTTGAACAGAGCTACTGTGTCCCTAGGTATGAGCATATAAAATTTGAACCAAATCCGTTCACTGGTATTTGAGTTATCAAAGATTATTTTTTTTACGAAAAATGGCCGCCATTTTGAAATTCAGCTGCCATCTTGAAAATTCTTACTCGAACAGATCTACTTTGTCCCTAGGCATCATCATATAAAATTTGAACCAAATCCGTTCACTGGTATTTAAGTTATCAAAGATTACGTTTTTTTTTAAGGGAAAATGGCCGCCATTTTGAAATTCAGTGGCCATCTTGAAAAGTAGGATTTTAGAAAATAATGCCAAATTATTCAATTGAACTGAAACATTCCAATAATACTTTACCTGGTAGCTCAAGTAGGTCCTTTATGTATTTCTTTGGATCAAGAAACACAAACTTTTTGCATGGTTGTCGATTAGCTTTTCTCTGTTCCTCTGCTGTACCAATATATCTTAGACCACCACACGGACATTCCACACAGTCAACGTCATCCTCGGGAAATATCCTGCTACAATCTGGGCAATAATGAATTTGCTTGGTAACATTATCCACTATGCTCCATATCTTGTCATATGATATTTGATTCCAAACCTGAGATTCTGGAGTTAGTTTCTGAAATGTTTGTAACACATCTTTGCAAGCTGTAGCTGAAAGTTCATTGCGAATAAAACATGACAGTATCTTTAAATACACATCACTGCCAATTATATCTTTGTCAAGATCAAGTGAGTCATTTTCAATTTCTGAACAGGATGTGCGTTCAGTCTCCGAATCAGATGAACAACTGTATATGCTTGAATCACTATAAGAATCAAATTCAGAGTCAGAAAATATATTTTCATAACCGTCAGAGTCCAATTCTGAATGCGAGTTCATAGATGTTGAGTCTGAGTCAATATCAAGTTTGCCATATGGCTCGCTACCATTAACATAGTCAGTTGCAGATGAACTTTCATCAATCTTGTCACCATGATTGTAATCTGATAATTGAGTGACAGATTGGACTACAGTACCATTACCCACGAGTGATGAAATAGCAATAGAATTCTCAAGTTCAATACTAGTGGTTTCACTTTTTTCAGAAATTGTATAGGCCTTGTCTGAATACTCAGGGGTGATGTCATCCTGTGAATCTTTCTGATCATTTTGACGTTCTCCATCTGGCCCTTGATCATCTGTACCTGAAAAGTGCACAATTTAATTAAATTATATGTACAGTAAAACCTGCGAACAGGGAATGCTCTTGAGACTGGAGGAAAGTTTCCTTGTTCAGAGGTTTTCCCTATAGAGAGGGGCTGCACTTTTCAAACTTGCCGAATAAGCATATTTATATATTAGGGAATCCTATACTAAAACAATAGTAACATAAGATTGGATCAAGGTAGATAAGCCCGTGACCCATGTGAGCTTAAAAGATGAGGTTACATAAATCTAAATTATTTACCTTCCTGCTCTTTCTCCAATTTACTCCTATTTGCTCTATACCAAACGGTACTCCTTGGTACATTCTCTTTTAATCCTGGTTTGTTTTCGTACAATTTATACTTCTTCACTGGTGAAGCTGTAAGAAAATATATTTGTTAACTCCACAATGGGAAATGGATTCAAAAATAAATTATAAAATTCATCGAGTTTTAATTACCCAGATGCCAGTAGGTAGTTACCAATTTCACCACAAGGTGGCTACATCGGGTCAGATACCATAGCAAGTATAGAAAAAGGTTCTTTTGAACTTGAATATTCATCAGTTCTAGTGGATCAATCTTCATGTATCTGATAGTATATGACTACTATGATGACTATTTATGTGAGAATGCTACATGCATTTGTATATGGGCGATTGATACGTGTGGCCTCTAAAAGTTAGTTTTAAACAAATTCACAATTTTCCAACAAAAAGTCCTTCAAAAACCACTTTTTGAACTTCAAAAATGGAAACTTACAATAGCCATGACTTGAATGTAGATGCATTTCAATGTTTCTTTTATTTGTAAAAGTCCGCCTACATTCCCTGCACTCAAATTGTTTCTTTCCATTTTCCTGCAGAACCAAGAAACCTGGACTGTTTTGGTTTGTATTCTCACATTCATTCATAATAAATGGTGAGTCAAGCTATTAACTGCAAAATAAAAAAGACAAATTTTTATGATGATATGTATATAATCAATCCACAAGCTGCACAGTGAAAGTAAGAAGTTGGGGAGCAAAATTTGGCGCCAGTCTCATATATCTATTCTCAGCAGAAATGTAAGTTTGCAGTCCAGACTTGCCAACCTCCCGTTTTTTTACGGGAATCTCCCGTAAATTTTTTGTTTTTCCGTAAAAAATAACAAAACTCCTGTACCGTTTTCTCCCGTAAACACTCCCGTACCGTATTTCTACTAAAATCTCTCTTGGGAACGAAAGGTCTTCGGTTCGATTTCCGCATTGGGCGTTACATTTTGCAAACTCGGGGACCGTTTCATTTTTTCAACAATTTTCTTATCTGTTTGCACATTTTATATATGTTTATACATTTTTAACTGTTTGCATGCCATTTATCATTTTTATGGATCCGTAATATAGATGGTTTATATTTCTGTCGGTAGATGAAGTTTCTATTGGACATAGTCAATATTTATGAAGAAACTGTGACCCGAAAATGAAAAATGCATAGAAATCTTTTTCAAAAATTCCGTCAATGTAAATAATTTATCTTGTAGTAACCAGCTGGTCAGTCCTCTTTATATTGCACTTGGCTAATGATAACATCATTGTGATACAGTGCGAAAAATATGAGCATAATCTAATATCTGGAACGTAAGCTACGCTAACCCTGTACTGCATCCTTAATGTCACAGATTCATGTATGAATCGGCGATATCGTTCAAAACGGGATGGAAATGATAAGAACTACTTTTTAGAGTCTATAGTTTGCATACTTTGCATGATTTAGTCTGATATGATCAGTGGTAGCACGCCCCATGCATTTTACGCATGTTTAATCAGCTTCTAGAATAATAAAATCTGCTCCTCCCATTTTTTCTTCCGCAACAACTACAGTTTCTTCAAAAATCTCCCGCAAAAACTACCGTTTGTCAAAAGTCTACCACAAAAACTTCCGTTTATTTTCAAAATCATATCCCGCAAAAACTGCCGTTTTTTTCAAAACTCTCCCACATAAACTGCCGTTTTTTCAAAACTCTCCCACGAAAACTCCTGTTTTATCAAAACTCTCCCGTAAAAACTCCCTTTTTTCAAAAATCTCCCATAAAAATCGCCGTTTTTAAAATCTCCCACAAAAACACCCGTTTTTCAAAAATCTCCCGCAAAACTCCTGTATTTTAAAAAATCCTCCGCAAAACCTTCCGTTTTTTCAAAAATCTCCCGCAAAAACTACCACTTTTTATAAAATTTACTTAAAAACTACTCTCCCTTAAAAACTCCAGTTTTTCAAAAATCGCGCGTAAAAAACTCTAGTTTTTTCAAAAATCTCCCGCAAAAACTACCGTATTTTGGAGAACTCTCATGTAAAAGTACCGCAATTTTTTGAAAATCTCACGCAAATTTTTCATTTTAGGTTGGCAAGTCTGCAGTCATTATTTTTTGTGATGGGAAATCCTGATACAAAATTTACCAAATTAGATATATCTCCTACTTTTTTGATTTTGATTATTGTTTTGTCATGTGAGAAATATAAATCGAAAGTGAGTGGGACAAATTTGAATCTGGTGTAAAGGTCAGGGTGAATTTTGTTGCAACGCTCAATAGAGTCACATGTTAATTTTCAATTATGAATCACACGATTGTGGATTGTGAAATGCAGAAATGACATCAAAATCACAAAAAGTCGACTACCAACTTACATTTCCTCCAACTCTAGCCTTTAGGGCTGTGTAGACCATAGGCCTGGGAACAGATAGTTTTAGTACACCGAACAAAATTTACCTACTGGGTACAGAGAGAATTTCAGTCAGTGTACTATCTGTTCCCTGTATGTGCTGTAGACTAAGGTTCAAAATTTTGAATTTCTAGGAAAAAGTCAATTTAGAAATGCGACATGTATTTTCAGTAAAAACGTACATGGAAACATAGATGCCAGCAAAATTCTTTTGTAGTAGGGATCAGAAGCTCAATAAATATTCCTCAAGATGAGACACCGAATCTTGTTCTGGGATCCTGTGTATTCAAATATAATTGTAATGCTGACTTCACATTTCTCGGATCACAGAAGCACATTCAGATTTGGACAGCCTTCCACCAATATTGAATATATATCACTATTTTGTCTAATTGTTTGTATACGATTCGTTAGTGATAAGAAAGTTAAAGAATAACAAGACGCTTCGAATGAGATATGATTTGATATGAGATGTCTCATATTTTTTTGAAATGGCTGCACGACAATGTGAATAACAATCGCAGTTATGAATATGATCTTAGCCAACCTGTACAGGATTTTATATAAAACAAAAAAGGACTCTACAAACCACAAGAGTAGCTAATCGCAAAACTAAATGTACAAGAGACAAAACCAGCACTAGAGACCACCTAGGTGACATTAAAGCACCTCAAAGAAAGGATATAAACCAACCCCCATATATTGGCTAGATCTATATGGGTTACTTAGTTCCAAAGCCTTCTCTATGATCTGGCTTTGAGCCACTGTTACAGCAGCTGTGGTATTCAATATTTGCCAATGCATGGTGACCACGCACAGTTGTTTCGTCATTATTATATGAAACATACCTTTATGCATACATTTGCAGAAAATCAGCTCATATCCCCGTCTTAATCGAGTGTATTTAGCATTTAATTTCGCAAAACGAAATTTCATTTTAAAATGGCCACCATTTTTCTGCGAATGAGGTCACTGAGGTGTATAAATGGCGGATCCATTGAGTTTGAATGTTTTTCCGAAAAGAAATTTTGAAATATCTAAATTCAGACAAGCAAAGCTTCTACATCAATATGATTAATATTCTTATAAATATTTATAGAAACTATTAAAAATGAGTTCAAGGTGCGTGTATGACATTTTTTCAGGAAAACATACGAAATCAATCAAGTTACATCTAGCTGTAAGCTAGAGACTCGAGTAATATATGGGGACGTGCCACTAAAATGGGTCACTCTTTCGCCAAATCCCTAGGTGTGGGTCCCATTTTGAAGAAAAAACCCTAGATTGAGGTTTCATTTTGATAAAAAAAATCTGGGAAAAAATCCCTAGAGATGGGTCTATTTTTGGAAAAATCCTAAAACTGGGTATTGTTTTTGAAAAAAATCGCCGGAAGTGGGTCTTGTGTTTTAAAAATTACCTTGAAGTGGGTCTATTTTTGAAAGAAAACCGGGTTCATTTTTAGAGAACAAAATCCCAAGATGTGGGTAGATATTTTGAGTCTCAGCGGCACCCCCCCCCCCGACTCGTGATCGTTGACGTAAATTTTAAATTTGATTTTTTTCGAGGGGACCGTCCCATCTGAATAATATAATATTGAGCTATCCTTCTAAAAAATAATCTTGCCGGCATCTATGCATGGAAATAGATTGAATTTACTAACCTGATTTGTTATTTTTAATCAAAATATTGATCTAAAATTGTTTTTACGGATTTGCCGGAAGTAGTTAATCTGTCTAAATTGAAACCTCAACTAAACGAAATTACACCGTCGCGCCTTTACTTTTAATGTAAATTCCATAAATCAGACTGTTTTACTCTTATTATACTGTAGTTTTGTACGTATTTATACCGAAAATAGGATAACATTTACGTTTGTATGCACATCAATAATAATATTTAACAAATCCGATACAAAATCACAGAGTAAATTTTGCCATTTTCTTTCACTTCCCCGATGCATCCTGGGTACAGCATCATTGCTGCTGATTGGTTAATATTTCATTACGTCAATCTTCAGACGCGCGAATTTTCGAAGAAGATGGCGGAGAAAACAGACTATTTATTGCTACTTTGGGTGGAAGATTTTACACAAAGTATCGAGCCTGCCAGGAATCTTGTCAATAGATCTAAAGGAACATGCCCAGAACTAGGTGAATTTGTCGTTTGTAGATTTGGTGCTGGAAAGAAAGCTAAAGAACACGACGCTATTTGCTTGGGGATCGGAGGTAAGCAAGACTGTTAGAATTCAAAATTTTGAAAATTTAGGGTCAGTTTCTTTAAAAATGAGGCCCTTAAAGGCCTTTTAATGACATAAAGGCACATTAATTGAGGCCCTGTAACACATTTGGCCCAACAACTTTTCTCTCTCTGTCAGTTGCGACTCGTGTGATTGACTTTTGACCTTTTGGTCAGGCCCGTAGCCAGGGGGGGGGGTCGATTCGGTTCGGACCCCCCCCTGGCCAAACATTCTTTCAAAATCATGCATCACCATTCTGAGCATTTTCATGTGATTTTGGGTCAACTTTGTCAACGTGAACCCCCCTGGAATTTTTCTGAAAAGTGAACCCCCCCTTGGCAAATCCTGGCTAAGGGCCTGCAGGTCATCATTCGAAGGGAACTAATTTTAATCTGTCGAAATATTGACAGGTAGGTTATTTTGACGGATGAAAAACTTTGTCACCCGTAAAATTTTGGGGTTGTTGATTTTATTCTATTTTGATCACTGAAGACTTGCGCTTACAGGCTAACATTATAGTTAGAGACTGATTGAGTTTTAGACTGAGAAATTTCTCTTATTATTTTAGCATCATTGTCCGATGCAGAGCTTGTACAAGCTGCCAAAAAGACAGATAAGTACATTGATGAGAATTTAACCCAAGATGAGATTATATGTCTAATCAAGGCATATTGGGGTAACATCGCACGCAACCGAGGTGGTTGCATTGAAGATGCCGGGGACAGGGAGACAGACATGACAGATGAGCATTCATCGAGTGACACAGATGATATGGCTAGTTCGCCAGAAAATGCCTCAGCCTCTGAAAATGCCTCAGCCTCTGAGAACACGTAAGATAATTTTTACCTATTTATTTCATGTTGTTAAGTCAAGCATAATTTAGGTGCAACAATTAGTGCAGAGGGGCTATTTAACGATCATGGACCAGTGTCAAAATATATTTAAGTTTGGATACTTCATCAAGACTAACATCTATTTTTATTATCTACAATGAAACCCGCTAGTCTCTAGATAAACATTATTTCAGCTGATATTCCTCTTGAAACATGGTGGATCTTAAAAATATAAAAGTGGACGTCCCATTTAGCTTTGAACTGAATTTACACTTCTTAATGCTGAAATTGATAGTTTATCCATACATTTTAAGAAAATAGGTATGTCAAAGAAGATGTTAAGCCAAATGTTGCCTTGATAGCTCAGAAAAAGTTGAAATTTTCCTATTTTCTCTCTACAAGCCTTATTGCCCCTTTAAGTTAACTACCATACTTCAAAGAATTCCCTCTGCCATTTTGACCATGAGTCAAAGGCAGATGGCAAAAAACCATTTCAAATCACAATTAAGCCTGTTCAAATTTTGAGAAATTACCAATTTTAGTGAAATCCTATTAAAATTGCCAAAAGGTCTATTAAAAACATATTTATTGAAACTCCTGCATGACCATGTTTCACCTTTCAGAAATAAAGTATAAAATTAAAATATGCCTCAGATTTTAAATATGCCACCAATTTATTTATAACAGATCTGCAAAGGCATCAAGGGAAAAAATTAAAACCAACCAAGATGAGCATTCATTGAAAGACTTGGAAGAAGAAAATCCCCCAAACTCTGGGAACAAGTAAGATAATTTTTACCTATTTATTTCACGTTGTTAACTCAAGCATAAATTACTAGTTACTGAAAGAGGTTTACTTAAACTACTTCTTTAATCCCTCTGGCCTTTTCATAATGAGTCAGGCAGACGGCAAAAAATCACAAGTATGCCTGTTCAAATATTGAGAAAAAAATTCATTGTCCTTAGCAATTTTGGTGAAATAAGTTCCAGCCTATTGAAATCGCCAAAAAAGCCTGTTGAAAACATATTTATTGAAACCCCTGCATGACCATGTTTACCTTTCAGAAAAAAGTATGAAAAAATACCTGTGATTTTGAATGTCTCCAATTTATTTCAATATAGGTCTGCTAGAACTATTAGAAGCCTAAAGAGGAGAGTAAAGGACCTCGAGAACCAAGTTGCTGAAATAAGAAAAGCAATGCATATGGACGAAAATGACATTGCTTATGATGTTATTAAGCATCTACCAGCAAGTGATGTCCGTTCAGTGACAAAAAAGCTGGTAAGCTATTTTTTCACAGAAGAAGAGTTGATACTCCATAGTGTCACCGGGAAAAAATCAAGTCGTTCAGAGAGCTCTAGACCCCCACTAGACCAGACTAATGTTAACAGAGTGCTAACTTTAGTGGAAAGACATTGTAAGACTTCTCCAAAAATTACGAAGGAAAAAATTGCTAACATTCAAAAGGCATTACGCTTAAAAAATAGAATGTAGATGCGTAAGACACTTGTATTTGCAACTTGACAAGACACTTGTATTTGTAACTTTGTAACTTTCCTGTAGAAGGACACTCATTTTGTAGTTTGACAGTATTTGTTAAGAATAATATAAAGCAGTTCTATGTAACTTCAATTGAATTGTTTATTCTTTATTCATATTTATTCTTGAGAAACTCAGGGAAAGTGCAAACATCAGATAAAAAATTGAGGTGATGCATAATGAAGCATTTTCTGATTACTACCCATGATGCATATACATGAATAACTCAGTAAAAAGAAATGAGGTAAGTTTTTATCATTTATTCTTTAAAATATTTTCATTCTTAAAAATCATAAAGGAATCCTTGTTTATTCATGAAGAATTTATTCTTCATTATTCTAAAGTGATAATAATAATCCTGAATGTTTATTCATCTTTATTCTTGGGAACTCAATAGTGACTGGAAGTTTGAAAATTGAAGAATTACCGATGAATATTTAAGAATTAGTTTTCAAGCATATGCTTGAATAATTCATCAATTTGATTAGAAATTTGAAGAATAAAGAAGAATATTAATTCTTCTTTATTCATCAAAAACATGAATGTTTATTCATGAAGATTTCTCATTTATTCTTAAGAAATCCCTGATAATAAGGATCTTTATTCTTGAATAATTCATGGAAAGTGTCAAGTTATCATATGATGAAAATTGAGGAATAAATCATGAACATAGAGGGATTGTGAAGAATATTGAAGAATATCAAAATTGATGTCCAAGCATATGCTTGAATAATTCTTGAATTTGCTTCCTAGAAATTTGAAGAATAAAGAAGAATATTTATTAATATATATTCTTCAAAAACGAGAATGTTTATTCTTGTTTATTCTTAGAGATTCATGACGATTTTTCCTTCTTTATTCTTAAAAAATTCTGATAATCTATTCATCTTTATTCTTTAATAATTCATGGCAGGTGAGCAAGTAATCATATGATGAAAATTTGGGGAATAAATGATGAACATAGAAGGTTTGTGAAGAATAATGAAGAATGTCCAAATTGATGTTCAAGCATATGCTTGAATAATTCATGAATTTGCTTACTAGAAATTTGAAGAATAAAGAAGAATATTAATTCTTGTTTATTCGTAAAAATCATGAATGTTTATTCTTGTGTATTCTTAAAGATTCATAAAGATTTCTCCTTCTTTATTCTTAAAAAATTCCTGATAATCAGGATTTCTATTCATCTTTATTCTTCAATAATTCATGGCAGGTGAGCAAGTTATCATATGATGAAAATTTGGGGAATAAATGATGAATATAGAAGGATTGTGAAGAATAATGAAGAATGTCCAAATTGATGTTCAAGCATATGCTTGAATAATTCATGAATTTGCTTACTAGAAATTTGAAGAATAAAGAAGAATATTAATTCTTGTTTATTCGTCAAAAATCATGAACGTTTATTCTTGTGTATTCTTAAAGATTCATAAAGATTTCTCCTTCTTTATTCTTAAAAAATTCCTGATAATCAGGATTTCTATTCATCTTTATTCTTTAATAATTCATGGCAGGTGAGCAAGTTATCATATGATGAAAATTTGGGGAATAAATGATGAACATAGAAGGATTGTGAAGAATAATGAAGAATGTCCAAATTGATGTTCAAGCATATGCTTGAATAATTCATGAATTTGCTTACTAGAAATTTGAAGAATAAAGAAGAATATTAATTCTTGTTTATTCGTCAAAAATCATGAATGCTCATTCTTGTGTATTCTTAAAGATTCATAAAAATTTCTCCTTCTTTATTCTTATAAAATTCCACGACAATTAAAATTTTTATTCATCTTTATTCTTGAATAATTCATGGCAGGTGTGCTAGTTATCATATGATGAAAAATGAGTAATAAATGATGAACATAGAAGGATTTTGAAGAATAATGAAGAATATCCAAATTGATGTTCAAGCATATGCTTGAAGAATTCATGATTTTTGCTGAATCAGAATGTGAAGAATAAAAAGGAATATAAATTCATGTTTATTCTTCAAAAATTCCTTGATATTTCTTTCTTTTTTGTTCTTGTTTATTCTTCACGGGTCCTTGAAAGTTTATTCATGAATATTCCAGTAATTCAGTTTTGAAGAATTTTGGGGAAGTGTCCAAATTGATGATCACGCATATTCATGAATAGTTCATGAATAATTATTCTTCATTGGTGGATTATTCATGAATATTTTACATGAATATTGATGAATAATTCACGAATAATCAGGAATTATTCCATGCTTTTTCGCCGGGGTTTCAAACCAGAACATTTTCATAAGTGTTGTAGAGTGTGAATTAACTATCTGTATTTATTAGAGTTTTAAGTTTTGTTTTTCCTGTCTTAAGGATGTATTTTGTTGAATATAAACATCACTCTAAGCTCCTGACTGATTATGAAAATCATGAATAATTGACTTCATTTTTCACTTTACAGAATCACAGGCTGGTATCGAAATATTTGTCCGCTGTGACGGAGCATGCTATTTTTCATAAAAACACTAAGAATACTTCACGATTTATTTTTAACTCATATCTTTCGTTATACCATACAAAATTACTTACTTAATGCAATGGATATATCATTTGCGGGTAACTTTCACTTCTGTTTGAAGTCCAATTACGCTCGGAAGAAAAGCTATTGAAAATGGCGCCGGAGTATCATACTTCAAAATGTACCATTTCTTGTTTAACTTTCTAATGTCACGATATAGTGACACGATAATATTTACACATGGTTTCAGCATAACTATGAAGGTATAAATGAGATGTTGATGTATTTGCTCTTTTTAATTCTTTTATAAAAAATAATGTTGAATTTTTTTGTCCGCTGTGACGGAGCAGTTGCAAATGTGAACTGTGAAAATGCTCCGTCACAGCGGACAAAAAATATTAATATTATTTTTTATAAAAAAAAATTAAAAAGACCCAATGCATTAATATATCATTAATACATTCAGAGTTATGCTGAAAACATATGTTAATATTATCGTGTCACTATATCATGCCATTAAAAGGTTAAAAAGGAAATGGTTCATTTTAGAGTTTGATACTCTGGCGCCATTTTCAATAGATTTTACTCCTAGCGTTACTGGACTTCAAACAGAAGTGAAGGTTACACGCAAATGATATATCCATTGCATAGAGTAAGTAATTATCTTTGATATATCGAAACATATGAGTTAAAAAATAAATCGTGAAGCATTCTTACTGTTTTTATGAAAAATAGCAAGCTCCGTCACAGCGGACAAATCTTTCAATACCTGCCTGTGAGAATGGTTCTGACAAAAGAAGATTGTGTTGTTATAGTAGAGGTTCATCGTAATCTAGGATGGACTGCAAGTAAAATAGTGCAGGAATTTCATTATAAGGACTGGAATAAATCAGCTGTACTTAAAGTATTATACAAATTAAAACAAACTGGTGATATATCCCGTAAGAAGGGTGGAAGGCCCAAGTCTGCAAGGACTGAGGAGAATATTGCAAAGGTAGAGGAGCTCATCTGCAGTCGAGAGGACCTACCTGGTAAAATGTTTTTCTCTTCAAGCACCAGTAAACCCACAGAATGAGAGAGTGTACAGCGTTAAAGAAAGGAAGAGAGATGGTTCACCTAGTCGATTAATTGTAGGACATTCTCAGTTCTCAGAGTAAAATAATGGCATCATTAGCTCTGTCTAAACAAGGAAAATCAAGAGTCCACTTTGTTGAGCCAGGTGTAAAGATGGATGCGCAATATAACATCGATCATGTCTTACACAGAGGACTTATTCCTGATATGCGCTCATTTTCGAATCATTACATTTTCCAACAAGATGGGGCTTAGAGCCACAGATCCCAAAAGACAGTCGAATATTTAGAGGAGAGTGTACCAAGATTCACCCCCCTAATCACTGGCCCAAAAGATCACCAGATGCCAACGTGACTACCACATATGGGGAGAACTAACTGGAATGGTGTACCATGACCCCCTTACATCAACTCAGTCCCTTAAAGACAGAATAGTTGAAAAGTGGACTTTAATGTCCCAACAACACATAAATGATGCTATTGACCAGTTCAGGGCAAGATTGAGGGCTATTATTAATCAAAATGGTGGCTATATTGAACATCTGTTTATGTAAATAAAGTCGAACAAAAAACTTTATTTTGCATGTTTTGAAATTATAAAATGATGTCATTTTTATTATTCAAAGTGAACTTGTGAATGTATGCCCCAATGTAAATCTGGACAATGATGTTCTGGACAAGCATCCAAGTAAAGTATGTCAGAGATGCTATAATGCATGAAACAGTTTAGGTATAAGGCGAAAATAGATAATAGACTTTAAGAAGTTATTCAAACTACAAACAAAATGTGGAATTCTGATGAATGAATGAAAATGTTTGTACCATTTGTGAGCTGTTCTCTCAAAATGTCAAATCAATTAAACGTAAACTATCTGAGGAAGATTAAATAGACTTAACCTCCAATGAGAATGATTAACCATCCAGAGTACTCCTAAAAACAATGTCTGGACAGTTCAGCAATAGGCACCTCCATGATGCATGGGATGCATGTATAAGCTTCTCAGAACTTCTCAAAACTAGAAGAACAACTGCTCACCCATCTTGTACGTAGAAAATCATCTATCAAAGACCATCGTGTTTGTAAAACCAAAAGCAAGGTAAGAACAATTAAACAATTATTTATTAATTTTGATTAAGTTCTAACAACTCTTATCTGCCCCTTGATCTTAATTATGAAAAGCCCATTAACTCTTCAGGTGCATCTCTTCAATAGGGTGGTCCAAAATATGGCGAAAAACCAACTTTCTTTCGGATCATCTTCCTCATTTGACTTACTGTTGTCCATGACCTAAAACACCTGCACACCAAATTTTAAGACCCAAATCCCATGGGAAATTTACCCACGCTTCGACTGAAAAATTCGGTTATTTCATGATTTTTTGCTATTTTCGATAAATTGCCATCTCCTTTTTCCTGGTATAAAATGTTTCTATTTTTTCATAATAAACATTTTTGTAGGACTCTTTATTACTTAATAATACTAGGAGCCCAAACACCAAATTTTGAGACCCAAATCCCATGTGAAATTTACCCATGCTTTGACTGAAAAATTGTGATTTTCACAGTTGTCCGATTTTCAATAGATTACTGTCTCCATTTTCCTGGTATAATATGTTTCTATTTTTTCATAATAAATATTTTTGGATGACTCTTTATTACTTCATAATACTAGGAACCCATACACCAAATTTTGAGACCCAAATCCCATGGGAAATTTACCCATGGTTTGACTGAAAAATTGTGATTTTCACATTTTTCAGATTTTCAATAAATTGCTGTCTCCATTTTCCTGGTACGATATGTTTTTATAATAAACATTTTTGAGGACTCTTTATTACTTCAAATTACTAAAAACCCATACACCAAATATCCACCAAATTTTGAGACCCAAATCCAATGAGAACGTTACCCATGCTTTGACTGAAAACTGGTGCTTATGATAGCTTATGATGTCTGTTTTAGGGGCATAATATGTTAATAAACATTATGGTAATTCCTTCTTAATCCAAAGAAACACCTAAATATCAAGACTTTAAGTCTTATTGAAAGGCGACAAATTCAGTAGTTTGGGGAAAATTTAGGATCTTTTACTTGTACATTTATATACTGTGGTTAATATTAAGAAGTGATGACTCGACAGCAACTCAAATGCCTTGAAGATTTGGTTTGTTGGTTTCAGTAGGGATACATCACAGGACTTTGTTTGGATTTGTGTGAGATGTCATATTCTTTCTCACATCTTTGCAGGGTAAGGTCAAATATCAAATCTGATTTTCTTTGGAGAAATGATTTTTTGATTGATCAATGTATCAATGGCATGGTCTCTGTTGTAACCAGTAAGCCTGTACCAAATCTTCAAGGGATTCAAGCTTCCACTGAGCTTTGTCATTTCTCTGAAAATGTTCATGCCCTGAAAGTACACAATGTAGAAGATAGGAAGAGCAATGAGAAACACTTAAGGTAATTCTGTATGTTCAGAAATTTTAAGTGGAATCCAATGTTATTTCTGGAACTCATTCCATACTTGGTCAGCTCTTTCAATTTTACACTGAGTTCAAATATGTATTTAGATTATTAGTTGATGGTTAGTAATTTTCTATAATGTACTATGTGCTATGTTTATACACTGTTTGTGCATCTGAATGGAATGAGTTATGTGTTCCTGAAAAAACACGGGGCTCCAATTAGGAAGCCATTAAAACTGAAAATAAGGAATTACCTTAAAGTACTATATAACCATCTTTCACGATGTAACGTATGTAAGGCCAAACAGGATAATTAAGACAACGTGTAATACAATTTATTACAAATTGCACATCACACAACAATGATATGGTGCTCTAAACGACAAAAATCAAAATTATATGATCAAAGCAAACGTGAATTTCCCATGGGGTTCAGGTCTAAACATTTGGTACATATTAAATGTATGCCAATGGGTTCCTAGTATTAAGAACGTATTAATGTCCTCCTAAAATGTTTAAAAACTAAATATAAGATTAATATTGATCTATTGAAAATAGGAGAAAATTCGCAGAAAATCAAAAATTTTTGGTTGAAGCATGAATTAATTTCTCATGGGGCCAGGGTCTCAAAATTTGGTGCATATTTGGGGTATGGGTTCCTCGTATTATGAAGTAATAAAGAGTCCTCCCAAAATATTTATTATAAAAAATAGAAACATATAATACCAGGAAAATAGAGATGTATTGTATTGTATATGAAATAACCCAATTTTTCAGTCGAAGCGTGGGTAAATTTCCCATGGGATTTGGGTCTCAAAATTTGATGTATGGGTTCCTAAGTATTATGAAGTAATAAAGAGTCATCCAAAAATATTTATTATGAAAAGACATCTACCATTTTATACCAGGAAAATGGAGATAGCAATTTATCGAAAATAGCAAAAAATCATGAAATAACAGAATTTTTCAGTCGAAGCGTGGGTAAATTTCCCATGGGATTTGGGTCTCAACATTTGGTGTATGGGTTCCTAGTATTATGAAGTAATAAAGAGTCCCACAAAAATGTTTATTATGAAAAAATAGAAACATATTATACCAGGAAAAGGGAGATGACAATTTATCGAAAATAGCAAAAAATCATGAAATAACCGAATTTTCAGTCGAAGCGTGGGTAAATTTCCCATGTGATTTGGGTCTTAAAATTTGGTGTGCAGGTGTTTTAGGTCATGGACAACAGTAAGTGAAATGAGGAACATGATCTGAAAAAAGTTGGTTTTTCGCCATATTTTGGACCACCCTACTCTTCAAATGCATCCCTTGGTGTTCTGGTCCTGGATTGTCATATTGGTTCTCGATTGGAGGAGGAGGGGGGTGTTTGACATTGTTTCTTTTCACGTTAACTTAGATCATGGTTTTGGGATATATAGGGTCTACTTTTCTTATGACAGATTTACACTTACAGTTGCGTTTCTTTAAAGTTTTTAGTCACCCTTCCCTTTGGCATTTGCGCTTATGTATTCTTGTTTAATCTTTTTATGACTGTAGTGATTTAGGGGTTATAAAGTCATTAGATTTTAATCATAGATAATAAACTTATTTCAGCCCTTCATCTTCATGAAAATAGAGAAATCTCAAGTCTCCAGTGAAAAAGCATCATCTCCTTTAAAACGTAAAAGAGCGCGTAAAATAAAAATGCAGAAAAGTGATTGGTGGTGATAATAATGAGCCCATGTTACATCAGATGTCTTAAAGAAATTCTCAATGAATCCAGGAAAAAGAAACAAAGGAACATGCTGACATACAATAAAGACAATACAACGACAAACTGTTTCAATGAAAAGTGCCGCAAGGTTATCATATGGTCAGATGAAAACCATAACAAGGCATTTATGAGATGCAAACATAAATATTGAGAGTCAGAATAATCAAATTCAGTACAAGAAATCCTTCATGAAAAAACTTAAAGTAAAAGGAAAGTTAATGGATTTTCTTCACGGGGATAAAAATGCTCCTGGAGCCGAAAAAGGCATGATTTACAAAAAACTACCTTTAGGTTGTAAATTATATTGCGACAGTAAGATGACCAATGCAAGACTGTCATTTCTTGGTTTGGGGAGTTTCCTTGCCCCTTGCTTTGTCTCTGGGGAAGTATGAAAGTTTCCCCACATTAAAAAACATCAGTCTCGCACCGGTCGGCTCTATTTCATATCCGAGATTGCCTGATAAGTTCGATGAATCAAAGATAAGTGGCGTAAAACATCACATATCAAAATGGTGGGGAATTTCGATTTCTGTTTTGAAAATGTTGATGAATTAAACGAGTTTTTTAGTGAGTATTCATCTGATCTGAGGACAAAGTGGAGGGTAATCAAAAAGGAGAAGGATTTTGGTAAGGAACTGACGTGATGTCACCTCTTGACAAAGCTTGACATGTCATTGTTGAACTAGAAAGAGTTTATAAATTTGTGAATTATTTTATTAAAAATCTTTTTAATCTAAGCTTAGGCCTATTAGCTTAAGCTAAAGGTTGTATATAACTATCAAAGTGATTTTTACCCCTTTACAAAGCCTTAATACAGCGCGTTGCTTTGTGTAAAAAATCATATTGATCCTCGCTTAAACATGTGTAGTGAACAGGCCCGTAGCCAGGTGCTAGGTGCTAGTCTGGGCCTTATTTTGCATGGGCATTAAAGTTTATAATGTTTATTTTCATTTTTCATGAAGGAACACTATTTTTAATTTAATCAATTTGATTTGGAAAAGAAACATTTTGAAGCTCTGTTATGTTGTTTCGTGTTATAAATAATTTCATTGACATGTAGAAAGATACAGTAACTCTATTTAACTAACACATATCTTTACTTTTCAATTGCAGAAATGGGTTTGATCCGACGTACCCATAAAATGAACATAGCTCTTGAGACAAATAATGGAGTTGAGAGGCAGAATGAAACCTTCAAGTACAGTTTTCTGGCTGGATACAAGAACTGTAGGATCACTGAGCTGTGCCAGGTCATTGTTCACCAATTTATACCAGACCTGTATCTTAAGTGTAGTTAGTTAGTTTGAATTGAAGAAGTATTTAAGTAAAGGGCCCATACAAAGTTTGAAAACACATTTTGGATGTTCATCCAGAGATCATTGCTTAAAATTAAAGCTTCTATTTGTATTACAGTATTGATCATTGATGGTATACACATTGGTTTCATGTCTATTTATAGTATCTATTTAACAGTCATCACAATTTTCCAAATTGTTTAGTTTTCAAGAAATTCAAATATTATCTCTCACGAGAAAATAAATTCTTGAAATATATTGCGATATGGGCATTTGACATTTTTTCAGGCAGTAAAAGTTTTTCATTGTTTTTGGATTTTCCTGGGTTCAAGAGACAGTATTGTGTTTTTGTCATTCCAGGTACCAAGAGGAGAATGCCAAGTCATCATCAGGGTATTGCAAGTATTCTAAGGATGTACCACTAGCCCTGGTACAAAGGCCAAGGAGCACTGTTCTCCCCATCAGGAATATCTGGAATAAACTAGACACTATCCCCCCAATAAAATTTTCTGAGCATGGTAATGGCCTCTTCACTGTAATTGGATCAAGTGATCAGAAGTATGAAATTACCATCACCAAGGAGGCTTGCTGTTGCCAATGTGATTACTGGCTGAAGCACATGCTGCCTTGTAAACATATATTGACAGTTTGTAAAGCACCAGAAAGAAACCTATGGCTCTTACACAGTCCCCTCTTATCCAATCCTGTCCATAAACTGGATGAGGTGATTGTGCCTGGTTGTGATGCCATGTATGAAGATCCCTTCATGCATCCATCTGATGCAGATCTGACAGGAATGATGGGAGACAAAGATGATATTGGTGACAACTCTGGTATCGTTGATACAGACAATGATGCAGATGGAACATTGGACCCCAAAGATAATCCAGACATAACTTTCCCTAGCCCTGTTCATGTTGAAGCCAATATACCAGACACGCCTGGTAATTGGACTGTGTCAACAACTGCAGCGAGAAATCGGGCAGTTCAAGTGTTTAAAACACTTATAGATCAATGCTACTTGATCAACAGCACCGAAAAGCCAAAATTCTGAGTGACGAACTGCAACAATCTCAACCAAAGATAAATGGACTAAATATAAAGGTTTCGTCACCTAGGAAGTTGAGAAAATCACAAAAGATAAGAGGTTTCCTTCCTAAATGGAGACAAAATGTACCAATAAAAAAAAACAAGTTTAGGAAAAGGGTAGGAATCTGGGCAGAAGAGCACACAAAGGCTAGGGTGTCATCCCTTCATGATTGTGAGCCCCCACTTCCCAAGATGCCACATCTAGAAACTCCCAATCACCAGTCCAAAATCACTGTGGAAATCATATCTGAGGAAGTTGTTCCTGTTCCTGAAGAGATTGTTATTGATGACCCCACTGATAGTGTCCCACCTCCCAATTTAGACCATTGGATCAAAGTTGGCCCCACTCAGCTGCGTAAGGCGGATCAGAGAATCATTGATGACAAAAAAGCTCGGCTCAATGATGCACATATTGCAGCTGGCCAGTATCTCATCAGGGAACTGCTGAAAAATTTCCTTGGGATTCAAGAAGTCTCCATGATACACTGGCTCTTGTTCACCCGGAAAGGTTAGATGCCCAGTCAGCTAATAAGGAGTCCTTGCAGGTCCACCACATTGGAAACCATTGGGTAGTTTCAAGCAGTTTTGGTGGCACTGTTACTGTATATGATTCGCTACCAAACTGTAACATCAATGCTGCTCTGAGATCACAGTTAGTTCATCTGTACAGAGGCTATGCTATCCCTTCAAGTGATGAGGAAAATTGTGGAATGCTGCCTGTCAAACTTGTGTGTGCCCAAAATCAGCAAAATGGACATGACTGTGGACTGTTTGCATTAGCTAATGCTACTGCTCTGGCTTTTGGTGAACGCCCGGAAAAACTTCTGTTTGACAAGAAGAAGATGAGGGACCATCTAAGAAGCTGCTTTGTCAATGGCTCAATCAGAATGTTTCCCCACAAGGCTAAATCAGCAAGATGTACATCTCTCACTGAAGTAAACATTAGTGTACATTGTAAATGTCACCTTCATGTACCTGGAAGCCACATGGTGCAATGTGACACATGTGAGAACTGGTTTCACACCAAGTGCATCAAGCGGTACAATGTTCGAGAAGCCCGCAAACTTGTAACAGCTGACAGATACGACTGTGCAAAATGTCAGAGACTCCTTCAACTTGATAACTAAACATGACCCATCCCCCTCAGACATCCCCCAAACAGCCTTTTTCAAGGCTACTCCCCTCTGCCATCCTCCCAGACATCCCTAAAGTGAACACTTGCTCCGAGTATGCGTGAGCCATCCCCCTCAGACATCCCCCAAATGAACACTGTTGCTCCGAGTATGTGTGAGCCATCCCCCAAACAGCCTTTTTCAAGGCTACTCGACTCTGCCATCCCCCCAGACACCCCTAAAGTGAACACTTGCTCCGAGTATGCATGAGCCCCACCCCTCCCTCCTAGTTTTCACTTTGTTCAAATGTCTGGTACAAACAGCCTTTTTCAAGGCTACTCCCCTCTGCAGGAAGGGGTACTGTAACAATCTAGTTGCAGTAGAGCGATGCTCCAAGTTTAGTAAACACCAACAAGCTTGTAATGCTACCTAGCCTAGCTAGAAGGTCCCAAGTCCTTGAAAAAGCAGAGGGCAAGTTGTCATTAAATGGTTCCCTTTGCTTCTCTTGATCAATGATGAATATTAAACTGTATCTTTCTTTGTGTTTTTTCTTTAACTACACATAGTTCTCCATTGTCAATTTCAGATGAAATAGTTACTGAATTATTTGTTATGGCATACATGTGCAGAAGGCATCTGGATAGATAATTTTTACTCTACTGGTCCATTCTATTGAGACTCACTCATTTTAAATAGAAATTTCTACAAATTCCACATGTATTCTCTTTTCTCAGCAATGTCGGGGAATTCCAAGCTTTAAATACAAATGCATATGTCTCTGTCTAAAGGTATAATACAGTGAAGTGTTTATCATCTACTGAACAATTAATATTGCCATAATATCCACAAATTATCATTACTTGTACTTGTAGTAAATGTAAGATTTGGAACCTGCTTATGAGTATTGTGGATCATGATAGTACAATGTACATTACATGAAGCTGAATGCATAGATTATTGCATGATTCGTACCTATCAATATGGAAATCTGTGGGGGGGGGGGGGGGTGGGCCCTATTTTTTTTAATGTAAGCCCTATTTTAATAAGTACCATAGACAATGGAGATACACTAAGAGAATAAAAATGAGAATGTAGATAATGAAACAATAGTATATACATGCATGGGCTTTCAAATAGAGTAACAACTAGTAACAACTAAGTTTGGACTAAGATAAAGAATACATTTACAATACTATTTTGTAGAATACATTCTACATAATAGCTTCAGTTCCCGGTGCAATTTAATAATATGATATGAGATTTCTTCCTGGTGTATTGAAATCAGGTAATCTCGGATGCAAGTTCTCTTTCCCGGGGAAATGGAATCAGGTAATCTTGGATATGTTGCCATAGATGTACTGAACGAAACAAATGTCATACAATACGCCACCTATCTTTATTTCATCAAACTAATCAGGCAATCTCGGATATGAAATAGCGCCGACCATCTCGCACCCGCTGGTTTTCGCGTTTCCGCTTCTCTCTTGCTAATCAGCAGACTTATAGGATAGGATAGTTTAGGATATATATAGAGAGCACATTTAGGAATAGGATATATCATATTGAACCTGTTAGTGCACTGAAGTATTGGTGAGTTATGAATTGATTGATTCTTTTAATTGCATTGATTCATTGTTATATTGTTTATGTGTTTGATATTTCCACATAGCATCGGGCGGTATAGTAGTTAGCAGAGTACATGTGAATTAAATGACTGGTATTGTCTTGTTGTAAGTTTGTGAACACATTTCTGTATTAAATAGTTTTAGTATGCATTAAAAGATTTTGATTTACATAAACTTTTATATCTATTTTGTTGTTTCATTCCAACATATTTGAGTCAAACTCCCTTAATTACTTTCTAAATTCATTTCCCCGATAATTAACTTTCTCCAACACACTTTAATTATCCAACCACTTACGTCTGCCTACGGCAGGTCATTAAATACATTTTGGTGCAGTCGGCAGGATATAAAACGTGTGTTTGTCAAGGTTGATTTGCTTTTATTTATTACTTTCATGTCAAAAACACTTTTTACGGTTACCTCCAAGTAATTATTGATGTGTTTACAATTATTCGGCGTGGATATAAGAAAAATCGACTAATTACGTGTTAGAAATGAAATGAAATTACTTGGTTGTGTTAGCGCAATTTTGTGTTCCATTTTGACTAAAACAGGATAGTCAATTCCATATAGGCCGTACAACGATATCAGTCATCGTCGATTATGAGCCTAATTACTTGTTAGAAATTATATGTTGGTTGTATAAGAGCAATTCCATGTTCCATTTTGACTAAAACAGGTTAGTCGATTCCATATAGGCCGTTCAACAATTTTAAGTGTTGATAATTAAACATAATTAGACTCCAGATTGAAAATCTGGAGTCTATTGCTTTTGCCAGTTTTCCTATTATTATTATTATTCATTCTTTCTTTCTTTCTTTCTTTCCGAACACTTTTTCTCAGCAACTAGAAGAACTTACTTTAACCTACTTACATGGCTAACATAGTCCATCAACCTAGTTTCTGGGAAATTAGGTCAAATTTTTATCTAGGTCAAAGGTCAAGAACTAGGTCAAATTTAGGTCAAATCAACATTCTGTCAATTATCTTCGTTGTTACTTGTGGTAACTCCTTCGTCTTTTTTTCAACATGTAGCTTAGAAAAAAACAAATCGAGAGTGTGCCATCCGTTTTTTGATTACTCTTACCGATTTTGAGATATGGCGTCCAGAAAGTAGGTCAAACTAAAAAAGTTCTCCAAATTTATCATATGAGCTATGAAATAAGTGTAGAATTTTCTCAGGAATCCGAATCTGCAAACCAAATTCCGATTTGACTTCCCGTTCGGAAGTTATGGCGTTTTGAAAGCTCAAAATCGCTAAATTTGGTGCCCCATGTTAAGTCAATGGAAAAAAGACTTTTTTGAAGTGTAAAATACGAGATATAGACTGAGTGCAGCTTAAGATAATGAATTCCTATAAAAGAAGGGGACCTCAAAAGCCATCTAGTTTTAAAATTTGGACACCAAAATGCCTAGGTCAAAATCTAGGTCAAATTCATAGTTTTTCCTTGTTTTTGCGATTCTGACACTACACTTTAATGATTTTCTTCAAAATTTTGTATACAGGTAGAAAAGAGTGTGCTAATAGTGTTAGCTTTTTGCCGTCAGAAAGTATTTTGACCCATTCTTGAGATATGGGTGTCCGAAAAGTAGGTCAAAATAAAAAGTTCTCCAAATTTAATTTATGAGCTATGAAATAAGGGTAGAATTTTCTCAGGAATCCGAATCTGCAAACAAAATTTCGATCCGACTTCCCGATCGGAAGTTATGGCATTTTGAAAGCTCAAAAATCGCTAAATTTGGTGCCCCATGTTATGTCAATAGGGAAAAAGATTTTTTGAAGTGTAAAATACCAGAAATAGACTGAGTACAGCTCAACATAATGAAAGCCTATAAAAAAAGGGGACCTCAAAGGCGACCTAGCTTCAAAATGTGGACACCAAAATGCCAAGGTCAAAATCTAGGTCAAATTCATAGTTTTTCCTTATTTTTGCGATTCTGACATTACACTTTAATAATTTGCTTCAAAATTTTATATACAGGTAGCAAAGAGTGTGCTAATAGTGTAAGCCTTTTGCCGTCAGAAAGTATTTTGACCTACTTTTAAGATATGGTGTCCGAAAAGTAGGTCAATATAAAAAGTTCTCCAAATTTAACTTAAGAGTTATGAATTAAGGGTAGAATTTTCTCAGGAATCCAAATCTGCAAATCAACTTTCAATCCGACTCCCGGTTTAGATTCTACGCCATTTTAAAATTCAAATTTGCCAATATCCACGATGCAGATCCATCAAATATACCTTCAAAAATTCCTATTTACCTACCTACCTACATACCTACTCGGCTACCTACTTAGCTACCTACTTCTCAGCTACCTACTCAGCTACTTACTCAAGTACTTAATCATCTACGTACTCAGCTTCCTACTCAGTTACTTACTCAGCTCTTTACTCAAGAAAATCAATCTGGAGTCTTGAATTGAACTTTGTTCAATTTACCAATCTAGTTAATTAATGGTATTTGGCGCAATTAGGTGCTCCATTTCGACTAAAATTGGGGGAGTCGAGTCTGAGTTAATTGTGTAATAATATTAGGTTCCGTTGTCTATGCGTTTGATCTGGATAATTCTGAAATTGCGGGAAATGCTTCTGTAAAGTTGTCAAGTACAAATTTGCTTAAACCGCCTAATGGTAAACAGGTAGACGGTGGTGAGTTAAAAAGGTTTACAAATCAAGGTGCTCGTCCAAAGACCCTGAAACAGAGGCTACATTTTAATGGAACAGTCGAAAAAATGAGCATGCAAAATGATGAATGATGTCAGTCATGTTAATCAATTTAATGAGGGTATTCAAAGGCAAGTTTTGGGGTGTTACATTTATGCCGAACTAGTGAGCGCAATGACAGATCGCTTTGAGCCTAAACATAAACATGAAAAGTTTAGAAACCAGTTCAAAACTCAAAACGCCAGCGGAATGAAGATGTTATGGCTCTCGCGTATGACATTAAACGATTGGTACATCTGGCTTTTCCCAGCGCTTCCTTCGAAGAAAGGGAAAGGAAGGCACTTCAAAGTTTCAAAGATGCACTAAATGACCAGACAATCGAATGGTACGTCTTTGAAAAAGACCCAGGAACTTTAAATGAGGCTATGCAAATGGCAGTCAAATATGAAATTTTTTATGAAGGTCGGAAAGGCGCAGGTAATTTAAATGTGGTAAAGCAGGCCTCATTTGATCAAAATACGGATAACAGGTTAGACAGAATTGAGCAAAATTGCAACAAATAGGTCAAAACCAGGTAATTCAAGGTTCCGGATCGGTTAATCAATTGATGCCACATCGTTGGGAGTTCATGCAACCAAATACGTACATTCCCAGGCCAGTGTATTAGAACCCCGAAAATAACTATGGCACACAATTCGAAAACTTGAGGTGTTATCCGACAGTAACACATTTTCCAATCCAAGCTCACAACAATCCACAGGGATGGGAACCCAGGGGATACAAGGGTAAATACGAGATTGCTTGTCAAAATAGCGGCGAATGGGGTTATGCATTTTTAGAGTGTCAGCATAACCGGATGTGTTTTATATGTAAGAGTGAAATGCATCTCATAAAACAATGCCCAGATAATCCGAGAAACAATGGTTTGCCAAGGGCGCAGCGATCGGTAAACTAGAACCTTGTGATAGCCGTAATTGCCAATGAGTTATAATTTGACTATGAATCTCAATTTAACGTTTGACATTGAAATTAATCATGTCTGCCCCCCATATTTTCATATCATGCTAGGTATTGTTTTAAGACACCACAATATTTTAATCAGTCAATGCAATTCCATTGAGAGGATTATTGGCTGAGGAATAGCCATGGATAACATGCTGGCACAAAACAAGTCTGACACTCCATATGCAACATATATCAAAAAATGGGGGAAAATCATTGATCAACAAAATACATTACAAAATATTAAAAGAGGAAAAGCACATAAAATTTTGAAAGATAAAATTCGAGAGGAAAAGAGTCCTTTGGTTCTTAAATCAGAGTCTGATCCTGTTGCAGCGGAACTTGATAATGTTTTAAAATGACATAATATAAAAAGAGCTGCCTATCATGGAAAGAGAATAAAAGGAAACCACTGTAATAAGTACCTACAAAAGGAAGTCTATGAAGACTTCGCAAACAAAGTTGTCAGGAAAACACAACATTTAGGTCAAAATTTTAGTGTAGAGAAAAAAGCTCTTGACAAAGCATATTCGACAAGACAAAACTATCAAGATCAATGATGCAAGATCAATGATGCATTTTCACTGATCCATACATCAGTAAGTCATTGTGAAACAATAGAATCTTCACTCATTCCAACTATTCAAAATCACATAGACAATTACATGCAACAATATAGGACATTGTTTCCAAATATATTAAAATAATACCAAAGCAGCATATTTTGGAAGATCATATAACATCATGGATACAAAAATTCAAGTGCGGAATGGGGACTCCAGGGAGAGCAAGGGGTTGAATTAACTCATAAAATATTAATGAACTTGAAAGGAGGATGTGCAGCATCAGAAATCCATTAAATTGCCTGCTAACCACAATGTCCGAACATCTCCTATACTGTCAACCCGAAATTAGCACCGCGAACCCAATTATTAAGAGACGGAATGCTGTGAAGAAAGCTCAATAGAATATGAGTATATATTTTAATTTAGAATTACAAGCATTTGCACAAAGTACCACACACATAAAAACATGCCCGATATCTTATATAACCTATATAACTAATACCTTTATATTAATATCTTATATTTAGGCTCCATTTTATTAATTTGGAGGCTATTACATGTATAAGGCTATTTATTTAGACAAGATGTTTAGTTGTGGGTCATTATTAAATCTATGAATTTGAAAGACAATATGCATGCATGTTTGTGCTATATTCTCCTCACAAGAACTGCAGTGTGAACATGTTAATTAAACCCATGGCAGTGTCTTTAAGTGATATCTAATTACCATGGACACTGGAGTGGTAATCACCCTATGAGTGATAAGGTGTTTAACAGGACAGAATAAAAATAATCAAATGTGTCTGTTTTACACCAAAAATGTGTATTTTAGTAACCTCCGCTGAGGTTTTCAATTGACTGAGAAACCAAGAACACTTTCAGATGCATTCTCTCTCAGTGAACTGTTGGCTGATTGTTTCCCAACATTTGACAACAGAAGAGGGGGAAATATTTACTATTTACAATTTTTGACAACAGCACAGAGGAAAATGAAAAATGCTTCACACTACCTTTTACAATATACTGTTTTACTTGCCATATGTGATTTCATATTCAGAGTGTTGGTAAACTTTGTTCCCTTAGTGATAATGAGCAACAAGTGCTTATGTATATAGCTGGATACATGTTACAGGCTTTGCAGAATGTCTATAGAAGATATTCCAAGAATTCTTAATATGTTCCATTGAATCATATTCTAAACCAGTTGGTGTGCGACAATGACCGGGTAAAGCCAAACTACCTGTCCCAATACAGAAATTTGGAAGTAGCCCTCAAGAGGGGTGTGGGGGTGTGGTGACCTCTGCTAGTGACAATTTTTCCTCTCTGAGGTTTTGGATCGGTCAAAATTAACAGAAATTGTCCAACACTGTAATAACCACTGTAATTTTGTATTGGGACAAACTAATTTGGGGAAGATTCTGGTATCCTGATATTGGAACTTCTAATCAAGACCTTCTTTTCTGGCAGACACCACACATTTGCAAAGTTTGTGAAGAACAAACTGTCAAAGAGTGACAAGGCTGAATAAGGTCTAAGAATAAGTTTGAAGATTTTGACAAATTAATTGTACCTTAAGTGTAAGAAAGAAACAAAGAACACTCTCTGATGCATGATCTCTTGGTAAACTGTTGTCTGATAGTTTCAATACATTTGACAACAGGAAAGAAGAAAAAATTTAATGTAAAAAATGCTCTACTGACAGGAAATCCTGGTAAAACATGTCTGGGTATATAGTAAGTAACCTCTTCTGGCATTATCAATGGACTATGAAACCAAGCACCTAAAGTGTTGGGTCATATCTGCTAATCAAAGTGTTAATCTTAACTGCCACTACAAGAGAAGTATACTAATGGTTTCCTTCGTTCTTGTTTTTCATTTCTAATATGCACGTTGATTTGTTGTCAACCAATATTCTTACATTACATCCATCAAGTGAGTGAAAATTCCCCCAAATTTGGTATTTAACTGGGATCAAAGTGGAGTATCCCTCATACCTGTGGCCCAGTGGACAATGGCTCAGCGTGGCATTAAGCAAGTCAATGTAAAAGGTCTTGATGACAAGAAACAAATCACAGTTTTCTTGACAGCAGCATGAATTGGTTCATTATTACCTCAACAGCTCATTTATGCTGGGAAGACAACAACCTGTCACCCCAAGTACAAGTTTCCCGATGATTGGAACGTGACTCATTATGAGTTTCATTGGAGCACTGAAGAGACTATGATGTGTGGCTACAGATTGTAGGGTATGCTCCAGGAAATGGTGTATTGAGGCAAACCACTTGAAAATTTAGCCCAGTTAAAGATAGCCATAAAGACAGCATGGGGGAATATCACAAAGTGTCAGACAGATAGCATGATAGCAGAATGGAGACCTAGACTATGCCTTGCAATTAAGGAGAAAGGGGGTCCAATCAAACATCGACTCATATACAAGTTACCATGATGGACTAATTATGAAAACATAATAGACTATGCAAAATTGAATAAGCTACACACTGTACAATTTTGGTGTATTTTGAAGTAGAAATACATCTTCTGCTTATGGCTAATCAATGTTCTTGATAGAAACCACAGCTAATAGTATCCGTGTCAAGGTCAAATGGCGTTATGGGACATTACCTCTTAATACGTGGTTTATTATGTGGTTTACACCAAGAGAGGATCTCTGGTAAGGGATTTCATTTGACTAACCCTTTTCACTGATATGATATTAAGCCTCTTCAGGTTCTGCAATGCTCACTACTTAGTGTATTTAAGTGAAACCTTGTAAACAAAATTGTATCCAAGTAGCTTTGCATTTCTATGTGAAGTTTTTTTTCAATTTTTTATCTAATTGAACTACATGGATAATATTGAACTGGTAAAAGGAAATACACCCCTAAATGCAAACTTATTTACGAAAATAATGTATTAATCAGCTATAACCTTGTACAATCTAAGGCCATATTTATATTTTTTTTAAATACTGAGCATGAATATGCTTTTTTTGTCAAATGGAAATTTTTAAATGGTATGAAATTTCATATATTGTAGCCTTTCTTTGTCATAAAACCTGAACTTCATTATTACTTCATAAATTTTTGAATTTTTTGAATATGTTATCCATTATGTGTTGGAAATCTACATCTATTTTTTGCATTTAATTCAAAATCTCCTCCAAAATCAGAATATATAAAATTCTTGTTAAAAATAGAGCATATATGATATATATATTTACACAGCATACAATCATAAGTGTACTTTTCGACAAAAAAGAAACACCTTACCACCTTATTCTTTTAAGTGTCGAAATTGAGGTGAAATTAAATAAAATATTTTTTCATTCTCTCCAAGTATATCTACAGATACAAATACTCCTGCAGTGCCATACACACTGATCTGCGTATCAACTGCCACAACTACAAACATTGCCACGAATACTCCTACAACTGCAGCAATACATACAGCAACAGCATCTGACCTTAATACCAATGGTACTGTACATGTGATAATGGCATCGTTTTTTAAACAAATCCTTTATGAACATCAATTCAGCACATAAAAGGTAAAATATTGTAATTGTGTTCAGCAATACCCAACATTATATAATGTAATTGAAAATCAGTTTTAAAAGTTAAATAAAAAAGGTTTGAAGCAACAATAGTGTTTTAAAGGGAGTAAAATGAATAGCCAGCTTACTGCATCCCAAATCTGTTTCTCCTTTCAAGATGTACAGTTGTTAATTACCACATATTAACAATAACATAAAGGAGAGCCATAACAAAGACTATGTAATAATTCGTACATTAACGACTACAGTATTATGATTTATAAAAGTACATCAATATTAATATCTGGGTCAATACTGAAAAACAATTTTGACAAAAGATCGCTACTTCTCAAAGGGCAAAAAGAGGAAAAAAACAAAACAAAAAAACATGAAAACATTGAAAAGCAAATCAGAAATTCTTCATGATATCAGTTCAGTGACTAAGATAATACAGGAATACTAGAATTTACTGATGAGGGTAAAAGTGTAGAATTCTTCACAGAGAGGATATAACCTTGATTGATGCTTTCAAAACATTCTACAAGAATAAATCCATGAAAGCAATATCTACTAGAGCTCAAATGGACATATTATCAATGTTTCAGACCACGTTATTATCAATGTTAATGATTCAGGAGTGATATCAATACATGGACTTGATGAGACAACATAGTTCATATTGACAGGTACCCCTCCCTAAATTCCACCCTCAGTGAAACTGCAATGTCAAGTCAAACCCATATATCTGATGTTCAAGATGATTTGGTCATTCCATTTCTGTACCTAAAAGTCCTGACTAAAGGGTCTGATCTCTCCACTGACATTGCATCTTCTTCATTCAATGCACATGGTAGAATAACAAATTACCACATCGGTAATATTTTAAATCCTATCTTGTCAGTACCAACGAGGGCTGTTGGATATTAATAATTATATATTTAATTATTCTAATATCAATTCACGGCCGCATCAAAATGTTTACCATATTGAGAAAATGGCTTTGTATAAAAAACCTCCTACCCACGTACCCTCGTACCCACGTACGTGGGTCCTGACCATGGATGAATTTATGTACCCATATGCCTTTATTTCTAGATCGGACATCTGTCTCGTCATAAAATAAAGCCGGCATTGCATAATGTTCATTTGAGCTATTTGAGTGTTGTTTTTGATATATCGAAGCAATTTTTTGTTGATCGGGCAGTCTTACAGTGTACAACCAATCTATTGCTTGGCGCAAATTCGACCAAGCGCATATATTTAGTATTTTTGTCAGTCATACTTTTAATAGTCCTATACCTTTTAATTTACCATAATGTATATAGAATTTTGTATAAATGAAGTGTAATTATATCTATGACAATCTAAATAACGTTACAAAGATCGATGCGCAGATCCATTAAAAAACAATACAAAAAAATAATACCATTCTCCCCGGAAAAGCCTATTGTAGAAACTGAAAGACAAAGTCAATCAAGTCAAAGTAGTCAGCATGTGAGAAACCTCTGCAGCGAGAGAAGAAAACCGTGGCGACTGTCAAATGAGCCATGGTTTGCTCTAAAGAGGGTGGATACCAGAGCAAGAAAGTGTGCAGGTTGCAAATCACCATTTAGCTCAGAATATATCATTTTAAAGCACAAGGAAAAAAATGTTCTTGCTGGCACTGATATCGTTACCCCCGTAGCAGGTAACAGGTATTATCATTTAAACCAAATATGTGTTCAACTAAGACACAGGAACTATTACGCCATTGAACAATTAATGTCTGAAAACTTGTCCGAGAAGGAGGTTGAGAATGCAAAAAGCAAAATGTGCTAGATATTGACCAGTGAACCAGCTGTTAAATGCGTAACATATAAATCTTATCTTGAAACATCAATTGAACAGTTGCAATAATCTACCGAATCACGTGGGTAGCCCATTGTCTGATTGTGTTTTCCTTACTTTTATAGGAAAATTATACAAATTGGTAATCTACATTATGTAGCTGTCATTTTAACCTTTACTTATAAGAAAGATATCAAAATTGACGATCAATCATGTTTTATCAAGCGCCTCGCCCCCTTCATAGAAATGTTGAATAGATACACTACCAACGTTTCAAACAGTAACACTTATTCTTTTATAAATAGTTTAAAGAAATTCCGTAAAACTATTCACCAATATCAATTTTCCACCAAATATCAAAAAAATCCATCCACTAATATTCAAGACATGTTCCGGACGGAGGTCCTTGCTTTATCCCTATCAAACTTAGTTTGAGGAGGACTGTTACATAGTCCGTGATCTGCTCCAAAAATGAAGTTCCCACAAACAATACTGCAATTCAAGTATGCCTATATCAATCAATTTTGATAAAAAATAGGTAATTTTGATTAACAAAAGAGTATATAATTTTGAAAAATATAAAAAAGATGAAGGATGCAAATGTATAGATCTGCAATAGTACAAATTCTACATTGTGAAATGTTTTGGTGTCCATACATTCCAAGTGATAATAAAAACGTCTGAAGCTTGAAAAGGTGACATATATAATACATGTATTATAAAGATACATGTATGTTAACAAGGTCACAAAAATGACAGCCAAATAAATATCAATGCTGGCTTTGAATATTATGATATCCCCATATAAAGTCAATAATGGCAATAATGCATACCTGTAGCCCCGTCTGAAGTCAATACATCTTTGTTCAAATCATCATTAATTTTACTAGGAACACTATCTTACTATGGAGTAGCTGTTTTTTATAGCGGGCACCCGGACAACAAACTCCTTATCTACAGGTCTTAGGAAAATCAGATCTATTATGAATGGATAGGGTTGCTTATGCCTTGGTCACATTTGCTTCGATTTTCACTACGGCGCCCGGCCGATTGAGTATTTCGTTCAGAATTGAATTCACTTTTGAACAAAATACTCATTGGCCGGGCGCCGGTGCTGAAAATCGGGGCAAATGTGACCATGGCATCAACTAATGATGCTGGCGTAGTAAACAAGGTAACACATTATAAAACACTGTCCTCCGCCATACTGTAGCATGTATTTCTTAAAATTAATTACAGACTGAAGTGAATTTGCAAATGTTATCCATGGGGCTTTTCTGCCACCTTGCAAACTGCTCGATGAATCTATGTAATGCAAGGGAAGAACACTTGGAATATATGTAGCTAAAATCTAGTATACTGTACCTTCAGAACTATGGAAATAAACAAACGTTCTCCACAGTTTGTAACCTCTTTGCAGCACCCTTTGAAGAAATAAAGGCTAGCCTACAGTTTGGGGGCAGGGGCAGGGTAGTGTGATACGTACCTTTAAGTTCTACATAACTTACCTAAACAGTAAAAGCTCATGCAGATCTGCCGTTCAAGTAGCACTGTCCGTCGTGTCCGACTGTTGCCTTCTTGTGTTCACACTTGAAAAGTTGCAAAGTTGCAAGAAAAGGGTTTGGAAACATTTACTTCCTCTCATTTCTTACATTTGTACTCCAGTCAGGAGAATGCAAATCGAAATTACTTGCACCGCAATGGAAGCCTAATAGACGAATGCAACAAAATTAGGTAAATAACATGAATAATCTAATAACGAAATATTTGAAAAGTAGAAGGATTCGCTATATTCGTTTTTAATCGCTTTTTGGCACAATTTAAGGATAATTGTGCGCACTAGTTCAGTGAATCATTTAGATGGAATTAAAAGTTAGAGTTGCCAAACTTATGCAGGGGAGTGTAAGTTTGGTTTTGTAAACTTCGACATTATTCATGGCCGTTTGATCCATAATTAGGTATAATGAAGAGTAGAGTTTTATTTTGACAATGATTTGATGTAAAACTGGTTTGAATGATAAAAGTTCAGCTTTGTAGTTTCTAGCTTTTTGCGCGTAAAACGTGAATACAATGGACAACAACGACACCAAATCTTTGACTAACATACGTTAATAACGTATAATATTCATAAGAATGAATTCTAATAACATTTGAAATAAACATCTAATAAAATGTGGTGAATTTAATTGGTTGGAAACTCCAAGAAATATATTTTTAAAAAGATGTCAACTTTTGGACAAGGGTAAACTTCCCGGGACATTTACAATCTGCATGAGGTAACAGGAGGCACGGATTGCACTGAACGAAGGCTAGGAGATTGCTAATCAGCACTGATGTGTTAAACAGGTAAGACTGCCTGATCAACAAAAAACATTTCGACATATCAAAAACATAAATCAAATAGCTCAAAAATAATGAACATTTATGCAATTCCGGCTTTATTTTATTTTACTAGAGAGATGTCAGACCTATAAATAAAGGCATATGGATGCATAAATTCATCTATAATTCAGGATAAACTGAGATTGAATAATGTTTTAAACATTTAAAAATTTAACTCTTTAAAGACTGGGTCAGGACCCACGAGGGTACGTGGGTAGGAGGTTTTTTATACAAAGCCTGAGAAAATGGTAGAAGTGCTACTTCCACATGGGTAATACATATCATAAACAGATAAACTGGTTGTCTGCACCAACGTGGGGCTTAGTGGAAGCGAAGTTGAAGTCTTCCAATCAAACAAGCGACGATCCAAAATTGGATTCGCAATTTCAGAACTTATAACAGGCGAGTCTTCTTTGACAGCCACTAAATTTCTAAAGTCTCATAAATACATATCATTGAAAACCTGTATTCCTCAAGAAAATCGGGTTGATAAAAAATCCTCAAAAAATATCATCGAAATGATTACTTTGAATTGGCGCACCTTTAGCAAGTGACAGAACTGAAATGTATGGATGATGTAAGAGTTACTGTACACAGGTTTTGGGTAGTTAAGTCATACAAAGACAATTTCCGACTTCATAAAGTCAGCCGATTTACATTGGGGTATCCAAAACAGTGACCTCACTGACAGCGCAAAATCTGGGATTCGCATGAAACATTCATTTGATTCAAAAGACAAAAATAATTTTTGTGGACGAGGAAATTCAATATGCTGGCACTAGTGCTTAAACAACTAGTCAAGAAGTCAATATCAACTCGTACTTCAATATGACGACACTATAGTTAAGAAGTCAATATCAACTTGTATTTCACTGAAGTCGACTTCAAAATTGAAAGTTGAGTCCCCGGGAAAAATTAATAATGGAAAAAATAGAAACAATTCAAACTTACACTTTCATTCATTCTTACATTTTGAAACAGAGTAATAAATATCACTTACTGTGGTGTATTTTCTCCCTGTCTACCTTAACCTGTCATTCACCTTGAGGAAAGACATCATAAGTACCTGGATACTGTTGCAAAGTAGCTATATTGGATGAAAATTATGTTTAGCCTTCAGTCTGAATAAACTTGATAATATTACACATACGTTAATTTGTTATATATATATAAATACACTACATTGTGTCAGATGTGAGAATTCTTAAAAACTGGATTTATATCTGCAAATTGAGTAAATTATATGTATTTTAAGGAAAACCATATGACAATTTTTCTCGGAAAATTCAATTTTTCTGAACATTCATTGACTATTGGATTATTCTACAAACTATATATTATCGGGATACATTGTCTCATCATACTATGGCTGATGAAAATGATCATGCGAGGAGGATGAAATGCAAGTTCCACAGCAACCACCAGATGGAGTCAAGGAGTGGCAGAAATGGATTAGGTGCTTCAAGAGGTTTGGTATGGCCTCAGGACTTGATCGTTACCCTCAGGAAAGGCATGAGAATATGCTCATCTTTACTATGGGTGAGACAGTCGAATCATATATTTGTGAGTAATATAACATTGGTTCAAATACATAGATGAAATATTAAGGGCAGGTTTAGTAATGAACAAGGTGATGTTGTTCAAATTGGCTCAGTATAGTGAATACGGTATGTTAGTATACTTTAAGGAAAAGAAAGCTTGAGCGACTTTCAATTATCATTTGGCATCAGCGTGTCTGATTTTGGCATACACATGTCACATTCTGGCATGATTGTTCATATCATAAGGAAAAGTAAGTTTGCTTCCACACGAGGTACTTGTTCCTTGTCTTGTCTCACATTTGTACACATTTTATACCCAGACATTCAGTCTACTACATTGGTAACCTATTAACCAACTAATTCTTCAAATGTTTAATTAAGTCCCTGGCAAGGTATTATTAGTAAAGTATTTGAAATAAAAACATTTATAATGATCCCCTACTTAACACCCTTGACTCATTTCTTGGATGGGAATAAGATTAACCCTCATTAGAACCATCTGATCCTTACCAACTTGTTTCTGAAAATTCTTGTGATTATCTTAATGTACATTTACTTTAAACCTGAATAATGCATTGAGTGTGCGTTTCAAATGAGCTAAAATTCAAACCTTCTTTTAGTATGTTATATCTCCTATGAGATGAAAAAGGTTTGAAAGCATTTGAAGCGCAAGGTTTTGAGAAATGTTTATCTAAACATCCCCTCCCCCAAAAGTCTATATACTATTCCAATACATGAGAATTCACTTTACACATGTTCAACACTACTGTGGAGCACGTGGCCCAGTTATTGTTCACTGTAGATATATATATGTATGTCAATCATAAGTCGGTGTGTGCCTCAGATCGTGTCATTGGCTAGATAACTATCCAATCATCATCTTTGTACATCATTATTACACCCCAGTATAAGATACCCTGTTGATCCCCTTTTCATTAGAGTTACTCAGAACTAGAGGCACACACACACACCTTGAAGATCCTGATGTTACAATAAAGTTGTTGTATATTGTACGTATTTGTTACTAGTTCTGTGTTTCCCGTCCTCCCCCTCCCAGGGAGGTTGGGGCTTTCATACCCACATCCCTTGACTGTTAGCAGCTGACCTAATTTCCCCCTCCCCACATCAAGTCTACCTTATGACGGAGTGGCGCGGTGATGCAGAGACCAACAGACCCCCCCCTCAGGTTAAGGTGACCGGACTAGGAGCAAGGACCGGCCCCGGTATAAAGTACAGCACCCCCTCACTCGGTTCTACATTGGTGGCAGCGGTGGGATCCGAACCCACGCCTCAATGAGACTGGTGCCTAAAACCAGATGAAATTCAGTCATTCTACAGACGAAGTTTCCAGGCGACACACGCAAAATGTCAGAATTCAAAATCCCTAGAAAATGTGCGATATGCGAGAGAAGATGTAACACGTTTGGCGAATTACGCCAACACCTAGATGAGAGCCATCCCGATGTGTGGCGGGGAGTGCGCGTACCAGCCCAAGAAAGTGCCAGGAACCCTGAAGACAGATCCTGGTCACGTTCCCATTCGCGTTCCAGAAAGACGGCAAACGCCCAACGTACCCCTAAGTCATCCACAGCCGTGAGAGAAGGTGCATCACCCACGTGCACCGTGCAGGTCAACGCGCGGGATCCGCTGAACCTCATGTCGGACGCAGCGGCCCAACTAGCATCAACGGGAGACAGAGCCACGAAAAGAGGACGTACTGAGGACTCGCCATCCAAAGGATCGTCGGCCGCGAAGAGAAGGTCCGCCAGCCCATCTAGCGGAGAAACGTCAACCTCACGGTCGGCAGAAGGAGCAATCCTGGCGAACAAGGATACTGAGAGGATTTTCCCCATTACTGGGCCGGCGGCAGGTCTCGCAGCCAACGTAAGGGCCCTGCTGGAACAAGGGTACACCGTTCGTCGTTGGGAGCGTTCCACTGAAACCTTTGGACAAGATGGGGCCGTCCAGCAGAAGGTGGTGGAGTCCGTCACGCTGGACAGACCTCATAAGAAATAAACATTTGATCATGAAGTGATACAACGTTTGAAACATTGCATTATATTTTGAGCTGCTTAATGGATTCGCCGTGCTGATTGTTAATTTGAAGGGCGACAATATTTGGAACATTATATCTATTTTGTGCAACTAACGAATTCGCCATGCTGATAATTCATTCTATTTTGTGCAACTAACGAATTCGCCATGCTGATAATTCATTCGAAGCGCGACAATATTTGGAGCATTGTATTTTATATTTATCAAATTCGCCACTACACGCTGAAATACAAACAATAGTGACAATATTGGGAACATTGCATTTGTGCACGCAGGACGCCAATTATTCAAAATTCGCTGTGCGGTGTATGCCGTTTACGTAGAACTATTTTCATTTAATTACCTTATGATTTCTGCAACCATATTGGCAGAAATGGACTCTTGTATAATTTAATAATTTAATACAAGTAGACTCTAATTTGAACCTCAAAGTAAAGAGAATCGTCGATGACACAGGTATGTTTTCATGTCTCAACCATCAGTGAAATGGGTTCCTATTTTTGTGGACGATGTTTGAAGTATTTTGCCTAACGCCCATTGTATTGTATTTTATTTCATTTGTATTGTATTGAATTGTATTGTATTATATTGCATTGAATTTCATTAAATTGTATTGTATTGTTTTGCATTGCCTTGCATTGTATTGTATGTACCATTTGAATTACAATTTCATAACGCAAATGCTATTAATAAATTACTTGAAATCATTGACATTGAATAATGTTATATGCAATTTTGTTCGTTTTAAGGCCAGGCGTACCAGCAACCCTAAACGTAGTTCAGGTCTACTAAACCGAGCTACGGCAAGCGGGGCTCAAAGCGTCAGGGTGCATCATAAATTCAACTAAGAGATGGTTTATGCCCACAGACGGTCATTAATTAAAGATTCTCAAATAGATAACGATTTGGACTGTATAAGAAACAGTTTACATTGAAATAATATGTAACTTTATTACAAAGCAAAAAACTCATTACTGTACTTAATATGTATGTCCCCCTTACTTGCATATATTATTGGGACTTGTGATAAAACACCATGATCTCTTACTGTCACTTTGCAACAAAATTGATCTGAGAATTGCACACCAAATAGCCAGCAATGAATCATTGAGTGAAAGCAAGCGAGATACGCCGTATGGGAAATATATTACTCAACTTGAGAAAATTTCCAAACTAAAAAAAACTTGAAAGTATTCCAAATGAACAAAAACGGGAAAAGATTAAAAAAGAAATCGAAGACAGGGAAACAAAAAACCAACTTCACTTAGAATCTTGAACTGTAGCTGCCACACTTGACCAGGTTCTAAAAAAGCATTACATACAAAGGGCACCATACCATGGAAAATCTTTTGTTGGCAACCACTGCCACAAGTTTTTAAAGCCAGAGGTGTACACTGATCTTTGCGATGCAGTTGTTCAGGCTACAACGTCAATTTCAAAAGGACTAAAAACTGAAAATAAATTAGTGAAAGCAGCACATCGCATTAGTAATATTTTTAAGGATGTAAATAAAGAACTTTCAATTGTTCACAACGCAGTTTCTCACGACAAAAAAATCAAGGCTGGGCAAGTATCAATGATTCAAGCAAAGATTGACAGCTACATGGAAGCATATAGACACTACTTTAAAATGCAGTTTACACATTGTAAAACTTTAATTACTGAGGCACTTTAGCTTTTCATTCAGCTACTTTGAATCGCTCTCATGGAAAAAAGGCCCTATTTTATTTATCCAGTTCCGACCAATCGGAACTTTAATATCTTTAATATCAACCAATCAGATTCATTACAATCATAATTCTACTTTTATACTTTCCCTTCCAAAACCCTTCACTTTCACGTCATTCCTCATACTGTGTATATTTGCTTTCAGGTAATAGTTTTGCAAATTTTATTTTATCAAAAAACCTCGCTCAAGCTTAAAGCATTAATGTTATTTCACTTGTTTAGTATTTTCATCAAATAGTCTACAGTTTTGGTGTTCTATATTTTTACCATGTTCACCTTTAACATTAAATTGAACTATCAATATATTCACATATTCATTTCTACTTTCACGTCTTTTCTCATTTCTCATTTCATCTCCTTTCAGGTTCGAATCAGAAGTTCATACAGCCAAATCCTAGTTGCCTTTTTGCAGTATTTTAGCATGAAATATTTTATTTGTGCATATTTTTTTGTAGTGCAGTTATTTAATAGACTAGATGCGGGTAGATATAATCTTGATTTACGTCATTAAATATTCAGAATATAGTCAAATTGATTTCATATTTGAAATCTACAATTTAAATACATCTAGAAATATGGTTAAGGAAATTGTTTATCAACTTTGAAAATTTAATTTTTTTCAAAATGTAATTTCTAGTTCGGGGAGATTCTCCATAGAGCCCATGTTTTAAAAATCACAAAAAGTTAAATATATTTTCTTTTATTGGACATATAACATTTTCTTTAACCGGACATATTTTAATTTGCATAACTATTAGATACATAATGGTGATATGAAAATTGAACCGCTAAAACAGATGAATATTAAGTTAAAGCAAACTTTCTCCTATACCCGCCATGCTATCTGACCCGAACGAGCCACCTGGTGGTTAAACTGGTAACTACCTACTCGCATCTGAGTCATTATTCTTGTATTTTCCTTGTTCTGTTATGTTGTATCTTATTATATTTATTAATAATGTGTACGAGCTTCTGCCTTAATAATAATTTTATACATTTTTAAGTTATCTTCTGTTTATGCTTTAAGTGTGAGGAGGTAATTGGACAAATATCACCTGAAACAACATCTCCTTGAAGATCACATATCGGAATGGATAGAAAGATACAATTGTGGGATGGGTCTTCAAGGTGAACAGGGAATTTGAAAATGTTCATAAGATATTCAATGACTTGGACCGTAAAATGAATGGAATACGTCACCACCTAAATAAATTTACATCTATTGTGACAAAGCACCTGGTAACTTTCCAACCCGAATTAATAACTTCAAATCCAATAATAAAAAAGCGCAACCCTTCTAAGATTAAAGTATGACACCACTACTCTGCTTCTGATGTGAGTATATTTTAATTGAAGCTGTAGAGCATGAGTAGTTTAGCACATACATCCCCATCTTAATCAGTCATACACTTATTATTCAAAGACTGCATCGATTCACTTTCAAGCAAAACAACACATATCTTAACATATTTCATACATCTCTTCCACTAACATTTTAATCTGATAGGGTAATTGGTAGGGGTGGGTCGGGCGGCCCGTTGCCCGAGTGCCCGCGGGTATTAGCTCCACGGGTGGGGCCACGGGCATCAGAACCTCGGGCATCAGAACCTCGGGCATCGGGCTAAACGGGCCACTTAAATCCCGGGGGATTATGCTCGTTTCGTTCAGTGTACAATTAAAATTTGTTTCCTCCACATTGAAGAGCTAATAATGGCTGAAAGTAAACGTGAAAACGCTGAGCTAGAAATCAAAGATGTGCCATCAGGGCTTAGGAGCCCTGTTTGGAAAGTGTTTGGGTTTCAGAGAAACGATCCTAAAAAAACTATTTGCCGGATCTGCAAGGTGTCATTTACATATTCTACCGGTACGTAAGCATTTTGAGAAAATATCAGCGATTTTTTTAAAAGTTTTTTTCAATTCAATAAATAATTTTATAAAATTAAGTTTAGTAGCCTCTTGTTTTATACTTGTAATTTAACTTAATAATGACTCCATAGTAATTGATAATCCATAGTAATTGATAATCATTACAGTACTTATTTTCGCGGATTTGCTTTATGAACATTTGCTAAATTGATAAAGAACAGTAAATACTTGGAGTGTCCCCATTTTCTAGTTATAATTGTTTGTTGACCCCCAAGGGAGTCACATGTTACATACTACTTGAACTTAACTACTGTACTTATATTCACAGATTTGCGTTTTGAACATTTGCTAAATTGAGAAGTACTGTTCTAAAATACTTGGACTTTGTTCATGTTTGTTGACCCCCAAGGGAGTCTCATATGTTACATACATAAAAGCAATAAAATTGCATTTGGATTTTGGAACATTACATTTGTGTTTATCATTATATTTGAGTAATGTTTGCTAGCTTTCCCCTGGTGTTGATAGATTGATGAGCTAATGGCTAATTTCTAATCATTAGTCATTGAAGTAAAATCATCAGAACATGGTTAAACAATATTAACAAAAAACTTAAGACACTTGATTCAGTATTATATGTTTATTTATTCATTTGTACTTATGGTGTCATTCAAACTAGAGAACTGACTATACAGCCCGGCCCGGCCCGGCCCGTAGCCCGAAGCAGTTGAGCCCGGCCCCAAGGTGCCCGAACTGAGGGCCGCCCAACCCACCCCTAGTAATTGGGCACTTTAAGGTTAATTGACTTGTGTGTAGGTATTAATTACAGCGAATGCCTACTTAGAGTTAAATGTACATGCTGAGCTATGCTAGCGCTAATGGTGGTTATTTGATAAACAACAACTAAGTCTACCACTACAGGCTTGCTGCCATGCTGCGGTTTAGTAACTTTAGATCCGTTTACCAAATAAGGGACACCAATAACATTGATCATAAAAGACTTTAAGTAATAATGGACATTGGTCAAGAAGAACATTCTTGTCATTTAAATTTGAAACTGAGGCCTCAAAGGATGTATATAAAACTATAAAAACTAAGTTTGAAAAACATTTTGATGTTAGAAAGAACGTCATTTATGAGCAAGCGCAATTGAACAGATATTCAGAAACTAAATCTGAATCTGTGAACACATTCATCACCAATTTATACAAACTATTGAAACATTGATCCTACAGAACTTAAAGGAGGAACTTATCAGGGACAGAACTGTTGTTGGTATTCATGATACCAGACTAAGTGAGAAAATGCAGTTATATGCACATCTGACTCTGCAAACGTGCATCACAAAAGTTCGTCAGAATGAGGCTGTAAAACATGAACAGACTCTGCTGCATGATATGCCAGCCGCTACTCCACAAAACTTGAATGAGGTACAAAAAAGTTTAATAAATCTCATCGTGAATCATCTGGATCTAAATCAGAATCACATGGATTAAAATCTTGCTATTGCTGCGGGAAGGTGCCACACCCAAAAGGAAAAATGCTCAACCATTAAAGTGACCTGTAAAAGATGTAAGATCAAAAGAAATTTCAATGAGTACTGTAAAACTGAAAATGAAGTTACGTGTGACTCTGATGATTCTCATACAAACTCATATTATCTCTAGGGCAAAATTGTTATCGACATACCAAATAAGTCTAATATGTGGACAACCTATGGAACATTAAATGAAGGCCGTGTTTGCTTTAAAAGACAAGGATGTAGACGTATTGTATTTTTTATGATGTCATTGCATGTTATAACATTCTATTATTATCCCGAAAGGAAAATGTGGTGTTATTGCTCCCTGTCTACCTAAACCTGCCATTCACCTTAAGGAGTGACATTGTTGCAAAGTCATAATACTTCATTTAAATATAAGTCAGTTGGTTTTGGGAAAGTGTTCAAGTAACAGAGGTATTCCTCATCTACAGGTGTTCCACTCAACAGTTTTACTAAATATTCAATCTATAATTAAACTATTGCTAACTTTATTTATTGATTCAGGTGATTTGGAAGTCACTTCTGCACCATGTGGTGCATACACACGAATGGATATTTCATAAATATCCCCACCCTCCTATGGAAAAACAGTCAAATGAGAAGGCAGATTGGTTGGTTGAAGGTGGACCGGCCCACTTGGAGCTGAAAGAGATCATAATGGATAAATTCGTCATTTGAAAACTGAAGCACTACACCAGATGCAGGTAAGTTGTATTGATCACTTTTTGTTTTTGTGTTGCGATTGATATATGAATGAATTGACTCAGCAACAAGGTGTTCTTATCTATAGCATATATATATATATATATAGTAAGATATTCTTACATGGTTACAGACTCAATTTTAATCTTCATTTTTATTTAGAATTATCTTGGTTACAGGTTCAATGCAAACTGTGAGACATTCAATAGCCTGATACTTATGTATGCTGCCAAGAATTATGGCTATGAGTAAGTAAACATAGAAATACAAAAGGAGTTTTGAAATAATTGTTTTATTTTAATATACTTGAATCGAGTAGAAATAATCTTGATTTACGTCATCAAATATTCATAATTCAAAGTCAAAGTGGTGTCATATTTGAAATGAAATCTACATGTAAAAGTACATCTAGAAATATGGTTTCGGAAATTGTTTCTCAACTTTGAAAAACATTTTTTTTTGAAAATGTGACTTCTAGTTCGGGTTGATGTCACAAAAAGTGAAATATCTTTTTTTGTATTTAACAGATAACATTTTCTTTCACTGGACATATTTAATTTGCATAACTATTAGATACATAAGTTGGAAAGACAAACATAGATATATTCATAGACATATGAATGTATTAGGCCTACTTAATTATTGTACAAAACTACCTGATACCTGTATTTCAGTGTAATTGTATTGAATATTTTAGCTATCCAGCCTATAAAAGAAGATGCCAGCTAGCTGCGATTGATTTTATCAAACACAGAGACAGACCTGCACTTCGAACCAAGGAAGGGAATATAAATGAATAAACACAAGGAGCACATGCATCTCGAACTTGCAACCTCGTGGTTATGGTGCCCAATCACCTAGCTCGAACGTGCTGGTGCTCAAGCCCTCTCTGCCAACTCGACAATCCCAAAAAAGGTTGTTTTGTCAGTCAATCTGACTAGAGGCAGCTGATGTTAACGCTCGAACACGCCAGAGGAAGCACAACGGACATTTTCTACACACACAGGCACTGCTCAACTGTCCTTAAGAACCCAGAGCAGGTTAATACCTCTGCAACTGAAAGCTCAGACAGTGATCATAAATAAATAAACATAAACACAAGGAGCACATGCGTCTCGAACTCGCAACCTCGTGGTTACGGCGCCCAATCGCATAGCTCAAACGTGCCGGCGCTCAAGCCTTCTCGGCCAACTTGACAACCCCAAAAAAGGTTGTTTTGTCAGTCAATCTGACTAGAGGCAGCTGATGTTAACGCTCGAACACACCAGAGGAAGCACAACGGACATGTCTCAAACTCGCAACCTCGTTGTTACGGCGCCCAAGGTAAGGGTATTTGTCAATATTCATGTTTCTGTTTCATCAAGTCAAACCAATGCCATCTAATCAAGTAATCAATTTAAATACAGTAAAGTCTGAGTATATTGAACACCTTGGGAGTCACAAAAATATTCACTGTAGGTAGATGTTCACTACATAGAGACACTTTTATACTGAGGTAGAATTGTATAGAGGTGTTATGTTCACTAGACATATGTGTTTGCTAGAGAAAAGTGTTCACTTAGCCATGGTTCACTGTATGCAAATGAAAAAACAAAATATTACCATTCTTTGTCCTTCAGGCAGCATAGGTATTTTTCCAAGGGAACCAGTGAATGGGTCGTTAGTGAGGTGAAAGAGTCTAAATCATATGATTACATCCCTCACATGCAATCAGCCATAGTTGCAAAGTACTGCAAGGGAAAAGTAAAATAAAAAAAAAGAGCAGCAGTGTTACAATCGCCGAAAATGATCCAAGGAAAATATCTCGTACAATAACCCCTAAGACACCACCCCCAACAGATCAAGTAGTAGCCCGTAAGGTGTCCAGAGCAATGGAATTGAGCGAAAGGCAGAAACTGTATGATGATAAAAAGACAGGCAAGTAATGAATGTGGGATCAATACAGTAGGTAGGCAGTTAAAGAACTAGTAACTGTAGACTGGAGGAAGAAAGGAAGTGGAAAATCACTGGTACTTCCTTTGAAATTTACAATATTTCATACATGACTTGAACAATTACAAGTTGCAATAAAATTAGACGGCAGAGAACATTTCTACACATTTTAAACATTTTTGTTTAAATTGGATGAGATTTTTCAAATAAGAGCAATTTAAGTGAAACTTTTTGTGACAGATTTTCTTGTCACTCTGAGTTTCAAGGTCATTTCTGAAGTGACGTGAAATCTCGTCACTCCAGGTAGTAGAGAGGTTAATAACAGGTCTCCAATTTACTTAAGACAATGTTCTTCAAGGATTGTGGATTTTGGATTGTAAGCATACACATTCAGAAATGTTGATATTTAGTGTTTTCAATGAATAGAGGTTGTAGATTTGTTATGTCTAAGTTCTATTGTTCAGTGCAGTAGATTGATATTGGTGTTGTTATTTATCTTTCTCTGTTTGCAAAATTTGATAACTGTGTGGATGTGTGAAGCCAATTCACTTTTAAAGATTTATATCACTACATCGAGAAGGAGAATGGGTATTGGGGCATCCTCTGATCGCAGGGCTTCAAGATCTACAATATTTTCTTTCTCTTTCCCCCTGTCATAAGCAGTTAGCATTTCCCTGATTAATAACTCGCGATCTGATTTGAGATGCAACAGCCAAGCAAATAATCTTTTACATACCTTCCTGTTGAGGCGGCTTTTAAGTTACAGCATTTCAAACCAATTCTTTTAAAGCTTTCACAAAAAAACATTCAAATTATGCATGATCGAGGGCATGTGAGTTTTTGGAATGAAACATTTTTATTCATAAGGCCATAAGAAGTTGATTCTATGTTTTGCGTCCCCGTGCGTGCACGATTTTGAGCAAATCAGAAAAAACAAACACACTCAAATATCGATCCCCGGGATCTAAATTTGAACCAAATTTCGTTCAGTCGATTTAATTTGAAAAAAAGATGGCGGGCGATTTGATCTGCGTCCGAATTGAAGGATTCATTGACTATTTTGCCATTGAGATGGGGCCTAAAACGACGATTAGTACTGTGCTAGAAGGCCTGTCTATCGCTAGCAGACAGGAAGATCTTCCCGGTAGGACTACGTCAGGCCCACCGCTAAAGAGATTCAAGAAAGCCATTGAAATCGGAAAAGGTAGGCAAGGCTTTTCAGACTTGAATTAGGATCGATCTTCCATTCTCTCCTATTTTCACCCACTTCAATTATTTCTCAAAGATATATTTGAAATTCATTCATGTGAAGACTAAAATAAATGTTTTCGATCGATATTATAGTGGCAACGCTGGTCGTCTTTTTGGTGACAGATTTTTTTCAAGAGCCGTTCCCCGACTTCTTGTCTGAATTCGTAGATCAATAGAGATCATGAATACCTGTATAAATAGTTGATCGCAAACTAGGTATAAATAACAATTCATAGTTTGTTTTATGTCAACAGACCACGTAATTGCAAACCAGAAAACTTCATGCAAAACATGCAGAAATTTTGTGGGCGATAATAGAGTGAATATCGAATATCGCGATTTTACGGCCAAGGGAAATGATACAGTTTGGAAATTGTTCTTCATTTATTTTAGGAGTTGTAAATTGCGCCAATTGGATTTTTTGTTGAACTTCAAAATTTAAAGTTTGTGAACTAGGGTAGGGTGGTGGGAAATTACAAACATACATACACACATACATAAAAACAACACACATTTTATTTTTTATTTATTTAGGTATACACTTCAATTAGAATTTTTCCTGTTCTCATTTTCAGACCAGACTGTGCGTTGCTTTAACAATGAATGACATGTAAAATAGATATTAACATTCATTAAATCTATAGGAATAAAAATGCAAATGCAGTACAGTAAATATCTACCTCTATATGCTGTTCTGTTCAGTACTATACCTTCAACAAAACAATCATGCCAGCTGCTTCTCACTTCCCTAGACCGAATACATTCACGTTGTCAAATTTTTAAATTTTGAAACAGAAGAAATTTTATTTTACTTCAGGTGTGCTAAATGTCCACATTACCATGTGGAGCTGATGTGAGCCCACACTACTACTCGTCAAGGAGCAAATATCCTGAGTGTTGTTTCTCCTGTGGCACCATGGTCAGCCTCCTTCCAATTGAGGACAGGGCATCCTTTCAGTCTGTGCACCCTGTGTGTGGAGCTTGCTTTGCGAAGGGTGCAAGACCAAGAACAAGAAACAAGTCGAAAACAACAACAACATAGACTTTACATATTAAACACTGACACTTCTAGTATAGTTAAAATCACATCTTCAATACTTGCAAGTCTTTAAAGTTGTACTTTAACCGATTTAATTCAATTTATTAGAATAAGATTATCAACCTCTGAAATGTTGTTATTTGTTGTTTGTTATTGCAAACTACTACAAAGGCTGAACCAAAGTAGAAATATAGATTCACATTGCAATTACTGCATATAGGTATGTCATCCATTATTAGATCCATTAAGTGTATACATTTCCTTGCGAATAAGTTTGTGTTTTTTTTTTAATTTGTGTTTGTTTTCCTTGTACCCTTGCAAGATTTGGATTTTACCAGGACGCAAAACAAAGAATCAACTTCTTATGGCCTAAGGTATACATGTATATGTTTGCTTGGAGCAATTAATTATTCAATTTAACGGTGTAAATAACCTGTGCATGAAATCCATGCTCCACTTCAAAATAGTTAGATCACATTCAAATTGCTTAGAGCAGGGGGGAAGGAGGTATGGATACTGGACACCTGGTTAGGAGGATGGTATTGGGGGAAACCAGTTACCATTAGACTGGGTACGGCATTAAATCTAGCCTTCACACAAATTAGAAATCTCTTTATTTTCAAACTTGCCTCTTGAAGTGAGAGAATTTTAAACACTATGAGAAGTCATTCAAGACCTTTTTTCAAAATGTTTTGCGCATATCACTTACCTTTTATAATTAAGCAGAAGATAAATAAGGAGTATCAAAATTAGGGCAACTAAATGGAAGATATTGGAGTGCCTCTTAAATGAGGAACAAGTATGTAAAGTATAGTTGCAACCAAAATGCCGTGAATTCTCTAGACTCTAAACACCACGAATGTCCAAATTCTCTATTCATAAAATAACAAACAATTAACTGCAATAGCTCATCCATTTGAGCTTAAAGGATGTATGTTAAAAGCTTACTTTATGTAGCTTGACATGACAGGAAACAGTGCCCAGAGCCACAGCAAACAGATGTTAAATGCATAGTCTTAATTACATCCAGTTGTGCAGGCCTTGGAAGGTCAACATTGACCTCATCCCCAGTTCCACACATTCCATGTTCATTCCAACCCCAGCACAAGAATCTACAATCTTCTACAAATATATATGCAAACATCCACTGAAATCGTTATAGCTGCAACAAGTAATAGTATTTTCTTCCTGTCTCTTAAATTATGCTCTCTTATTTTCATGATTGTGCTCAGATATTCAAACAATGATTAAAGTATATGGGTACTGTAGATGTTAAGACGTCAATTATTGATTTAATAAAGCTAGTAATACTGCACATCTTCTTAGATGTGATAATTTTATCAATGACTAATAAAATGAATCTCATTTCAGTGAATACACACACCTGTAATTGCCATGTTATGCTCAGAACCACAGCACAATGTGACTAGATTCTGTAAACCCACTATTTTCTGTGGTCGAGGATCACATTTCGCATTACAAGGTCTGCCAAGTTGGCCGTAATCACCTCGACCCCAACTATACACCGCACCTGATTCTGAAATATTCAATTTCAATGCTGAATAAGGTATTATAATGCTTTTGTATATAATGTTTATAAAAGATCATGGCTTTTCCGACTATTCATGGAATATAAAGGTGATATTTACACCATAGTTACCAAATGAAAAAACGCACCTGTTACAGCTAACATGTGAGTCCAACCACCTTTCAACAATACTATCTTCTCATTGTTAAAGAATCCTTGGGGTACAGCACAGGGACTTTGTACTTTGCATACATCTAAGTCTCTAGCACACTGTCCATATTTATTGCAACCCCATATCCAAACTTGACCAGTGTTGGTTAAAAAGCCACTGTGGTGAGAGCCGGCTATTACCATAATTGGTTGTCCAATTGATTCCGGCAGTGAAAGAGCTTCAGGGTTGGGATATACATGGCTTGGCCTTTTACTGCTTACATCCTGTTGGTGTGTATGACCTAGTTGGCCATTCTTACCAAATCCCCATGTAAAAATGTCTCCCTTGTCTGAAATATAGAGCTGGTTTGAAAATATGTTCTTGATGCTAATATGTTGTAAGAAAACAAAAATAAATGAGAGATTCAATGAAAACATACCTGTAACAATTATAGCATGCCGCAGACCAGCAGATATATCTTTCACTTTAAAGGCTCCATTAATTTGAATCTGAAAAAGATTTTGCCTTCAAATTAGTAAATAATTTTAAAAACTTCATCAGTCAATACAACGATTTAATTTGATAGAATATGCAAGTACAGTTTACAATTTATTTATTTGAGACAGATTTTTCATTTTGACTCACTGGCAGTAATGTACATCCTTTCACTTCTGCACTACCAAGCTGACCGAATGCATTGCTACCCCAGGTATAGAGGTTATTATCTTCAGTAAGACACAGAGTAAAATCCCAACCACCTGCAGCCTTGATGATTTTACTAGGGAGGTCTACATAAGACAGATTGAAGATGTTGTTAGTATGACCAAGACCTAACTGACCCTTATTGTTCCAACCACATGACATTAACTTCCCAGTTTCTGAAACATAACACTTAATTAGCAAAACCATGAAGTATGCAAATACTAATAATATAGTTATATTTTACAGATAACCCAATACATGTGTAACCAACAATTAACTTAAATACTGCAATACCTGTTATTGCAAGGGTGTGTCCTCCACCACCACTCAAAGAAAAGATGCATTCATTTGTTGGCAAAAGAGTAGGCAAAAACTTGTCATCTATATGCCCTTGTCCCAGTTGTCCATAGCTGTTGGCTCCCTGAAAGAAAAAAATATACCATATTCTCTGTTATAAGTGCGCATCACCTAATAAGCACCATGGAAGTTGATTTTGACACATTTTTGCCAAATTGAGAAGTCGAGAAAAGTAAGATATCATGTGGCAAAACAAATTATCCTAATGTTGAGTTTGTCTACAGTACCGTAGTGATATAAACAAGTCACTTCCACCGGAATTACTACATCTATCTTTTTTGAAGTTTATATTAGGGGTGCATAGAAAAACGAGTAATTTAGCTACGATGGGTGAGTTAAGTAGATTCCCTCTGTTTATCAATATATTTTACCAACAAGTTAAATACTTAGATCATATAGAAAATGAAGGAACGAGTTCATTACTAATTAATGCATATGCAGATAGTATTGAACTATCAAAAGTTCATAATCAACCATCATGGTACTATGACATTGATAGAATAATGGCATATGTTCAACCACAAGATAAAAATTACATTAATAGCAAACCGCTTGATATTAAGAAAATCCTAGAAAAAAGATATATAAAATATTGGGAAAAAACTGTCAATGATAATAAAGGGAAATTAGAATTTTTGAATAATATCAAACAACGATGGGGAAAAGAACCATATTTGAATTTAATAAAGAACCCTGAACTTAGGAAATCTATGACGCGATTAAGAATAAGTGCACACAATTTAGAAATAGAGCGAGGAAGATATATAAGACCAATAATTCCGAGAGATCAAAGAAAATGCAAATTATGTAAAATCAACACTGGTACGGAAACTCATTTTATTTTTGAGTGTCAAAAATTGGAAAAAATGAGATATGAATACTTTGATACGTTTAATTCGATTTGCCCAAATCTAACTGTATTGACTACCGAAGAAAAGGCTTATTATATGTTTAATGCTGAGGGTAACATGTGTATCGCCTTTGCAAAATACCTTTATGAAATAATTGAAAAGAGATCAACTATATTATCGATATAAATATATAGGCTAATAGTAGTTGTTGGTATACATCTAATGATCAGTCAATCACATTATATTGTCATTATATGCCATGTAAAATTTGCATTGTATGTTATTGTAATTGTATGTATAGTTTTATTTTTATTTTATCGTGTTTATTTGCTGTACACTCACCCGAAAGGGATTTTTAGTACAATAAAGCATTGAATAATAATATATGAAAGTGAGACATCTTTGCAAAGGAATAGAGGGCAGTAAATCTGATTTGGACTTGAGATAAGTAATATGAAGGCGCAGACTTAAGAATAGTGCTACATGCATGTTGTGTTTTTACTCTATATTTGCGATGAAATAACCATTCTTATAACATACCTATGATGATGTATAGTGCAAAGTGTACACAAGACAGCGGGCCAATATCAGTTTTGAAAAGCCCGCTAACTTTCTGATTGGTCAAGGCGCTGACGTCATAACCAATCAATTGAAGATAAAACTGCGCGAGCAATTTTTCTAAACTCATTTCAATCATTTTCAAACCATTTGTTTGTCAATTCTATAAGAAAACGGTACTCTCTGACCAGTCTACATCATCATAGGTATGTTATAAATCGTTTATGTCACTATCGTGGCACATATGCCCTTGGTTCTCAGAGATCAATGTCCCTCCCAAGGCCAGGCCATATATCACTGAGACCTCGGGCATATATGCCACGATAGTGACATAACCTCTAATTATTAAATATTTTATCAAAATTCCTAATCTTATGCTTTTTTCAAAAACACTTCACTGTCAATAAAATACAGGTTTTTGCTTGAAAAAATTGAACTTTTAACATCATTTCAAATATCGTCTAGATATTGAATTTTCCTTTTTGTCTATGTGGGCTGACCAGTTGTGAGAGGGTTTCCTAAATCAAGTAAAGATAGAGGAGGTCAAACTACTTCATGTCAAAGGACCAGAGTTCAATGTGATTGAACTGTTGAATAACTATGTCGAAAATGAAGTAAGCATTACTCCAACGTCATGCATTAGATCCTTCAGAGATGCTGAAATAGCTGCGTCAAATGCTATCATGATATTGTCAGAGAAACCTGGCATATTATTCAAAGCATGGTACATTTATGTGCCATGCGGTTGCATGCTGAGCGACAGTGATGGAACTACCCAATGTCGAAAAATGTGCTTAATCATAGGAAACATGACCAAGAATGACAAGTTCTTCAATGGCCGAATGCATTGTAATAATATAGAATATGACTAACATGAATGGTGTTTCGCGTGATTCGAGCCCTGATATAGGTGGTGCGCAAGTGCGTAAGTCAACATATAGGTCACGTGACTCACCCTGTGCCAGACGAAGAAGTCAACTAACAAGACAAAGTTGTGCTACATTATTCTACAGATTGATGATTCATTAGACAAGGAGAAACATTCATATATTCGAAAATAGTTGTTGAGTAACACTCCTCTCCAATTTTACTCTTATACTGACTTAAAATATTCAATCAAATGTAAATAGTGCAAGGCGATGTAAGTGATCAAGCTTTCCAAGGGTTAGGGCCTTGAACTTGGAAGATGGCAGATCAGTTTGGAAAGTGTACGGTACAAAAGCTGAAGAGTGAGTTGTCCTTGAGTGGTGCCAGCACAAATGGGAGGAAGGAGGCTCTTGTTGAAAGGTTTGTGATTCCTATTAAACGTTCTTTATCGACACAAACAGCAAATCTTTTGATATCATGGCCTTCAAAATGTATTTATTTTCTGACACGGGTGATAATAGGGATAGATTTGGACTTGATTTTTTAGCCTTTTTCGCAATGCAACACTTGACTGGGGAATTTGTCCTATGCTTCCCGTTTGAGCTTGTTATCATTCACCCCATTTAAAATCAATATTGATCGAATTTCCAGATTTCAACCTCAAATTCATGATCTGGGGTGCCTCTCTAGGTCTACATGTACAATTGTACATGTACTGTACCTACACCTACATGTAGCAAGTCAAGAGAGGATTCTTCATACATTCTTTGAGTTTGAGCCAGTGTTTGAGCAAACTGTGTTACCTATTAGTGTACCTATGTGAAGTCAATCAACATTATCTGACATGTCTTATCACCCTGACTACATACTGTATGTAGGTCTAACCTCCATGGTCATTTTGCCTATTGTGTGTTAAGTTAATAGTTCCGCTTGTTTAGGTTATATGAATAAATACACACCTATACACACCTATATGCCATTGTGACCTTATTGATGTATAATTACGAAAATATTATTTCAGAAATAGAACTAGTATTTTCAATCGAATGAAACTCATTGTCTACATCTTCCAGTTTTGCACAATGAGTGCACTTATGTGCCTAGAAAAGACTGGCGAGAAGATTTGTTTTGTTAAATGTATAAAACGAGAAAATTCATCAAAACATTCTTCTTCACATTATTTTCGAGGTACATAAGTGCACTCATTGTGCAAAAGTGAGAGATCTAGACACTGTGGGGAAGGAGTGATTCAAATTTGAAAAATAACATGTGAGTCTATTGAAGGTTGCAGCAAAATTCTGAACATTCACCCTTACCTCAAAACTCACATCTTTTTGTCAAAAAAAATTAAATTCTCATAGTAAACAATGCTACAGTTATATTTAAAAACATGCACTGTATATTATTTTTTCAACCTTGTTAGACAAATCAGCATTATATTATTTTGACAGTTTAGCATATTTAAACAAGATGAGGTGGAAAGTTTAAAATGGCCACCTTAACATTTAACTAGTGCCTAGAAAGCCCAAAAATTAATCAGTTCTAAACTTTCCTAGGTAGGACCTAACCTTACAATTTAAGATAAATTCCTGAAACAGTTTGGCTGGAAAACCTGTAGACAAGATTTATCTGGGCGCCAATGGTTAATACATAGGCTATTTTAAAACTTTTCATAGGGCCTTTAAGGTGGTGAAACATGAAATGTTTTTGAGCTGGTCAGTGGAACAGACTCAGTACCGTGATTATGTATTATTTAAGAATATTGTTATTATTATGATAATGTTATAGTCTCCATCTCCATCTAAAAAAGTCACCTGATGCCTATAAAAACTGTCTTAGAAAAAAACTTTTTTGTGGGGACCTTTTGTTTCCCCTTTGGGCTTCTAGGGTTAATGTCTTTAATACATGTAATAATAATTGTATAATTTTTTTCAATTCAGATTGATTCATCACAAGCTGCCGAAATAGAGTGAAGAACGATGAATCAAGCACTTTCCAAGGAGTGGCATGATCTACGATCATGGAGGATAACTGCTTCAAAATTTGGTGAAGTAGAGCATTCCACCCACCAAAGAAACTATGATAGGCTTTGTGAGGCCATAGTTAATCCCAAGCCTTTCAAATCTGAAGCAACTACGCATGGCATCAAGTAGGAACCAGTGGCTAGGAAAACCTTTGAGGACAAAACTGGAAAAATTGTAAAAGAATGTGGGTTATTCATTTCTGTTGAAAACCCCTATCTAGCATGCTCACCAGATGGCCTCATTGGTGATGACCAACTTTTGGAAGTAAAATTTCCATTCAATGGAAAAGATGAAGCAATATCAGAGGAAAATCAGAAATTTTTGTTCAGAGACTCAAATGGTCAATTAAAGTTGAAAACAAATACACATTATAATGCTCAAGTTCAAGGACAACTATTTATCACTGGAAGAAAGATGTGCTACGTTGTAGTCTACACAAAGAATGACATTTTTGTTGAGGAAATATCCCTTAACAAAGAGTACATGAATGTATCACTGCTGCCCAAACTGGACTTATTTTGCACAAAGCATATGAGGCCATATATTGCAAAACATTGCTTTTAGGTTTAAATACAGGGTGGAAAAACAGGATAGAACAAATATCATTCAAACATATGTATATTCAAGCACTTAAAGTTATTGCAAAATACAGGGTTTCTGTTCTTGACCACCCTGTAATTGGCATCCTGGTTGAAAAATTAGAATACAGAAAATTTAAACAACTGGAATGTTTTTGGATTTATTCTTGTAATGCTGATTATTATACTACATGTATGTTTCAAATACAATATGATGGAATAATAGAAAAATGGAGAAATTCAAAATGTAATAACAGATGTTTCACATGTTTCCATATCATTTTTTCATTTAGTATTTATGAAACAAGATGATGAACCTTGTCAATAGAATTGTCAGTCAAGAACACTTGTAAATAAGACTAGTAACTATTTGCAATTACTTAACTTTAGAACCTTTTGTTGGCTCTTATTAAAGGTTTTAACTAGGGGTCCAGCGATACATTATGAAACGATACGATACGTATCTCGATACTCAGGTCACGATACGAGCAACGATACGATACATAATAGTGTAGTTGAACCGGGGGGGGGGGGGGGGTGCAACACTGAAGTAGCTGAGGTCGAGTTTAAAGTCTATCACTTGTTGTGACATTTGATTCAGAAGTATAAAAACTATAGTCTGTTGTGACATTTGATTCAGAAGTATAAAAACTATAGTCTAGAGTATCAAGCCTACCTGCTGTATAGTAGTCTAGTCTGTGCATTGTATTTTGCAATTTTTTGAAGTCCGGCTGTGCTTTCCCTTTACTGAGGAATGTTCAAATGTAAGGATAACACAACTACCCATGTTTGATGCTTACACGGCCATAATTCTATCAATTGTGTTCAAAACTTTCAAAAAGTTTCAATTTCTAACCTCCAGTCAACATTAATACTCCAAACGTAAATATTGTTCGTTTTTTTTCATTAGAGTTATCAATAAATTGAACGCGTACTATTCAATAAAACATTCAAAGATTATATTTATTCATACTAAAATTGTCCAAAAGTATATAGAATTATAAAACAAAGTATGTTGATATACGGAGACATAGAAGACACGAGTTATTTGTTCGCATTTAGACTGTCAATCCGCTAAGCATTCTGTTCGCATTTATACAACATTTTGGGCGTGTCATGTCCAGTGAGAAACCAAACAAAAGATATAAAAACAATTTCTCAAAAAAGCCAAATATTCAGTAGATTTTGGCAAAATATGATGGATTTCAGGTATGTTAATTATATTTTTGGTGTATCGATATTTGAGTCTTCATATCGATACGCTCGTATCGTTACCAACCGAGCCGATGCATCTGATGCAATTGAAACTCATACAGAGAACACCTGATACAACTTATCAAAATTACTGATAATGTACCTTATTGTATAACATACTAGGCTTTAGGCCAAAAGAATTTTAGTGATAGTTTTAATAATAGCAAATTCATTGCTTTTTGTGATATGATAATGTTAATGCATTTTAGGTACCCTGTACATATAGACTCCAAATTTAAAAACAATGATTCTACTCACACCCAGGATTGAAGGAATAAGCATTAAGAAAATAGCAGATAATTTTGGTATCATCAACATTATTGCTATTATCAATAATAGCAATATTTATTATCGGCTCAAAATATTATCTACTTATGCTCATTTTGGGTTTGCCATGTTCATCCTAATAAGTTACATCCCGCACCAAACTCTTATAGGTGGCTTCTACATGGTGGTCAAAAAATTTCAATATTACTTTTTTAAAATGCATGGATTCATTATTTATTGAAATTCATGCATTTTCAAAAAAGTTATTTCGAAATAAAAAAAAATGTGACAAGTTGTTCGCCCAACCTGTTTATTTACAATTAGCTATTTACAATACAGTTTTAAAGATAAATAACATTCAGTAACATTGTTGTGTTTCAAGTTGAGAAAATATATTATTACATTATTATACATTGTTCATAGTTACACATTGTTTTGATTTGTTATTTCATTGTCAGGTGATATGAGAACATAACATTATAGGCTTAGACCTAGCCGAGGAGGATTGGCTGAATGGTCAACTATCTACTTATGGCAGTTATATTATAGTTTACTAACATAAAATATCTAGTTTATGAAAGTTTATTGACCAATTTTGGTCAATCATCTCAAAATGTGCAAGATGATAGAGTATATCTGACAATTGCAAAGATGCTGAATATTTGCATACGTTTATTTGAATAACTTACATAACAAGCAGATGTACATCCAACATCCAAAACTAGCTGTAGTAGGTAACTACAAGCAGCCTAGCAGAAAAATTATATTTAACTAATCACAAATGAAAATTTAAATCTAAAATAATAATTTTAATACAGTGATACAACAAGTAGTGTTTATGTCTTACACCGAGACATAGTTTACACAAGTCTATCGAAAGCATTATAAGTAAAACTTGAGTCAATGGAAAACAATGGTATCATTGCCAAGATAATAATACCTTCTTAGTGGAGTGTCATGGTCTCAGTAGTCTCGAAGTTGGAAAAGTTCACATAACAGTTGACTTAAGAAAATTAAACAAATCAGTCAAGTGCAAAATATTTGTACTTCCAACTATTGATTGTATACTTCAGAAACTTGGGGGAAGCTCTTTTCAACCCTTGATGCTACGGAAGGTTTTCACCATAATTAACACTTAAAGTGTATATATTATTTTTATTACATTACATTGTATTAATATAAATTGATTATGTATGATGATCAGAATTGGTCTCAATAAAGAAATATATATACATATACCGGGTGCCACTTAGTGAGGTAAGATGTTTAACTCAGTTTACAACACACTTCAGTCATTATATTCAGTCTAAAAATATGCGTATAAACAGAAAACGTTGGGTGTGAAAAATCAAATAAATAGTTGAGAATAATATCATTTTTCATATATGACAATGATAGACAATGGGTAAAAATCATTTCTCGAGTTTTTGATACAATGAACATCTTTTACCATCTTACACATGATCTTGCATGTGTATAAACAATCACAGGAACTTTGCTGCATGGGTTCCAAGTTTGTTGTGAACTATATGCAGCTAACTGTAACAGCTGAGTATGTTTCAACAATAGAATTAGTGCAGTTGTTCAAAAATGTGTTTTGACAGTCTGAATGTTAGATCTGTGGCTGATGAATATCGTCTTTTAAATCCTTTCAGTCAGCCATATTACAGAGACCAACAGCCAGAATTTAGAATTCAGTGACTTCACGATTTTTTATTATCATGGCTTGGTTAAGTTTGGCGGGGGGGGGGGGCTGCAGCAGATTTAGCAGCACATGTTGAAGGGCTGACAATGACATAGCGAAATAGACTAACACTGAAACAGTGGAAAGCTGGAAAATAACAGTTCGCTCATTTCAAACATTGTCTGATACTGTAGTTAGCAAAGTCAGGGTCCAGCTTTCTCATGAGTGAAAAATTAATATGGGGTGACCACACTGAACAAGCGTTTGGTCAACAATGAAGAGCTGGAGGGGCTAATCAGGCTCCAAATGTTCAACAATTTATGCAAAATGAACTAATCTTTTGAATAGCACAAGTGAATGCAGCGCCAAATATGAGGGGAATTGACCAGCATCACAATGCTATAGACCAACTTTCTATTTTTGCAATAGACCCCTGCCAAAGAGGGGTCATTGAATCTCAACTTGAGCATTTTGACTCAGGTTACCACAAATTGGTGTAACTAACTCTGCATTGTGTTCTAAATAATAGCATAAGGTGATAATAATTTCAAATACTTAGTGTCATGGTTATTTAATAGATGTAAATATAATTATTTAACCAGTATTTGGTTCAAATAGACCTTTACCTATTACATGAAAGAATGTGTTCCATTTCAATAACAATATTTTTACATTTGGTCAGTTGGTTTTCAGAAAAGCTTACTGTATTCCTCTTGAAGGTGCTTCTTGATTTGTTTTTGTTCAAGGATTTTATACCAAATATATAATTTGAGTAGCTCTATACTATGTTGTTAGATATTGGTAATCATGATTATACTTCTGTAAAAAAACTAAAGGATATGGATTAATTGCTTCAATAAAGTTGACTTCATCCACACAAAAAATAGATAGCCCCTTTATTAGTTATTTGTGCCATTTCTGGAAAAAAGAAAATTTTCTAGAAAAATTTAAATTCATTTCCAGTGTTTTCCAGAGTTTCATTGGTCAAATCCCAATGTTTTCCACAAATAAGAAGACTCCAGAGCTGTGGCCAACCTGACAAAGTAATCTGGCAAGACATAGAGAGAATTATTTCCACAGGAACCAGCAGAAACTCTACACTCTAGATACGATGGTACTGATATTATCTTGAATCATGGTCCGGCATTCCATGAGCACTTCAAACCTGTCAATTCAAAATGTTTAAATGTCACTAATGCCAAATTATGTCAGGAAACAAAAAATACAAATTAAAAAACATAGATGCAAATCATGACTTCAAAATCTTCATCTATTCAATCAAAACAACCAAAATCAAAGCTGTCTGCAGGATCATCAGAAAATCTATGTGATTTAATTGTGACAATAAAGACAAGGAAAGACAAGGAAGAACTGTAAGCTGGGATAGCCTGAACCCTTTGTGACAAGTGGTGGCACCAATCATGCAGTAGGGAGATTAATGAATTACATCACAACAACATATGCAGCTAATTGTAAAAGTTAATGGTAACAATACAAATGTTTTGCCTTAATCAAATTATTTAAAATTTACAGTATATGGAGAACTTCCCACTGTCCGATGAGATCAAATAAAAAAATAAAATAGTAACTGGACTTCCAGATATCTACTAGAACCACCCATGTTTGTATATCAGTGAGGGGAGTATAATGATAGATGCTAAGATAGAGGTAAATATTATAAAATCATTTTGTGGTGTTTTGCACCGAATAGTTCTATACACATATTTGTGTTTTCAAATCAATGGCAGGGGCTAGGTGTCTAGACAGTGTCCAATGGGCCTGATGATGACAGTGTCACTGACATTGACTTTTTTACATAAAGAAGTAGATACGCTAAAGGAGTTCTTGGAAGCCCATAATCATCAAAGGAGTGGATACTATGCCTCAATGGTTGCCCTTATACAGATTAATGCTTAAGTCATCAAGGAACATAGAGACTCAATGTAAATTGGATTGAACTCAGTGATCCAGCATAGATTCCAGATAAAGATTGGATTGATTGTCAGAGGAAACAAGATTGTTGGACTGGCAATATGTAATCATAAATATTTACAAAAAATCCTCATATTTCGAGCCACTGAATTAGAGCATAATTAGAGTAACATTAGACTTGTATCACCTATTCATACAATTTGGAATACTCTGATAAGGTTCAACTTATTGGACACGGCAAAAAAAACACTGGAATTTATCCCTAAAAATCAGAGTGGCACAAATTAGTATTAGGGCGGGTAAGATACACTCAGAAACCTAATTCAATGATAAACTGAGCTTTGGCGATATTGAAACCTAAGATCATTTTACTCTATTTTGTAGCTTTTTAGATGCTGAAAGGGTAGCTCTACTGGCTCTTATCAAAATGGGAGAAGATAATGTACTCCAGATTTTTAAAGAGGATGATGGTTTTAATATGATTTTAAAGGCTAAGGCAATTTACTCTATGTATAAAAAAACACTATCTTTTGATGTAAATAAGTTTTTTACCAAAAATTGTAATGTACATGTACTCACATGGAAATAATGTGGTAATAAAGGAATTTCAAAGTAATTTTTGATAGTGTTACACTAGCATGCACCTTTTGACAGATTACAAAGAACAAAAGGTATATCAATACTTTTCCAATGGTTGGCTCAATTAGGTGCAACATGTGCACATGTAAAATGTAAAAACAGCTAACTGCTCATGTCCAGCGGGACTAAGCATGATATGCAATCAAGATTCTGAAATTCTATTTCATGTTGAATCATTGGTGCAAATGGGACTTAATAATCCAACATTTACACAGCTACTAAGTCAATGGAACAGACCAAAGAGCAAGAAAGGAGAGCCAAAACAGACAGATATTAACTTTTCAAAATCTAAATTTAATGTTGACAGCATTATACTATTTCTCAACTGTTATCACCTCACTCAATCCAAAAATCTAAAATTAAAAGTTGGGGCGCAGAAGTGGAGCAGTTACATTTTTGAATAAAATTTAAAGTAAATTGTTTAGAAGAAGCCCCTAAGAAAATACAACCCTTCATTAAGTCCCTCCATACTGATGCGAAACATCCCCAGGTATAATGCTGAATCTGAAATTAATAGAAAAAACAAAGACCAGACTAAGTCAAGGGAATGCATTTTATGGTGCAATAGTGTTAAAACTATATCAATAGGTTACAATGTTAATTTTGAATAGAAACTTTGGAGGCAAAACCTACTGAATTACCTAAATATACAGTGAATGCAGTACCCGGAACAAATATGGCAGCAAAAATGGCTTCTTGGACATATGGATGTATGATAGAGCAGTGAGAAATACTGCCAATTTCAGACTATAAAACAGCAAAAGGTAGCTTTGACATCATGTGCCCTGCATGTGCATCCTGGCCGCATGTTTATTGGCACAACACCAGATTAACTAGTACAGTGCCAAATACAAACCTTTTCTGAAAATATCAAGGTTTAAAAAAATCTTGAAAGCAACATGGCAAGTTCCAAATTGAAAAATTGCTCTCATTGTAGTGAAAATAATACGACTGGAGTAGTAGTTTTTACCCATGTGGTTTATGTTCCCTGGGCGTCAACCTTGACCTTCCTTGTTTTGACAGAGGTAAGATTTCTGCCATGCCCATACTTGGATTTACCATGCAAGTCAGCTTCCACCATTTACAAAGATAGTAGGCAATCCAAAGGATACAATGAGTGTTGGTAGTGACATTAAGTGGATTTATATGATAGTGATGACAGCTTTTTGGGAATGAACAATCAAGATGTTGGAAGTGGTGATGATTTGGATTTTAGGCTGAATATATGCTAAGAGCTAAGAGCTAGTGTAGTTGAACCGGGGGGGGGGGGGGGTGCAACACTGAAGTAGCTGAGGTCGAGTTTAAAGTCTATCACTTGTTGTGACATTTGATTCAGAAGTATAAAAACTATAGTCTATAGTATCAAGCCTACCTGCTGTATAGTAGTCTAGTCTGTGCATTGTATTTTGCAATTTTTTGAAGTCCGGCTGTGCTTTCCCTTTACTGAGGAATGTTCAAATGTAAGGATAACACAACTACCCATGTTTGATGCTTACACGGCCATAATTCTATCAATTGTGTTCAAAACTTTCAAAAAGTTTCAATTTCTAACCTCCAGTCAACATTAATACTCCAAACGTAAATATTGTTCGTTTTTTTTCATTAGAGTTATCAATAAATTGAACGCGTACTATTCAATAAAACATTCAAAGATTATATTTATTCATACTAAAATTGTCCAAAAGTATATAGAATTATAAAACAAAGTATGTTGATATACGGAGACATAGAAGACACGAGTTATTTGTTCGCATTTAGACTGTCAATCCGCTAAGCATTCTGTTCGCATTTATACAACATTTTGGGCGTGTCATGTCCAGTGAGAAACCAAACAAAAGATATAAAAACAATTTCTCAAAAAAGCCAAATATTCAGTAGATTTTGGCAAAATATGATGGATTTCAGGTATGTTAATTATATTTTTGGTGTATCGATATTTGAGTCTTCATATCGATACGCTCGTATCGTTACCAACCGAGCCGATGCATCTGATGCAATTGAAACTCATACAGAGAACACCTGATACAACTTATCAAAATTACTGATAATGTACCTTATTGTATAACATACTAGGCTTTAGGCCAAAAGAATTTTAGTGATAGTTTTAATAATAGCAAATTCATTGCTTTTTGTGATATGATAATGTTAATGCATTTTAGGTACCCTGTACATATAGACTCCAAATTTAAAAACAATGATTCTACTCACACCCAGGATTGAAGGAATAAGCATTAAGAAAATAGCAGATAATTTTGGTATCATCAACATTATTGCTATTATCAATAATAGCAATATTTATTATCGGCTCAAAATATTATCTACTTATGCTCATTTTGGGTTTGCCATGTTCATCCTAATAAGTTACATCCCGCACCAAACTCTTATAGGTGGCTTCTACATGGTGGTCAAAAAATTTCAATATTACTTTTTTAAAATGCATGGATTCATTATTTATTGAAATTCATGCATTTTCAAAAAAGTTATTTCGAAATAAAAAAAAATGTGACAAGTTTTTCGCCCAACCTGTTTATTTACAATTAGCTATTTACAATACAGTTTTAAAGATAAATAACATTCAGTAACATTGTTGTGTTTCAAGTTGAGAAAATATATTATTACATTATTATACATTGTTCATAGTTACACATTGTTTTGATTTGTTATTTCATTGTCAGGTGATATGAGAACATAACATTATAGGCTTAGACCTAGCCGAGGAGGATTGGCTGAATGGTCAACTATCTACTTATGGCAGTTATATTATAGTTTATTAACATAAAATATCTAGTTTATGAAAGTTTATTGACCAATTTTGGTCAATCATCTCAAAATGTGCAAGATGATAGAGTATATCTGACAATTGCAAAGATGCTGAATATTTGCATACGTTTATTTGAATAACTTACATAACAAGCAGATGTACATCCAACATCCAAAACTAGCTGTAGTAGGTAACTACAAGCAGCCTAGCAGAAAAATTATATTTAACTAATCACAAATGAAAATTTAAATCTAAAATAATAATTTTAATACAGTGATACAACAAGTAGTGTTTATGTCTTACACCGAGACATAGTTTACACAAGTCTATCGAAAGCATTATAAGTAAAACTTGAGTCAATGGAAAACAATGGTATCATTGCCAAGATAACTAGATTTTGGAAATTGAACGAAGTTCAATTTCAGACTCCAGATCTAGACATTTTTTAGCCGAGTCATCCAGAATAAGCCGAGTCATCCAGAATAAGCTAAGTCATCTAGAGAGAGATGGATAAATAAAATAGGAAGGTAGGATAGGACAGAATAGGAAAGAACGATAGGATAGAAAAAGAAAGAAGGATAGCATAGAATAGAATAGGAAGAAAGGATAGGATAGGATAGGATAGGATAGGATAGGAAGGATAGGAAGGATGGATGAATTTTTCAATATTTTCTTCTCTACTCTTGACTTTCTATCAGGATACCATCAGATCGATTTTTCTCAAAATTTCAAAACGCTATTACTTCCTTACCGGAAGTAATATCGAAATTTGGTTTGCAGATTCGGATTCCTGACAAAATTCTACCCCTAATTCATAACTCATACGTTAAATTTGGAGATTTTTTATTTTGACCTACTTTTCGGACACGCCATAACTTCCGAACGAGAAGTCGGATCGAAATTTGGTTTGCAGATCCGGATTCCTGACAGAATTCTACTCTTAATTCATAACTCATATATTAAATTTGGAGAACTTTTTATTTTGACCTACTTTTCGGACACCATATCTCAAAAGTGGGTCAAAATACTTTCTGACGGCAAAAGGCTAACACTATTAGCATATTCTTAACTACATGTATACACAATTTCGAAGAATATAATCAAAGTGTAGTATCAGAATCGAAAAGATAAGGAAAACCTATGAATTTGACCTAGATTTTGACCTAGGCATTTCGGTGTCCAAATTTTGAAGCTAGATGGCTTTTGAGGTCCCCTTCTTTTAAAGGCTTTGATAATATGAAGCTGAACTCAGTCTATAATCCGTATTTTTCACTTCAAAAAAATATTTTTTCCCATTGACTTAACATGGGCATCAAATTTAGCGATTTTTGAGTTTTCAAAACGCCATAACTTCTGAACCGGAAGTCCGATCTAAATTTGGGTTTCAGATTCGGAATCCTGAGAAAATTTCCTATATGACTAATATCCTGGACATTTGATTCGGAGAACTTTTTTTTGGACCTTGTTTTCGGACACTGATATCTCGAAATCAGTTTGAGATATCAAAAAACTAAATCGACCCAGGTTTTCTACTTTTTTATAAGGAACACAATGAAAAAAACCCGGATCGAAAATATTGAAGGACGACCGAGAAAATCGAAAAAAGTGACAAAGTACTGGATTTGACCTAGTTCTTGACCTTTGACCTAGATAAAAATTTCACCCAATTTCCGAGGAACTAGATACTGAACCTAACTTGACCAAATGATTGACTTTACTGAAGATCTTACGGTTATTGAGAAAAGTTGCTTAGAATAATAAGAATAAAAAGAATAATAAGAAGAAGAATAAGAAAACTGACGAAAACAATAGACTCCAGATTTCATCTGGAGTCTAATAATAATAATAACTAGACTTTGGAAATTGAACGAAGTTCAATTTCAGACTCCAGATCTAGACTTTTTTTAGCCGAGTTATCCAGAATAAGCCGAGTCATCCAAAATAAGCTGAGTCATCCAGAAAAAGATGGATGGATGGATGAAAAAGGAAGGAAGGATAGGCTAGAATAGGAAGGAACAATAGGATAGAATAGGAAAGAATAATAGAATAGAATAGGAAGAAGGAATGGAATAGGAAGGATAGGAAGGAGAGGATACGAAGGAAAGGTAGTCGGATCGAAATTTGGTTTGCAGCCTCGGATTCCTGAGAAAATTCTACCCTTAATTCATAACTCATATGTTAAATTTGGAGAATTTTTTATTTTGACCTACTTTTGGGACACCATATCTCAAAAGTTGGTCGAAATACTTTCTGACGGCAAAATGCGTACACTATTAGCAAACTCTTTCCTACCTGTATACAAAATTTTGAAGCAAATCATTTAAATATAGTGTCAGAATCGCAAAAATAAGGAAAAACTATGAATTTGACCTAGATTGTGACCTAGGGATTTTGGTGTCCAAATTTTGAAGTTAGGTAGCCTTTGAGGTCCCCTTCCTTCATAGGCTTTCATTATTTTAAGCTGTACTTAGTCTATATCTCGAATTTTACACTTCAAAAAAATCGTTTTTCCCATTGACATAACATGGGTCACCAAATTTAGCGATTTTTGAGCTTTCAAAACGTCATAACTTACGGACCGGGAGTTGGATTGAAATTTGGTTTGCAGATTCGGATTCCTGAGAAAATTTTAGTCTTAATTCATAACTTATACGTTAAATTTGGAGCAATTTTTATTTTGACCTACTTTTCGGACACCATATCTCAAAAGTGGGTCAAAATACTTTCTGACGGCAAAAGGCTAACCCTATTAGCACAGTCTTGGCTACATGTATTCAAAATTTCAAAGAATATAATTAAAGTGTAGTGTCAGAATCGCAAAAATAAGGAAAAACTTTGAATTTGACCTAGATTTTGACCTATGCATTTTGGTGTCCAAATTTTTATGAAAAGAAGGTTATGAGGTCCCTTTCTTTTATGGGCTTCCATTATGTTTAGCTGTGCTTAGTCTATATCTCGTATTTTACACTTCAAAAAAATATTTTTTCCCATTGAATTAACATGGGGCACCAAATTAAGCGATTTTTGAATTTTCAAAACGCCATAACTTCTGAACCGGAAGTCAGATCGAAATTTGATTTTCAGATTCGGAATCCTGAGGAAATTTCCTATAAGACTGATATCCTGGACATTGGATTCGGAGAACTTTTTTTTGGACCTCGTTTTCGGACACTGATATCTCGAAATCGGTTTGAGATACCAAAAAACTAAATCGACCCTAGCTTTTCTACTTTTTTATGAGGAACACAATGAAAAAAACCCGGATCAAAAATATTGAAGGACGACCGAGAAAATCGAAAAAAGTGACAAAGTACTGGATTTGACCTAGTTCTTGACCTTTGACCTAGATAAAAATTTGACCCAATTTCCGAGGAACTAGATACTGGACATAAATTGACTGAATAATGATCTTTATTGGAAGCCTTATGGTTATCGAGAAAACTGGGAAAGAATAATAAAGAATAAAGAATAATAAGAAGAATAAGAATACTGACGAAAACAATAGACTCCAGATTTACATCTGGAGTCTAATAATACCTTCTTAGTGGAGTGTCATGGTCTCAGTAGTCTCGAAGTTGGAAAAGTTCACATAACAGTTGACTTAAGAAAATTAAACAAATCAGTCAAGTGCAAAATATTTGTACTTCCAACTATTGATTGTATACTTCAGAAACTTGGGGGAAGCTCTTTTCAACCCTTGATGCTACGGAAGGTTTTCACCATAATTAACACTTAAAGTGTATATATTATTTTTATTACATTACATTGTATTAATATAAATTGATTATGTATGATGATCAGAATTGGTCTCAATAAAGAAATATATATACATATACCGGGTGCCACTTAGTGAGGTAAGATGTTTAACTCAGTTTACAACACACTTCAGTCATTATATTCAGTCTAAAAATATGCGTATAAACAGAAAACGTTGGGTGTGAAAAATCAAATAAATAGTTGAGAATAATATCATTTTTCATATATGACAATGATAGACAATGGGTAAAAATCATTTCTCGAGTTTTTGATACAATGAACATCTTTTACCATCTTACACATGATCTTGCATGTGTATAAACAATCACAGGAACTTTGCTGCATGGGTTCCAAGTTTGTTGTGAACTATATGCAGCTAACTGTAACAGCTGAGTATGTTTCAACAATAGAATTAGTGCAGTTGTTCAAAAATGTGTTTTGACAGTCTGAATGTTAGATCTGTGGCTGATGAATATCGTCTTTTAAATCCTTTCAGTCAGCCATATTACAGAGACCAACAGCCAGAATTTAGAATTCAGTGACTTCACGATTTTTTATTATCATGGCTTGGTTAAGTTTGGCGGGGGGGGGGGGGGGCTGCAGCAGATTTAGCAGCACATGTTGAAGGGCTGACAATGACATAGCGAAATAGACTAACACTGAAACAGTGGAAAGCTGGAAAATAACAGTTCGCTCATTTCAAACATTGTCTGATACTGTAGTTAGCAAAGTCAGGGTCCAGCTTTCTCATGAGTGAAAAATTAATATGGGGTGACCACACTGAACAAGCGTTTGGTCAACAATGAAGAGCTGGAGGGGCTAATCAGGCTCCAAATGTTCAACAATTTATGCAAAATGAACTAATCTTTTGAATAGCACAAGTGAATGCAGCGCCAAATATGAGGGGAATTGACCAGCATCACAATGCTATAGACCAACTTTCTATTTTTGCAATAGACCCCTGCCAAAGAGGGGTCATTGAATCTCAACTTGAGCATTTTGACTCAGGTTACCACAAATTGGTGTAACTAACTCTGCATTGTGTTCTAAATAATAGCATAAGGTGATAATAATTTCAAATACTTAGTGTCATGGTTATTTAATAGATGTAAATATAATTATTTAACCAGTATTTGGTTCAAATAGACCTTTACCTATTACATGAAAGAATGTGTTCCATTTCAATAACAATATTTTTACATTTGGTCAGTTGGTTTTCAGAAAAGCTTACTGTATTCCTCTTGAAGGTGCTTCTTGATTTGTTTTTGTTCAAGGATTTTATACCAAATATATAATTTGAGTAGCTCTATACTATGTTGTTAGATATTGGTAATCATGATTATACTTCTGTAAAAAAACTAAAGGATATGGATTAATTGCTTCAATAAAGTTGACTTCATCCACACAAAAAATAGATAGCCCCTTTATTAGTTATTTGTGCCATTTCTGGAAAAAAGAAAATTTTCTAGAAAAATTTAAATTCATTTCCAGTGTTTTCCAGAGTTTCATTGGTCAAATCCCAATGTTTTCCACAAATAAGAAGACTCCAGAGCTGTGGCCAACCTGACAAAGTAATCTGGCAAGACATAGAGAGAATTATTTCCACAGGAACCAGCAGAAACTCTACACTCTAGATACGATGGTACTGATATTATCTTGAATCATGGTCCGGCATTCCATGAGCACTTCAAACCTGTCAATTCAAAATGTTTAAATGTCACTAATGCCAAATTATGTCAGGAAACAAAAAATACAAATTAAAAAACATAGATGCAAATCATGACTTCAAAATCTTCATCTATTCAATCAAAACAACCAAAATCAAAGCTGTCTGCAGGATCATCAGAAAATCTATGTGATTTAATTGTGACAATAAAGACAAGGAAAGACAAGGAAGAACTGTAAGCTGGGATAGCCTGAACCCTTTGTGACAAGTGGTGGCACCAATCATGCAGTAGGGAGATTAATGAATTACATCACAACAACATATGCAGCTAATTGTAAAAGTTAATGGTAACAATACAAATGTTTTGCCTTAATCAAATTATTTAAAATTTACAGTATATGGAGAACTTCCCACTGTCCGATGAGATCAAATAAAAAAATAAAATAGTAACTGGACTTCCAGATATCTACTAGAACCACCCATGTTTGTATATCAGTGAGGGGAGTATAATGATAGATGCTAAGATAGAGGTAAATATTATAAAATCATTTTGTGGTGTTTTGCACCGAATAGTTCTATACACATATTTGTGTTTTCAAATCAATGGCAGGGGCTAGGTGTCTAGACAGTGTCCAATGGGCCTGATGATGACAGTGTCACTGACATTGACTTTTTTACATAAAGAAGTAGATACGCTAAAGGAGTTCTTGGCAGCCCATAATCATCAAAGGAGTGGATACTATGCCTCAATGGTTGCCCTTATACAGATTAATGCTTAAGTCATCAAGGAACATAGAGACTCAATGTAAATTGGATTGAACTCAGTGATCCAGCATAGATTCCAGATAAAGATTGGATTGATTGTCAGAGGAAACAAGATTGTTGGACTGGCAATATGTAATCATAAATATTTACAAAAAATCCTCATATTTCGAGCCACTGAATTAGAGCATAATTAGAGTAACATTAGACTTGTATCACCTATTCATACAATTTGGAATACTCTGATAAGGTTCAACTTATTGGACACGGCAAAAAAAAACACTGGAATTTATCCCTAAAAATCAGAGTGGCACAAATTAGTATTAGGGCGGGTAAGATACACTCAGAAACCTAATTCAATGATAAACTGAGCTTTGGCGATATTGAAACCTAAGATCATTTTACTCTATTTTGTAGCTTTTTAGATGCTGAAAGGGTAGCTCTACTGGCTCTTATCAAAATGGGAGAAGATAATGTACTCCAGATTTTTAAAGAGGATGATGGTTTTAATATGATTTTAAAGGCTAAGGCAATTTACTCTATGTATAAAAAAACACTATCTTTTGATGTAAATAAGTTTTTTACCAAAAATTGTAATGTACATGTACTCACATTGAAATTCCTTTATTACCACATTATTTCCAAGTAATTTTTGATAGTGTTACACTAGCATGCACCTTTTGACAGATTACAAAGAACAAAAGGTATATCAATACTTTTCCAATGGTTGGCTCAATTAGGTGCAACATGTGCACATGTAAAATGTAAAAACAGCTAACTGCTCATGTCCAGTGGGACTAAGCATGATATGCAATCAAGATTCTGAAATTCTATTTCATGTTGAATCATTGGTGCAAATGGGACTTAATAATCCAACATTTACACAGCTACTAAGTCAATGGAACAGACCAAAGAGCAAGAAAGGAGAGCCAAAACAGACAGATATTAACTTTTCAAAATCTAAATTTAATGTTGACAGCATTATACTATTTCTCAACTGTTATCACCTCACTCAATCCAAAAATCTAAAATTAAAAGTTGGGGCGCAGAAGTGGAGCAGTTACATTTTTAAATAAAATTTAAAGTAAATTGTTTAGAAGAAGCCCCTAAGAAAATACAACCCTTCATTAAGTCCCTCCATACTGATGCGAAACATCCCCAGGTATAATGCTGAATCTGAAATTAATAGAAAAAACAAAGACCAGACTAAGTCAAGGGAATGCATTTTATGGTGCAATAGTGTTAAAACTATATCAATAGGTTACAATGTTAATTTTGAATAGAAACTTTGGAGGCAAAACCTACTGAATTACCTAAATATAGAGTGAATGCAGTACCCGGAACAAATATGGCAGCAAAAATGGCTTCTTGGACATATGGATGTATGATAGAGCAGTGAGAAATACTGCCAATTTCAGACTATAAAACAGCAAAAGGTAGCTTTGACATCATGTGCCCTGCATGTGCATCCTGGCCGCATGTTTATTGGCACAACACCAGATTAACTAGTACAGTGCCAAATACAAACCTTTTCTGAAAATATCAAGGTTTAAAAAAATCTTGAAAGCAACATGGCAAGTTCCAAATTGAAAAATTGCTCTCATTGTAGTGAAAATAATACGACTGGAGTAGTAGTTTTTACCCATGTGGTTTATGTTCCCTGGGCGTCAACCTTGACCTTCCTTGTTTTGACAGAGGTAAGATTTCTGCCATGCCCATACTTGGATTTACCATGCAAGTCAGCTTCCACCATTTACAAAGATAGTAGGCAATCCAAAGGATACAATGAGTGTTGGTAGTGACATTAAGTGGATTTATATGATAGTGATGACAGCTTTTTGGGAATGAACAATCAAGATGTTGGAAGTGGTGATGATTTGGATTTTAGGCTGAATATATGCTAAGAGCTTGGGGTGGACGCAAATGGTGATCTGCTGCTCGACAATAAGCAAGATGATGTTGTGGAATGGAGGCACAATGACTTCAGAACATGTTGCCTCTCTTGACCATATCTTTGATGAGACTAACTGCTATGCTGGGATCTAATGGAAAGACAGCGAGCAGCTTAGTAAGACAGAATTTTGTGCATTCATCGAAGTTGTGATGTTCAGGAGTATTCTACACTTGGCAATAGGTCAGTTCATTTCTGAATTTATTTATCTGTAATAACCCTAGGCTAGCGTTAATGCCTTTTTACATACATGTGACAGAGTCTGACCCAGATTTTACAACAAGTTGTGTCTTATTGACATACGCATAGACTTACGCTAATTCTCGGGGAATTTATCATGGAATATCAGACCCTCTCTTCTTGCATCAAAGATCACCATAGAATTGGGTATAGGGCACTTTTGATTTAGGATTGGTGGAATTGACAGATGAATTAAATTTGTTATAACAAACATGTGATTTAAAGGCCAAAAGCAACCAATGAAAATCGTTTGTTTTGAATGTTGTTAAAATTGCTTCCATAATTGAAACATTTTGCTACGATTTTCACTAGAAAAACTCAATAAGTTCCAATATGAATGCATTGATTTGATCAAATTTAAAAGGGATTTGTTTCTCAGCACCACAACTGGGAGCAACAAAAGTCTGCTTCCAAATGAAATTTAAAGTAGTCGGAAAAGATGCTATTGTGTTGGTATTTTTTCTGCTTATTGCAATCATGGAAGAACAAGTGAAGAAACTGTTGAAAATACATCTAATCTATCTATGCAGTGCTAAATAGACAGTATAAGGCAAAATGGGTGGAGGACTTTGCCTGGCTAATGCCAGTTCAACAGAACAATGTAATAAGAGGAATGATCTGCAATCTTTGCACGTGTCAAAACAAAACCAATGTCTTTGCCAACAAAGCAGAATGTCCAGCCTTTCTAAGGTCTACCTAACAAGATACTAAGATGGCATGCTTGCTGATAAATAAATTGTTGACAATGTTGATATGTGTTTTAAATTGAATTTATTACCTCCAGATTTGACAAACATGAGTCTAATTGTTCTTATTCAAATTGACCCACATTTTATAAGCTTGACCCACTTTTTCCCCTTAAACTTGGTCATGTGACACACATTCTTATGAGGCTACTGCCAGTTTTGACCCGTAAGGCTCCTATCTCATGTGTTATTAAGTCCAAATTTCCTTTGATTTTTTCTTATTGATTCAGAATCAATGCCACCTGGGGGTATCTCCACCTTGAAAACAATGATGGGGACATTGATAAAACAAACAAAATTTGGAAAGCTGGTAAATTCATGATCATGTGAATGATGAATTTAATGAAAACTTATATTGTATAGCTCCTTCAAACTTGATGAATCAATGGTAGTAAAAATTCAAAGGACATCTTAATTTCCGGCAGTATACATCAGCAAAACAAGTTAAATGGGGAAACAAACTGTGGTCCCTTTGTAAATGTAACATTGGGTATCCTTACAAAATTTCATTATTATACGTTTACATTAGGAAGGAAAACGCTGAAGGAAATGCTGAAGATGGTTTGTCAAGATTTATCATTCTCATTGCTAGAGTGAACCGCTTTTTGACAAGTATATTCTCTGCAATGGATAAACCAAGTTCATTGGAAATTTGTACAAAGTGGCCTAAGAGAATCATCAGCAATCTCATAAAGGTGCATTATGTTTTAGCTTGCCTTGAAACATAATGTATTTTATGTGAGCCAATAGGATTCAAGCTTCTGTTTTGGCAGAGGCTGAAGGGAGTAGCCCACTATCAGATATCGTCAGTTTGATCAACTGTCTATACAGATACATGCTGTACAGGTTACTTATGTAAACGGGATATTACTGCAAATAACTGCAAATACTTTCAACTAGATTGTTTGGTAAGTTTATTTATTTATTGTTACTACTATTGTTCTATTATCCTGGTTCAATTTGAAAGTAACAAACATAGTAATTTTGAGTGTTGAATCCTACTGTAATGGAATTTGCCCAGTCATTGGGGTATTGTTTACCAGATGTTACAACGTATAATAAAGTTGTCTCAATAGGTAACTATTACCCAACCTTGTATGTTGGGATAATATAACACTTTAGTGACATGATGGTTGGTTCCACAAGAAATTTGAACTATATCTGGAATATTTGTGTAATAATTTGGTACATTTGAATTGGGATGGCAACACAGTTTTTATATAAAGTGTAAGAGGTGCCATCTTGTATGTAATGCAGTAAGAGTTAAGGGAATTAGGCAATTCTATTTAATATTTGCTTTACACAAATAATTAATTAGTTTTTGTACTACCAAGGGGAGCAATGTTGGCAATTGGCACCTACTCTTGCAGTGTGCAAGTGATAACAGTGCAATGTAGCACGAAAAGTGATGAGTGTTATATTGTAATGTAGGTTGCCTTATTGTGTTGCCAAGCTGGAAAGCTGTATTGTTTTGAGAATGTTGCCCTTGTGGAAGGGATGGGCCAAAGAATACCCAAGTATTTGTCCATTGTTATTCTCCCCCTTGTGTTATATATAATGTACTGTATGTACATCCATCAGTGATATGTTGTGTACTAGTAATCATTTAATTCCCTGTCTCAGCTTAACATTTTATATACGCAATGTACTTTTAAATTAATAGAACACAAAATACCACCTGCGAGCAAGTTATAAAGAAATTGAAAGAAATCTTTTCCCGCAATGGAATACCCGAGGTAGTATATTCTGACAACGGTCCTCAATTCTCATCGAAGCTTTTAAAAGATTTTGTGCGAGAATATGATTTCCGTCATGTAACCTCGAGTCCTAGATATCCTCAGTCAAACGGTCTTGCTGAGAAATTTGTCCAAACAGCAAAGCGTATGTTGTTAACGGAAGATCCATTGTCCGCGATTGTTCATGCTTGTTGGTTATCACATATGGTTGTGTAACCGCGTGACATGTCCTTAATGTCGCTGATGAGACCGTTCCATACTTGTTGACCTACATACGTACGTCATCATTAACATGTCTTAAGATAAAGAGCTTGTTTATGCAAGTCCATTCTTGTTGGTTGATATAATACGTCATCAACATGACCAATTTTAGGACAAGGTTATCATTGGTTGTAAAACACTCAATGAGTCACGTAGTATTGTCCATCCTAGTTGTCATTGGTCAAAGAATTGTGTTGATTAGTTTATAACACAACTTCTTGAGCTACACTGTATCATTCGTAGCTGGCTAGTCGAGAAACTCTGAATACCTATTACCTAAACGTTATACAGCAGCATTAAGTAAAGTTGACGAAGAAGTTGGAGATCGAAAAAAAAGTTAAACATGTCTACAGACAGTAAAACCAAAGTGACCTGGAGCAGTGTGGCCGTATTTCAGATCAGTGAAACAGTCCACATTGATGTTAAGAAAGGCGACTACAGCAAGCCGTTTCTATTATTACAAGAGAGGAGTTGGAACAGTGAGTTTAACACGTACGGCTTTAACAGTGTGCTGCTCACAGTGTGTTAGTGGAATTCCTTAAAAAACAACTTTAAAAACATTCAAGAGTTTGTAACATGTGTCAAAAGTGGTCAAAAGTCGGAAATGGCTATGGACTTGGGCGAGCGAAAACTGTTAAAAGCCATAGTTAAAGCAACGACTGCTGATGACATTGCTATACTACTCAGACGTGTAAGAAGTACACCAGACAGTAGCTGCGCAACGTCTGCCTGCGTAACCCTGTCATTGCAAGACTTCGAGAAACTTCAGAACTGGACGTACGTGGTGGACAGCTGCATCAAGGATCATTCAGATGTACCCATTATTGATAGTAAGTAAAATCCACTACACTTCTTAAATAGCAGGCCTAGGTTAGAGTTATTTCTTAAAACTAAACAGCGTCCATATCTCGAGAAGTACTATTCTTAGGAGGTCTTCTTCAAAAACAATAGAGAGGTTAAGCTACACGTATAAATGCAAACCGTGAACCTGAACGCGTAAATCCACGCTCAAGTACACGTTTAAGAAAATTTTCTGTTAAGCTACACGTCTGAAACCAAGTCAGTGGACGTGGTGCTAAATTTATGTGGTGAGTGTATTTAAAGTCATGTCTCTATGGTGTAATGGATAGCACTTCTGACTCGTGTCCGTTAGCCCTGGGTTCGAATCTGGTCGCATCAAAACATTATGTTTTTTTATTTTTGCTTTATTTCATATTCAACCTTCATGGTTGCTTAATATTGTTAAGCATCGTTTATAGGAAGCTTGAAAAATATTCATACTGATTCTCATGCCCCGCCTTCACGTCAATCATTCGGATGGATGAACGTGACTCTATCCGTTGCACACACGATACAGTCGTTCTATTCGATTGAACCTAGCGACCAGCGAACATCAATCTATCCATAGCTATTATATCAACCAAAATATTATATTAACAATGCCTTCAACTAGAGGAAAATCTAAAAATCAAAAACAAACAAAGAAGAAAAGTGTGGAGAAGCCGTATGCGAAAACGCCGTCAGATAGCTCTAATGAGGCAACTAATAGTAATCTCAAGGAATCGGTAGAGACTCTAACCAAGGCAGTCAACATTCTCGTTGACAAGCTAGAGGCCCCGTCAGGACCATCAGACCCGCCGGTGCCCACACCCTCGTCATCGGCGGAGAGAAACCTGGAGCCTTGGGATGCATCTTTTAGTACAATCGTACGAGGACTTGGCGAGAAAGGTATCCATCCAAATGATATCCCGATGATTGATGTAATTTCTCCGAGTGTAAAACGGGCCATTCTCGCGGGAAAGTACATCAACATGGCTTGTCTGTTAATACCGTATTATGAGATATCAAAAGCCCCGTCCCTGGATACAGAGGCCGACGGAAAACTGACGCTCAAGGCTGTTAATATGGATAACGACCCAAAACTAAAGCGCCATCTCACCATTGCAGAATTCATCACGGCCTTCGAAAAGTATAAGCGAATAATGTTAGCCGCTTACCCCTCCCGCGCCGATGAACTTAGCCAATACATGTACAATATTCTGGATATTCACAACACAAACGGTGCCGTATTCTACGAATACCACAAGTTATTCACAGGAAGAGCGTGCGCCGCTTGGATCAATCATCAAATCAAAGTTGACTGGGGACAAGTGGACACTCGCCTATTACAGCTCGTCCTCAACTCAAAGCACGTTGATGTCGATAATGGAAAAACATCACAATCCGAGGCAAAACGGGGTAAACAAAACACAGATAGACAAGGCAGAAAAGTGATATACTCCGAAGACGAACGCGGAAGATCTAGACCTGTTTGCAACAACTTCAACTCGGAAGGCGGCTGTCATTACGATGATTGTTACAGGCTTCACGTCCGCGTAGATTCCGAAGGCAGGAAAATCTCCCCGTCCTCTCGTTCATCTAGGAAAAACGAGGGAAAGAATAAAAATTGACTGATTCCCGACATCATGAACGCTTCAACCCCCATCAATATTCCTCAATTGCGAATGGATTTAATTCACCACCCCGACGCGAATTTCGTTAATTACTTATGCAACGGCCTCGAATATGGATTCGACACCCTAGTAGAACAACCTGAAGGCATCTCTATCCCCAACAGAATCTGTAACAATTTATTATCAGCGCGTCGGCAACCAGAGATCGTCGAAGAATTGCTGAATACAGAATTATCTAAGGGATATTTACTAGGCCCATTCGTAACACCACCTTTTGCGCACTTTCGAGTTAGCCCTATTGGAATAGCAGAAAGCAAATACTCTAAAAAGAAACGCATGATAATAGACTTGTCATCTCCCCATAACGATCAGGACTATAGTATCAACGATTTTATTGATAAGGAAAAATGCAGCCTGCAATACGTAACTCTGGATACTGCTATTAAAGGCATTTTATCTAAAGGGCGGAATGCGTTACTATCGAAATGGGACGTAAAAGACGCTTTTAAAATTATTCCCGTCAAACCTGAACAATGGCATTGGTTCTGCATCAAATGGAAGGATAAATATTACGTATCACATCGGCTTAGTTTCGGATGTAGATCTTCCCCTAAGATCTATGATACCCTTTCCCAAGCCGTTGAATGGATTGGCAAGAATAAATACGATGTCGACTTCTTGATCCATTTATTGGATGATCACCTGGCAATCAATACGTCAAGTTGGGAAGAGGGTCACAGAACCATGGCGATTATGACTATGTTGTTTAACAAGTTAATATCCCTCTTTCCCCGCATAAGGTTGTAGGACCAACTACATGCCTCGAATATCTAGGGATTATATTAGACTCACGTAACATGGAAGCTAGGCTACCGGTCGAGAAATTAGAACGTATCTCAACGTTCATCAATACTATTTCGAAGCAAAAAACGTGTACTAAAATACAACTCTTACAACTTCTCGGGCACCTACAATTCGCCTCGAGAGTTATTAGGCCCGGACGGAGTTTTGTATCTTATCTGTATAAACTTGCATCATCCGTAGACACGCCATTTAAACACGTATATCTCGACAAGCATTGTCGAGAGGATCTCACAATGTGGCAAACATTTTTGACGAACTGGAACGGAGTGAATTTATTTTATGAACAAGTTCCAATATTATCAAATGAAATGCACCTATATACTGACGCAGCAGCTTCCCTTGGTCATGGCGGCTTCTACAATGGGGCATATTTCTACGAACCTTGGCCCGAAACACTCCCTTCAATCGAGTGCCAGGATCTTTCCATTGCGTTCTTAGAACTATATCCCATTGTCGTGGCCGCCATCATCTGGGGGAGTCTTTGGTCTCGGAAAAGCATCGTGTTCATGTGTGACAATGAAGCAACAGTATCAATAATTAATAAAGGACGGTCCAAGGTGTTGCCTATCATGAAATTGATGCGCAACCTTACGTGGCGAGCCTGTGAAAGTAATTTTCATTTTCACGCTCGCCACGTTAAAGGCAATTCGAACAATATCGCCGACAGTCTAAGTCGTTTGCAGATAGATCGCTTCAAGGAGCTGGTACCATGGGCAGACGCAGCACCATGCCCCTGTCCAAACCCACTGCAAGTAATCTGGCAGTGAGTGTTATCGACGCGCATTTGGATCATTTATGGGACTTATCGCTCAGCCATAAAACTAAACAGGTGTATAACGAGGGATATAAATCGTATCTAGGATTCCTCAAGGTTAACGGTGTTGAATTCACACACAACAATATTCCTCCAATATCAGAAGCAATTGTTCTGCGCTTCATATCTTATTGTCATCTTAAGGGATTGAAGCACTCAACAATACGACTGTACCTATCAGGACTGAGATACGTGTTCATGCGTATTGGGATAAATAACCCCTTCCATCTTGCTGATGGGACACTCATGCCGCGGATTTCTACGATCCTAAATACGATACTCAAGCTTCAGGATAACAAACAATCTCTAAGACGCCCAATAACTCATGAAATTCTCGCTACTTTATGCAGATTCTTGGTCACGAAACGCATTGATCCGTACGAAAATATTATGTTTACGGCAGTCTATACATTGGCTTTCTTTGGATTTCTGAAATGTGGAGAATTTACAACGCAACCAGGGCAAAACGTCGTGTTATTACAGGACATTAAAATGTACCAAGGCTATTTCACATATCACCTGAAGTCATCTAAAACCGATCGTACGGGCGACGGCGTCACGATACCCATTTATTCAAATCCGGATTCCGTGACATGTGCGGTTAAAGCTATGCAATTATACCTCGACGTAAGGCAAAAACAACATTCCTCAAACCCATCGGGACCTCTGTTCCTCACACTGGAGGGCACAACATTAAGCCGTGACAGCTTTATCGGTACAATGAAACAACATTTACATAACATTGGCTTAGATCCGGCTCACTTCAGTGGACATTCATTTCGTATAGGCGCCGCATCAAGTGCAGCTTATTCTCACCTGGGAGATAGTTTAATTATGACACTTGGCAGGTGGAAATCAGACTCATTCAGGCGATATATACGCCCCAATGATCAACTTCTTAAAGATGGCCAACGGGCCATGGCTTCACCACACACCTGATTGTTATCGGCGTATTTCCATTTGACTGCTCAGGAATAGTTATCATTTATCTGTGTATTTACTATGTATTTATATATCCGACGTCGGAGCGATTTAAATCGTCCATTCAAAAGCACCACGAACTATTAGCATGTCAATCATCACACAACGGTTCGTTACTTATCGTGCTGCTTTTGAGGAAATGTGTTCGAATTTGATGAATAATCATATTATAATTAGTGGTTATCACATCATATCCTACACTTGCTACTATACATAAACATATTATCTTTACCTTGGGGTTTCTCATAGTAGCACCCATGCTACCATGATTTGGCTGTGTCACTTACTTGCGTTCGTTCCATTCCCAAGGTTCAAATTCATATGTTCATTGCATTCTTATTCAATCACATACTTTTCGTATCTCCTTCATGGCAATCGTCAATTCCATTACATTATGGAATCTAACTGTTCGAGCACCATCCACATTATGGCGCTTCAAACAGTTGTGCCATCCACATTATGGCGCAATCGCTCAAGCACCATCCACATTATGGCGCTTTCAGACTCGAGCACCATCCACATTATGGCGCTCCCAGACTAGCACCATTCACATTATGGTGCATTCCGAACCAAGCACCATCCACATTATGGGGCTTACAGACCTAAGCACCATCCACATTATGGCGCTTTCAGACTAACGCCGCACCATCCACATTATGGTGCTTTCAAATATAGCACCATCCACATTATGGGGCTACTGATTTCATTTGCTATGAAGGAGAATTCAACGTTCATTCACATGTCGCAAACGAAGCGACTTCATACGCAAGAGAGTGTCACAGTCAATTCATGAGATGCCCAGATGCCAACATGTTTGTATATATTTATATTAAATGATAAATATTCATTATAACATATACATATATTTGTTTGTTTCCTATAAATGGTTGCTTAATATTGTTAAGCATCGTTTATAGGAAGCTTGAAAAATATTCATACTGATTCTCATGCCCCGCCTTCACGTCAATCATTCGGATGGATGAACGTGACTCTATCCGTTGCACACACGATACAGTCGTTCTATTCGATTGAACCTAGCGACCAGCGAACATCAATCTATCCATAGCTATCCACCAACCTCCCCAACCACCTCCTTTCTCATAAATGAACAATCTTAAGATATCTTAAAGTCTTAAAGATATAATTATTTGTAATTGTACACTAACGTTATAGGCGTCTACAGGACTTGGCTGTGTCACTTACTTGCGTTCGTTCCATTCCCAAGGTTCAAATTCATATGTTCATTGCATTCTTATTCAATCACATACTTTTCGTATCTCCTTCATGGCAATCGTCAATTCCATTACATTATGGAATCTAACTGTTCGAGCACCATCCACATTATGGCGCTTCAAACAGTTGTGCCATCCACATTATGGCGCAATCGCTCAAGCACCATCCACATTATGGCGCTTTCAGACTCGAGCACCATCCACATTATGGCGCTCCCAGACTAGCACCATTCACATTATGGTGCATTCCGAACCAAGCACCATCCACATTATGGGGCTTACAGACCTAAGCACCATCCACATTATGGCGCTTTCAGACTAACGCCGCACCATCCACATTATGGTGCTTTCAAATATAGCACCATCCACATTATGGGGCTACTGATTTCATTTGCTATGAAGGAGAATTCAACGTTCATTCACATGTCGCAAACGAAGCGACTTCATACGCAAGAGAGTGTCACAGTCAATTCATGAGATGCCCAGATGCCAACATGTTTGTATATATTTATATTAAATGATAAATATTCATTATAACATATACATATATTTGTTTGTTTCCTATAAATTAAATGATCTAGTGCGCCCTCCATTAATATCTCCCCATGAACAAAATAAATTCATCTGATTTTTCAAAATAAATATACTGCTTTTATCATTACATTTATATGTACACTAGTATCTTGTTGACCTTTATTCAGCACTGTATTGATGAATGGGCCACTTATTAGGGCCAATATTCAATCATGAAGTGTACAGGGGTAGAGATGCCAAACCAGGAAGTCTTTGTGTGTCCGTCAAAATCCATTTGCATCCTACACATCCCTACATCTTATCCAAATATGTTATTAATTATTGAAACATAACAGTATAATCTTTGGATTTCGATGGCTTGGAGTCAGAAGGTCTCAAGTTCATTTTTGGCAAAAATGAGCTTTTCGTATAGAAATATTCCTCAGATCATTCTCTATCATGTCACAAAATGTCAATTAAAACAAAAAATTAATTAATTAATTATGGACATTAAAATATATTGTCCCATTTAGATTTTAACAAAATCGATTGGAAACAAAAGGGTCTAAACTACTATACTTAAAAGTCATTAAGTCCCAAATTACATTTGGATCTTTCTGATTCTTTCTGATTCTTTCACTTGTGAGGCAAACACAGTAACTACAGTAACTAAAACGACCCAAATTAAACTTGAGACCTTTTGTTTCTTAGTTTTATGTCTAATCAAAGAAAAGGCAAACGAATGTCTGGTCAAGAATACATTTCTTCAACTGGAAAAATAAGAAAAGCAAGACGCTTACGAAGTATTGATTGTTCAATACTATGCTTTAGGAAGAAGTTCAAGACAGAGGGATTTCATTTGTGAGAACATAGATAAAGTGGATGCCATACGTCGACAGAAACCAGAAGAACTTAAACATCCCAAGCTTAATACATACAAATACTATTTCAAGATAAATGGAGAAAGAATCAGAATCTGTGGGGAATTCTTCATTTCCACACTTGACATTTCTAAAAAAGTTGTCCATTACAACCTGAAAAACAAATCAGCATTCGGAACTTTTGGAGGTGAGGATAAACGCGGGAAACATCCACCAGGTATAAAAACATCAAAATCAGATATATATCTTGTTAGAAGACATATTGAGTCTTTCCCTATAATTGAAAGCCACTATACGAGAAAACATACAAAGAGAAAGTACTTGTCAAAAGGTCTGACAATAAGTAAAATGCATGATCTGTATATAAAGTAGTGTGAAGTATATTCTGAAAAACCTGTATCTATTTACAAGTACCGTCAGATTTTTTGTGATGAGTATAATCTGTCATTTTTAAGCCCAAAAAGATCAATGTACATTATGTACAGTCTATAAAACTAAAAGTGACATGGGCACATTGGATGATGAAACAAAACTAAAGTATGAAAAGCATCAAAAAAATAAAATCAAGGCAAGAGAAGAGAAGGAAAAAGACAAAATGAAAGCAAAGACAGAAAAGGAATCGTATACAGCAATCTTTGACTTACAATCAGTTCTAGAAACACCAAGTACATTTGCAGGAGAGCTGTTTTACTCAAGGAAACTCCATGCATACAATTTGTCTGTGTATTCCCTTGGTAATGGTGACACAATATAATATGTTTGGGATGAAACTCAGGCTGGTAGAGGATCTTGTGAAATCTCAACATGTTTAATAAAAACCATTTTGTCAGTTACAGCATCAAACCCAAAACTAAAATATATAACATTCTATTCTGACACCTGTGGTGGTCAGACTAGAACTCAGTTCGTTGCAGTTGGTAATAAATATGCCTTATAGAAATGTCCTAATTTGGAAGAAATCAATCATTAATTTTTAGAGTCGGGCCATTCATCCATGGAGTGTGACTCGGCACATGTCACCATTGAGCATGCAAAAAATGCACAGATGTACACGTACCATCGCAATGACACACTGTCATTGCCATGACAAGAAAACAAAATCCATACTCTGTAGTGCCTATTAAGTATCACAATGTCAAAGATGTGAAAAAAATTATGAAAAGATGTTGTACTAATATGAAAATCTCAACTAAAAACGAAAGAGTAAATTGGCTAAAAGTAAAGTGGATACAAAGCAGAAAATCAGTAGACAAATCAATATTCGTGAACTACACATTTGACCCAGCACAATTCATTGAAATCCGTATTTTGAAACATTCAAAAAGACAAATGAAAATCCATGGGATGAAGCACTCACTGCAAGATACAAGTCAAACCTCCCCATATCAACACCAAAATATAGAGACCTGCTCTCCTTTGTACCAAAGGCATCATACCTGAAGACTTCCACAATTATTACAAAAATATCTGTCACTTCAAAAATATCAAAAATCGTATCTCAATAGCAGGGAGTGATGAGGGAGATGAAACTGATGATATTAACCAAGTATTGACTGAGGTTGAACTTTGGTTTTCGCAAAACTATTCACTTCGCGTTTAGACCTGAATGTCAAAAGCAGTTTTATTAAGCATTTTGACTTAATTAAGTGGCCTTATCCATATGTGTTATATATCATTATAATATTACATGTATTAAAGACCACTATAATATATTTTAAAATAAGATATTACATGTAGATGAGTGCTATTTGTAACAAGGCAACACATTCACTGGAAAGGTTACTTTTACACTTTGACTATGTATTTGATGTACTGTACAAGTTGCAAAATAAACAAGCAAATAATTGGTTAAACTTAACATTGTTTCATAGCATTTTTTGCTTTTTATGTATATTTAGAGGATTCAAAACATTAAACTCAAAAATATAGAAGACCCATGTTGAATTTGAACCTAAATAAACTTGAAACAATAACAAAATTATGTAGAAACAAAAAGATGCATATTTAAGTTGAGACAATATTATCTCACATTTACTAAAACTGATCAAAATCAAAAAGATTCATATTTAAGTTGAGACAAAATATAATCTCACGTTTACTAAAACTGATCAAAATCAAAAAGTCCCAACCACATTTTAATTAATTGCTCTTGATTAAGGGAATATTGTGAATTAATACTTAAGCATTAGTGAAATATTGTAACAAGCATATCATCAATTTTTTTCTAAAATTATATGGTCAATAATGTGGAAGTAATAACCAATCAAAAACTTTAAACGCTGTTTTCTCAAATATACCTAAAATGAAGATGGGACTTTCTGACTCCAAGCCATCGATTTGCAAAGTTGTATGGGATTTCACAAGTGTAAAAGTTGCTTTTGAAGCATTTTCCATAGCCATTTTGTAGGAAAAAATGATGAAAAAATGTATAATCTTTCAATTTGAAGTATGACCTGAATCGATTGCAAACTTTATATTTGCACATCTGATATGATATACCATTTGTGTAATATTAATTGTGAAATTATTTAATTTGCAATCAATTCAGGTCATTCAGTCATTCAGATTCAGGCAAATCAAATGTAGTGATAAGGCAATCGTAGGCCCTGGTTGTCATTTCATTTCGTTTAGTATACCTATTGCACCAAGCCCCGGGAATCAAATTGGCCCTGCCTATTTATATTGTACGGAATGAACAAACGATCACATTTGAGATTGTCATTTGCTCATTAAAATGTATCCTTATTTCCAATTAAGGATTGGGGTTTACCGATATAACAAGCAAGATTGTTTGTTTCAAATATGGGCTCCCGGGCAATCCTAGAACATAGCTAAAACCAATCACGTAATGAGCGACGTGTAATCACTCATCTACACGTAAAAACCTCTAACTTTCACGCTTAGCTGTAGAAAGTAGACTAATCTGAGGTCATTTTCCTGCGCGCGCATAGAAGTACACGTTCATGCTTTGTTGAATACGCGTCTGTAAATTGCACGAATGTGATAATCTCATGTAGAGACTTGTAAACTTCACGCTGGCCCACAGGAAATAAACAAATCTGACGACATTTATCTGCGCGCGCATTGAAGTTCACGTTCAAGTTTTGTTAAATACGTGTAGCTTAACCTCTCTAGTATATCCCTATTTATGTGTGCGTGTATGTGTTTGCAGGTATATCAGACCCTAGTCAATATAAGTCACCAGGTCTCACTAAGTCCAGTGGACTACCACCTAAACTTAGACCCTTCAAGTTAAAGATGCCAAAGGCGTATAGTAACAGTGAAACACACACCACGGCCGATGCCTCAACACAGACGGTGTCCCTTACACCTACTGAGGACCTCAAAGACCCATTTCAAACAATGATGCCTACATATTCGGCGTTCAATGGCAATAGCTACGGCGGAGGCATGTCATCCTTAGCAGGTCTCAATGTTGACTTTTCTGGTGTTAACATTAATGACTATACACCACTGGCTACACCAGAGGACTTTGCATGTGGAAGTAGTGTGGATGATTATAGACCTTTTGGGTATTATAGCCCAATTTCGCCAACTATGTAACCGACTACTGATAACTGAGTGACTCTTGGCATAACCTATGTTGAACATATCGAGTTGGTATAGGAGTTTATAGTAACATAAGCATTGTATGATATGACTAATTCTGGCATTATATTGTAAATAGAAATGTGTAATAAATATTAACATACCTATGTTATAGATTATGAAATATAGATAAACTGACATTCTGTTTACTCCCCCTATAAATACCCCTGTCCCCTTAACATTAGATCATTTGACGCACTAGGATGGAGTCGATGATGACAAAAGGTGACACTACATTTATTGTTGAAAGTGGTTTTCGACCATTAAGTTCATACATTCTAGCGGGGTCAAGTTATTCTGGAAAAACATATTTTATTTATAAATTTCTAAAAGAAGCCCCCAGTTTGTTTATAGAAAAAAAAACTACATCCGTGTTATACTGTTATGGTATATACGATGATTTCTATGCTAAAATGGAGTCTGAAATCCCCAACTTTACTCCCCAATGAAAGCCTCATAAGAAAATATTCTAAAGACAGCGGCCATTTAATGGTGATCATCGATGACCTAGCCCATAGTGCTAGTAAGGACTCATTCACAGAATGATTGTTCACCTGTGGCACACATCATGCAGGTAAACAAAATAATATAAAAATATACCACTACACAAATTGGTTAAGTTAGCATCATCATCATACTCTAGCATTACAGCTAGACCTTTTTTTTAATGGTGGTATGTGTGTTGTTTTTAGGTCTATCCGTCATGTATGTACTGCAACACATTTTCTATGAAGGACCAAGAAGTAGGGTTATAGCTAATAACGCTCAGTACATGTGTTTGTTCAGGTCACCTAGAGCTATGTCAAGTGTAAGGATTTTAGCGAAACAACTGGGGCTACAGTTGATACAAGCCTACAAAGATGCCATGCTCATTGAATATGATATGGTCAAAAAGTCTATGAAGGAGGTCAAGCAGTTGTACCAAAGATAGTCCTTGAGGTATATGTAGCTTATAAGAATGAGTCAGTTCGTCCGTCCTCAAGCCCCTATGATGCCTACTACTCACATTCGATTTCGTATAAAAATCTGTAATTGGCTGTTTATCAGGATTATTTTCATTGCTATCATGCCCGCTTGAGTCAAAGTCGCTGTCGCTAGGAATTTCAAGTTGGATGTATTCCTCTTGACTTTGATCAGTAGGCGGGCTGGGTATTTCTAGTTGAATGGCTATCAGCTTGATTTTCATAATCTTGACCCTCATTTTTTGCTTCGATTTGATTCGGAACATTTTGATTTCTGTCATTCTGACTTTGACGATCAGTATTATTATTTTGACTCGGAGTATTCTCATTTATGTCGGTCCGTCCCCGACTTTCAGTATCTTGAGTTGAAACATTTTCAGCTCTGTCATTATGATCTGAGGAGGGGGTAGATGTTTACTCTAATACCGCACAGCTATGAAGAACCACCTGAGCAATTTGTTGAACCTGTGTTTACTGCCTTAAAACGGACATTCGCAGTTGATGGTCAAGACATTGGTATATACCTTCAGATACACGTTGATGCACTACCAACGTACGGCGCGGGAAAGCAATTAACACAGGCCGACAGAAAACTCGTGGAGAGATGCTGTATTAGAGACCCCGTGTTCCCCCATTTCGTATCGATGAGAATTTGGGCGGGGAGCTGTTACAATACGGCACTTATGAGCTGCGCCGTAGCTATTGCCCATGTGACTTTGGGGTTGATCCCCCCAGGAGGAATGCTAGCGAGCTTTGAGGTAGAACGATCTGTTTTTGAGCGGGTTGGTGATCGCCAACAACTTGTTGCAGGATGCACAATGGACTGGGTAAACGGCCCCTCACTACAGGGTCACCATGTCAGTTTAGCAGACGCCTTCAAGAACTTTTTAGAAGACAGTCAGTGGGTCGTGCTAGGCAGGTACATGCACCTACGAAGGACATTTGGCACAGGACGAGTGCCTGTCAAAGATGTAGGTAACATCCTGCAATGCAGGGTCATTGACTATCAATAACATAAACAATGAGCAATCACAAACCTAAGTATGTATATTATCAAATATATAATATATAGACAAATATTTCACATAATTATGCACATAACACTTTTTAGACGATTTAACTTAGGACGACATCAGCATTGGTCTTTATGCGAGAGCCGGTACGCGATGCCAATTTGACGTTTATTCAACCAGGAGACGTCTACTCTCTCGACCCCACAACCAGTGATAGGCAACACGTCTTGTACGAGATTCACGCTATCTCACCATTCAGCCAGTCCTTATTGGCAATGGGAATAGACTTGTGTTTTAATTTTTGTGCGCTGCACCAATTAGTACAGGAGCCAGCACAATAGTGGGTAAAAGAGCTATGGCTACTCCGGTTGTTAGCCGACGACACTGGCCATGGAGACGATGGCAATTATGATGAGATCAATGAGCAATGGGACGCTAAATCAAATGCGGTAAGGTTTCAATACCTTAAATTGCAGACAAGTAATGTTTCACACGCCGGGTTTATAGCCATACACAAGGACCCAGATCGCTATATGATATCCCACATTCACAACCAGGGAACATACGACATTTTATCTGGCGGATTAAAGGAGGTATTTGCCTTGCAATCCTTAGACATATAGGTATTACACATTTTATTTTACAATCTATGTGTTGGATCATTCAAACCAAGAGGGGATGTGGGCGTCAAAGGTCAAAGGTCATGTAATGCACATGTAAAATATCTGCTCCTCACTTTGAGTAATTTCCTAGCAGTTGGATATATGGATTTTTGATAACAACTGAATATATGGATATATGAATATATAGAGACTAACCAGACAAGAATAGGAGTCTCAATATTATGGACTTTTAGTAATATTTGGAGCTGAAGTTGAGTTGATTTATACATAGAGTGGACATATTGATTTGAGGGACCTGTTATTCTTGTTTACATAAGGAATAGAACAGACTATAACTGTTACACATTGTGCTCTATTGATGCCTACCAAAACTAGAAAAGCAAAACACCACAGATCTTCAACGAGTGAGTCTGTTGAAAAGAGTCCTGCACCAAAAATGTCTAAAACAGGGGTTACAGATAATGTCGTTCTTCAAGAAATACTGGATACTGTCAAACAAATTAGCCAACATCAAACATCACAGGATAAATCTTTAGCTGATTTGTGTTCTAAAGTTGAAAAAAGTGTTGAAGTAAGTGCTGACCTAGATGATAGGGTTAAGCGTTTGGAAGACTCAAATGCAAAGCTAATATCTACTGTGAACATTCTTTGTAACACGGTCCAGGATTACAAAATGCGTTTTGGCGAGCTAACTGATGATATCTCTGATATTAGATTCAGATCTATGAAAATGAATCTGATATTCTACAACATCCCACAAAACAATGACAGATCAGAGCGTTATTATGAGAACCTGATCGGAAATATACTTGTGTCGAAACTTAAGATTCCCCGTGATAGCCTCCATTCTGTGGATAATTTATCTGGGATAATTCGAATTGATATTGCCCATCCCATTGGGAAACAAGGAAGAGGACATCGCCCAATCGTTGTGAAATTTGCAGACCGATCAAGTGTGGAGAGAATTTTTAAGTTTGTGCACAACTTAAAAGGTTCTGATATCAGAGTGGCAAGACAGCTACCAAGGGATATGCAGTTAAGGCGCGATGCACAGTATGGTAACTTCAAGAACTTGAAAACCACAGATGCAAATCCCAAGGCAGTAAAACTTGTTCAGGATCGCCTCTATGATTCAAACGGCCTTGTGTCACCTACATTCTCCAAGTCTCCCCTTCAAATGCCGGTTAAGGTATTTAGTGCTCAAACTGATTCTATTTCAGGACAACCCTGTGATGGTTTTATTGCATCTATAGCAACAGTCAATACCATCAACAGTGCTGAAAATGCTCTTGCCGCCATGAAGGCAACTTTGAACACCGGTGTATCACCTTATGCTTATAGATTGACAGTCGATGGCCAGTTAATGACAGGGCATGATGATGATGGTTTGTTTGGGGCAAGTAATGAGCTCATGAGCCTTCTTGAGGAAGGTGAGGTAAACAATGCCCTAATTATTGTTCACAAATCTGGGACTAGGCTTCAGCCTTTTAATTCCAAGATAAATCCCAGCTTTATAAATGCTGTAAAGAGTGCCCTTGCAGCCTCCTTCTTAATGGACAATGCTATTCTTGAGACACTTGGTTAATTGACTTTTCCTTAATGGACATTATAAAATGTTAGAAATTGACAGGTCCCTTTTTTGAGCTGAAGTGAACTTAGGTCAAAAAGTGTACACATCAGTTTGCAAACACTACAATGTGTGACACACCTTATTTTCAGTTTATATGACCATATAGTATTCATGCTGTATATTCAATTGTATGGGGTAATTACAGTCCACTCGCATTTCTCTTGCTATAATGAATTCAGCTTGATTACCTTGACTGTAAAAACACTGTATAAATATCACACTTTGTATATATGTTATATTATTGGATTTATGTTTCTTTTTTGGTAGTACCAGTATGGAATAATTTGAAATTGGTTTGTTTCTAATTTTAAACTGGAATCAACCAATCATGTTGCAGTTTACGAGGGACATTTGGCACAGGACGAGTGCCTGAAAAAGATCTAGGTAACATGCTGCAATGCAGGGTCATTGACTATCAATAACATAAACAATGAGTAATCACAAACCTAAGTATGTATATTATCAAATATATAATATATAGACAAATATTTCACATAATTATGCACATAACACTTTTTAGACGATTTAACTTAGGATGACATCAGCATTGGTCTTTATGCGAGAGCCGGTACGCGATGCCAATTTGACGTTTATTCAACCAGGAGACGTCTACTCTCTTGACCCCACAACCAGTGATAGGCAACACGTCTTGTATGAGATTCACGCTATCTCACCATTCAGCCAGTCCTTATTGGCAACGGGAATAGACTTGTTTTAATTTTTGTGCGCTGCACCGATTAGTACAGGAGCCAGCACAACAGTGGGTAAAAGAGCTATGGCTACTCCGGTTGTTAGCCGATGACACTGGCCATGGAGACGATGGCGATTATGATGAGATCAATGAACAATGGGACGCTAAATCAAAGTGGTAAGGTTTCAATACCTTAAATCGCAGACAAGTAATGTTTCACACGCCGGGTTTATAGCCATACACAAGGACCCAGATCGCTATATGATATCCTACATTCACAACCAGGGAACATACGACATTTTATCTGGCGGATTAAAGGAGGTATTTGCCTTGCAATCCTTAGACATATAGGTATTACACATTTTATTTTACAATCTATGTGTTGGATCATTCAAACAAAGAGGGGATGTGGGCGTGTATTGTGTGCGTATGAATGGGCACATATTGTGAGCTCGGCTATTTGGTTGTAATATAATACACAGCCATCAAGTTATACATTTTTATCAAAATAGGAGGATGGAGATATAGCTCAGTGGTAGAGAAATCGACTGCAGATTGATAGGTCCCTGGTTCGAATCCGGGTGTCTCCTAAATTTTATCCTTATTAGTGGTGCAAATATTATGGATGGGCACCTATTGTGAGCTCGGTTGTTATATGAATACAGGTTCTTTACGCCCATAACCTATTTGCTTGTTTGTTTGTTTGTTTAATAATGATTAACCCGCCATCTTCAAAAACAATTCACAAAACACTTATCACTTATCAGTTATTCACCACTTATCAGTCCAACTTATTCCACTGCTGACGTAACACACTTATCACTTATCAGATTAACCACTTATCGGAAGACGTCATACACCCAGCTTGGACAATTTAAAAAAAAACATAGAAGTTGTGAGAAGGAACATAAGAAAGGGATATGTCGCTAACTTCCTTACACCATCTTTAAATACCTTCGCGAGAAAAAGGTTTATAAACATCGAACAGAGAGAATTGGGGAGAATATTATTTCTCACAGAGGACGAAAATAAAAGATATTGGGAATGGGCGAGAGAATGTTCTGAGAAAAGATTTGATGAGTGATCCTCGTACCATGTAACAGAAACAAAGAAATATCATTCTCGTTTTATCTAAAAATTATAATTTATACTACACGCTCAGCATACCACCGTCTAATAGCCTTAATATTTTGAGATCAATAAATAAATGAAGAAAATAAACATGTTCAGATATGTAAAAATTATTCAAATAAGCTATAATGATTTGTTTTATTAATTTAAGGCTCTACAGGGACGGACAGAGTCTGCGGGAGATGACATCATGCCCATCTTTATGTGCTTTTGTACATGTACATCGACAACCGGAAGGCTACAAAAGATGACACTACCTCTAAGACTAGCTGTTCTGACAGAAATTCAAAAAGTACGAAATGTTGTCTGAGGCATTGATCCACACCAGCTGCATTAATAAATGGGGCAAAAGATGGTTTGATGAGGTTGATTGAACCCGATACGAAAGTAATCGTTATAGAAATGGACTTTTCGATGACACCGCCTCCTCAATTGAGGGTATGGGGTGAAACAGTGAAGGCGATTACCAACATCTTAGACGCGACACCTAGGGGAGAAAAGTTCCATTATAGAGTTGAGGGTGTCACTCTAAGAGAGGGCCGCGAGGAACACCCGGGTCTGACAATGTATAGAGGCCAGTCGGGTCTTCATGTAGCAAATGGATTTGGGTGTGATACAGATACCATCATCACGTATGACAAGTTGCGGTTTACTCTAATACCGCACAGCTATGAAGAACCACCTGAGCAATTTGTTGAACCTGTGTTTACTGCCTTAAAACAGACATTCGCAGTTGATGGTCAAGACATTGGTATATACCTTCAGATACACGTTGATGCACTACCAACGTACGGCGCGGGAAAGCAATTAACACAGGCCGACAGAAAACTCGTGGAGAGATGCTGTATTAGAGACCCCGTGTTCACCCATTTCGTATCGATGAGAATTTGGGCAGGGAGCTGTTACAATACGGCACTTATGAGCTGCGCCGTAACTATTGCCCATGTGACTTTGGGGTTGAACCCCCCGGGAGGAATGCTAGCAATCTTTGAGGTAGAACGATCTGTTTTTGAGTGGGTTGGTGATCGCCAACAACTTGTTGCAGGATGCACAATGGACTGGGTAAACGGCCCCTCACTACAGGGTCACCATGTCAGTTTAGCAGACGCCTTCAAGAACTTTTTAGAAGACAGTCAGTGGGTCGTGCTAGGCAGGTACATGCACCTACGAGGGACATTTGGCACAGGACGAGTGCCTGTCAAAGATCTAGGTAACATGCTGCAATGCAGGGTCATTGACTATCAATAACATAAACAATGAGTAATCACAAACCTAAGTATGTATATTATCAAATATATAATATATAGACAAATATTTCACATAATTATGCACATAACACTTTTTAGACGATTTAACTTAGGACGACATCAGCATTGGTCTTTATGCGAGAGCCGGTACGCGATGCCAATTTGACGTTTATTCAACCAGGAGACGTCTACTCTCTCGACCCCACAACCAGTGATAGGCAACACGTCTTGTACGAGATTCACGCTATCTCACCATTCAGCCAGTCCTTATTGGCAACGGGAATAGACTTGTTTTAATTTTTGTGCGCTGCACCGATTAGTACAGGAGCCAGCACAACAGTGGGTAAAAGAGCTATGGCTACTCCGGTTGTTAGCCGACGACACTGGCCATGGAGACGATGGCGATTATGATGAGATCAATGAGCAATGGGACGCTAAATCAAATGCGGTAAGGTTTCAATACCTTAAATTGCAGACAAGTAATGTTTCACACGCCGGGTTTATAGCCATACACAAGGACCCAGATCGCTATATGATATCCCACATTCACAACCAGGGAACATACGACATTTTATCTGGCGGATTAAAGGAGGTATTTGCCTTGCAATCCTTAGACATATAGGTATTACACATTTTATTTTACAATCTATGTGTTGGATCATTCAAACCAAGAGGGGATGTGGGCGTGTATTGTGTGCGTATGAATGGGCACATATTGTGAGCTCGGCTATTTGGCTGTAATATAATACACGGCCATCAAGTTATACATTTTTATCAAAATAGGAGGATGGAGATATAGCTCAGTGGTAGAGAAATCAACTGCAGATTGATAGGTCACTGGTTCGAATCCGGGTGTCTCCTGAATTTTATCCTTATTAGTGGTGCAAATATTATGGATGGGCACCTATTGTGAGCTCGGTTGTTATATGAATACAGGTTCTTTACGCCCATAACCTATTTGCTTGTTTGTTTGTTTGTTTATTAATGATTAACCCGCCATCTTCAAAAACAATTCACAAAACACTTATCACTTATCAGTTATTCACCACTTATCAGTCCAACTTATTCCACTGCTGACGTAACACACTTATCACTTATCAGATTAACCACTTATCGGATGACGTCATACACCCAGCTTTTTTGAATTTTCAAATGGCGGCCATCTTGTAACAGGCGCCCATCTACTGTGCTTTTTCTTTTTGGGCATGACATACACCTGTTGTTCTATTTTTAACAGGTGTGTGTGTGTGGCGGTCATGCCATCTTTTATTTGATTAAAAATACATAAATATGAAATCTAAAAAATAAAAATTCACTACAGGCAAACCTATGCACCAACAAGAACTTAAATTGTTATGTTTGATTAATAATCAATAGGTGGTAAACATAAAGGTGCATTATGTTTTAGCTTGCCTTGAAACATAATGTATTTTATGTGAGCCAATAGGATTCAAGCTTCTGTTTTTGCAGAGGCTGAAGGGAGTAGCCCACTATCAGATATCGTCAGTTTGATCAACTGTCTATACAGATACATGCTGTACAGGTTACTTATGTAAACGATCTCATAAATATAATAATCATGTGAAAAAACATATTCCTTTAACAGATGTACAACAATATTGGGGGAATCCGCTGAAGATGGGTGAAACTCCAATGCAACAGGAACCGTCTATCTTCAGAATTAGACAACATATTTTAACAGAAGAGAATGTGAAAATTGAGATGTCCCCAGCAGAAGATTTTACCGACGAAGATGCTCCGGTATTACAATATCTATTTTCAAAGAAGCTTAGACAGTGGTTAATATTAATTAATATGCATTGTTATAAATTAACATGTTCAGCTTCGTTTACTTTCTTTGAATTTACCATGAGTGCTGTTGCCATTATTAATAATAAAATAATGAGTATAAAAAACGTTATGTTAAATAGAACTAAAAAGTAAAGGGATAATTTACAAACTTAATATTTTGAGATCAATAAATAAAAAAAATGAAGAAAATAAACATGTTCAGATATGTAAAAATTATTCAAAGAAGCTATAATGATTTGTTTTATTAATCTAAGGCTCTACAGGGACGGACAGAGTCTGTGGGAGATGACATCAGGCCCATCTATTCATCGGAGGCTGTGCTTTTGTACATGTACATCAAATGAATGACTGGCTTCAAGGATTATTCGTTTAGGGACTTCTTCCTCCTTCCAGAGGAAAAGCACCTAAAGTTGGACAATTTAAAAAAAACATAGAAGTTGTGAGAAGGAACATAAGAAAGGGATACGTCGCTAACTTCCTTACACCATCTTTATATACCTTCGCGAGAAAAATGTTTATAAACATCGAAGAGAGAGAATTGGGGAGAATATTATTTCTCACAGAGGACGAAAATAAAAGATATTGGGAATGGGCGAGAGAATGTTCTGAGAAAAGATTTGATGAGTGATCTTCGTACCATGTAACAGAAACAAAGAAATACCATTCTCGTTTTATCTAAAAATTATAATTTATACTACACGCTCAGCATACCACCGTCTACTAGCCTTAATATTTTGAGATCAATAAATAAATGAAGAAAATAAACATGTTCAGATATGTAAAAATTATTCAAAGAAGCTATAATGATTTGTTTTATTAATTTAAGGTTCTACAGGGACGGACAGAGTGTGCGGGAGATGACATCATGCCCATCTATTCATCGGAGGCTGTGCTTTTGTGCATGTACATCAAATGGACGACTGACTTCAAGGATTATTCGTTTAGAGACTTCTTCCTCCTTCCAAAGGAAGAGCACCTAAAGTTGGACAATTTTAAAAAAACATAGAAGTTGTGAGAAGGAACATAAAAAAGGGATACGTCCCTAACTTCCTTACACCATCTTTATATACCTTCGCGAGAAAAAAGGTTTATAAACATCGAACAGAGAGAATTGGGGAGAATATTATTTCTCACAGAGGACGAAAATAAAAGATATTGGGAATGGGCGAGAGAATGTTCTGAGAAAAGATTTGAAGAGTGATCCTTGTACCATGTAACAGAAACAAAGAAATACCATTCTCGTTTTATCTAAAAATTATAATTTATACTACACGCTCAGCATACCACCATCTCACATTAGGTGCAATATATGTATTTAATGTAATGATTGACAATATGATTCCATGAACTGCTGATATATGCCAAACTGATGAATCAGAGTTTTGAATTGATATCAATGGTTATTAATGTAGATATAATCAGATATAATGTATACTGTGTCTCATAAGTCGGCACAGGCTGGTGATGTTACAAAATGTTGTTTTTATTATGTATTTTATATGTATATTGTAATATCAGTGACACAAAAATAAACTACTTTAAAACTAAAAAAACTAAACGTACAAATTGACCAAATAAATGATATCGTAAGCTATTATCTTATTCAATACTGTTGCTCATACGGTATTTTTCTATTTGATGTTTTAGTTTCGAATCAATTTCAAGCTCTTGATTGTTTGGTACATTAAAGTGCTATGATTTGTATACGAGGGTTGTCCTATAAGTCTTGAAATTTTTATTCTAATTCATAGAATATTTGAGATACAATGATAAAAATTTCACATTTTGTATCTTAGATATATTTCTACTATCTGTGTAAGCTTCATAGCATAATAAGATCATGTAGATTATTAAAACCTACCGTTTTAATAAAAACCACTGTATTTATGCCCAGAAAGTACTCATGGTGAAAGATATGACCGTCTAAAATCACTTGTCATACTGCACGTTGCACGTTTTGCAAGGCCTGCCATGACCGTCACAATGTAAAATAAAATAGTACTGCAATGTCTGCTATGATCGTGACAATGGGTATTTAATATGGTATGGGTATCAAGAAACCCTGGACGAAATGTTAAAACGTGGACTTGCTCAACCTTCGAAAAGCCCTTGGGCCTCACCTGTGGTGATGGTACCGAAAAAAGACGGATCTTATAGACTGTGTATAGATTTTAGAAAATTGAATGACGTGACTATTAAGGACGCGTACCCCTTACCAAGGATTGATGACACTTTAGACTCAATAGGGGGAGAAAAATGGTTCAGTGTTCTTGATCTCTCCTCTGGTTTTTGGCAAATATCACTTGACAGCGCTGACGCTGAAAAGACAGCATTTTGTACTAAACGTGGTTTGTTTGAATTTACTGTTATGCCTTTCGGTCTGGCTAATGCGCCAGCAACTTTTCAGCGTTTGATGGAATGTGTCCTTGCTGGACTTTCCCCATAGTCTTGTTTGGTATATTGTTGTGTTCAGCGTGGATGTTCAGAGTCATTTGGATAAACTAGGGAGTGTATTTGACCGGATGAGGGGGGCAGGTCTGAAGCTTTCCCCAAAAAATGTAATCTGTTCCAAAAGGAGGTGTCATATCTAGGTCATATTGTCTCTGAACAAGGGGTGCGAATTGATCCAAAGAAAACTGAATCCATTGTTGGGTGGCCTGCACCGAACTGTCAAACAAATTCAATCTTTTGTGGGCTACTGTTCCTATTATCGGAAATTTATCAAGGACTTTTCTGGTATAGCTAGGCCTTTGTACAAGCTCACTGAGAAGGGCATTCGTTTTAATTGGGAGTTCTGATTGTCAAAAGGCCTTTGATGAATTGAAAAGAAGATATATTGGATCAGCCATGTTGAATTTTCCTGACAAATCAAAAGAGTTCATTCTTGACACTGATGCTTCTGCTTGTCAGGTTGGTGCTGTACTTCAACAGGAAGTTGATGGTGAGGTCAAGGTCCTTAGTCATTATAGTAAGTCTCTGAGTAAAACAGAAAGAAACTATTGTGTCACCAGACTTGAGCTTTTAGCAATTGTCAGAGCTGTGAAGGTCTTCCATCATTATCTTTATGGTAGTCACTTTAGGGTTCGAACTGATCATGGAGCTTTGACTTGGTTGATGCGTTTCAAAGAACCAGAGGGCCAATTGGCTAGGTGGATGGAAAGGTTAGGGCAGAATGACTTCAAGATAGAACATCGGGCTGGCACTAAACACTTGAATGCAGATGGTTTATCTAGGACGCCTTGTGAAGACTGTTCTTACTGTGAAAGACAGGAAAACTTGGGTAGAGTCTCTAAGCAGGTTAATGAAAACAGAGAACCTGAAGAGGGACTGCAAGTTGGAAGTCTTGATGTTGTCTTTTCAGCAAATGATTCTTCTCCTCTTTTGCGGAATATTACAGTTTCCGTTTCGAACTGGGCTCCTGGTATTACTCCTGGGGAATTTGATGAATCTTTACAGAAGGATGAGGTCTTGGCAACTTTGGTAAAATGGCTTACGATGGGATTAGGCCTGAGTGGTCTGAAAATTCCAATAAGTCACTTACCTTGAAGCAGTATTGGGCTCAGTGCCCACATATCACCCTGAAATTGGATAACCTGGATATCAATTTCCTGCTGGATACAGGATCCTCTGTTAATGTGATTATTTACCAGACACTACAAAATCTACACCCAGAACCACAACTGGCACCAATCAGATCCCCTGTGTATGCCTTTGCAGGAAAGGAACCCCTGAGTTTTATGGGAAGCTTCAAGACCTCCCTTAGCTATTGAAGCATAACCATTACCACCACCATCTGTGTTATAGATGACCCCTCTATAATACCCATCCTAGCTTATGAAGCTGCAAGACAGCTGGAGCTTATCAGAATAACATACAACCTCAACCATGCTGGGACAACCCCAGTGACACCCTCAGTTATTCAGGATATCTTAAACAACCAAAGCTCCATCTTAAAGGGAATAGGGAAACTAAAGGATAAACAAGTGAAACTACACATTGACAGTTCTGTACCCCCTGTTGCCCAAACCCACAATCGAACACCATTTCACCTTGTGAAAAAGTAGAGGCTGAAATCAAAAGTCTTCTTTCACATGATATCATTGAACCCGTTGACGGCCCTACCCCATGGGTATCACCTATCGTTATTGTCAACAAGAAGCAGTCAGACCAAATCAGGATATGTACCGACATGAGATCCGCCAATACTGCAATCCAGGGAACCCGCCATTTTACACCAACAATGGACGGCATAATCCGCCAAGTGAACAGTGCGAACACATTTTCAAAGATCGACCTAAATAAAGGATACCATCAAATAGAACTACACCCAGTCACGGTATATAACCACCTTTCAAACTCACTGTGGTCTATTCCGCTATGAACTTTGCAATATGTAGCGCCAGTGAGGTCTTTCAGGATTTAGTGCGTCAAGTCCTACAGTCAAACCTGACCCCGTAAAAGTGGCCTCTATTCTCAACACCATCATCTAGTGCTTGTCATATATATTATTCTATGAACTCACACCATTATATCAATATCTACCGATCAATAGATCATTACAATGAATAGATTTTAATTCCTTTGAGCTTGCTCTATCATTTAATAGTTAATAGATTAGAAGATTAGGCGATACATTGGAAAGCCTGAGCGAATCTGTAATAAGGGTTGATTATCATTGATTCCTTATTATTTTCTGTTATCCATTAGTTCAAACATTTAGAGGTTTGAAAGCGAAAGAGAAAAAAATATAGGGAGTCTCCGAACATAAAAGCAAGACCGTGAATTAGTTATTATTATCTGTATAGTGTGAATAGATCAGTCAGAGATCACTTTGTGTGATAGAGGACAGACAGAGAAATAGGAGAGACATAAGTATCCCTGTTTTTAGTCCATGATTGTTTACAATTTGCGGGCAGCCGCTAGAGTGAAAAGCAAGTAATTCCTTTGGAGGTTTTAAGAAAGAGAGTTAATTGTCTAATTAGCGGATAACTTTTGAGTGTTGCGGTTTATTTGTAATTAAGCTATCACTTTAACAGGATAATCGTATCAGCTGTTTACAACCCGAGAACATTATATCAAAATAAGCGCGTAGGCCCGACATTAGTAGAGGGTGTTTTCGTTAGTCAGGCTAGTTTACAGCTCATATTTGCCATTGTCACTGGTGATCCACTCGATTACGCTGGTTACCAAAAACGAACCGTTTTGGTAACAAAATGTCGGAACATCCGGAAGGTACGATTTTTCTCGTTTCCTTATTTTACACTTGTAGGCAGAATTCCAACGACATTTTTTAACACAAACGTGTATCAGTATCATATGTTTAAGAAAGTGTACATATTTGCGAACAAATAGTTCAGAAGACAACAGAATCGTCGATTTACTTCCTCACTTAAGTTACATAAACGGTTTGGGTTAAAAGTGCAGATCTTAACTGTTTTTCGAAAAACCGTTTATGTAACTTAAGTGAGGAAGTAAATCGACGATTCTGTTGTCCTCTGAGCTATTTTTCGCAAACATGTACATTTTCTAAAACATATGATACTGATGCACGTTGTGAGAAAAAACGTCGTGGGGATTCTGCCTACAACGCGTGAAATAAAGAAAAAAGAAAAATCGTGCCTTCGACGTTCCGACATTTTGTTACCAAAACGGTTCGTTTTGGTAACCAGCGTAATCGAGTGGATCACCAGTGATTGTGTAATTTATGAGGTATGCCTCTTTGTACTTGTTGAGAGTTTTTATTATCACTTAGGGATTGTTTTAAAAGAACTGTAATATATGAGAATCAGGTTTCTAACTTCGGGGTAAAAACAGTTACAGTTTCATTTAAGGTTCTGGAAACCATTTGTTTTGGATTCAGAGGTCTTTGGGTGTCCGAAAAGGAATTTATGAAACGTAACCTGAGGGGTGGAGCAAGGCATTGTCGTTAGTAACATAAGGTTTAGATCCCTAGAGGTTAATTACCTTTATCGTTTGGAATTTTTGTTGGAGAAAATCCTTTCGCACTTTAGGCTTAGAATAAATCAAGTTCGCTAGTTGTGGGCATTATCGAGTCATGTTAGGCTTCTAGCTTTATTCGAAGTGACACGGGATTTAGTTCTTCCTGGCATTTATAGAGGGTGTGATAGACAAAACAGTTAGAAAGCTAACTTCGTAAAGTCTAAGTTTACCTTTTATTTTGTAGCATATGCTGTATATCAGTAGTACAGAAGGGATACATTTGCAATACTTAATAGACTATAGAATTCTTGTTTGTATTAAATCATAAATATTATAATAATCAATCTGAGCAGTTATTCATAGATAACTGAAAGGCATTTGATTGCATGCACATTACATATTTATTCATATAAAGTTAAATCGAATGAAATTAATTATAGATATACATTACCATCTTATAGTAAGTATCTTGATCAGTCTTGATAGGCCTAGTTGTTGTTATAGCACATTATTGTGGTTGCATATTTATTTAATCTTCTTATTTAAACCTTCTTAAAATACCAGATGAAAGATTACCGAAAGCTTCCTATAAAATGTTATATCAATTAGACCAAAGTGGTAGGATAACTTGGGCAACACATGTTAAAACCTTATTGAGTTCTATGGGCTTTGGAATTGTTTATACCAACCAAAGTGTTGGAGATGAAAACTTATTTCTTAAAATTTTTGTGCAAAGAATAAAAGATGTCAATTTACAAGCATGGTCAGGATCATTATTAGCTTCAAATAGATTGGAATCATACAGTGATTTTAAAAGTATATTAGAAGTCGAAACATATTTATCAGTTGTAAATATTGTAAAATATAGAAGAGCTTTAACAAGGCTGAGATGTTCCAATCATAAACTGAAAATTGAAATTGGTAGGCATCAAAATATGCCAAAAGAGGATCGCATATGCCCTCTTTGTGAATTATACCAAGGTATACATATTCTGGAGGATGAATTTCATTTTATTTTAATCTGCCCGTCATTTATTGATCTAAGGGAAGAGTACATCAAAAGGTATTATTATATTTTACCATCACATCAAAAGTTTATTAATTTAATGTCTACAAAAGGTGTAAATAATTTATGTAACTTAGCTACTTTCTGCTATAAAGCATTTAATTTAAGGCAGGAGCTACTAAATTGATGTAAACATGTATTGTTATATTTATAAAACTATGGGCCTGAGGCCTTTTATTTGTTTGAAATAAACTTAACTAAACTAAACTAAACTAAACTAAAACTTAATCCGTATAAATCTGGTGTTTAGCTTAACCCTGACTCTCTCATCTTTAGAAACAGACTTCCTGTACCCTTTACTTAATTTTAGTCATAATCTTTAGAATACGAGTTCTATTATCTATTTTTGGTCACGTTTACCAAATCTCACATTTCTCCAGCTCAGTATTCTATATTTAGCATTGACTTGGACTAGTATTCTATATCTGCTTTAAATGGGCCCATTAGCCTTTTGCAGATTATTGATATAGATGTAGACATATACAGAATTCGCATGAAACCTCCGAACCCATAGTTATAAACGCATATGTTTCGTTCGGCCACATAGTTATTTGTGTTCAGTAGAGCTCTAGATCTAGGCATATGAGAAAAAATCCTGTGGAGAACACATTAGAAATGATAGACTCTACATGAAAGTAAAAACTTACATTACTAAGGTTTTTCTTTTCAGTAAAAATATTCATGAATGTTTAAGGTCAGGGTGCATTATGGGAAGTTTTCTGCATTCCTCAATTGAGTCAAATGTTATTTTTCAAACAAGAATCACTCCTTCCCTTCATTGTCTATATCTTCCAGTTTTGCACAAAGAGTGCACTTCTGTGCCTAGAAAAGACTTGTGAGAAGAATGTTTTGATAAAGTGTATAAAAAACAAGAAAATTCAGTGAAAAAAATCAGAAATTTTCAGAAATTTTTTTCACTGAATTTTCTCATTTTTTATACATTTTACAAAACAAACCTTCTCACAAGGCTTTTCTAGGCACAGAAGTGCACTCTTTGTGCAAACTTGGAAGATGTAGACAATGTGGGGAAGGAGTTATTCATGTTTGTAAAATAACATGCGACTCAATTGAGGAATGCAGAAAATTTCCCAACATGCACCCTGTCCTTAAGGTTCAGCTGGAAAGTAACATTTTGGTAAAAAATTGCTATACCGGCACATGTTATTTTCTGGTACAAAATTAAAGGCAGAATCAGATCTATAGGGGGTGACAAAATTACAGGCAACATGCATAATTGACCTACCAATCTATTCCTTACAATATCAAATACAATATCTCCCAAAAGGTTCACGATATGTTATAAATTGGTGAAGTTATTAATGATGCAAAGTGCGAAAATGGGTGAAATTTACTCCCGTCGAGAGCTACTTAGATTTTGAAAGTATAGCTCTCTATCGCTAGAATCAACAGCTTAAGAATCCTGACTTAAAAGAAAATTTCAGGGAATTCAGCTGACTCATGTTGCACATTATATACCTGAAAATGTATCCTACATCGCCATCTTTCATTCAGCTCAACTATAGAACGTCTCACTGCCCTATGTATCGATCAGGACTTCATTTTATTGGTCGTGTCAAAAGTTTTGGCCAGGTATATTCAATATGGCGGCTTGACGTTTCCCAAGTTGCGCATGTGTCGATAGTATTTCCGTTTAACCGCCATATTGGAAATGGGTATCAAACAAAAAACGATTAGAACTCCTGATCGCCATAGAAGCACATCCACGATCCTACATGCACGGGGAAAGTAGACACATATGAGCCCATATGTAGGCTACAGTTTGAGACAAACAGCAAGCCGCTGACTGGCGCTGATCAAATTTAGATGTCACAATTCTTCAGCTGGGGGATCCTCACGATGGAGAGCTATACTTTCAAAATCTAACATGGTAGCTCTCGACGTGAGTAAGGTGAAATATGTTTAAATTCTCCCAAATAATAAGAATGGTTACCATTCTTATAGAAAAATAATACATTATTGTAAAAATCTTTTGTTTTCCTTGAATAAAGTATGCACTTTTGTGATTTTTAGAAAATAGACATCACAAGGAATGACTCCTGTGTTACTTCCTGCGAAAGCTATTTGGATTTTGATATAATAGCTTTCCCACGGAGCATTTGGACAGCTCAATGATCGTGACCTTTGAAACTGAATTAAGTCGATCCGCGGCTTACTTTTGGTCTCTAACTGTGTCTTACATCAGTATCATCAATCCGTGTAAGTATTGGAGCGCTGGAGTACTTCTTTTTCGATCAAGACTTGAAATTCGTTAGTCGAGTGAATCCTTTTACTGCCAAATTCCAATATGGCGGTTTCTGCTCGGACATTTTCGTAAATCTCCGGAGGTTGTCCGAACCTAACTAATTCTCAAAATTCATTTCGTTCGTTGCGTATCTTGCACCTAGCAAACCGCCATATTGGAAATAGGTCTGTAAAACTTTAACTCGATGAACAATTTACAAGTCTTGATCGAAAAAGAAGTACTCCAGCGCTCCAATACTTACACGGATTGATGATACTGATGTAAGACATAGTTAGAGACCAAAAGTAAGCCGCGGATCGACTTAATTCAGTTTCAAAGGTCACTATTGATCAGCTGTTCACTTCTCCGTTTGAGAGCCATAAGTTTCAAAATCTAACATGGCTCTCGAAGTGAGTAACTCCTGTGTTGTCTGGAAACTTTGAAAGAAAATTTGGAAAAATAGAAAGTGTGAATCAGAATTTTCTGGAGTTCGCATTGAACCCCTACCAGATATTCTAAAAGAAGACAATGTAATGATACTTTCCTGGAAAAATCGAGGAAATTGATGCATGCCTTCATACTTTATTTTGTACCAGAAAATAACATGTGCAGATATAGCAATTTTTAATTAGATCTATTTTCCAGTGTAACTTAGATCTAATAAATTGCTTCTAACTAATAAGTATGAATACAAATAATCTTATTTTATCCCCCCCCCCCTTAACATGACATGAAAAGAATACATAAAAAGATCTGGATTATACAGGACTATCCATCTTTCCAGAATTATAGATATAGATTATTCACTTACCCAACTGAAGATCTTCCGCGTGGACATCTTATGAGTTCCCGGATGATGACCCAGATTGTTCCTCTTTGCTCGGTTGTTCCAGACTGCGAGCTTACTCCTTACTTTGCATTTCTCTATATCATCAAATTATCTTATAAATTCGTAAAAGTCAGAAGTACTGCATCGATAAAAAATATATTAGAATATAATTAATTAATAATTTAACAATATAAAAATGCATGACGTATGGATGTTGAATCCATATTATTCAGTATTTGAATTTGATGATCGGGAGTAAAATATTTGAATAGCACAGCACCAATGAATTATACCAAGGTATACATATTCTGGAGGATGAATTTCATTTTATTTTAATCTGCCCGTCATTTATTGATCTAAGGGAAGAGTACATCAAAAGGTATTATTATATTTTACCATCACATCAAAAGTTTATTAATTTAATGTCTACAAAAGGTGTAAATAATTTATGTAACTTAGCTACTTTCTGCTATAAAGCATTTAATTTAAGGCAGGAGCTACTAAATTGATGTAAACATGTATTGTTATATTTATAAAACTATGGGCCTGAGGCCTTTTATTTGTTTGAAATAAACTTAACTAAACTAAACTAAACTAAACTAAAACTTAATCCGTATAAATCTGGTGTTTAGCTTAACCCTGACTCTCTCATCTTTAGAAACAGACTTCCTGTACCCTTTACTTAATTTTAGTCATAATCTTTAGAATACGAGTTCTATTATCTATTTTTGGTCACGTTTACCAAATCTCACATTTCTCCAGCTCAGTATTCTATATTTAGCATTGACTTGGACTAGTATTCTATATCTGCTTTAAATGGGCCCATTAGCCTTTTGCAGATTATTGATATAGATGTAGACATATACAGAATTCGCATGAAACCTCCGAACCCATAGTTATAAACGCATATGTTTCGTTCGGCCACATAGTTATTTGTGTTCAGTAGAGCTCTAGATCTAGGCATATGAGAAAAAATCCTGTGGAGAACACATTAGAAATGATAGACTCTACATGAAAGTAAAAACTTACATTACTAAGGTTTTTCTTTTCAGTAAAAATATTCATGAATGTTTAAGGTCAGGGTGCATTATGGGAAGTTTTCTGCATTCCTCAATTGAGTCAAATGTTATTTTTCAAACAAGAATCACTCCTTCCCTTCATTGTCTATATCTTCCAGTTTTGCACAAAGAGTGCACTTCTGTGCCTAGAAAAGACTTGTGAGAAGAATGTTTTGATAAAGTGTATAAAAAACAAGAAAATTCAGTGAAAAAAATCAGAAATTTTCAGAAATTTTTTTCACTGAATTTTCTCATTTTTTATACATTTTACAAAACAAACCTTCTCACAAGGCTTTTCTAGGCACAGAAGTGCACTCTTTGTGCAAACTTGGAAGATGTAGACAATGTGGGGAAGGAGTTATTCATGTTTGTAAAATAACATGCGACTCAATTGAGGAATGCAGAAAATTTCCCAACATGCACCCTGTCCTTAAGGTTCAGCTGGAAAGTAACATTTTGGTAAAAAATTGCTATACCGGCACATGTTATTTTCTGGTACAAAATTAAAGGCAGAATCAGATCTATAGGGGGTGACAAAATTACAGGCAACATGCATAATTGACCTACCAATCTATTCCTTACAATATCAAATACAATATCTCCCAAAAGGTTCACGATATGTTATAAATTGGTGAAGTTATTAATGATGCAAAGTGCGAAAATGGGTGAAATTTACTCCCGTCGAGAGCTACTTAGATTTTGAAAGTATAGCTCTCTATCGCTAGAATCAACAGCTTAAGAATCCTGACTTAAAAGAAAATTTCAGGGAATTCAGCTGACTCATGTTGCACATTATATACCTGAAAATGTATCCTACATCGCCATCTTTCATTCAGCTCAACTATAGAACGTCTCACTGCCCTATGTATCGATCAGGACTTCATTTTATTGGTCGTGTCAAAAGTTTTGGCCAGGTATATTCAATATGGCGGCTTGACGTTTCCCAAGTTGCGCATGTGTCGATAGTATTTCCGTTTAACCGCCATATTGGAAATGGGTATCAAACAAAAAACGATTAGAACTCCTGATCGCCATAGAAGCACATCCACGATCCTACATGCACGGGGAAAGTAGACACATATGAGCCCATATGTAGGCTACAGTTTGAGACAAACAGCAAGCCGCTGACTGGCGCTGATCAAATTTAGATGTCACAATTCTTCAGCTGGGGGATCCTCACGATGGAGAGCTATACTTTCAAAATCTAACATGGTAGCTCTCGACGTGAGTAAGGTGAAATATGTTTAAATTCTCCCAAATAATAAGAATGGTTACCATTCTTATAGAAAAATAATACATTATTGTAAAAATCTTTTGTTTTCCTTGAATAAAGTATGCACTTTTGTGATTTTTAGAAAATAGACATCACAAGGAATGACTCCTGTGTTACTTCCTGCGAAAGCTATTTGGATTTTGATATAATAGCTTTCCCACGGAGCATTTGGACAGCTCAATGATCGTGACCTTTGAAACTGAATTAAGTCGATCCGCGGCTTACTTTTGGTCTCTAACTGTGTCTTACATCAGTATCATCAATCCGTGTAAGTATTGGAGCGCTGGAGTACTTCTTTTTCGATCAAGACTTGAAATTCGTTAGTCGAGTGAATCCTTTTACTGCCAAATTCCAATATGGCGGTTTCTGCTCGGACATTTTCGTAAATCTCCGGAGGTTGTCCGAACCTAACTAATTCTCAAAATTCATTTCGTTCGTTGCGTATCTTGCACCTAGCAAACCGCCATATTGGAAATAGGTCTGTAAAACTTTAACTCGATGAACAATTTACAAGTCTTGATCGAAAAAGAAGTACTCCAGCGCTCCAATACTTACACGGATTGATGATACTGATGTAAGACATAGTTAGAGACCAAAAGTAAGCCGCGGATCGACTTAATTCAGTTTCAAAGGTCACTATTGATCAGCTGTTCACTTCTCCGTTTGAGAGCCATAAGTTTCAAAATCTAACATGGCTCTCGAAGTGAGTAACTCCTGTGTTGTCTGGAAACTTTGAAAGAAAATTTGGAAAAATAGAAAGTGTGAATCAGAATTTTCTGGAGTTCGCATTGAACCCCTACCAGATATTCTAAAAGAAGACAATGTAATGATACTTTCCTGGAAAAATCGAGGAAATTGATGCATGCCTTCATACTTTATTTTGTACCAGAAAATAACATGTGCAGATATAGCAATTTTTAATTAGATCTATTTTCCAGTGTAACTTAGATCTAATAAATTGCTTCTAACTAATAAGTATGAATACAAATAATCTTATTTTATCCCCCCCCCCTTAACATGACATGAAAAGAATACATAAAAAGATCTGGATTATACAGGACTATCCATCTTTCCAGAATTATAGATATAGATTATTCACTTACCCAACTGAAGATCTTCCGCGTGGACATCTTATGAGTTCCCGGATGATGACCCAGATTGTTCCTCTTTGCTCGGTTGTTCCAGACTGCGAGCTTACTCCTTACTTTGCATTTCTCTATATCATCAAATTATCTTATAAATTCGTAAAAGTCAGAAGTACTGCATCGATAAAAAATATATTAGAATATAATTAATTAATAATTTAACAATATAAAAATGCATGACGTATGGATGTTGAATCCATATTATTCAGTATTTGAATTTGATGATCGGGAGTAAAATATTTGAATAGCACAGCACCAATGAAGGAAAAGCTTGTATCCATGATGGCCGGTGATTCGTTGTCCATTTCGGCTTGATTTCTACAACCAATCACCACTGATCAACAGGGATTTGGACCAATGTAAGTGCACACATTATCCAAGACTTTATTGTTGTTTACTAAATTCACGTGTAGGAGCTAGATGGTTGCTCATTTGTCTCATAAAAACAAAAAATAAATTAAATTTTTATAAATTGTAAGCTGTCTGGCTGGGCAGAATATTCTAGGTCAAATTAGTGCACTCGGCCGGCAGCCTGGCTGTTCACATGATTTCCATCATAATGCATATCTAGGCTAAGACTAAACTTAGATCTAAACTAGTCTACCATTGTAAATGTAGTGAGTCAAGATTACATCTAATCTAAATTAGATTTAGGAGGTCCATCTAGACCCGGGATCTAAAGTGGGGGACAAAAATAAAACTCAACGTTCACAAGTTGTCACAATGAGCTAATTTCCAAGTTTCGTGTCTCAAACTCTCCCAAGCGGTAGAAAAATAATTCCCGTTCACAAAAGTAGCACAATAAATGAATCCAAAGCTTCATACCTGCAAATAATGGATAAATCCCTACCAAATCGAATGAATGTTTTCATGAATCGCCATGTTTGTTATCCGAGGACGGTTGACTCCCAGAATGCAACATCAGTTACCGCATTTACTCATGACAGGTTTCAAAATGGCGGAACAGCATTTTGAAAGCTGGCACATGTCATGTTGCATTCTGGGAGCCAATCCTCCGTTCCGGCGCAATCGGGCGACAAAATCACCTCAACATTTGAAGAGTCGGCATAACATGTGAATATCCACTTCAACTTTTGAAGTTCTTATTTGTCATTAGGGACACAAATTCCTTATATTTGGACTTACTCAGACGGAGAAAATAGAGCACTGAATACACTGAGGTAAGAATTTATTACATGTGCGACAGCATGTAATTTTCATAGCTTTTGCAATTCTTTATGATCCCCACTGTAGACCTAGATCTAGACTTATCAAGGACCTCGATAGATGTAGGCCTAGATCTAGGCTAGTCGAACAATTTGAGCCCTGATGAAATATAAATTTTGAGTCCATAAACACAGGGTAGATATCTACATACCAAATTAAGCGCGACAGTTGAACGCGCGGGCTACGGTACAACACGAGGGTAATGAAATTTGAGAAACTGATGTTTTCATTGTTTCAGAAAGATCTGGTCTAATTTCTAGATATTTTTATATATGAATGTCTGTAACAATAATAATTACAATATTCCTAGACAGTGAACTTGACGGTGAAATTCATGGTTAACGTCCACAAACCCTGAATGTAGTATACGGTATAATGCGCGGGTAAGTTGAGGTATATCGTAAATTCCAATTCCTTGTGTTGTACCTTACCTACCGCGCCCATTTACTAAAATGTTGTTCAGAAGATTTCAACATAAATATAAGAGAGGTTAAGCTACACATATAAATGCAAACTGTGAACCTGAACGCGTGAGTCCACGCTCAAGTACACGTTTAAGAAAATTTTCTGTTAAGCTACACACCTGTAACCATGTCAATGGACGTGGAGCTACATTTATGTGGTGACTGTCGAATATGATAATCTCATGTAAAAACCTGTAAACTTCACGCTGGCCCACATGAAATAAACAAATCTGACGTCGTTTATCTACGCTCATTGACGTTCACATTCAAGTTTTGTTAAATATGTGTAGCTTAACCTCTCTAATGTCCAAAATTAGAAACCTGTAATATCCATAAAATATTTTCAGATAACTCCAAGTATACAAACCAAGCACTGTCAACTGTCAAGTAGAGTAAGAATATGGAGCAGTTTCAAGCTACAACCTCTTCTGCACCTGTCGTTATGCAAGTTCCAACTGGACAACTGCAGGCTGCAAATTCAAATGGAGCAGAACAAGGACAGCAGGTAGTATATGCAACAAGTTGTTTTGATGAATATGAGAGTGAAACATGCAAATCTAGGGCACTGACGGTTTCATAATTTTTCAGTTCGGTTCATGGTTTTACCTTCAGTTCTAATTGACTAGATGCGAGTAGAAATAATCTTGATTTACATCATTAAGTATTCAAAATTCAGTCAAAGTGATGTCATATTTGACAAATAGGAGTCACTGCTGAGAAGCCCCACCCCCGCGCTGATAGCCCTTCTAGCCTTTCCCATTGCATTATCAATATGTTGTTTCAAGTTACCATTTAAAATTGACATTCCATTTATCACATATTTAAACATTTAAACATTAAAGAGAGAATAAGACCTCGAGTGAGCAAGTAACCTTTAACCAAAATTGTTTGAATTGTAGTTTTTTTGTTGCTCATACCATACTTTGCTATTTCTACATTTCATACATTATTTCTTGAAAACAAAAGATTTTTACAATGAATCATTTTTGTGTCAATATGAGAAGTTTGATATGTGCATTGTTCACAAGAAAAGTATTTTTTCAAACTCAAATGTTTTATTTTGTGTCATTTTAAACCTGTGTATGTGAGCGCCTTACAATGTGAACACAACTGTTTTTGGGGTTTTTAGATTGTTCAAATTGGGGGCCAACAGTTTGTACTCCAGGGACTGCCGCAGGGCCAAACAATTCAAATCCAGGGGCAGAATGGCCAACTACAACAGGTAAGTGTTGTAGTTCATATTTTCTCATCATGGTGCTCACTAGCTAATTAGTCTTCAAAAGTTAATTTGGATGCATTGAATATTTAAAGATTTTTTCAAAATGTACAGAATTTTGTCCATTTCTATTTCATCATTCACCTTGTTTTATGAAATTCCCCATGCTTAACCCTGCATGTGCTTTGCATTTATAACATTGCCACATTTATAATGCTACTGTTCCAGTTTGTGATAGGAAAGATATACATGCACTTATATATACTTAAATGCAGGTTTTTAAGAATTTTACCAATGCACTGATAATATGTTTTTACTATATGCACTTAAGATTTTTGAAAACTGTTATCATTAAATAATAAGTTATTATAAAACTTATCTTTAACAGATGATTCTAATTCAGTGTCTTCAATTCCCTCAGGAAACATCAACAAAATTTTCCAAGGCAAAACCAATTCTTTAAGTGTATAATGTCACTGATTCAATAGAGTTTTCACTAGTACATATCTTAAAGCATACTATGTTATAATAGGACAATAGTGAAAACTTTATCAAGTTTAACAAGTTATTAGGTAAGATGTTAGTTGTTCATCTAAGCATACCCTTATCTATTTAGTTATGCCTGTTCTAAAGTTGTTTTTCATTACTAATAAGCTTGTTTTTACTTAAGTCATACGAAAAGTCGTATTTATGTCATAATAAATCACCTGGTAGGGACCATTAACAGAAACTTCATGAAGCTAGAATTCCTAAATCAATTATTGTAACCATGTATATATATAGTTAGAGAACAATTGACTTGTAATTTTTTGATTAATACAGTATGAAGTTTCTGTTTCTATGTCAATTGAGATGATACACTTAATAATTTCCCATGTTCTTAATTACACTTACAGGCACTACAAGGTCAGACTCTTCAGGTTGGTGGTCAAGGAGGCCAACAGGTATGTACAATGTAGTATTTTTATGTCTTCAACTTTTTATGGACACTGTTCTGCTATTGCTGTTCTACAGTCAGCCTCTGTAACAAATAGTAGATCGTGAAATTTTGCAAGTTAATGCCTTGTCTCTTGGTCTTCAATGTGCTGTGCAATGTTATCTCCGGAGTGTTCACTAAAGCTAAGTTCACACCAACGGCGCTTTGATGGCGCTTTGATGTGGCGTGCGAATCGGCTTTGTACGTCGCATCAAAGCGCCATTGGTGTGAACTTAGCTTAACAGAGAAGTAGATTTTAAAAAATAAATTTTTCGGTCCCACCTCGTTTTCTGTAGATCCACCCCAGGGTTATCGTAGACCAAGTGATCCCGTTTCATTTTGCATTACTATGTAAACTTAGCAATATACATGAAACCCTGTGATTACTGTTTTTCTAGTACAGTTTTAATTGCTAATTCTACTTATGTATTTGAAAAAAAACAGTTTTAAAAAATATGATGTGTTTGTAGGTTCAGATCATAAATGCTGGCCAGTTACAAGGACAAGCACAGACATCAACATCTGGTCAACAACAGGTATGTCCTCATTCTATGATCCTTTTGCAAAATTTACACGTTATTTAAAAAAAAACTTGGATAAAGAAACATGCATCAAAATCCCTCATAAACGTAATGCAATTTTTAATGCTTGAAAAGTCTTAAATGAAGTATTCACTACAAATAAATTGTTTTGAAATGCAAAATTTTCTATTATTTTAGTCAAGATGTATGATTTTCTTTTTCAACCAATCACAATCTGTTATAGGTTGTAATCCAGCAACCTGCAGCAGGTCAACAGGTTCAAGGTCAGGGTCAGTTGATTCAGTTAGCAGATGGACAGACTGTCATGTACCAACCAGTGGCAGGAAGTACCACAGAAGGTCAACAGCAACAACAGATCCAAACTGTTCAAACAGCAACTGGACAGAGTGAGTAAAGGTTTCTAAAAAAAGTTAATTTCTGCATTCTTTTCCATATTTAAGACTGTGAACCATGGGGTTGGAAATGCTTGAATTGTGCCAAGAAATGCTGAAAGCCTTGTTTTTTTAATGAAATCCATGAATAGCTAATTAGAATCCATAAACTGAATGAGTTGCTCAAAATTATTATTTGTCCAAGCATTTTTGTCTATAATATACATATGAACATTATGTGTCTGTCATTTCTATTTGTGTGTCTAAATATTATGTGTCTTGTAGGCCTTATCCAAGTTCCACTGAGTCAGGCAGGGCAGGTCATACAAGGGGGGCAGGTCATACAGGCAGGGGCCACAACAAACACTGCCACCGCGACACCCACATCTCAGCCACAAATTATTACGATACCTGCCACAGGGGGCCAAGCTGGCAGCATGATCATGGTGAGTATATATGTATATAATATTAGTGTCAAACATCAATCAGTAATCACCGAAGGCAGTTAGATTATATTTCTGTAACCCATCAAACAATTGATTTGAATAACATCCATGTTTCATCAGAATTTCTGACAACAAGCAGAATTAATGGGAATAACAGGCAAAATTGCTTGAGCTTATTTTTTTTAACGTGAAAGCGATTGAAAATTCCTCGAAATAATGGGCAATTTTGGAAAACACAACTAGAGGAAATTGCCCACTGCTAATGAAACCAGTCATTGCACTTTATATGTACAAATGTTGATTGATACATAATCCCCCATTGTAAACTGGATATCATCTATACAAACTGTCCAAAATGCATTTGTTGACTCTTCAGAAATTCTAAAAAGTATAATGATAAAATGATATGTTATTCAGATGATCCCAGGGGCTAATGGGGTACCCACAATGCAACGAATCCCCCTTCCTGGTGCACCAGAGGTCCTTGAGGAAGAGCCTCTTTATGTCAATGCGAAGCAATATCACAGGATACTGAAGCGCAGGCAGGCAAGGGCTAAGCTAGAAGCTGAAGGGAAAATACCAAAAGAGCGAAAGGTTTGTCTAAAACATTCAATTTCAACTACTTAACATGCTTACCCACGCCCGGTGATCGTGAATATGGGACGGAGGGGGGGGGGGGAGCAGGCAATTTCTGCTAGGAAATTCAACAAATCTAGAAGATTTATTTTTTCAAGAAAAAGTTTACTATTGAATTGCTAAATGGATAGGCGCACGGTATGGTAGAATATGTTAGGTTTTCTGGGATTTTTTCTGAAACGATACGCATCTAAGGTATGAGATCTATTAAAAAAGGCGCAAGGCCATCAACAGGCACAAATCAACGTTTTTGCTATAAATCAAGCAACAATGGTCTGGACGACCTGTAATAAATACTTGTAAGTGATGTTATCATAACTAAATTAATGTCATTGCTGAATTTATAAAATAAGTTTCCATATGTGAAATAAAAAATAATCGAAAATTATGAATTTGGGACGGAGGGGGGGGGGACGGAGGGGGGGAGCAATATGTAATATAAGACATGATTAGAGATGTTTCACGACTTTAAGTCCTTTTACTCCAAATGTCCCCATTTTTCAGTCTCCAGGGGTATATCATCTTACTAAGTTAATGAGTTCATTTTTCAAATACAAGAATTCGTGTGAAGTTGTTTCACTTTATAGAATTATTACTCCCCCCTCCGTCCCCTCCCCCCCTCCGTCCCATTTTAATTATTTTCGATTATTTTTTATTTTATGTATGGAAACTTATTTTATAAATTCAGCAATGACATTAATTAAGTTATGATAACATCACTTACAAGTATTTATTACAGGTCGTGTAGTCCATTGTTGCTTGATTTATAGCAAAAACGTTGATTTGTGCCTGTTGATGGCCTTGCGCCTTTTTAAATAGATCTCATACCTTAGATGCGTATCGTTTCAGAAAAAATCCCAGAAAACCTAACATATTCTACCATACCGTGCGCCTATCCATTTAGCAATTCAATAGTAAACTTTTTCTTGAAAAAATAAATCTTCCAGATTTGTTGAATTTCCTAGCAGAAATTGCCTGCTCCCCCCCCCCCCTCCGTCCCATATTCACGATCACCGGGCGTGTTACCAAGACAAAAAAGGGAAAGAGACGAAAAGGAATGGCAGGTTTCATGCAAGACTAGTTTACTAAAAAGTTTTCTAAACTAAAAATTCATTATTTTAAAAATGTTTCAGCATTTTCTCTGTTAGTTATACAAAAGTAAGTTATGATTGTATTGTTGAATCATTGTTTAAACAAACATTTCAACCTTGTCTTTTCAAAAGTAAATTATAATTTTATTGTTGAATCATTGTTTTAACAAACATTTCAACCTTGTCTTTTACAAAAGTAAATTATGATTTTATTGTAGAAATATCTCCACGAGTCCCGTCACAAGCATGCAATGAACAGAGTGCGTGGAGAAGGTGGCAAATTCCACAACAGTGTAACAAGCGGTAACAGCAATAATGACTCCATGTTGGATCATTCCAGTATTGAAGCAGATATACACAATAATAGCCAGGTATGTGTTTCTTTATTTCCATTTTATAAGATGATCCCGTAAATCCAAGCCCCTTCTGGTGAACAAAGAAAATGAGGATAAATCGGCTAGATATATGATGTCACACCTTTTGGGCAGCAATATTTGTGTCCAATTAATATTTGTATCAGGTTTTTGAAAATAATCTAATCCCTTTTCTGCCCTGAAAATTTAAGAATAACAACATACCCAAGGTGGCATGATTTGCTGGTAGCATGGATTGGTCTGTATTACATTATATAGTACTTTTGCTTTCTCAAGTTGTTTTATTGAGCTTTTTCATTTTGTATATATTTAACATTTGCATAGTCAAAAGATGTCTCCACAGTATTGAAGCAGTTCCACCCAGCAAAGAAGAATTATGAATTTATATAATTTTTGAAATCATTTTTCAGGATTCCTAAACAGGATTTTTTCTCAATCAAGAGAAATATAAAGTACATTAAATATATGAACTATTTTTTACTTTTCAGAATGGTCAGATTAACAAGACTATAGCAGACATGTTACATACGGCACAACAAGGCACTAGTTTAATCTTAAATAATGACTCTGCTACACCTATGAGACTACATACTGAAACCACAACAGGCACCACCACCTCTTAGTGTAGGAATGGATCCACAGTGTGGTAAGATGGAGCCACATTGTTGAGAGGGTCGTAGTGTTGAAAGGTGGAGCTATGTATCGCAGCAGTGAGGCAACAGACTTGTGGTATAGATCTCAAAGTGCAGGGGTAGAGCCACATAATGGAGGCATAGAGCCACATTGTGTAGTCAAGAAGCCACATTATGTAGGCCAGCTGTGCAACCATAGAGCCACATTGTGTAGTTTTGGAGCCACATTGTGTTTTCACGGAGCCACATTGTTTTTTCATGGAGCCACATCTTGTTTTCATGGAGCTATTTTGTGCAGACATAGGGCAATGTTGTGTAATTATGGAGCCACATTGTGTATTCATGGAACCATTTTGTGTAGACCTGGAACTAAATTGTGTTTTCATGGAGTCACATTGTGTAGCCATTAAGTCCAAAGTGCCTCATTTTAAGATGTCATAGTGGTTATTATTGAAATGTGAAGTCATATATCTTCATTTAATATTTACAAATGCAGAAATATGTGGTATTTCAATGTAATTAAGCAGAAAATGGATGTACATGGGAAACATCAACTTTAAGTGTTTATAGCATTATATATACTGTCCATATAAGAAAGATAATGGGCAACATTTCAATAATGACTGCTAAACCAACATACTTTTCTCAGAATTCATAGTTAAAAAAGAAAAAACTGTTTTCCATCACAGAATACATTTAATCTGCACATATTACAAAGTGACAAGTGATAGGAAATTTTATTAATTGGAAAGCATATTTGAGTATTTTGGGTCAATTAGTGAAGATTAAATTCATATCTTTAGCACTGTTAATTACTTACAGGAAAGTTGAAAAGAGGGATACTGTATTGCATAATAAAAAAGTAACATTTGAAAAATGAACAGTTTACTAGATATTCATGTATTTATTTTTTAAATATGATATGTATGAAATATCACCCTGGTGAAAGTGGATGTTAATAAATCAGCAAGTGAATTGTGAATTATAAATTATATTTTAAATTATATTTTACACAATTGCAAAGTATATCCTGTTATTAAAATATAAGTAAAGTGTGAAGCATTCTCAAATTTATGAATCCAAAAGTCTATTGTTCTATCATTATCACATCATAATATCAACAATTGAAAATTATGAATATTTCGATTTACACTTACATTGGCATAATGTCTGAGATAAGCATTAGTTTTCCTCATCTTAGCAATCAGACTATGATGGCTACCATGTACAAGGATAATTGAATATTTCTGTGTTTTTATAATTGTTGAAACAGTGGATATTATGACATCATAATTGGAGAGCAAATGAATTCACTGGTAGCCCTGATGGATATCAGTGTTTTAATTGAATTTGAAAAAGAATGTATGCAATTGGCTTAGACTTAAAAGTTTCTCTATAAAGTCATATACCGGTAGTTTTAATAGTACCATGTTATATTAACTTGCTATATTACTGGTGTACTTCAGTACACATGAGCTTATATGTTTGCTTGCTTGTACATCATGTGTATATTTATTTTCATCATTCATGAAATGAACTGGATGTATTCTAATAATGAAAAACAATTGTATGTGTAAATAAAAATTATAGATATATATTGTAACTAAATATTTACATGTTTAAACTATTTGCACTTTTATGAACAATCAATACATTTTAGGGACCAATACAAAATATCAAATGTTTTTCAGGATAGTAATAATTAAAAGTGTTGAAATGAACTCTGTGATATGTTATTTCAATGTCCATGAGCTTTAACAAAGAGGTGGTCTCTTATGTTCAAATACCAGTCTTTCATATGCAATGGAAATAGATAATAGGAAGACCAAAGGCTAAATGCAAGCCTATTAAAATACCTAATAAAACTGATATTTTGTCTTGATCCCTAGGGTAAATAAAATGGAAAAACTATTTCTTGGTTGACTAAATTAGGGACTGGGTTACCCATGCTGAGCAGCAGATTTTGTCAAAATTGTAAATAGAAGTAACAAGGGTACTGCTCCATAATTTAATTTTGACCTGTAGGACTGAAGTCTTTCCTGATATCTGCTTGCTGAATCACTGATGTTGCGTGCTAACTGATCAAAATGTGTCACACTCTGCCCACCTTAATGGTTCAAAGTAACTCCAAGAATAGTCTTAAAACACAGCATCAGGAAAACATTATAAGTACATAAGTTTGAGCCTTTTCTTGGAGCTATGTTTTAGAGTGAGCCAAATCATAAGCGGTCACGATGGGTTCTTATAAGTCCACATGTAATATCAGATTATGTTATCAAAATATTAATGATCACACATCACTGAATATTCCTATTTGTGAGGACAATATCCCTGCGTCTGTTTGCCATTGTACAGATGGTAACTGCTGCTTAATTTAATATCGTCATCGATTTGATGACCAGTTACGTTCGGATCCACTTTGAGTACCAAGGGACATTCACCAGGTGACGTCATGTGATATTGCTGGTAATCATGTGCATCAACATGAAATCCGTCATTTCTTGACTTCAATTGCATTCATCGTGTGGGCCTGCTCATTTATATGCACCTAGTATACCCATAGCTACACTATGTTCCCGTGCTTTAAGTCTAAGAGCCGCAATACTCGAGCTTCTTAGTTCTGTTTCTTGGTGACATGTCTCTAGGCCCTGGGCAGTCCCTAATGAGGTCATCCCGATGTTCATTTGCGCATGCGCACTCATCTGTCCCGGCACACCAGGGTGTTGCATCTGACCCTGGTAACCATTGAGACCAGCGGCATTGAGACTGTTTGCATGTGCCAAGTTCATAAAACTAGGTAGAGTTGCCTGCCCGGGGGCCATACATGAATTCGGTGGCGCCATCTGATATTGTCCCTGAGAGTTTTGTGCCCAACCTCCACATTGTTGGATCTGAAAATCAAAGAAATATAAAGAAATATGTGATTGACAATGACGCACTTGGTTGTCATGAAAACGATTAGATTAGACACCATTGTCCTTTAAAACGATTTTAAAATATAATCTTTAGTGAATGCATTAAAACTTCACAAATTCTCACTTTTCACATAGTATTATAGTGACGATGAGGATTCATAGCTGCTTAGCTAGATATATACCTGTGAGTAGTTGTCTGTCCTGACCGGTGCAATGGGCATCTCTCCATAGCCCGGTGATGTTGCCATCGCCCGCATCGTCTGTAGTTGCCCGTATCGTTCACGCTTTCTCCACTTCGCTCGTCGGTTTTGGAACCAAACCTGAATGAATAAGCATATATTTAAATTCAATCTTATCTACTTCGATACCAGGCACAATGGGTTTTGGTTAGATTTAAAGGTTTTAAAATAAATAATTTCTGTTCATTCATTCAATTCATTCATTTAGATCATCGCAAAGAAACAAAATTCTCAATAATATCACTGAGATTGATTTTAGGGGGTTAATTTGAGATGTTAAGCTTCACAATTGACACTTTGCGGAGGTTAGATACACAATAGAGGTATCCATCAACGCTAAAGTACAGAGGTATCACTTTCTCCATCTCTCTTATTACTAATTACCAGATAACATCCCTTTTTGGGCTTTTCCTAAAAATGCCTCAATACAATATTCACTCTGTACATGGCCCTTAATGGTATTATTATTTTTGGAGAATTATGTTTTCTAGCCAGGATGAGTGGAGTAATGGTTGTTTTGGTGGGGTTATAACATCACTGGTCGTGTCCTGTACAGATGGGGTGCTGGGGCGAATACAGGGCAATTACTTGGAGTAGTTTGTTTGGCTTATCTACTCTTGTTACAGAGGTTTGTTTTGGTTACATGGCCACATTATTAGCAGCTTCATAGGGGCTGCTCTTGCAGTGGAAACCTCTGTTTGAAATATCATGTATCTCTTTCTATGGACCGTTCTTTGAATTATATTATATACGACCTTATTCATCATTACGATTAGAGCATTTGGGTATTTATTCGTGAATAATCGCGTTATTTTTTCAAATTCCCCTCTGGTCTACACCAGAACGGTTTTGAAATATGGCTGTGTGAGATTTTAGTTGTGAGCACATCTACTTCTGGCCTGTCAACACCCAATCACCAAGATACACTACAACTTCTAACCAAACAACTTAAACCTCTATCACTCTACAGCAATGTCGAATCAAAAGTTTGAAAGAAGTTTAAGTCGAAATATAACAATGTAATCATTGGTAGATATTTAAATAAAAACGTTTTCAGCGGTAGACATTCAGTTTTATTTGTATCCTCTCAATTAAAATGAACTTATTTTTCGATTAAATATCACCTCAACAAAAGTTTGGATACATCATAAAAGTTCCAAGTGAAAATCTTGGAATAGAAAGTGAAAAGTGTTAAAATGGAAAATAAAAAAACTTGCAATAAAAATTTGAAAGTCTTGCAATTATGTTGAATTCTTGCTGTGAACGTAGTTAGAGTGTGCGTTAATTATGGTAACAAAAGCTAAGTAAAAGCCATATGCTGGCAAAAGATATTTATTCAGATATCTATCTGCCTAGCTCTCTCCTTCAAATTCTCTATTTTCTCTTCCAATATTTTCTTTTCTCAGTGGGTTTTCTGAGAATGCGTTTCTCAAAACACGACCTCATGTGGACCTGCTGGAACACTAGAAACAGTCAACACGTTACTAGAATTGTAATGTTCATTTTCTGCTCCTTTACTTTCAGAGAATTTGAGTTGAGGTCTTATACATATTATGTTTGGGTTGGAGATTGTATGTTTTTAAAAATGTCTAGCGATTCAAATTTTTATGGAGGTCAACCAATATCATTGAAACATATAAATTCATATCAACCGAGTTTAAAGCATTTTAAAGATGATCAATTTTTTGGCCGGATTGGCTTAACTTTTGATATGGTTTGTGGGGTTTGTTTATGGTTTTAGAATATGTTTTAGTCAGGGCTGATATCTTTCATCGTTAACTTTTTTTATATTGTTCAGTCAAAAAACGCTCATTGTCACGTTCTTGTGCTTTATTACTACCTTGATAATGGCAATTCTCCGGACAATGGCAATCGGACAACCAAACATTGTCGAAAGTACACCTCCTTTCAATTCAAAATTCTAAGCATGTTTTAATAAGTTACGCTCTTTAAAAATGACTTTCACTGAAAATCTACGATGTTTAAAATAATGACAATTATTTGGATCATTTCGCAGATTTCCCCGATGTAGCCACATATTTATTATTCAGTGTTGCAATCTGCCAGGAAGCACCGGTCTATCTTTTCACACGTATTAAGATAACGAGACCTGATCCTCGCTATCTGCGGTGTGAGAGGCGCCTGACTTCAATTTATCTAGCAAACTTGTTACAATTGTTGAAAAGATATACTGCCATTTATCAAACAAACCGTTCCCTTATCGACGTTCTTAGACTTTTTCTCGGGTCAGTTACTATTCGTTGGCCCGATATATTTCTCTCTGAAGTCTATCTTGATGCATTTGAAAAATATTGTGTTACCCTATATCGCTATCTCTTCTCTATCAAATAGAATTTTCGCACTTTGTCGTTATTAACATTTTTCTGTAATCTATGTTGAAATAAGTTAAAAATTGTATTTTAAGTATGTGATTTTGTTGAGAGTTTTCTCAGGTCGTTGAAGGATAAGTTGAAGTTTCGGTTCACAATTCTGATTCAGAGATTGTAATTTTTAACGAGAGTTGACAGAGTGATTTATAAGAGGCTTGTGTTTATTTGTTGTTCATTTAGTTAGCAAATTCAATTATATCTGGTTAACCAAAACCCAGTTTAAAATACTTAAAGGAGTAAACGAGAAAAGGATTTATTATGGGACGGAACACGAGAGAAACATTTTAACCACTTTAAGTTACGTGTTTACTTTTGTAAGCATTTTAATTGTACACCTTGTTTTCCTACTTTATTTATTTATTTGTTACGTTTTCCAATATTTGATATATTGGTTTAAATAAAATAATGTAATATTGATTTTCTGAAGTCTTTATTTGTGTCGTCTATTTTTACTTTAATCTAACCAATCCTGTTTTTCTGTTTTTACTTTATTCTTACCAGTCTTAAAATACATTTGTAAAAATGTAATTTGTGATTCTAATTTACAATTATTTATCAACCGTTTTTTTCATTACCATTTCAAAAACTTTTTCTTTCATTACTATTTCAAAAACTTAAGAACCTTTAATATCTTTTCACAGTTTGCAGTTATAAAGATTTTTAAATACTCGATTCTTCAAAACAAATGTTTCAGAGCATTTCAGAACAATGAATACATTTTTGAAGTTAAGATAATAGATAGGGTTGACAAGAAATTTTAGAAACCAAAACGGAAATGAATTTTTAAAAAAAATTTGAAAATGTTGCTGTTTATGTCAAAAGGGCTATTCCCGGTTTGGAGAGCGAAGTTCATCACTCAAATTGAGCATTATCCCTGCTTCGGACAAATTTGATTTTTAAGTTTTTTAGGTTTAAGTTTATTCCAATTTTAACATGTTACATATAATCATCTACAATTTAACGCAAGGCGTATCTTTTTTACATAATATACATTTGAATGCCTTCCTTTGAATAGTTATAATCTAATTTGGATGATATTTCTCGATTTTTCATAAAATAATTATTAGCGCAGTACACTGCTAAACCTCTTTCTCCAAATCGAGACTTGTATTTTATTGAATCGGTCTACTACACCGCTATCCGTGCTTCGGACACTTGTGATATTTTACATCTTGTAGATTTAAATGTCCTCTTTTGAATATTCATAATTTAATTTGGGTGATATTTCCATATTTTTCATTAAAAATTATTTGCCCAGGAGACTTGTCCTTTCTCACCAAATTGGCCGCTCCAATTTTAACAACATTTAGTTTGCACAAATTATGTTTTAAAATTTGTATCTATCTTTATTACTGTTGGCAAATTAAGTATGATAAATTATTACATAAAACTGTGGAAAATGAATGAAAATGCTTCAGAAGATTAAATAGACTTTCTACCTTGTTTTTATTGCAGAATGTTGCATCTCAAGCTTTCTAGTACTTGAGAATCATCATAGTTAGGCAATTCTATCATATACCAATATGCTTATTTACAGCAATGTGGTATTACAGCAATGATTATTATGACCCAATTTACTTAATTAGTCATCTCCTATCTAATGCACAGGATTCTTATTCATTTATTTGTCTTGGAATTAGTCAGATGAATATAGCCTTGTTGTTCTTGAGGCCAATCGTAATTGAGATGTATCAGAGGAATACGCTAGTGCGTGTGTGGTGAATGAATCGCTCACAGACACATTTTTGACTGGTTTAGTGGTGTGATGTGCAAGTTGCCCAATATTGAGTTGATTTAACTGTTGCATATTGCCCAATCCGTTGTAAATTTTATTGATTGTTGTTTCATAATTTATAACCTTTAAATTAAAACATTGCATTCTTATCTTTTAAACAATAAAGGATTTTTATTTTACGAGAGTGGCACATACAATCATCCCGCGAGACACAATATGTTATGCAAAAATCACATTATCATTATTTTATATGTGCACATATTTGTAAAATGTCAACCAAATAATTCCCAAACGTATTTTAATTTTACTTTTGAAAGTGATACCAGTGTCTAGTCAAGTGAACTCATTTACAATCAAGGCGCGTTTCTCTCAAATGATAAATTTTCGAGAAACGCATATAAACAAGACGATCCGTTTCATTTCAGTATGTTATAATAATTCGATACATGAATTGAGAAAATTACTGATATTGTGATTCTTTGTCATATTCTGATATTATTCAAGAAGTTAAAAGTACAAGTTCTTCCGGAGTGAAAACTATTTTATTAAAGTCACATATTTGTGCAATTCACGTTGTTACAGAATGTTATGGTGCCACTTTTTGTTAACCAGTAAATAAAGTGATTAAATTATAAAATAACTGTGAATTGTTTTAAACATTAATTGCGTGTAAATTACTGTATAGCATTCGAGAAACTCCCATTCTGATGTTAAGAAACTATATCTAGTGCCTATATTGTCCCATCCAACTTGTCTCTTAATTGGCCGATCAATTTCAATTTCTTCCATTTGATTAAATCATTTGCACAAGTGATTTTATCCTAATTATGAAACTGTTTCAATTTGCAGATGTTTGCATGGCACCGGATGTATCCACCACGAGAAAACATACTTTTATCTCGATTCAATATCTTTTAAAAACATATGCTTTTGACATTGCAATTCCGAACTTTGTAACAGCGCGTCTGTGCGCCAGACTCGTTGTTTTTTCTACTACTGCCTGTCCGAATCACTTAATGCATTCGCCCCTCAGTCTTTATTCACACCGTCTGAATACAATTAAAGCTAATTCAATTGATTACCGGCATTATGCCTAATCTAATGTTTATATTTGCTTACAGGGGGAAATAAATTCAATTTCCAAGTGATACTGTGATACCCCACTCACCCGGCAAGTTAGTAAGAAGTTTTAAAACAGTGCAATGTTTCAGTAGCATTTGTACCATAAAATAGTTCCATTATGGAGAATCAGAAGTTCTGTTTAAGTAGCATACGAACTAGACATAAAACAAGAAATAATATTAAAATGTAACACATAAATGATTCAAAAATTGTAGAGTTAAATGTTGCAAGGGAATGGCCCAAGAACCTCAGCGGCATTTATTTATAACTATATATATTTTAAACGATTCTCTTCAATTTGCCAACGCTAATTATAGCTAAGCACATCAATGATATATGTTGTATTTTGAACGGTTTTAAATGATTCAAACGGCGAAAAAATCTCAAAAAAGTTCTGAAACTTCTAAAGTTCTAAAACTTTAAAATGAGAAAAATTAAATTATATTCCTTCCATTACTAATTGTTTTAATTAAGGTAGGCCGAGATGGTATCTGGCTAATAACTTTGAGCTCTTATTACTTGAAAGATTGCATAAAATCCGTCCCACTCCGCCCTCCTTAACTGGCATCTTCTTATTATACAGGGTTTCAGAGTTTTCCTAACTTTGAAAGAATTCCAACTGGAATCAAGAAAATCTCAAGTATTTAAAAATAATTACCAAGAGCGCTGTGGGAAAATATTAAACTGAGTTTAACTGAGAAAGCGTGCAGGTAATTGTGACTTAATCAAGAGCAAACGACTGTTGTATTCTTTCAATCAAACTTCGTTAGTACCCTAATCCAACCCTAATTCAATTTGTGAGTAAGTTGGAAAATGTTGAACTGAAACTTTCATGATCACTTGCTTATATACGTGATGTGTGTTGTTTTATGGTCGTGAAAATTAAATATAATTACAACCTGCCATTGCCTCCAATTAAATATAGCTCTAGTCTCTGTGGAAATCGTTAAAATACATCACTTGTATATATTTATGCCATTTATATTAGATTTTCCTGATCTCCTATTTTGACATTTTAGAGGTACAGAGACGCCAGAATAACTGAATGGATAAAGTAACAAAGTTGGTGTCAAAATGCCCAGTGGTTTGGTTCATATATCCGCGCAAGAAAATAACCCGGGGCAATTTCTAATACAAGACACCTCTAAAAGTTACCACCTCTCGATTAGGGCAAGAAAAAATACCAAGGATACCACTTGCTTTCCCACGTTGTTTCTAACGGCACAATGGTTTCGTCTTCAACTCATTATTTAGGCTCATTACTTGACAGAAAGCCCTCGTGTTCCTCATTCACATTTCTGTATAGTTTTTCTCGACGTTGGTCATTTCATAAGTTACCTTCTTATTGATGATATGCATATCGTGATAAATTCAGGCCAATTATGCATATCGTGATAAATTCAGGCCAATAAATAGCCAATAATAGTCTTCAAGAAAGTGCAATTGGGGCATGTTTTTCACGGGCTTTAATATGTCAGTGCAAATCCAGAACTTTGATAATTTCGCCAAAAATCCAGTTTCATCAACATTGAGCGTTGAAAATAAATGGCTACAGACATGAAATTATAAATACGTTTGACGTACCTGTACACGTGCTTCTGTCAAGTCACACCTGAGTGCGAGCTGCTCTCTTGCGTACACATCAGGGTAATGTGTCTTTTGAAAAATCCTTTCCATTTCTTCAAGTTGAAAACTAGTGAAAGTAGTCCTATTGCGCCTCTTTTTGCGTTTCATCTCGCTTGTTTCGTCGTCCTTTTCCGAACCATCCTTACCGGGAGAGAAAGGCCCGGGGGAGTCGGAGCCAGGAGACACCGGCTCTGTGTCAATCCGCGGGTGGAAATTTTCAATATCTGAACGAGATTTGACATCTTCTGGAAGGAAAATAGATAATAGAATCAATTCCAAGGGGAATAATTTAGAACAATAATCCAATGCTGGCGGTAGTGACCAATGTGTTAAGATAAAAATATGTATCCAGTTGAAAGCCCATGATTTTAGCAATCAATTACACTTTCTTTTCCCATTATAGTTTTAACTGAAAATAAGTTGGTTTAATGTATAGTAGATGTATAAAAATATCGCCTCTCTATTCAATAGACCAGAAAATGTAATATAATGTTTTATTGTTATTTCCAAGCGTTTTTATACGATGTTGAAAACATGAATAACTATAAACACAAAAGAAATGGGTGTCGATGTTGTAATTATATTAAATGAAATATAATCTCTAGGCATTTGAAGCATAAAATAAAGCTGAAACAATAGAATTACACTGACTACTTGAAAAAATTAATTCACTTCATCCTATAATATACTTGTGATATTATGTTGTGTTACTGGTGTAAAAGACGTGTGTAATTAAGAAATTATGTCAATTGATTTTGTAATTTTATTAAATAAAATATAATTTAGGCATATGGTGCATAAAATAAACAATGGAATTACATGGACTACTTGAGAAAATTAATCCACGTGATTTAGATTATAGCTTAAAATGACAACTAGGGTTGAATTTCAAAATCCAATGGGTGAACATTCTCTCAGAGCCCAACTGTAACATATGATTTGGTTGTACCGATCATGCACCTTATCCATGTTCCCGATGAGCCAGAAACAATGTTTTGGGGATGGTTGACAAGTATTGCTATAACAATTTCCATGTCTGTCCTCTGATAGTATTTTCGCCAGACGAAGTTGCTCGGCTGCTCGACACATATGATGTGTTATAATTATTTTTGTAAACATTTTGGCAAATATTTTATCAGTAGCACTATAAAATCGACTTTTTGGTCTTGTAAATAATGTAGACTTACAGACTAGAATTCGATTTTAAGTTTTGTCTTTAAAAATGATAAGATTATCGTATTTTATGGGCTTCTTGGGAATACTATATTTCTCATGGGTGTAGGTTCCCAGAAGGGCGTATCGAGTAATTAATTAATATGCAGTGAGAGGGATTATCTCGGAGATAATCCATATCCATGCTGATGCCATCATCGTTATGTATATGATAGTTTAGATGTGATCATGATATCACTAATTTCGCACTTATTATAAGGATGAAACAAACGCCAGTAATCAATTGCCACTTTCTGATTTATGGCACTTCATTTTCCTGATGATATGGTAATCTCTTCATCTAACTTTAATGTTCATATAGCAGCCATAACATGTACAGTGTATAAAGTTAAAATGAATTAAAAAACATTTTAATTTTTGTGATCTCACTTAAAGTGTGAAATCAATAGACACACAGCACAGCAAAACATCGGTCAGTGGGGCGTTCCATTTTTCGTTGCAAGAAGAAACAATGTCACATGTTGATGAAGTTTCAAATGGTACCGTCTGACCCTGTAACTTAAAACCCAAACTTATTGTTAGAGAATTCTCTCACAACCTATTCACAAATAGTTGAACTTGACAAGCGAGCTGAAATAATGTCGACTGGAGCTTATCGTTTAAATGCTAAAATTAATTACTATGATTACATTGGAGTCGGAAGGGGGATGGCGTTAGGGGATACCCCCCCCACTTCCCAGATTTTTTAGATTTGAAACCGAGCCTAGAATGTCTTGAATTGAAAGCTCTATAGCTAATTAAAGGCAAAGTGAAATAATGACAAAAATGATACTATGCCAGTATATCTCATGTCTCATATTATATTTAATTCTATGCCATGTATAGTTTCTCAGGGAGCCATACAATATGGAAATACTTTGAAGAGTAAGTGCAAAATGTATATTTTAGTAATAGTTTTTTAGTTAAGGTTGAGTTAAGTTTTCTAAAAACACATTTTATCTCGTTTTTATTATTGAGAATGTTGTGATATGTTTAGAATGAACCAGAGAGGGTCTAAATTTGAAAAATTTGCATTCCCCGATACCCTTAGATTGCGCTTCGCGCTTCACGAATGACCCATCCATACCCAAAAGTCGCCCCTCCCTTGGCAAATCCTTCTGACGCCCCTGCGATTCTACCGAGCGGATGTGTTCAGTGGGGGTGTATTTTGTCCAGTTTTGTCGAAAAGATTGGATTAAGTGATGAAAAATAAAAAATATTTTGTATAAAAGTGTAAGTCGTTAATTTTCCGAGACATTTAATTTCCCGATTTATGACCTTGATATTTAAACGTTTTTCATGTCAATTAAAATTCTTTAATCTTTAAACTGACAGTAATCGGTTTTTATTGAGAGAAAATGGCCACTTTAGTTTTCAAAGGCGATAGGGTAAAATACCTGATTGCGGTCTTGAATAATCCAAAACTAGTCGTAGGTCTCGTGTTAAAGGTATGAGTCTTTGATCCAAACTGTTTCTCAAACAATATAATCGTTTATTTGTTAAACAGAGATTATTTTACTCCTGATTCAAATTGAGTCAAGTATAGTAATTAAATCAATGTAAATATCCACCAATATACTACCCGGACTACTTTCACATCCATGTAGTAGTTAATAAAACACTTAACAGAAAGTAATTGAATTATTCAGAGTCAATTATTCCCAATTATTTGATTTCGTTGAAGAAGTAGTTGTTTCTATGGTAATCTACAGCGGCCACTTGAAAGTTAACAGACTGGCTATAATTATATTCGATTAAGATCATATGCGCTGGATTATGTTCATCTATCCTGCAGATAACATCAAGACTTTGAAATTGGATTTACAATGATAAAAGTGGGAAACTTATCCGAAAACTTTCACTCGAAATGATATTTCACAACTTTTTCTGGACGTATAAAGGCAAAAAGTATTCTGAATGCATTTGTGTATATTTTAAAATGTTGGTAAGTTGTCTGTATGCGAGAATCTATCTTGTTTTAATTCTTCCTGGTGTATTCCACGTTTAAAAACCTATTCTTGTGATTACAAGAACGATATAAGAATGATCAGGGCGCACTATCTTAGTGGCATTCACACGTGGTTGAACAGATAGTCAAGCTTCTGTTAACTCTGACTTTGGAGCTAACAGCTACATGAACATCTCCAATTTTACAGATTCATGTAGTCATTGCCTTATCGTAATGTCATTCCCCCCTCTCCACCCCAATCTTCTTAAGAGGAACATTTACTGAACGCTCCGCTTCGCTCTGTGACACTAGCTTGGAATGTCAAATGATGGAATAAACGATGACTTTTGACTATTGGCTGTACTAACGTCACCATTATGACTTTTTACAAGTCCCGGGAATTTACCCTCTTCTGCGCTCCTCCCAAAATGCCCCGGGAACCAAGTTTTCTGAACTAGTCAAATTAAAAAGTCCAAATCGAGATCTTCCCTCGGATATCATTAGTTGATCTCAATCCTTGTAAATTATGCTCAAGTTTCGGCCACGAGTTAGGTCCGTCATTCCGCCGTAACAATCAATTTCTTTCATTAGAGCACTAACTTGATTAGGGTACAGTTTCAACCTCTCTGCTATGATTTTAACGAGTGATAACAAGGCAGAATAATTTGTGATCCCAAACATTCTCATTTTCTTTTCCAGGTATAAAGTTACTATAAAGTAGAAAATTCGATTTAAACAGTGTTCATTTTTGTTAACAGACATTGACTTAAATTTTATACCGCGTGATTGATATGTCACCAAATGGGAACAGTTTGTTAAAAAAAAATTGGTAGAACAGGCTGTGAAAATAGAATGTGGTTTGAATGTTTTAAAAATAATTCAAATTACGAGATATTTAGGCCTAATCCCTCATAAAGTCACGAAGAAAGTAAAAACCAAACTTCCCGTGCTTTCCAAATTCACTGAGACTGCGGTATAGGTTTCTGATAGCAAATTAAAACAAACAAAACGGGTGACACTTTAAATTAAATCTTTATGTTATTGAAATGGATCGCTTTCCCCAGGCCTATTGTTTTGAAAAGGAGTATTCAGATAACAAGACTTGACTTCAACAAACTGAAAGCAACAACTGGTATTATTGAAGGAATGCGCAGACCTTTAGTATCATTTTCAGCAAAACAATCATCAATTTATGTTAGATGGTAGTAGAACAGTTTTCTTTTTAGGTCAATGAAACTTTAAAATTGTACATGTGATGGTTAATAAGTTGAGTTAAAAATTTTCGGCATACACTTTCAAGACAGTTTAAAATTTAAGAATTTTTCCGATTCAAAAATACATTAAAATATGACAAATTTCCCCATTGTTCCTCGTGTTTTCTCGCTCCTAAATCCATTTTAGTCAATTATATTGTTTTCCGTGTGTATGGTTGGATTTGTGTTTTCCTTATATTTAACCTACCTGTTGCATTCATTGTGTTCTTGCGTGGTAGTACGGTCTTTCCTAAGATCTCGTCTATGGAGTGCGTGTTGGCTTTATTAGTGGCGTCGACGGATGCGCGTCTTTGTGCACGGGCAGCGTCTAAGACCGTTCTCAGTTGGGTAGTTAAATCGGCTTGAGGCACCACGGAGGTACTATTGTGGCTCTGTTCTCTATTTTCTCTATTCTTAGCCGGTGTGTTGGTATTACTGAATGTAACAGGGAATTTATCATAACAGTTCGAGCTCTGTATCTTCCTACCGATGAAATCTGGCCCCGATGACATGACTTCTTATCGCAACCGACTTATTCCTCAAAGTCCTGGGATGTTTGCAAGGATGCAAGCGCTGATAAGGGGCTATCTGGACTCTATTGCAGAGGGATCTGGTTACACATCGCCTGCCAAAATTTCTGGCAACAGCCAATTGCAGAGTCCAATCCGGCACTAGGAGGAATTCCAGTATTCAACTTCCAGTTTTGTTTCAAACGTTCCAGAACACGATTCTTTCAAAAATTAATAATTATTACACGAGACTATGATAATTGAGAAGTCAGTTCTCTAATTTTAGTTTTGTAAATTTTTATTCTTGAGTTTGTGTTTTACAAATATTTTCCAAGCTCAAGCTACCACAATACAACATATTACCCTATCACCCTGCAGGGGCGCACTTCGAAGATTAGAAGAAAGCAATTACAAAATTCTGTTTTTATAGATTTTTTCTGTAAAAAAATAAAACAAACACCGTCAGACCTTTCGAAAATTGGTTTTAAAATTCAAATGGATAAAACCAAGACGTCATAGTTTCTAGATGAAACAAACATTTGAAATAAGCAATGGTAAAATACAAAGTTCATTCCGACATTACGGTTTCCACTTGTAGTTGTTGGTGATACAGTTCACCAATCAGGCATGGTAATTCAATTTCGTCTAAGGACCTGATCGGGTCAAATTAGACCAAAAACTTTTATAAATTGAATTAAAGCAATCTATTAAGCGTGATTAGTGAAAACCACACCCCTTTATCTACTATCTTTCCGCTTGTAATGCTACCTTAATCAGGCTCCCCCAACTGGACAAAATCAAGATCCAATCCCCTTCAAAATACACATGGACCAGTGAGGGGGACTTATCTCACATTGATTGACAGGTTCGCTCCATCTGTAGTTGGTTAAAGCTATGCTAGTCTTGGAAAATAAATACCTCACATCTTCTGTTAATCTGACTCAATAAAGCTTTACATTCGAAGTAATAGTTTCAATTTTCTTCTCCATCATTCCCCGTGTACACTACTTAGGCCAATCTTAATGCTAATAAAACTAATGTTGGGATTAGGGGTGGCAATTTTATATTATGATATGACAGATATAACGATCATCGTGTTAATTAAAGTCTATCATACTTTATTAGAGTTGGAAAGGCTACCTCAATATTAAATGTATCGCCACTAGCACTGACTGGTTGAATGGGATATTTCGTATTCTTAATCCCAATAGAATTTATGTTTTGATTACAACACTGATTAAACTAATGATATGACAGATATGATGACCATCACTCAGATTCCGAATTACACTCTTTTTTCTTTTTTAATTAATTTATTAACTTAATTGAAACATTTATACAATTTTTACATACTATACAATGGTTATAATGGTACATGTACTTACAGGTATACAGAACTTATTGGTTATAGATTTTACTATTTCTTAGTTTCCAAATTTCAAACTTGTGTTTTAAACACTAGCTGGTTTCTATGGCATTTGTTCTCAAAATCTCCTTAATCGTTATAAAATATATATTCTCTATAGCCGGGCTTTATAACGATTTGGACAGAAATTTTGCAACATTATCAATAACGTTTTTGTTTCGCAAACATGGGCTAATGAATATATTTCAGTCTTCCTAAGGCTTCATCATTCACGTGATGCTTATGTTCGATAGTGAGCTGGAGTTCTATACTTCCGAACTACTCACTCTTAAATTTACGCTGTAGACCAGTGATGTAGAACAGATTTATCTTCCGCCAGGTTGATCTTCAATAGATGATGTAACATTACATTAGCAGTCGTGCATTCAAAGTTTATTTAAACATTGAATTATCCGCTCCATAGCCCTATAGCCTTTAATTAAGATACGAGGGTTAATTAATTTAGTCAGGTTTCTGTCTCGGAGTTTGTTTAGAATCCAAACAAACTCATCCCGAAGTCATTCTGCGGTTTACCCACAGAGCAGTCAAACGCACATCTCCAGAACATGCTCTCGTTCAAGGCGACCTTCCATTTATTTACAATGAGCAATTCTGTTATTAGACGCTTTTTCTTGGTGATGGGCTTGAGACTGATAGACATTGACTGTGGCGTTGATAAGGGTATTGTTCAGTAAGAGGACGTGACGCAATATTACAACTGACATTCGGATGACAATAACATGATAACCAGCCAGACCCATCATGCCATTGTCCGTTTTCGCTTATGGTACATGTAGGGAATAATCATATTCCTATCAGATTTTTTCCGTTGCAACCACTACATAAATTGTCTCGCCTGATCTGTTCAAACGTGGGAAACAATTTTATAGATTATCTCGATTCGAATTTAATAAAATATCTACTGCCATTTTAATTTTACATGGAAACGAAATTTATTCGGAAATTTTCCAGCTCGAACATGCACTGATTAGAATCCTGATTCTGGTTTTATGTATTTTTAAACTGCTGCCCATCTGTCAATGAATAAATGGGAAGGCGGTATGGTGCCATGTCTGTTTTTACAAGAGCTACTTTATAAACACTCTTACAAGCCCTATCAGTCTTCTTCAAAACACTTGTTCGTTGCAACCTTCCACTCTCGAGCAGATGCATTGTTTTGTTTAACAATATAACCGATGTCTTGCTTGTTATATACGTGGATCATATTTAACTTTAAGAACAGCATTATTTTCATTTTTGTATGTAGCTTCTGGTGTTAGGACATGGCGAGACTTGCTAGTTCGTATTTGTTTGAATTAAGTTGGAATTAAAATATCCAACGATTTCAAGACTTTTTCTGAGGGTTGTTTTGTTTCATAATAATAATGTTTGTTTGGAGTTTTCGTCAAATTCGCACATCGGGACAGGGGTAAGCTGAGCCTGCCTGGTAGGAGAAAATTGTCTAAAAGTTTCATCTTTTGGTCTGTACCGGGTGTGTGTTTCAGCTCTCACGCATATTTTACACATTTTTGCGCATATTTTCACACGTTGCAACAACATGTGAGGCAATCTGGACTCCGGTGTTTGGATACCCCTTACACTGGGATCGATCCCCCTTCTAAATCATAACAACAAAATACTACTCCCGAAAAGTTTAATTCAATATGTATCAGAGAAATCCCAAAAAGGTGTGAATTTAATTCAAAATGTCTTAATTTTAGGATTTTTCTGGAAAATGTTTTTCTAATCATTATGTGGAATATAGTGAAATATTTTATAAGCCCACCTATGTTACAGCAAAAATAACACTCTATCAACACATTTTACAAACATTAATTTGTAATTGTTTTGAATTTTTGGCACCTGGTGGAAGCCTGGTGGATGTTTTAAAGAAACATTGGTTGTTTTTTCTTATGTCCATCATTATGGATACATTGAATTGAGAGAATGCAGTCTGTATAACGAGACTTAAAAGTACACTTCTTGTCCACGCCACGTTCGGATAACGAATGCTGGATCGTGAGACAAATATAAGAAGTTTTTTAATATGGCACACACGTCATTATAAAACCTTATATATTAATGATGAATTAAGAAAATTGTCACAATGTCAAGTATACGTATAGTCTCTTTGAGTTCTTTTCGATTTGGGTAAAATACGATAATCGATACACCCCATAATAATCATGACATCTCATTTCTTCTCAGCTTTGAATTGGTGAAGCAGATGAGTATCAGAATGGATAAACCCTATCAAATCCGTGACTAGAGTAGGAGTCATTTTTTGCACGAGGAAACACATTTAATCCATTAAAGATGAAAAGCAAAAACACCCTGGAGAAGCACACCAATTCTGAGACTGCATAGTAACCGTTCTATAATTGCAAAGTTTGGTAGGTAAAATCGAGTCAGGATGCAAGTTAATTCGAAACGTTTCTTCCAGATATCAGATGACATTAATTTAGATTAATTGGATGGTGCTATGAGGATTCTGTGTTAAACTTGTTAAAACAATACTGATATTCGATCTTTTACTGCAGTTAGAAATGATGTCGATTGGTCCATCACCAAAACATTTGATTGCAAAACTACTTGAAATATTATTGAAATTAAACATAGTACAGTATTTCAATCAAGTTTGCTTGTCTGTTTGTTTGTTTGTTTGTTTGATTGTTTTATTTTTTATCCATTTGCTAATTGATTTAAAGTTTCCTTCTTATAAATGGAAACAATGACATATCATTCATCTTTCTATACCCGTTTTATTCTATACAAACAAACAAACAAACACATATTCTTAGAGTAAAAAGACATTTTGATTTATTTATTACAATTTGTATCCAGGTTCTATACATATGTATAAAGCATATATGTTAGCTTTTTTTATCATGTATTACTTGACTCTAAGAGTGATGTCTGGTAGCGCCATCTAACTTCCATGCAGAACACGATAAATAGATTTGAGATGGTTTACTTAAAATGAAACTTGAGATTATGTTCTTGTTTCTAGAGTTCTATAAATTATATGGATAAAGGAAATCTTACAATTCAGAACAAGTAAAACGCCATAGATTGCTCACTTTAAAAGTCCCAAGGGTTCACTGGAAGAATAGCATAAATAATACATTCGTCACTTTCTTTCGGAAGATCAAGGCCGGTTGAATAGGAGATGATTTTCAAAACTATAGAACTGTGCATTTGCTGAAACTCTTTATTATAAGAAACACAGAGGAATGTGTTCTTTTTCAAATTATGCAACTTGATTTCAGGTATTTTATTGACAAAATAGCGCACTCGCTCGGAATTTTTGTTTTTCTTGAAAATTAGGATCAGATCAACCCTTTGAAATAAATTAGCTTGAGGTGGCATTAAGGTAGACTAAACGATTTCATTCAACCTCGACAAAATATTTGAAGCATCGTCAGTATTTTTGCATAGAACAATGTGTTTGTTTTATGATATTTGAACAGATAGCCTTAGTAATCTTGATAAAATAGTAATACATATGTTAATTTTGATACACGGGCGATTTTATTTGTTTAGGGAATTTTTCAGAAGTTGAGTCACAGTAAAAGCTTTTTGAGAGTTCAGAAAAACATTTAAAGTAAGAGTCGTACCAATAGTCAACATCCATTTTGATTGAGACGATGTACATGTAACCATTCCTCATGAAAGAACTACTTTTTAAAGGTATTTCAAAATTTGTAATTTTTGCTCTCTTTAAAAAGATGGCAATTAAAACGTATGAAATAATGTATTTACTTATGATTTCATGATTTACGACCTTTAAATACAACCTCAGGCTATTCGCTTGTTTTTAACACAACATACTGTAGAACATAAACACGCAGGTAGGATATCTTTTTTACGACTTTAACCTTTCGTGTAATTTGACATCTGTTTTATGACGTTTTTGGGTAATAGTTTTGCATATCAATGATTTATAACTATTAGGTGGGACTTTGGAAGCCATTTTATTAAACTTTATAAAAGCACCATGAAAAATTTGGATTTATCGTTTTCAGATTTGGAAATGTCAGGAGGTGGGGAGTGTGTTTTGGTGACAGGGGGGACTGGGTATATAGGTAGTCACACCGTGGTGGAGTTATTGGACGCTGGTTACAAACCAGTGGTTTTAGACAGCCTCGTCAACTCAAGTGAAAGTATGTACAACTTTGTTCATTAATTAATAATGTGGCAGACCTGGGTTATGTTAACCTATGTCTTATGTTTTATTTACTTTAATGACACACAGAAATATTTTACATGAATGGGGACACTTTAAGCAAGTGCATATTCATGCCCAATATAATGTTTACAACAAATGTTTTACTTTGTTCTCACACAGCGTAGAAGAATGGCTATGAATGCTAATTTAAAAAAATAAGTTTGTCAAATATTAATTTAAGCAGTAAATAAGGAAGTTTTGCTACACTTTTTTAAGACATATACGTGGATGTGTAATCTGATCACCCCCGGGGATAACTATCCAAGGGGGACTTTTCCAGGGATCAAATCACAACTAAACTGAATTTCCTTGGAAGTTTTACTTGATCCTGCAAGTGAATATACGAAGGGGAGAAATTCCTAGAGACCATATTTCCACATGTACATACATGTACACTCTCTTAAAAACGTGAAGCTAACTTCCCCAAGCTAATAGGTTACATAAATCACACAAATGTAATAAATAACCACCACTGAAGTTACAATTATTTTGAACAACTTGAAAATAACACATTTAAAGAAGAAATCTGAGATTTCAAACAATTGTATAATTCAATTCAATGGGATTGGCTTTCAACTGAGTCGGAATCATTCAAAACAAATCCCAAGTCCTCTCTGTCTTATAAAACATAAAGACATGTCATCATCTTCCAGCATGTATAGACAGAATTGAAGATATTACGGGTCACAAAGTCCCATTCCACCACGTAGATCTGTTGAACCAGGAAGACGTCGATAAAGTCTTCGACAAGGTATGTTTGATGGCCTCAATTGCTCAATTGCCCTTTACGCATTCCATCTACAGTGGGACAACTTTTGGAACCTCTTCTTGTAATAATATTATGTATAATGTATGTAGTCTATTCGTAAGTTAATCATCCATGTGGAGGTACGTTAGAGTCACTTAATGTTACTGAGTTTATCAGTGACAGTTACACCTTTGAGGCAGCTGTGACAGAAATGATGCCCCCCCCCCCTTGTGTTCACCCCCCCCCCCCCAGATATGGCTATGATTGCATAGGGAAATCTAGGTCACTGTATAAGCCAAAATGAAAGCGGAGTATATGTACCTTTTAATTTTACAGTTGTGAGTAGTCACAGTTTTTGGATAGGGTCATTGAGTTGCCATAATGGGTTACTATCTTAAAGGAGTTTTGTAGTATCAGTAATATCAAATAAAAGAGGACAAGCCAGTCTTAATGAATACTATGACAGTGGCTTTAATACAACTATATCCATACTAATTGAATGCCAGCTTGGGTAATATTTCCAGAGCTTCGTGACATGCCCAGGTTTACTTTTAACCCATCTCTGCTCTCAGGTTACAGTTTGGGGTATATAGAGCTAGGAAACCTATCACTGAGGACAGTTATCACTTCTGTAACACGGTTCCAAATGGTGTCCACAACGGACAGGTTTGAGAGTGCCGATGCAGTTTAAAGTGCATTTATCACAGTGGACTGATTAAAGTTATTTACATTTTGTAGTTCAAATTTGTAAAACATGCAAAAATGTCACTGGAGAACGGACTCATTAATACGTTTTAGGCTAGCCATACGTACTACATTTGTAGGTTAAATTTTGATGTCTCTAAACGCTTTATTTGGTACTTCAATTTTCTCAAATCTATTTTTTATTCTAAAATTACTACATAAAGGTGTGATTCAAGCATAATCGACCTTTGACAAGATACACCACTTCAATTCAAGTGTACTCTTCGAGTAGTTAAAGTGGCATTTGATGTTTTTAACTTTCTACAAATTAAATTCTATTTCTAATTCAAGGTTGGCCCATAAGGATGGCCGAGGAATTAGTTCGTTAATATTGAATTGAACCCTTTGCCTTTAACCTCATATGCTACACATTTAAAGCTTATCCAATAATACCATTTTTAGTGATCACGAAATATTTAAGTGAAAAAGTGTCAACGAGTTGATCCTTATCCATGTTTACTGGAGTGCCTGATTGCTAATCTCATTAACCATTAACATGGGGACTTTACATTGAGAAAGACGTATTGTTTTAATAAAAAATACTCATAGTTGATATATATATATCACTTCTGTAACATATGAATGAACTGTCATCATTTGCCATTCATAGCATTTTGAACCGTTGTATGAGTAGCATCGATGTTAGTGAAAATACATTTTACCTCATCAGTGAAAGGTGTTCTTACAAAAGTAAAATGTCCAATTCATCTGTTGAAAGCCCATGTTCTAAACTACATTGAAGAGTTTTTTTCAATATAGAGCTCTCTAAGGAACCTTTTTTATTATTTCAGTACACATTTTCTTGCGTGATACATTTTGCTGGGCTTAAGGCGGTTGGAGAATCAACAAAGAAACCTTTGAAATACTACAGAAATAATGTTAATGGTACACTCAACCTTCTTGAGGTAAATAGCCTTAAATCATTATTAAAGGTAAATTATCATGTATTTATTTGTGTAAATGTATTAGGGAGCACATTCTGATACTCATAGCATCTCTCTCTGTTGCATCGCAGATCTCTCCAGAAGGATAAAGATGGAGAGGGCGTGGCTTACCAAAATGTAGGGAACACTTCAAACATCAATGTATTTTACGTAGTAGAAATAACTACATGTATATTAATCAATACTAATATATTGAAACTGATTATAGTATTAAGCGACTTTTCAAAAATAAACAATCTTGATTTAAAAAAATAAAAATAAACAAATGGATAATGATGATAGATATAATTTCTTGTTATGCCTATTCCCTAATTCCATGAAAAGGATTTTGAAATGAATAAACGTATTCATTTTACTCCAAAAGGTGTACTATTCGAGAATAGAGAGACTATTCTACACAAGAATATTACATATAAAAATATATAAAAGATAACACAACATTAATGTGAGTAGGCAAGACAAGCATCACTAAACACTTTCGTTTTCCATGTACAATACTATCAGAATATATTGTATTCGATACACTCTTTAATTATATGTATACATAATAAATTACCGGACATCGATGTTTTCGAAGTACTATCTTACTGTTGGCTACAGATAATATCAAAGCCATGTTTGGGCATGCTTACCAGTAGACAGTAGACATTTTTCTTAAATACGAAAAACAAGGAGCATTGTCTCCCAGAGTGCAACATCGATATTCTGTCCCATACATGGGCATGTCGTGATACAAAATTCGAATTCGAACAGCTGGCCATTTTGTTCACTTCAACATTAGAATCGGGAATTTTGGTCTTATTTCCTAACGAAAAATTCCAAAACTCACAAGAAATGATCGAGATATTAGTGCGGATCTTTTGAACTGTTTATTTTGAATTCATAGTAGTCGGTTATAATTTCAGAAAATAACGACATTTCGACATTTTCATTCAGTTGGAAAATATCGAGTTTCGATCCTGGGAGCCAATCTTCCTTGACGAAATCATCTGATTGTGTGCTGGATTTAACGTGCACCAATCAGATAATTTTTTGAGGTTATACTCGTATCTATGAAAACTTCATATCTTGGAAATCCAAGATGATATATATGGATCGAGACATGACTTCGTTTAAATCTCAAACTTTGTTTTCTCCTTGTGTTTTTATCTAGCTAAACTATAATTTTCAGTTCTGAAGTCATTTATTCCTATTCACTGGGTCTCAACGCTCCTAAGAGGTTTGACTCTTTTACAAAAGTGAGAAACTATAATTTATCTAGATCTCTTCGTGATGATGCTAGGTGAATACAAATAACATTTTCTAATCTAGAGATTATGCGCTAACGATTATGGAGAAAATAGTCCAAAAATGGTTTCAAATGGAGAAAACAAAATATCTTTCGAAAATCTGCTACCGGAAGGCAGACCATCTTGTTACACAGACCCAGTAGCTGTGTAATACGTCGAGACCCTGTGATATTAGGGAGTTTAAGCTTGCAATGTTTTGCACAACCTCAACGTGAACGGAAAATATTTAAGCGATGCATTTGTATGGGCGATTGGTCATACGTATAGGTTGGTGTTTCGATTTTATATGCAAGCTTAAACTCCCTATTAAACCAAATTTCCTATTCCAATCGTACACTGCTTACACCGTTACTGTTTCAGTCGATGCAAGCCCATCAGGTGCACAATATCATATTCTCGGGATCGTGCACGGTCTACGGTGAGCCACAATATGTGCCGCTAGACGAGAAACACCCCGTTGGAGGAATCACGAGTCCTTACGGAAAAACAAAAAGTATTATAGAAGATATTCTCTGTGAACTCTGTAACAAGGATCAGGTAAGTGGCGACATCTATCAAACGACTCGTATATAATAGTATTTTGTTCCACGTCTGACACCATTGTCATGCAGAGAGAAGTCGAAAAGTAGATCTAACGATTGGCCATGACGTCATTCATTTACACATTTTTGCAGTCATGTTAATGCAGATTATTTACAGTAATGAACAAAAGAACCAACATTTCAGAATGGTGTATCTTTTTGAGCAACATTTTAGGAGTAGTAATTTTTCTGCAATATTTTAAGTTTTTGCAATTTTTGTGTAACACTTTAAGAAGTACATTGCATCAATAAAGGACCGGAGTATTTTCGTAATTGTCATATTTGAGTTCACACTTTGTCGCCTTTGTAATAGACATAATAGATACTTCACAGAAGGATTCCTTCATGTTTGTATTCATACTACATCCAGCAACATGAACTCTTTTCTTTCAAGAGATGGAATGCAGTTTCTCTAAGGTACTTCAATCCAGTTGGGGCCCACAAATCTGGTATGATTGGAGAGGATCCATTGGGGATTCCAAACAACATTATGCCATTTATCGCCCAAGTTGCAGTGGGCAAACAACCGGAGTTGAAGGTATTCGGACAGGATTATCCAACTCCGGATGGAACATGTGAGTAGGTCAATATATTCCGCGTAACACTCAGTCTATCATTTCATTTTTTCAATATCTATTGTTTTAGCCTTGACTACACCCCCCCCCCTCCGATTTACCCGCTCTATCACCACGTCGTTTTAATAACAATGACCTAGATATATGTGCAAGGGATATTTGTCGCTATTTGGGTGATTAACTCTGTATTCGCGAATGCAACTAACGCCTATCGGCTACCGGATTAACATATTGACCAACTCATTTAAATATGAATGGAATAGTGGCAGGTTCTATTCATATTTAAATTAGTTTCCAATAAAATAGTAGATTAATCCGGTAGCCGGAAGCTTGTATTCGCATATGCAACTTTCGGCTGTCGGCTACCGGATTGACATATTATCTATCACCAACTCATTTAAATATGAAACGTACCTGCCACTATTCCATTCATATTTAGATCAGTTGGTCATAAAATAGTAAGTTAATCCGGTAGTCGACAACCGAAGGTTGCATTTGCGAATACAAGTTCACTCTATCACCCTATGCAGACAGAGCCTGTGGGAAATATTGGGTGCGGAGCAAATGAGCGGAGGGTGCGGAGCTAACGGTTATTTTTGAATTTAAATTTGGGATATTTCTGAAACTAAGCCGTTTTGGGACTTCAAATATACCAAGATATGTGTATTTGACACCAAATATCAATACAATTGGGAAAATAGTAGCGCAATTCATTCTATAGCGACGCAGTGTGCCTTAAACCTTTCCCAGACCTATATATTTTGAAATTATCCTTTTAATACTGAGTCCCCAGCATTCATAAAAAATGGTGTTCAAGGTGCACTATCTATTCAAATTATTTTTGCATCTTGGAAGCCAGGCAGTATCTGTGTGATTTTATAAAAATTCGGAAATTTTTTCAGATATGAGCCCCCTCTAAATATTGGGTGCGGAGCAGCTCCATAAACGTAGCTCCGCACCCAATATTTAGAGGGGGCTCATATCTGAAGAACATTTCCGAATTTTTATAAAATCACACAGATACTGCCTGGCTTCCAAGATGCAAAAATAATTTGCATGGGTAGTGTATCTTGAACACCATTTTTTATGAATGCTGGGGACGCAGTATTAAAAGGATAGTCTCAAAATATATAGGTCTGGGAAATGTTTAAGGCATAGTGCGTCGCTATAAAATGAATGGCACTACTATTTTCACAATTTTATTGATATTTGATGTCAAATACACATATCTTGGTATATTTGAAGTCCCAAAACGGCTTAGTTTCAGAAATATCCCAATTTTAAATTCAAAAATGACCGTTAGCTCCGCACCCTCCGCTCATTTGCGCCGCACCCAATATTTCCCACAGGCTCTGTCTGCATAGGGTGTCTATGCTTGATTTTTTTACTTGTGAATATAGCATTTCGCCAAACACTCTTCAACATTTTGTCTATTATTTTAGTATTTTGATTGTTTTCAGGCATTCGAGATTACGTTCATGTTGTTGAGCTATCAAAGGGTCACGTTGCAGCAATAAACAAACTCAGAGAAAGATGTTCGTGGAAGGTCAGCCATTATAATTTCAAACTTTAATTATGTAACTACCTGATGAGTACTCTTTACCTTTAATAAACAGTTTCTCTTCTATTACAACCTTTAACATTCTAAATACGTTTCAAAACCATTTGGCTCCCTTTCAGATACTAATGTATGAACTTCTTGTCTTGACTATGAGAGAGCAGAAAATAAACTGTATTTACTATAAACTTTTCCTGATATAAAAAAAGAAATAGGTCCTTTTCATGAAATTTTTGAAGTATTAATCTATTAAATTTCAGACTTATAATCTAGGAACCGGGAAAGGCTATTCTGTATTAGAACTAGTAAAGGCATTCGAGAAGGCATCAGGGTTAGTTATTCCATACTCTATTGTTGGAAGAAGGGAAGGCGATGTACCACAGTCGTATGCAAACAGCTCTTTGGCGAGAGAGGAACTCACATGGCAGGCAGTAGCGCATATTGATGAGATGTGTAAGACTAACTTATACTCACTTTTCAATGGTACAAACGGTCTAGAAGCTCAAGTACAGGACTGTCCCGTGTATTTGCCATTATATACTTCGTTCTTTAATTTTTTGAATACAAACATGAAGGTATTTGGGTAGGAAAGGTCTGGTCACAATTTGTCAAATATGAGTGGGAAATTACGTGGTCAATATGTAACTCTGCATCCTATAAACCATCCCAGTGTGAAATTGTGTACCGTGATATTCCAACCAACTTAGAATAAAGCCAATTGATATCATCACTTCCAAATGATCAAGAAATACATAACGGAATTGATTCATTATACATTTGCAGGTGAGGACGTATGGAGATGGCAGTCTAGAAATCCACATGGCTACCATTCACCACCCGCAATGACAAATGGTTTGGACAAATAACAACCATCTCTAGATGACATAACAAAACACAACCTTGCAATATGTAACAGTTTAACCAAACTGCAGCACAGACTTTGTGCTATTAATGTGTATCGTTTGTGGTGCCCACATTGGAAACATAGTTTCATTATACAAATGGGTTAAACGAAGGACCAAGTGTTCATATTTATTTAATGAAAATTCTCCGTCTTCACCAATATGATCTGCTGTGTTGAAACTGTTAATAAATTAGTATGACTTGTTGTTCAATTGTAATAACAACATTCCAGGTGTGAAGTTTTAGAATAAAAACAATATAAAAACTGTCAAAACTGAGTTTTAATTCAATTACTAAAGACAAGGACTCAACAACCCACACTTTATATATAGAAATGTAATTAAAATGGATTTATTCTAACAGTATATAATATTACAGTAAATATTTTACAGAAAATGTGTAGACTATATATAAATGTATATTTATATGTAGAACAGAAATAGGCAATGTTGCTCTTTCTTATTTATAAATAATAGATTATGTGTGTATCATCTAATGCTCACAACTTTTTAAATATTAGTTAATACTAGATGTTTACAAATATATTTATTTTCTAAAACCATTGTTTAAAATCATCAAAAACTGATTTTCGATCAAATGCTGAAAATGGAATTACAATTCCTCCCGGTTATAAGTAAGGTATAAATACCTGGCTGCTTAAAATTGTTGGTATGTAATCACCAAGAATTCTTTTTATTTTGATCAAACGAGTATTTTGAAGCCAAGAATACTGAAAATCGCAAAATAACAAATACTAAAATATTGAAGTCACGTGACCAATACCAGAGATCATGGATACTAGTATTCTATGGCGCTGCACATGATTTTCTGAGCAAGTGGGTATACAACAAATGATAGATGAACACACAAATTAATATTTGGACACTAGCAATTTTGATATAGGAATGTCGACAAAGCGATGCATATGCCTTTGGATATCTATATTTTGGAAAATACAATCACATGGCTGTATACGGTTTGCGGAAGTGATTATGTCTACATGGATTTCCACATCAAGACACGTTTGTAGAAGTTGCAGTGGCTTTACCAGTCTTTTACTGTTTATACGTAATAAAATCGTTCATGCTCTCACTGTAACATTTTTGTATGGACATTTCATCGTTAAACCATTTCCTGTATTGACCCTCTGCTTGCAACACAAGCATCTTATAGCCATCGATGTATTGGAACTTGTCTCTTGGGGGATTTCCATAACTGCAATCCATCCATGTAGAACCTTCTTTGAATGCATTTACGGGGGGTTTAACTGTGCCAGGAAGGGCATTGATGATCATTGTGTCTGAGGATTCGGCAAAAGCGTGGTCACCCTCTAGTGCTTCTAAGGTTAAAACACCCACACCATTAAAAGAGGAAACCAGTTGCTCGGCAGATTTCACGTTTCTAGCACACACTGTAAAAGAAATGGCAGCCTGATTGCAAGCATATGCAGCCGCCCTTGCAGTTCCCCCGCTCCCTAGAATAACCACAGATTGCGGACTGACTTCCCTTAAGATCTTGTATATCGCCTCCCAATCTGTGTTACAACCTCGTAGTTCCTCTCCATGCCAATAGATGGTGTTAATGGCACCTATATCTACAGCACATTGGTCAACTGCATCGACCCAAGACATTGCTTCAAGTTTATATGGAATCGTCACACTTGCACCACCGAAATCACCATCTTTGAGCTTGTCAATAATGGTGGGCTTCGGATCATAGCAAATGTTGTAAATTGCATCGATGTGGCCGTGTTCAAAAGCTGTGTTATGCAACCAAGGAGAGGGTGAATTCACGACAGATTTATCTCCAAATAAATAGAATTTTTTACGCCTTGAAGTACCGTCTAGAGTGCTTCTAATTGCCTTGATCTCTCGAATGCTCAGTTGACCTTTATCTGTTAATGTCAAAGATGGATCACACACGGGTGTTAGGCACTTGTTCACAACTCTAGAGAATCGGCTTGATATGTCTCCCCCTTTAGTGATAACGATCCATGGGATACGAGTTTCATTTTGAAGTTGGTTCAGTGTGTCAGCTGCATCAGCATCCTCGTTGCCAGGTAAAACTATTTTTGCAACATCAGGTTTGTGTCGAGCCAATCCTTGACAAACCACGGCACGAATACCGTCACAAGTGATTGCATGATAACTGCCGATAACTCTAGCGTGACGTCGATCAACTTTGAATGTCCATGATAACTCTATATCAATCCACTCAACCCCAAGTCGCAGTCCTAGGTTGATATACTCCCTAGGATCACCAATAAAAGCACCACCTTCGCTAACACTCCTGAATGTTAGGAGTATGGGTTTATTAGTCAGATCTTGCAGACCCGTGATTGCGCTCTCGAGGGTGGATTCATCAAGAGGTTCCAATAGATCAGCTCTTAGTTCAACTAAATCAGCGTCAATTGCGGCGCGGCTCATTGCCAGCGGTTGTATTGATATATCAACAGGGTCAAAACAAAGCATGAAAGATTCCGTCGGAACGCTTCTCGGTTGTAAAATATTATCCAGCCAATGTCGTAATGCTGACGGTGATACATTTTCGGATGTTTCTCTTGAATGATATACATATGTTGCACAGTCATCGTACAATGATTTCCTATATTCCCATACATCTGAGAGGCTTTGTTTGTAAGGCAAGGTCACGTCTGCCAAGTCAGCCTCGATTTTCGACAAAGGACGCTTCAAATGGATCACATACTTTTTAGCCTTCAAAATGGCCCTGCTCTTAGGATGTTCAACTACACCACCACCCGTAGCAATTATTTCATATGTTCCCATGGCAATGACATCTTTAAGACACTCATATTCTTGTTCATGGAAACTCGAGAAACCATGAATCTGAATCCATTCACCAGGAGTGATGTTCTTTTGCGTAGTAAAGTATTCGTCCATATCGATAAACTGTTTTCCCGTGTTTGCTGAAATAAACCGTCCATTTGTGGTTTTTCCTGAGCATTTCATACCAATGAGTATTACAGGTTGGTAACCTTGGTAGATCTTAACAGTGTCGAATGATGAGGATTTCGTCCCATTGTTGTTATCCACTTGTGTGTCTGGGGTACCATTTAAAAGTATTTCTTTGACAGGTGTAAGTTGCCTTTGAGTAGCGACCTTTATAATATCATCTTTATTCACTTGGATGATCACTGGCTTTTGAACTCCTTTAATCGTGGCAAGTTTTCCACACTTTTTGTCCCATTTCAAAGAAAACATGATGTTCTCGATTTTCAGATGGGCTGGAATGAAGACTGGGAGGCGATATCGTTCAAGTGTTCGTATAATGTCTGCTTGTAGCATACATGGTACCAATCCCTCGCCATTGGCTCCATTTAGCATGATTTCACAAGCGATACCCATGGCAACGCATTGACCATGGGGAAGACCAGATACGATTTCAATCGCATGCCCAATAGTATGGCCAAAGTTCAACACTTGTCTTGGTACTTTACCCAGACCTTGTTCTTTATTGTCACTTGTCGTAATGTCCACTTTTACTGATGATGCGTGTTTCACGACATTTGTTAGAAACTCGATATCTTTACAAGAGTTTATATCATTGTCTTTCACCATCGCCCAAAGCTGTTGGTCAGCCACCAGAGCGGTTTTGATGGCTTCTGCCATTCCGTTGCTGAGTTCAGTTTGAGGCAAGGTCATGGCGAAGGACACGTCAATAAGAGTGAGGAGAGGATGGTAGAACGCTCCAAGCAAGTTTTTGCCACAAGGGTGATCAATGCCTACTTTGCCACCAATGCTACTATCCACCATCGCCAGTAAAGTGGTTGGCACTTGAACAAATGCAATCCCTCGCATATAGGTGGCAGCAACAAAACCCACCAAATCTCCGACAACACCGCCACCTATCGCTATTAAACAACTCCCATTCCGAGGAAAGCAATGTTTCAAGAAAAAGTCCTCCATTTTTGATTTCCCTTCTCTGCATTTTGATTGTTCTCCAGGTTGAACGACAAAACTTTGTACACTTTTCCCCGACTCTTTTAGTTTGTTCTCCAAGTTGCTGAGTCTTCCTACGTAAATGGTTTGCACGTTGGCGTCGATACATAATCCTATATGGGAGAATTCCAACACATGGTCCACCAGTGTCTCCAATGCAGAAAACGTGACCGTCATGATGATATGCCTATTGCACTGCCTAACCCAGAACTACCTTAAACATAAAATTTAAACAAGTTAAATATAATTCCCCTCAATTCGTTCAAATAACAAAGTAGAAAAACAAGGTATTAATGTCTACATTGTGAGTGTTCTTGATTACTAGAATCTAAGCTGATTCAACTTTCTCATATATATATGCCATTTTAAGCTTCTTTACAAAACTGGAGTATTGACACACTAACTCCAGTGTCGCACCGAAAATTGCAATCAGTTATATTTCCGGCTGAATTTATTTTCATAAGTGTTAGTTGAGTCACAGTAATTAGACTTTGCTCTGTTCTGGAAAGTAAAACGAACTAGATGATCATGTTACCGCTTCGAACTTGCAGAAGCTACCGATGATAAAACTATGTAAAGTGGCGAAACCTATCACCAAACTGCCAAACTTTTGTCTCAAAAAGCACAGAAAGTTAATAGAGTTTCTCCTAATCTTAGAACAATGTCATGTATATGCACAGTGCTTGGGATTTATGAATATAGTTCGGAGTAGGGATACTAGCGGTTACCGGTTTTCTGTATAAAAAGCTCTTTCTCCTTTTCTGTCCCGTCGCAGCGCCATCTAGTGTTTGATAAATGAATCAAGGTTTATTCTCGATAGGGTAAGTACTAATCTATCAGGAAACATTTACAAGTTTGGTTAGAAACAGAATTTTTATAGATGGCGGAGTGATTTTTGAGACTATGTAGAGCAGAATAATTTTCTGAAACAGGTAGCTTTACGGTGGTAGCTCTCTCCAGATTCAGTTATCTCAAAAACGGTGTGGTCACCGTATGCTTATTTTGTAACGGCAAGCTAGACAAGACTCCAATGAACACTGGGCACTGTTTCGCTGAGCTAGATCTGTGCCCATGAATATATTATGAAATGAAACGTTATAATGGTCGTCAATGGGATTTTTTACTGCAATCTTGACCCTATTAGCAACAGGGTGGTGACAGTACTAGGGTGGGAAATAGCGTTATTTTTGTAAAAATTACACTTTCTTACCAATGTGTACCTTGCATCTCTAAGAAAAATCAAATTATCTGAAGAATTAGTAATTTAGATTTTCGCTGATTCGGCATTTTTCATTTTTTACCTAAAAATCACAGGTTTTGACCTTTTTTGGCCTGTATTTTGTTACAGGATAGCACAAGAGGGCTGTTAGTGCTGGTTTTAAGAGGTTGTTGACAGGCTTTTATCAAATTATTACCGAATTTAAGGATTTAGTTATTATCATAGCATGTAATACAGCTTTTTCCTTTGTGTCTGAATTTTTCTTGAAAATATATGACAAATTTGACACATTTAACCCAATAGACTGACTAAATATGGCTGAAAACAGTTACTAACATGCATGTAATTAAAACAAGAACATTGTTATGCAAAACTGATATGATAATTTAATATAGAAGCTCATTTACTGAAATTAATCACTAAATAATGGCTAATTTGGGGTAATCTCTGATCAAAAATGACTAGATTTGACCATTTTTTTGTTTCATGGTTCAGTGATTTTGGCAATAAACATTATGGAAGTGCGAATAAACGTTTTGACATGCTAAATATTGTGAATTTTTGTTAAGCCATAGCGAGTAGCAGTATTTCTATTGCAAAAATGGTCAGTTAGGTATAAAACTGCATGGCCCTAAAATAAATGACCCCGGGGTTAACAAAGCAGCTATAAAAGCTCTTCTATTGGTGCGATTGGGCTTAAATTGCACAAAAAGTCTTGAAACACTCTTATGTTTAAGAAAAACAAGATTTCTGGCACAAAATCATTCAACCGTGTCACTATACTTTCTATGGATGCTGCGATCTTGGAATTGGGCAACGATGTTGTAGAAAATCATAATATTACAGTTAAAACTACACTGAAGTAATATGCTGTGCATGTTGTTCTTACCAATTCTCGCTAATAATTTCATTTTAACAATAACAGTCAGTGCAGTGTGGACCCTCTGAAGGTGGTTTTTCAAATCTTTGCATGACCGAAAGTTTAGAAAACAACGCTTGGGTGGAATGAATAAGCCACAATGCATCATATCTTGAACTTAAATTATTTTCACACATTGTAAAATCACTAGCAGACCTTATTTCAAAGAAAAAAAATTTGCAGTTGGCGAAGCATCAATTTCAATCTGTAGAGTCAAATTGTTAGCTTGACAACCATTCAACTAATGACCTGGCTTGGGTGTGGTTAATTATATAATGCAGTGCAGTTACTGTATATGAAATACTACGGATTGGCTGGAATCGGACACACCTTGCCAAGATGCATGTATGTGTGAATTGGACCTTAGCATGAATGCAATGTTTTGAAATTGCGTTTAAAAATGATCCATGCAAGATGGGTAATACATACGTAAGGCACGACCATGTATCAATGAATTTCATTTTGGGTATCAATTCATGTAATAGATACAGTACCATGACGAGTGATTTGGATGATCGGATTCAGTCTTGCGTTGATCCGTTGTGAATCATTGGGGTCCATTTGACCTAGAGGATTTTACCCGTATACAAGTTAGGGAAAGTCATTCGGATCCCACAACGAGGGCAAGTAGGCCAGGGGGAGACGTACTGTACCATTTGACATGAAAAAGAAGTCGGTGACCTATCATTTTTATTTTTAAGAGTTTTGAAATTAATTTGAATCATTAAACATTCCAGTGTGCAAAAATTAAAATATCTTTATAATCTCTTAATCCACTACCTATTCCTTAACATGGAAAATCAATTCTTAAATGAAAACCTGAGACTTTCATATTAGTCTTAGGTAAAGACGATGTTGGTGACACCATCTTTTTTGCTTGATTATGAAGCATTTTTATGTCCGGGTTAATTTAATTTGAAAGTATATACAAATATATTTATGGTAAAGTTATTTCTAGACTGGAGTGAGCAACCACCACCTTATGACGATTTTAAAATACGCCACAGCGTCGACCTTATTGAAAAATGCAGGTCGGCATTGTCAGTCGGCATTTAAATATTACATCTGCAGTTGTCAACTATGACAGTAATTAAGTATTACATCTGCAATTCTCAAAATTAAAATACAATGAAAAAACGTACGAAAATAGAACCATTTTATGCCCTATATTTCTTTCCCTTTGTTGTTGTGACCCGAATGCAGTTTTATGACCCCTTTAGGTTATTGCATACATACAAAGGCAAACTCACTATCACAACGTCTAAAGAGAAAAAAGTATTGAAATGAATTATGCACGACTGCTTATTTTAATGGCAGGAGAAGTATATATTGCACTCGTGGGATAAATTCACTACATCTATATTGTGTATCTTGACCCAAATACAATGAACAGCTAGACAAATAAGCAGAAAAGCTAAAAGGTAGGAATATTTTGTAAAGTTGATACAATTTAAATTTATTTTAAGCGTAACATACTTACAATTTCAATGATTTGGTCAACCATTCCAGAGTTGATCTATCCTCTTATAAGTACGTCTATGATGCTGTTAAACTTTATATCATTTACCACTGATGTCCCTCACGTACTGTCACTAAATGGATTAATTAGTGAAACGATGTAATTATATAAGTAATTTGCTGGTTTGTCAGTATATGATGCTAATTGTAGCTTCCATTTGGTGATCAACTCATCGTAAGATGCTGGTTTAAAACAGTATCATGCCGTGTTAATTAGACGAGCTATACGTTTTGGTTTCTAAACAGTAAACTTAAGACAGCTTTTCTCTTTGTGGCTGTATTTATATAAACACATCCGTTGTTTAAATAGTATTAACGTGATCTTTTTAAGCTAGCTACTATGCATGTCAAAATATAAAATGATTGAAATAGAATGTATGTCCTCATTGTCCTGGTATTTAAGTTCATTCATGAGATGTCATTGTGGTGATAAAGATAAAGTTCAGACATTTCTTGCTCGACATATTCCTTTATCGCAATGTGACAACTTCAATTTTACTTTCTTATATTCACTTTCTTTTATTCATGATAACACGTTGCCTTTCACAGTGTTTATAACGTGAAACCTAAATAAAAAAATACCAGGATTGACTTCGCTTGGCAAAAACTCAGAATCTCATGTTTATAAACATGATAGTATAAATATAATTTGGAGGAGACCCAAATGTAAATATGCAACTATTAAACATAAATTCTCATTCAGGCACTATGGTACCTTATCAAATGACATACTTTGTTTTCAGGTGACTCCGTCATGGAAAACAAGGCGTATGCATCAGAGACATCTATAGATATACCAAAGATTACAAATCCAAACCCCCGCGAAGATGCCTCTCATGTTCATATCAATATTCCAGAGAAATGTCCAATAACACTTGACAAACAAAACACGCCAACTGTTACTGATAAAGAAACAACCCACACAGGGGAAACTGAAGAATCATTGTCAAAAGAAACATGTTTACAAAATGTGCTAAAAATCCAAAGGAAACTATCAGCATATTATCATCAACAAAAACATAAACTCTGGAAAATTACAAAGTTTATCCTTCTAATAGGGTGGTTTGTATATATTGCATTTGCGTTATTATACAATCCAGAGGGCGCCATTGTAGTGACAGTTATTACGGGACTTGCATCGTTAGGCATAGGATATTCATTGATGAAAGAAAATGGATTTCTAGGCAAGTTGCAAACGCATTGCTTTAAACCATGCTTCCAATGTGTAACCAAGAACTGGAGGTTTCTAAGATGGTGAGTAGCATGGATGTTATCTTGATTTAAGAAACCCCCAAAGGCATATATCGGCTAATAAACAGATACTTGACTAATAAAGGTGCATACTTTTTCATAGATATTGATCAAATAAATTGCACTTTATTCCCAGCACCTACGCAAGCGTGGTCTGAAAAAATAGAAATACTACTCTTTTGTTAAAACAAATATTGACATTATTATGATATAATATAAATTGAGACATGACATGAATCATTATGCTGTAAAATGATATGATTTGAATTTCGAATTGACTTCAACTTTAGGTTTGCATATGGGTTAGCATTAGTTGGCATAGCAACCTTGCTTTATTTCCTCGTTGCCAAGGAAAACCCAGAATATCTGAGATCACTTGCTGGCCTTGTGACTATCATTGTTCTGACGTTTATCACATCTACACATCCAACTAAGGTACTTATGTAACATAATCCATTGTTGTTATGTCAACCATCATTTATCAAATCTGGACATCCAACTTATGCAACATAATCCATTGCTTTGACAACCATCATTTATCAATCTACACATTCAACTAAGGTATGTACATGTACGCAACGGAATCCAATGTTATGTCGACCATCATTTATCAAATCTCCACATTCAACCAAGGTACTCATGCTACAGAATCCATTACTGATTATACCCAATTGTATACCGAGGCCTTTTTTCGAATAAGGACACTTAGGCTTTCTGATATTCTTAATTTATTATTTCATTGTTAATTACCTACATGTATACTTCATCAAAAGCATTATTTGTATCATATCTATTCATATCATTGCGAAAACTTGTCAATTTGGAGCACAATTAATTTTGTCATTCTTATGGTAGGTAAACTGGCGACCAGTTGTATGGGGCCTGGGACTTCAGTTCATATTTGGCCTAGTAGTGTTACGATGGGAGTCTGGATACAAACTGTTTGAGGCTATGGCGAATACGTTTCGAGACTTTCTGAGGCACTCGGACACTGGGTCCATATTCATGTTCGGGGAAGCTTACACCAATCACCCAATCGCATTCCAGGCAAGTTTGGATATTGTACTTCTAAGGCTATTAGACATACCAAGTAGTAATCACTTTTGACTTGACCACAAGTTTGGCAACCTTAGCTCCCCCATTGAACTACGTGTTAAAGCCTCTTTACATGTACCTTTGAATTTTTATTTACTTAACCTGCGATGAAAATACTTATACTATTGATGGAAAAGTAATTTGACTTTATGTCCAATACCTCCAAATTTTCTCACTTTTTTTCCTCTATTACAATAAGTCGAAAATTGATGATAAATTTGATGAATTTTTGAAAATCGACATTCCATAATGGGAAATGGTAGGTTTGCCGCAAGTCATATGACAGAATATCCATCCATCGAGTCCTTGCAAAAAATACGAGTTAGGTAGGCAATTGAATTTGCTAACTTTATTTAACAAAATTTGATATGTTTCTTCAGGTTCAACAAAGTTATACGGCTTTAAAGTCAAAATTGTTTTTCAAAAAAACCCTCCCATTGAAGTAACACAGGGGGCGAAAAATTATTTTCAAAAACGACTTTGAAGCGCTGTAACTTTAGTATTCATCAAATAAACTGAAGATTTAGTGTACAAAAATGTTAGACAATTCAATTTTCTATATAATTTTTTTTGCTGAATCTTTTACTGAAAAGATATCCTTATTTCTGATTTGCCCCGAACCCTCCATTTCCCATTGGTTTACATGGGAATGACGATTTTCAAAAATTCAGCAAAATCATCAATTTTCGACCTATTGTAATTGAGGAATAATTGGGAAAATTTGGAGGTATTGGAAATAAAGTCAAGTTACGTTTCCATCAATATTATACGTTATTTCATCGCAGGTTAAGTTAATAAAAATTCAAACGTAAAGAGGCTTTAACACGTAGTTCAATGGGGGAGCTAAGGTTGCCAAACTTATGGAGGGTGTAACTATATTAACTAGTTTCCTTATTAATTTCTACATATGAGCCAGTACTAGGAGAAGACAAAAGGTTAAGGATTCTGCAATTATTTCAGGCGTTCCCGCAAGCAATCTTTTTTAGTTCTGTGATGTCAGTTCTTTTCCACGTGGGCATTATGAAAAAGGTGATAGGTGGCGTTGGTTGGATAATGGAGGTCACGTGTGGCACGACGACAATAGAATCCATTAACGCTGCAGCAAATATAATTGTCAGTGGAGTAAGTGAGTGTTTCATTTACTCATTTGTCGTGCTATATCTGGCTTTAAATAATCATTATTTGTAAATAATATTTAATCTATACCATGAAGCAATATAGATCCTACTCGGTTTTGTACAAAAGTTTGTTTCTTTTGTGTTCACTATTCAACTATTGAAAGAGTGAATAGAGTATATTCAGTAAAGCTTTAGTGCACTGCATGAACCGGTCAATCATCTTTTGTGTCACACTGATTTTAGATAGTTAATGCCAACTGTACATTTTAAAAAAACAATAGAAAAAGAATGCACTCCTCTTTGTTATAGCTGGGTATTCTAAGAAATAAAACACAGTTCATTCTATTGTGTTGCTACCTAAGTGTGTTTTAATATTCGGTATCACTATGTAACCTTTTCTTCATAACATGGGTATGTACATGGATACATATACTTGTTCGGTGTATTATTTATGATCTAACGTTGAGTTGGGTTGAGTGGCAAAAGTTGCTCATTTGATATCATGTCGTAAATAGGTTGAAACGGCTGTGATTATTCGTCACTGGCTACCTGAGCTGACATATTCGGAGCTACACGCAGTCATGACTGCCAACTTCTCGACTGTTTCAGGAGTCGTCTTTGCACTATTCATCAGTTTAGGAGTAAGTTGGTTATTAAATGATGAAGTTCTTCATTCTTGGTTTATAGTATTCACTATTTAATTCCGAAGTCGCCCAAGATTTGTAGTTTCTCGGTATACATGTAGCCCTGAGACTAACATAAATGGTCTCAGATGTAGCCATATCGGGAATCAAAAATGACTCATTATGGAATACCATCAAATATATTTAACGTGTGTGTGTCATTTACCTCAAACAGATAAATCACAGAGCTTCAATTAGACATTTTGATCAAGTTATTATGTCACCACCAAAAGTGGTGACATATTGTTATGGTCTCCGTTTTTTTGCGACGGCGGTTGGCGTCCGGCGTCTGTAACAATTTCTTACAACTTCCTATAACTTAACAAATACTGTTTAGATTGACTTCAATTTTTTTCTAAATCATCTACATGTTCTCAGAAGTTCAAATCTGACTTTAGATTTGACATTTGACCTTCAATGACCTTCTCAAGGTCAAAAAGGTCTTTTTTCAACTTGCTTCAAATTTACTTAATTTTTTTTTCAAAATCATCTACATGTTCTCAGAAATTCAAATATGACTTTAGATTTGACTTTAGATTTGACATTTGACCTTCAAATCTGACTTTAGATTTGACATTTGACCTTCAATGACCTTCTCAAGGTAAAAAAAGGTCAAAAAGGTATGTTTTCAACTTGCTTCAAATTGACTAAATTTTTTTTTCAAAATCATCTACATGTTGTCAGAAATTCAAATCTGACTTAAGATTTGACTTAAGATTTGACATTTGACCTTCAATGACCTTCTCAAGGTCAAAAAAGGTCAAAAAGGTCTGTTTTCAACTTGCTTCAAATTGACTAAAAAAAATTTTCAAAATCATCTACGTGTTCTCAGAAATTCAAATCTTACTTTAGATTTGACTTAAGATTTGACATTTGACCTTCAATGACCTTCTCAAAGTCAAAAAAGGTCAAAAAGGTCTTTTTTCAACTTGCTTCAAATTGACTAATTTTTTTTTTCAAAATCATCTACATGTTCTCAGAAATTCAAATCTGACTTTAGATTTGACATTTGACCTTCAATGACCTTCTCAATGTCAAAAAAGGTCAAAAAGGTATTTTTTCATCTTGCTTCAAATTGACTAAATTTTTTTTTCAAAATCATCTACATGTTCTCAGAAATTCAAATATGACTTTAGATTTGACTTTAGATTTGACATTTGACCTTCAATGACCTTCTCAAGGTAAAAAAAGGTCAAAAAGGTCTTTTTTCAACTTGCTTCAAATTGACTTATTTTTTTTTCAAAATCATCTACATGTTCTCAGAAATTCAAATCTGACTTTAGATTTGACATTTGACCTTTAATGACCTTCTCAAGGTCAAAAAAGGTCAAAAAGGTCTGTTTTCAACTTGCTTCAAATTGACCAATTTTTTTTTTCAAAATCATCTACATCTTTTCAGAAGTTCAAATTTGACTTTACAAGTTCTCAGGAGTTCAAATCTGACTTTAGATTTGACCTTTGACCTTCAATGACCTTTTCAAGGTCAAAAAGGTCTTTTTTCAACTTGCTTCAAATTTACTTAATTATTTTTCAAAATCATCTACATGTTCTCAGAAGTTCAAATCTGACTTTACATTTGACATTTGACCTTCAATGACCTTCTCAATGTCAAAAAAAGTCAAAGAGGTATTTTTTCAACTTGTTTTAAATTGACCAAATTGTTTTAGGTGGTGACATTTTGTCATGTTAATGCCTTGTTCAATTTTTTATGTGTATGTTGCTTTTCCTAGGCACCTCCTGTCCACGTTGTCTCTGCCGCTATAATGTCCGCCCCGGCGGCCCTGGCACTGAGCAAACTAAGCTGCCCCGAGACTGAAGAAAGTCTTACGAAGAGAGGAGATCTGAAATTAGACATTCCGTAAGTCTTATGATACTCTGTGATCTCCATTGTCATCGGTCCATTCTCCAAACGCAAATCCTGACTGAAATGCTCTCATTGTGGTTGACTAAGATAATTGAATGAAATTAAAAAAAATAGTCCCCTTCCCTTGGTATACAAAATCCAACAATTCCCGAATCAATTCTATAGACAAGGAAATTCTTGATCTTGAGATCCTGCTAACGGATGATTGATATATGGTAGCACATAGTCTATTCAATTTCAGGAAGGCTTCCAACATTCTCGATGCTGCCAGCAATGGTGCAGTTATTACGATCAAGCTCATCTCCCATGTTGTCGTCAACATCATTGCGTTCTCTGGCCTCATGACGTTTGTAAACGCTGCTCTTTCCTATATTGGTGGCAGGGTCGGTTTGGCTGAACTAAGTTTCAAGGTGAAAATAATTAAAACGGTTACCATAGTGCCATACCATTACCAAACTATATAGGTTACTTCAGTCTCCTGACGTGTATCAATCTAATTTGATTCCAAAAATCCCAATCCCAAAATATGATTGTATCTTATGGGAGAAAGACATAGAGATATGCTGGTCATGAAATGGTATTTGAATTAATTACAGTTTATTTGTGGAAAAGTTCTCAGTCCTCTGGCTTACCTTTTGGGTGTAACCTGGGCAGATGCAGAAAAGGTTGGAGAGTTGATCGGAATTAAACTGTTCGTCAACGAATATCTCTCCTACGAGCTAATGAACAGATATTACATAGAGGGAGTCATGACGGTAATCATTTGAATTAGATATGAAACTACGACTACTTCTGCTTATTGTAATACAGCACTTAAATGCACTATGCACTACCTGTATAAACTTTTATTTTTCTTTGTTTTAAATTAAGGAAAGGTCTGTTGCTATAACAACATACACGTTGACCGGGTTCGGGAGTGTGATGGACATTGGAATTGTTGTAGGAGTAATCAGTGCGTATGCGCCCAATAAGAAGGCTGATCTGAGTAAAATGGCGATGAGGACGCTTTTACTCGGGAACGTGGCAGGTTGGCTCACAGCTTGTGTGGCAGGTACCCCCTCCCCCTTCTAGAATGATATTAAATATATAAGCATGCTTTATATTTGAGTTGCCAAACTTACTAATACTACTATTAAACATGAGTGATAGCTGGAATGAGAACAAATCACAAAACACCACTTTTGAATCATTTATAAAACATAAAATACAAAATATTAAAAAGTCCTCATTAAATCTGTCATATGATAAAGTATTTATTTCAGTTTGGTTATTTATTCGACAGGTGTTTTGTATCAGGGCCAGGATTCTTACTATGTCCCGACCAGCAGTGCCATCTTTAATTCAACAACAACTATTTCAACTATGTAACCAGAAACAGAACGTAGAGTTGCTGAATTAAAAAATACTTCCCTTGAAATTATTTGTCATTGGGGTAGAAAAAATAAAATGTATAAATAAAGACATTTTCTCAATTTTTATTATAAAGGGCGGGTTCCATTAAGGGCCCATTCCAGCCTCTACAGATATCTCATGATAATGCATATGATATTGAAGAGGAATTATTTGTGCTTTATAAGAACACAATTTGAGCTCATTTATACCATTGACGTTAACGCGTACAGTCAGTTAAAGGTCACATACATTTTTGGAGTTTTTTTTTTACAAAATGTCATTATTAATCGTTGTCTAAGTTAATAATTTATAGAGATAAAACCAGTTTGAATGTATTGAGATGTTTTCCTTAGTATATGAAATACTGAAGAAAACTATGGTCAGCAACCTTATTTACCTGGAAAAACACAAAGGGCAACATTGATATCAAAGGAACGCTACTTTTATTAAGTAGGTTCTAGGCTAAGCAATGGTTAAAATATAAGTGACTTTGAAAAACTTGACTATCAACTACAGATATAGACATTCAATTATCCGAAAATATACGTTGGAAATTGAAATCCTTCTAGTGGCAACCTAGCAATATGTATTAAAAAACATATACAATTTGTATTTTGTATTTATCGTTTTGTAATTAATTTGAAGTACTTGATATCCATGTAAAAAGGTGTAACGACCTGGGGGCACGCTACAGCTGGGACTGCAGTAGCGACTTGCTATCGAGGTACACCATACCCCTCTGGAGGACGACGTCCCGCTGTAACTGACCATTTTTATATAAATGGAAAAATAGATGACAGCAAGTGTTGGTAAGGCCAGAATACATGGACACACATAGCAAGAGTCGCTTAATTTCTTGAGCTAACAAGTGGTTCTATTTGGATCAACATAAAACACCATTGGAATGTAACTATATGAACTTATTGATATGCTGATATGTCAATGGGGATTTAGACCGACCTTTTTCAACATGAAAATCTTTAAAATTTGCATAAAGATAAATAACTGTGCAAATCAAAGTTGTTTTGATAGAAAATCACACACAGAATTCAATCCCATCAAATAGAACAAACTGTTTGTCTTTAATGGTTTAAAATGCAGATCTACTAAAATCTCATTAAAACGAGTTATTAACCACCACTGTAACGACCTGAGGGCACGTTCGTCTCGGGGAGCTGTATCGTAACGAACCAGATACTACAGTATAATCAAGAGAGGGAGTGTGCTAAATTCAGTGCCTCATACGGGAATCGAACCCAGGACCCACAACTCACACGTTCTACCCCTGAGCCACAAGGGCTCATCACTACAGCTGAGACTGTAGTTGCGACTTGATATCGAGGGTCATATTACAGGAAATAAAGAAATATGGTATACACCTCCAGTTCTTCACTCAGCTACAGTTTAAGACCTGTTGTAATTAGTAAGAATCAGGGATTCTTTTGTTAAGGAATAAAGAATCATGTATCTCTCTATATTGGAAAAACATAGTGCATGTATTAACCCATACACATACAGGTTCGCCTTCCTGCATTATTAGAATGGGTTAGTACATGCATGAGTGCTTTTAAATTTCCAATTCAGAGTGGTACAGGATTCTTTATTAATATTGCCATTCAAACATGACCCTTGGTCAATACTGGTAAGAAGGCAACATGAAAAACATTTATTGAGATTGAAACTTTGGATTTATCAATTTGGATAAAGAAATACATACATGAAATCGGCACTGAATTATAAAAATATGGAATTTAAAGATACCAAGTGTGCCTCACAGGTAATCATTGTTTTTTGGTTTGAATCTACTTGGTACTTCAACAACTACAATGTTAACAATTTTTCCCCACTCATTTCAGATACAGATTTCTGTAGACCAATGTCAACTATTTCTGATGTCTTTTTGAAGGGTTTGTTAACAATCTCCGTTCCATTCATCAGTTGAATTTTATATAAATCATTCACTTCATCTATTGATACTTCTGTAAGATTGTTGCATTCTTTGAAAGCTTTTGAATTTGCTGACATCTTTGTTTTTACAATAGAGCGCGCTGCGGAGCCTAAAGCTGGACTCGTATATGTTTTAGAAGTAGAGGTGTTGGGTTACAATTGATATTCCTTTGAAATCTATTTAGAATTTTTTAGTTATAAATTTATTTTAGGACATTAAAATAATTGATTTGATGCTGAAGTTTGTAGAAAAGATGCAACACGTTACACATAGTTGGAAAGTTATAGCATTGGCACTTTGATGATATTGCGTCACTCCATTTGTAACAACAGTACAGTTCGGTGCATTATGAAAAATTAAATGCATTGTAAAATGATTTTTGTGAATATACATATAGATTAATGATCTAACATGCTTTAAGCTGATTGGCTGAGACACACTTGGTATATTTTTGAATACAACATAATTTAATAAGATATCTTTATAACACAAAATATAAGATCTTGTAATTCCGGGCTCAACGATGACGTCAGAAGGAATGACCATATAAAGAACGTCGGTCAAATTTGGCCGACGAACACTGATTGGCGCGGTGAGTTCAAAGGTTTATTTTAGTTTGAAAGAGTGAAGACGAAGCTCTCTTTTAAGAAGTGAAGTCAAACGAATGCAAAGGGTAGTTTTTGGAACAGTATATTCAGGAAACGTTGCACCGGATTGACATCGTAACATCGTATTGAAAGTCCATGCTAGCAAGCTTGCCACTGGCTAATTCTACTTTTGATTTATATGCTCATATTGTAATTATCAAATATCTATCCTATTTGCAGGAACATTTCTTCTTCTTTTCTCGTCCAATTCACGTCTTTATTAGGTGAGTATGAAAGTTCTATGTTCTGCCTCACGTGTCTCCTTATTCACATACTTAACATGAACATAGAGGTAGCTTCTTAATTCTGGAGAAAACATGCCATATTCTTCACCAGCACCAGATTCTTCCAAGTTTCTTATTTGAAGACCCGGCGTTCTGCAATGAAATCAAATATGATCATTGAATTTCAAATTGGAATTTATTGGACAGAACAGATTGGAATTTATTGAATCAACACGTGCTTAGTATTTATGAAAACATTGATAAGACTCGTACATGTAAGAGATTTCGTGTTAACTTGTTTTATCCTAATATAATTATAAGCGAACTGAAATTATAACACTTTCCCAGAAGAATTAAAGTTGTTAAGATCAATCCAATAACAACTACTTCTTCTATCATCTACATTGATTATTTCGAGTTTATGAAAAATACATACACTGAATATAGGGCTAATATTGCTTCCTAGTCAACTGGTACCCAAGACAACTCGTACCCAAGACAACTCGTACCCAAGCTTATTTTCAGTATTATGGGTGCATATTAGGGAAAAAATTGAGTTTGTACTGCTTTCATGTTATAATGTGAATCAAATAAGCCTCAATATTTTTTTGAATTTAGACGACATTTTTTCTCAATAGATCAGTAAAGCATTTTTATTAAATAAGAGAAGTGCTTGAAGCGCTTGTTCTCAACATTTTTTTGTCAAACATATACATATACATGTATATAAATAAATATAATTACAACATTAGATCTGACACTTGTTCCAAACACTCATAAACATACAATATTTTGAAAAATGGTTATAAACATATATGTCTCTTCACTCGAACATCCTGAATCTGTGACCAATATAAAATAATTGTCAATATAAATTGACCCTCAGCTCAAAATGTCACAAAATTAAATCAATTTCTTCCGAAAATTCTTCTTCAAACTTTTAAACTATTCTGAACAGTATGTTACAATTAAAATATGTATATCTATTCACATTCCCAGTCCAATGCTTGATTCAAAACAAAATATATACTTGGGTACGAGTTGTCTTGGGTACCAGTTGTCTTGGGTACGACTTGTCTTGGGTACGAGTTGACCAGTTACCCTAATATTGATAAAAGTGTGGCGGAATACTATACGCAAACTTAACCTAATCGAGCCAACAAAAAGTTCCAAAAAGCAAGCCAAATGCCCCTGTTTTATTCTTACTTTTGAAAATGGATTCAAGCAATACTCTGCCAATAGTCTCAACAAGTAGATTCATGTGGGAGAGTATCCATTTTTCCATTTTCCATTTGCTAGAATCCATTTTCAATTGTAAGAAACGGGGTTCTTAAACAGGACATTGAAGCTTAACTAAGGCCTTTTGACATTTTAGGTTGGTACTAAATTTTCTAAAATTCCAGATTTCTATAGACAATATATTGATTTAAACGGGCACATCACTGAATTTCATGTTAATTTATTTTAATTTTTTAAATCTAATTTTACCCTTCCCACGAGCCCAAAAGTTTAAAAATTTGGGGAAAGTGGCAAACTATATTTCTATTATTTTGGACATGAGAAACAGAAGTGATACCTGCATTTCGTTGTACACTCGGCAAGCTGTTCTATATCACTAGTTTCCTCTGTTGATTGCGATGGGTCGACAAAGCACTCTCCAAAACACGTCCATTCTACATTCTTGTGTTTTATTGCGTCAGATGGCAATACGGTCGCTATGGTGACAGTCATCAGTAGCAGCACAGCTCTTGCTTGAATCATCTTTGGAGAAGTATAGTAGTATCAAAGAACTAAAATAAAAAAGAAAGTATTAAAAATATTGTAAACAACGTTTTCGATTTCCAACTAATGTGTCAATTTACCTTCTCAAATATAGGATTTCAAAATATTCTCGATATGCTTTATATGAAGTGATTAAATTTAAAATCCTCGTCATCAATGATGATATACTGATTCGGAATTTTTAATAATAGTATTTTTACATTTAGATTATCTTCTTCATTTATATAGTGTTATGCGATCGGTTTCAACAGGAGATGAGTTTGAAAATGTATTCATCACAACTATCTTGGGCAAAAACTGACTTTCAAAGTTCTTGCTACAGAAATTAGTATGCTATGCAATGATATCATTCATATTAACTAATAGATGTGTATGACATTCAAATTACAATTTTCATGAAAATGTGACAAATTCGTTTCGAACCAAATGGTTATCCAAAAACATGGGATCTAGAAAATGTAACATGTGATAACATTCAACATGAACAAAAATTGCGTAGTTAGCAGGGCACACGCGAGATATGGCATGTTATCATTTTAACTACATAAATATAATATGATCTTTAAAATAAACTTACCGTTTGCTATGTATTCACTGACAGATTGTATCTTTTGCTTTAAGTGGTCAGTTTAGTAACTCAAACATTGGATGAATTTTAAAATGGTACACTTTTTCGCTTGACTATATGCTGGACATGCTTACGTCATCGGAGAACAATATGAACGCTCATAACGCAGATGATGACGATACTATCTTTTTTTAATTTTGAAGATAATATCTTCACGCATTGGATATTAGAAAGCATTTTTGAGAACGTTATCAATAAAACGTGTCTGTAATTTTCTATCTGTTCAGCTATTACTGCTCAATCGGTCTCATCTAATCAGTTATTATGAAGTAATTAAAATTAAAACAGTAATCTAAAGAGCAATCTATGAGAATCCACAGAAAATCTAAAAGTATCACGAACCTACATGCATTTTTGAACAGTAAAACAAATCTTTGACACTGCCAATATTAAAAGAGATTAATTTGAGTTCTTATTATGAACAACATGAAACTAGCGAAGAAACACAATATGAAGGAAACATGTACATTTATTGCGATTTCACATTGTGTAGCATTTATTATGTTTTTGTAATCATAGACCATTTAATATTTTCTATATAAATGCCAATGTTCTCTCTTACTTTCACACTTACAAAGCATTGCATCACAAGCAGCACTGAACGAAAAGGTAAGAGGGTCATATCAAACATTTTTTAATGATACAGGATTTGAGACAACAGCGAGACATATTTTTACATGGAAATGACAATTTTCAATAATCTGCAATTAACCTTAATTATCTGAAAATGAGAATTGGTATCCGTAAACCTAGAGAAAATCTCAGCTTATTTAAGGTGTTTCAAAGAAAGGGAATGGAAGCTCGGTTTTATGTCAGTCCGGATATTTATTTCTAATATATTCCTTTGACTGATAGATCTGAAATACGAATGCAATTAATGTATATCATAGTCTAGCTACAAGCCCCCGTAACCCCTCCCCCTCCCCCACTACTATGAAACCTTTAGCGAGATATGTTGTGGGGGAGCACAGAGGCTTGTAGCAAGACAAGTTTGGAATATCAGTAGGTATAGGATGCTGCGATTTTTTATTGTGTATTTTAGTATGTTGTCCACAAAGATTTGCATTCTTGTGATCGGCGTTTTGGCACACGTGGCCTTGGTGAAGCCGTGTACCCTCACAGAGTTTATAATATGTATGGCGAACTGTTGCGGACCTCCTCCTCCTCCTCAGGTTTGCAGACTTTCGACTTTCGACGAATTCCGTGATTGCTGGTGAGTCATGTGTCTAGCTGCATACTCATAACATCGATTCTATCAGATTTTCGTTCTGACTTGGGTTAAGGTAGATTTATTTTGGGTCGAAGTAATGCGTGGTATACAGAGTGAAAATGACGTCACCGTTAGGATACGGTCAGAGGGGGAGAAACACCAGGGTTCAAAGATGACATACGCTTATAATGTAAATCTGTATTGCGATGACATCGTCGCTGATTGGTCAAAAGTCGACAAACAAATGACGTCATCAATGGCGGTTTCAAAGTTTTTAAAATACGCTTCGAATCAAGGAGGATTGGCTCCCAGGATCGAAACTCGATATTTTCCAACAATGAAAACGTCGAAATGTCGTTATTTTCTGAAATTAAAACCGACTATAAATTCAAAATAAACAGTTCAAAAGATTCGAACCAATATCTCGATCATTTCTTGTGAGTTTTGGAATTTTTCGTTTGGAAATAAGACCAAAATTCACGATTTAAATGTTGAAGTGAACAAAATGGCGGCTGTTTGAATTCGAATTTTGTATTACGACATACCCATATATGGGACAGAATATCGGTGGTGCACTCTGGGAGCCAATCCTCCTTGGCTTCGAATAATATTATGTTCATTTCTGGCGTGTTGACCAATATCATAGCTTCTCATTTCACATCAAGATAAAGAAAGGTGTACGGAATATGCCTATATGATACGGTTCAGTATCCAAACGTTCCAGAGTTTCCAACCAGGATACGACTGATACTGAAAAAATCAATAGCGATTAGCTATGGCCTTTCAAGAGAAGCCCATGGATTAGTTTACGCTTATATGAGTGCTAATCTTTGCATTTTGCTATAAATCGGGCTATTAATAACTGATTTAAATATCAGGAAATGATACTGTGATCATGGCAATTAATATTTTTGGGACAAAAACGACGACGAAGAGTTGAAAAACGATTCGCTACACTTCAGCTGATAAAATTGAAAATTTCCAGAAAGTAACCTATTAAGGGTCACTAGCAAGTGGTACAATTATGACAAAGATCGGTTGCATATTATCTGAGTATTGACATTTTACAAATTCAAAGATGGACGTCAAAAATCCAACAAGAAACTAGACACGATACAAATAAAAGCTTTGCTTTTCAACTTTAAAAATGGCTTTCCTTTGTTTACAGTTGTCCTCAAGGCATTGCTGGCAAACGGTCTTTAGACGAAGATCTGGCCACATCCTCTAGGAATATGAGATCGTCTCATGGTCATAGAATTGGACAACCAAAGGGAAAAGCCAGGCCTATTCCTGAGGAAGAACAACGGCAAATCGATAATTTGGAGAGATTCGTGAATAAGCCTATGAACCCAGAAAAGGATTCATACATGTTTATTGGTTTACATTATGTACCACAAAAAGGCCCGAAACATCCTGAAGATTCCTCCGTGATTCTCAGCTAAGTAAGTCTTCGATGCCCGTCCTTAAGATCATTTATGAATAAATTGAGTTTCAAAATCTGTTTTACACTCTTTCGTTTTTGAAAAAGGCGACGAATGAAAACAAATTTTGAAATGTTCATAATGACGTACATAAGTTGATCTAATATACCCTCACAATTGATACATACCAAAGATACCTGTATATAAGCATGAAATCAAGCCCACGTTATATACATGAGAATTTACTTCTTGCTCCGTAACGAATCATTGGGTCTCTGCTTCCGGGGACAAAGTCAGTGACGTCATGGTAAAACATTTCATGATTATTATCAGTTTCGAAAATATTCCTGAAAACGCTTTGCAGTTTGTCATATGGACATATAGTTTTATCGTTTGTGCAAATATACGTGAAGAGGAATGTCAATTAAAGCTGAAATAATGTGATTAAAATCAGACCCTGTATATTGCAATGGGGAAAACTGGTTGCAAAAATCTGTACACGGACAACGAGAGGTAAGAATATTGTTGTCCTATTTTGAATATGCTGTGGCTGTGGGAACATTTGTGAAGCAGATCTGATTGTGTCTTATAGACGCGTTATGTACTATCTATATAACCAGAAGAATGCTCTAAAGAATATTAATATTGATAAAATAAATAATAAAGATAAAATGTTTAAAAATACATTTGAAAATTCATTTATGCAATATGTTAACGGAAAATATTTGTTATAGCTGGAAAACGTTTAACATTCAAACATTAGTACAATAACGTCATTTCGAAGGGTAATATAGTGATATATTGGACCGAGGGCCGAGGGCCCAAGGTCCAATATTTCACTATATTGCTCGCAGAAATGACGTTATCAGTATTATTACCACCGTTAATGACCAGGACTGAAACAGCAAGAAAATCTTACGTACTGAACGATATCTAATTTCCCGGGGAAAACTGCAGGTCGTTAAATACATTCTTGACCGGCAATATTGACCGCCACTGTGACGTCACACATTGCTCAGATCGATATAGTAAAATGAATGCCTTCTAAACTAGCACTAAAACCTCCTGGCAAGGTGGTAATAATACGTTTTATTGCGCTGAATGCCGCCTGTTGTGATTCTAGCAAGGTGAAGAAGGCAAACAGCATACTTTGGACTTTTAAAATTGCAATGATACAAAGAGAATTGTAGAATTAACGTTGCAAATTATTTTTCAGAGATTTCCTTTTTGAAAAACTTACGCAGAACTCAATTTACACATATAGCATCTGTGACGATCAAGACGACGGGCTTATTTTTCGTTGACGCATTCCACTTTCGATGTCCCTCTTCAATTTTGGAAACAAGACAAACGAAACGATACGCACGTACTTCAGCTTTACCATTCATGACGTCACATCGTCCCTTATTGGGTTATTCTACAATTGATTTTGCTGCTATATCACCGGATTACTCCCCCTCCCCCGTTGTGTGTCACCATGTTGAAATACAGTCAATACACAAAGCAAGTGGACCCATATTGGCATTGTAAAGAACTGTGGATCCATCGTTTCCATTTTAAATGCTTTGAGAGATCTTCCTTTGAGAACATTCAGACACCATCTTCGTACGCTCGGTCTTCACTGCGTTCATCGAGTGAACGAAGATGTTCAGACACTGAGTCAGCTCTCTACATTTGTTGGAATTACATGTCAACGTTTGATCAAATATATCTAGAGTAGTTTGAAATTGCACGAAACCCATATAGTTCTGTTGATTTTGTTGATATTTTAACATAATTTCAATTGATACTCTCCACTTCAAAAGTTTGATAAACTAAGTGTAATATTGAACAAATATACTGTCGTAATCATACTGTCGCTAGCTAGATAGTGATATAATAATATTGATTATTATATCACTGTCATATTCCCCACATTCTTATGTCACGTGAAGTCACGTGACTTCCGGTGAATATCAAATGATATTCAACGGTCATGACTTATACTATTTATCCTGTTTCCCACATGGCCAATACTATGAGTATAAACAGAATGATTCACTTTTCATTGACCATTGCAATTATAATGTTAACATGAAACCTTAAATTAAAATACTACAATTTGGGAGTTGATATTTATGACTATACAATTTGGTAGTTGATATTTATTGTTATATTGTTAGAAGAAATATAAATGTATTTCAATGTTAACATATGACTTATTTAATTATAGAAGATGTTATGACAGTGATATAATACAACAAATATTTAATTCTATTTTCGGTGAATACCTGTGACACGTTCACAAGATGATATTCCACTAGCCCTTCAATTCACAAGATAAAACTAGCTATATACATGGACTTCAAATAACTATTAGAAGTCCATGCTATATACAATTATATACATTGTTTATTTACATGTTCTATCCCTATCCCCAGATAGCCTATATATAGACAGGTTCCAATTTCAGAATATCTCAAGGGAAAGACTTTTTGAGGCATTTTTTAGAAAAAGCAACAGACCTATTTTTTCTGGATCAGTTTTTCATGCTGATAAAGATATTAAAAGATGACAGCTCAACGGGGTGGTCACGACACTGCATTTTAGCGTTTTTACCCCCCTAGGAAATTATCTTAGGGGGTACTATAATATTAGTTCATAACTCAAAGGATATATAAACTATTGTTCTGAGTTATACAGCATACATTGTTAGTACAGAGATGAATACTATCCTAAAGTTATAGGTTGATATCTTTGTTGGTTTCGGAAAAATACAATTAATTAGAAAAAAATATGCAATTTTTGTCATTTTTTCTTGCTTATTTTATATTTGTAGCTTCAAGCAAAATATGATAACTTTAACAGCTCAAAGTAGTATTCTAACAACATTCCCAAGCTATGTTTGATATTGTAATACATCTATTATAGTGATTGAGTACTATTTTGTAATTTTAATATGACTTTATAATGCCCTACCCCTGGTAAATAGAAGGAAGTTGGTGTGGTTTTCTTCTGGTTTTAACATTTTATTGACTTCTTAGTTGAAGATACAATCAATTCTGTCAGTTAACCATGAGTAGCTTTACAATGGTTAACTATTCCCATGAATAGAGGGTTGGGACCTCAAAAATACCAGAACTGTTAAGTGGCATCCTTGGGCATCCCTCTTCAGAGCATTTTCCTTATACTCCGATGAAATCTGCAGGGGATACTATAAGAAACCTATATATCTAAGATACTAATGAAGATACTGAATTCAAATTTGCAGGATTTGGTCCTGGTATGATAGGTAATCTGTATGACAAAAATGACAAAAAGAAAAAACTCTGTTGCCATAGTAACAAGAATACCACACTATTTGTTTCCTAAGAAATGTGTTAAGAGGTTTTGTCATTCTCTTCATATTTTTAATTCTAAATATGTCTACAATGTGGGATGATTAGAATTATGGTAAAATAATCTTTTCTATTATTTTATTGTTCTCTAAAACAGAAGTTGCTAAGGCTATTTCGCTTCTATGTCATAAAGATATGATATGATCTCAGGTCAATCAATAAATTTCACAAGTGACACTCTATCTTATGAAGAAAATACTATTGTATATTTGAAGACATGTCAAAAATTTGGTGGAAATAAATTGTGTCACTCCTGATTTGACCTGCAAATGTTCAGGTAAGTTATCACAAACAATTTCAGACAGTTATATCTTTGATTATGACTATTTCCAGACCATGAAGACAGGTATACAGGGATAATAAAGTCAATCGGACTCGGAGACATTTCACTAGCAATCAACCCATTAATATATTTTTTCAAAGTTGTTGACCTCATTTTCACCAAAAATACAATCATTTTAATAACAATGTTTAATGCATTACTTTTCTTTATTTTAATATATCAAATAGCTCTTGAAACGAAAACTGAATTCCCCTAAGATTAGTGTTCCCCATGTTATTTCCCCTTTGAAAAATTCATGCTATCCATTGGTTTCAGTTCATTTTGGTCATCCAAATTCAGTGTCTTTAAAGTCCCTGGAGCAATCCACTTTTCCTCTTAGGAAATAGAACATGTCTCAAAGCAAATTCTAATTATGCATTCAACAATATAATTAAAGGTTGCATCTTTGGTAAAAACTAGGTCATCATTTTTAGTAAAAAGTATGTTGATTGGGCCATTCCCTTTAATATCACTTAGGTCTGATTAATCATTATATTTACTTTTCTTGAAGATAATGAATAGATCTAAAAGATATACCTATGTTCATGGTCAGAAAATATTCATAATTCAAGTTGTTTGCGATAACCTACATGCTCCTTTATAACATTATTATGTAAATACTATCAAATGCTTTAGTCATGACAGTTGAAGTAAACTGAAGTCTTGGTATTAAAATGCAGAATCAGATCTATGTAGAGTAAACAAAATTGAAAGCAACATGTACAGTTGACAGTACAGTGTGATGCAACATCGGTGGGAAAGTCATCTTTGGTTAATAAAAAAAATTCTTAGCTACTTTTCTAACATCTGGCTGTGATGCATCATGGCTTAATGAGGACTCTGCTATATGGTCAGATGATGAGAACTAACAGTTTTACGGAACTTTTGCCATGTTTTGCACATTGTAAATGACCCTTCTGAATGGGTTGTAAAGGTATATACCAGGAGGTATATATGGCTCAAATGACTCGTGCCCTAGAACATGTGGCACTGTAGTACATTACTTGTTGCATGATGACCACCATAGTCTAGTTGCTCAAATGAGATCAATCAGTGATGATTATAATGTTTAGACTTTATGTCAATGTCCTCTCTAGTATGTGATTACACTAGATTTCATTATGATACCTGTACTAAATTGAAAACTTACATATAAAATATATTAAGTCCTATATTCTAGTAACAAATGAATTAGAATGTCACCTAACATTTGATGATGGTATGAATTTATTGATTTGGTGTCTATCAATACATGTTTCTAACTTAATGCTGCAAATTGATTAAATTCACCACATCCACTTTCTTCAATTTTCCAGGGGTAGGGCACTATAAAGTCATATTAAAATTACAAAATAGTACTTCATAACTAAAATAGATGTATTACAATACCCCATATAGCCTGGAAATGTTTTTAGAATACTACTATGAGCTGTTAAAGCTGTCATATTTTGCTTGAAGCTACAAATATAAAATTGGCAAGACAAAAATTGCGTATCTTTTTCCTGTTTATTGTATTTTCTCTGAGACCAATAAGGGTATCAACCTATAACTTTAGGATAGTATTCATATTTGTACTAGCAATGTATGGTGTAGAACTCAGAACAATAGCTCATATATCCTTTGAGTTATGAACTAGTTTCATAGTACCCCCTAGAATATTTTCCTAGGGGGGTAAACATGCCAAAATTCAGTGTCGTGACCACCCCGTTGAGCTGTCATCTTTTAATATCTTTATCAGCATGAAAAACTGATCAAGTAAAAATAGGTCTGTTGCTTTTTCTAAAAAATGCCTCAAAAACTTGAATTATTAGAATTGGAACCTGTCTATATATACATGCATATAGATTCAAAAAGCTACAAAGTAGAGAAATATGCTAAAAACGGTGATTGAAGAGATCGCTAACACTCGAAATGGCGACCAAATTATCGCCCGGAACATTTCAAGAAATATTTGAGAATTGAAGTTGAGTTAATGGTAAGTGTCATGAAGGATACGAGATGTTAAGATATTTAGGTCTACCATTGACTGCTATACCCTCAAATACCACAATATATTCATTTGATAAAATAATTAAAATTTTTGAAATACACAACAGTATGAATTTGGACCAAAATGTAAGACTCAAACGGAACCTTTCAAGTCACCCATCCTTTATTTCATGAACAGATCCGCCATTAGGCGGATTTTAATCACTTTTTGAAGGAACTCTGAATTTGCTGTGAGACTTGAGATAGGTGTATTCATTTGAAACTGTCACTAAAAATCAAGATATATTCTTATTAATGTTTTAATGTGAATGTTCAATTGAATAAATATTGGCTTCGAACGGAGTAACCTTGGTTTAAAATAAAGCATTGTAGACCTAAACTGGAAGATATCAAACCCCCCCCCCCCCCCCCATACATGTAACCTTGAAACCTTTAATAACCTTTTGTATCTATTATTTTAGAAACTTATGCTAAAACTAAAGTAGACTAGGAAGATTATAGATTTATATTTTTTATCATTATTGATTTAAAGGTGCAACAACTAGTGCAGGGGGCCCATTCAACGATCATCAACCAGTGCCAAAATATATTTAAGTTTGAATATTTCACCAAGACTGACATATATTTTTTTATCTACAAAGAAACCCCCTGGATGAACATTATTTCAGCTGATATTCCTTTTGAAACGTTGTGGATCTTAAAAATCTATAAGTGGGACTCCCTTTATAGAAGCTTTGAACTGAATTTACACTTTATAATGCTGAAATTGATAGTTTATCCATACATTTTCAGAAAATAGGTTTGTCAAAGAAGATGTTAAGCTAAATATTGATTTGATAGCTCAGAAAAATTTTTAAAAAAAATTCCCTCTACAGTCCTTGTTGCCCCTTTAATATTATGTTTTGAATAACTGTACGCCTATCCCAGTGTCAGTGTGATATCAATGCTTCTGGGAATGGATCCATCGGCCTTCACAAAAACAGAACATGTATACATCAGAAGTATGGAAGTCGTGAGAAAGTTAACACTGGGACGCCATTCTCTTGAATAGACTCCAGTTAAAACATTTGAAATAATAATCAAACAAAAAACATACTTCAAAAAATAACTCGAGAAACAAAAACTCAATAATTAATTGTGGTTTTTACGACGATAGAGATATTGCAAGACATTTATAAAATCAATTAAATACACAAGATAAAAATTAAGAAAATACTGTCAAACGCTAAAAGGGACCCCTTGATATTATTGGTAACGTAGGTGATAGATAGACTATATAAACTATATAGCTAAAAGTCACAACTTTTTAACTACAAACAAACGCTTGAACTTGACAGATCATCAGATAGACGGTGAGCAAAAAGGAATTTCTCAATAGCAATTCCTGATTTTGATTCTGAATTGTGTTTTTGAATGTTTATCGGAAAGGCGACGACGATTGCGCATTAATGCAAGCGTACATAAATTATCATACACTACTAAACATATTACATTGTAGACTTCAGAATGTTGTTATTTACTCATTGTGTTTTCTAGTAGGATGACTGCAAAAGTTTGCATCCTTGTTATTGGTATTTTGGCAAACGTGGTATTGGTAACATCATGCGGTGGAGTAGATTTGTTAAGATGTACACTCCTTTGTTGTTATAAAAAGAAATGTCAAATTGACGATATAGGTGATCTCTTGGATTGCTGGTAAGATTTCTTAATTCACGAAACACTATAAAAATGAACAGATCTAAGTTGTTTTACCGGAATAATATGAATTTGGAGTATTGAATGTCAACGAAAAATATGAGCCGAGAGATTGAAACAATTTTTTGGAAAAGTTGCCGCTTTGCTAGATCTGATTCTGCCTTAAAAATAGTAACATCCGAACGGAAAACTACGAATCTTCAATGCGATTTCTCGAGGTCCGCCTTCTCTCTCCTTAATTATTTGTAGTTGTCCTCAGGGCGATGGTGGAAAACGGTCTTTGGACGAATATGACATGACCGAATCGTCTCAAACGCCAAGATCTCCCGGCCTACTGAGACAATCGAGGGGCCGGGATAAGCTCAACGATCAAGTCAAACTTGATACTTTAGAAAAGTTCATGAATAGGCGTCTTAACCCAAAGAAGGATTCTTACATCTATATAGGATTCCATTATGTTCCAAAGCGAGGAGAGCCAATAGATTCCTCTTTGATGCTGAGCTAAGTAAGTCTTTCGTGAATTACATTTCCGGTTTTCAATTCAAGTGGTATCTATTTTCATAATTGGGATATATTTATGAGCACTGTACATAATGTTGTTTATTGTTATCATTGGACCTTGGTCACGATCGTCCTTGTACATATAATTACAATATGATGCCCTTTATTCGATCTGGTTGATCATATCAAAATACTCAATTTTGTCCAAAACTGAATACAATTTTGTTATCAAGGTCCACAACTTCCAGTCTGGGATCATTGGATCAATGTTGCGATATTATTACCTTTAACCAGTTTTATCCTCGTTCTGTACACCTAAATTACATACCTCAATAAGCTTACATTCTTGAACTCTTTAAATGATGCTTTTCAGTTGACCAAACCAATTATCGTCTAGGCTGCATTGGTAGAACGAGGTTATTTAGCTTTTTCATCGATAGATATTTCATCACTTTTCAAAATGTCCGTTGTATTTAGTAGGGGATTCCCCTTATGACTAGTGCATGTCGGTGTAAAAGAAATTATGGTCCCCTGGGGATTATGGTCCCCTTTCTTAAAGGCCCTTACTGGCCCTGATTGTGGATACGATAATAAGGGAAAGAGTTGTACTTAGGTCACCATATAAATCAATGGAAAGTAGGACATAAGTTGATAGGACCTCCTACCCTTTTACACCGGGACCGGATGTACCACTAAATGGAGGAATTTGACGGTTGAAATAAGTTAAATATTATATTTCTATCAAAAACAAAGATTTCACCGTTCTGCCGATAAACCAAGACGATGATGGGTTTGAAAAACTAAAAGCATCATTTAGAGTTTAATAATGTATTGCGGTATGTAATTTAAGTGTACAGAACGGGGATAAAACTGGTTAAAGGTAATAATATCACTGGTGATCCGCTCGATTACGCTGGTTACCGAAACCAACCGTTTCGGTAACAAAATGCCGGAACGTCGAAGGTACGATTTTTATCTTTTCCTTAAGCCACAAAAACGTGTTTCAGTATCATATGTTTTAGAAAATGTACATGTTTTGGAAAAAAATAGCTCAGAAGACAACCGAATCGTCGATTTAATTCCTCACTTATAAGTTACATAAACGGTTTGGGTTAAAAGTGCAAATCTTAACTTTTTTCGAAATACTTAAATCGACGACTCTGTTGTCTTCTGAACTATTTGTTCGCAAATATGTATATTTTCATATGATTGATACACGTTTGTGATAAAAATGTCGTGGGAATTCTACCTACAAAGTGTGAAATAAGGAAAAAAGAAAAATCGTACCTGCGATGATCCGACATTTTGTTACCGAAACGGTTCCAGCGTAATCGAGTGGATCTCCAGTGAATATAGCAACATTGATCCAATGATCCCTATGTATATCCAAAATTATGGCATATTCTATACTTTCTATACTTTCGAACTGCTTTTTTTTAAATGATACTTTTTTCAGTCTTAGACGATTGGACTCTCTAAAGTCTATACATGTCTATACTTTCTATACTGTCTATACTTTTGATTTTGGTGAATTCCCTATGTCTATACTTTCGATACTTTCTATACTTTACATTTTGGTGAAATCCCCAAGTCTATACTTTCTATACTTTCTATACATTGTAAAAAAATATGTGACGTCATAAGTTTCTTGGTCACTTTCGATTTTGGTGAATTGCCTCAATGTATTGTAAAAAACAGACAGTTATGGGGAAAAGCAGATAGAAAGTATAGAAACTATAGACATCTGATTTGTCGAAGACAATTATGGGGAAAAGCAGATCGAAAGTATAGAAAGTATAGAAACTATAGACATTTGATTTGTCGAAGACAGTTATGGGGAAAAGCAGATCGAAAGTATAGAAAGTATAGAAACTATAGACATCTGATTTGTCGAAGACAGTTATGGGGAAAAGCAGATCGAAAGTATAGAAAGTATAGAAACTATTGACATCTGATTTGTAGAAGACAGTTATGGGAAAAGCAGATCGAAAGTATAGAAAGTATAGAAACTATAGACATCTGATTTGTAGAAGACAGTTATGGGGAAAAGCAGATCGAAAGTATAGAAACTATAGAAACTATAGACATTTGATTTGTCTAAGAAATTTCTGGGAAAAAGCAGATCGAATGCATCTGATATGTTGAATACAGTTCTGGGAAATAGCAGACAGAAAGTATAGAAACTACAGACATCTAATTTGTCAAAGAAAGTTTTGTGAAAGGCAGATAGAAAGTATAGAAAGTATAGAAACTGTAGACATCTGATTTGTCGAAGACAGTTATGGGAAAAAGCAGATCGAAAGTATAGAAAGTATAGACATCTGATATGTCGAAGACAGTTCTGGGAAATAGCAGATAGAAAGTATAGAAACTATAGAAACTATAGACATCTGATTTGTCTAAGACAGTTATAGGAAAAAGCAGATCGAAAGTATAGAAAGTATAGAAACTATAGACATCTGCTTTGTCAAAGGCAGTTAGTATGAAAGGGCATTTCGAAAGTATAGAAACTATAGACATCTGATTTTTCAAAGGCAGTTGGTATGAAAAAGCAGTTCGAAAGTATAGAAAGTATAGAAACGTCGAAGGCAGATAGTATGAAAAAGGAGATCGAAAGTATAGAAAGTATAGACAATGTATAGAAAGTATAGACATTGCCATAATTCTGGATATACCTCATGATCCCACGACTGTAAGTTGTGGACCTCGATAACAATTTTGAGCAAGATACTCAATCGGCCGGGCACCGGCCGATGAATAGAAACAAATGTGACCCAGGCATAATAACCCAGATGCGAGTAGAAATAATCTTGATTTACGTCATTAAAATTCAAAATTCAGTCAAAGTAATGTCATATTTGAAATCTACATGTAAAATTACATCTAGAAATGTGGTTTTAAAAAGTGTTTATCATATTTGAAAAATTAATTTTCTTTGAAAATGTGACTTCTAGCTCGGGGAGATTCCTAATAAACCAAATGCTATAAAATCACAAAAAATGAAATATCTTTTCTTTTAGTGGACAGATAATATTTTGCTTTACTGGACATATTTTCATTAGTATAAGTATCAGACGCATAAGGGTTATATGAAAATTGAGCCACTTAAATTGATAATATTCTAGTTTAAGGGAACTTTCTTATATACCCGCCATGTTAATTGACCCGAATCAGCCACCTGGTTGTGAAACTGGTAACTACCTACTCGCATTTGGGTAATTAAAACTACGACGCAGAACATTCCAACCGTCATGTGGAATAGTCCGACCTCAAAATGCGCAAATGCCCGATACTCAGAGAAAGAGTCGAAGGCCTTATTTAAATGTTCGTTTCGCGGACCAGGGTACACCAGGGTTTAAGGCCATTCCAAACTAAATAAGTGTTTAACGAGGCCACAAAATATAGCTTATGCCAACGAGTGCTTCTGGATAATCGTTTGAAATTGTACAATCATTTTAAATGAACTTTTCCAACTATTACATGGAATTTGCTTTCAAATATGAACACAAAGAAGTTCAATGGAATATTGCAAAATATCTCTCATGAATAATATTATGTATTGATGAATATAACCAAAAAAGTTTATATATTTCATGTATTTAAATTCGATTTTTATGACGTGACTTTTATTGCTTTCAGGATGAACTGAATAGCCTTTCTTCTGTTGACTCCGGAAAGATGCTACAGTATCATCAAAATCAAGCAATACTTACCTCCTACTGACTCTGGCTTGAAAAACTAAAAAAAACTATGAGATAGCAAAATTCCGAATCAGATTTACTTATAGCATTGTAATGTAATATAAGAAAGTAATGAGCAAGCAATACGTTCTATTCTGTACAGTACAAAGAAAATAAGCTCATAATTCAAAGTTCGAGAAATAAATGTTCGATTTTGCAAAACGCTGCGTGTTATCTTACAAAAGATGCTGATTTTTTATGACATAATTATCTATATCTAAAAATTTTATCGTTGTTGTGGAAACTTGACTCTAGCATATTTTTCCAGCTGTTACAGATTTTACGAAATTATTGGTGCAAACTGAACCTTTTTAGAAATCATTTGTTTCATGATATAATTTGTTATTTCAGTTAATTAATTAATTTATGAATTAAAATAATATTTGTTCCTCGTTCAATTAGAGTTAGCAAAATATGTACTGTATATTAAGAAAAGATGAGATAGTGTCATGCGCACTGTGAGAATCTGTCAGTGGCATCGTAAAAACATACTAGTAACACTAATAGGCATGTCGTTTCAACTACAAACACAACATACGAACTTAACTAAACAAAAGGTAAGACACAATTTCTCACGTCAAAATCATAAATTCGGTGTAAATTTTTGTTTGTTTGCTATTTGTGGCGACAAATTCAGAGTAGTGACTGTGAGCTGAAAAAACATGTGTTATGAAGTTAAGTAAGGTCATACTTTCGTCGGTTATTTCAATAGAAATATACATACTATTTCTTTTGCATGTCACTATAGATAGCGTACATTAGGGATAGTGATCATCCTACTTAATAGTAAGTCGAAGCAATATATATGTATGAAGCTAGTATAATCTGACACTGGCACCCGTCAATTTAAAACCAATAAGACTCGTATGTCGACGCATAATATGACTCGATTGAGGGAGTTGAATACAAATTGAAAAGGAACACTTATTATGTCTACACCCTGAAAATGTAAATGGCCTTTAAGAACATAGCCCCATCTATTTAACTGTCAGAGAAATTGCAATTATTAGGCTTGGTGAGGGAGATATTTTGCCAGATAATGCCCACGGCAAAGTGAAATGTCTCATGTTTGAACGAAACAGAAATTGTTTCATCGACAGAAATGGAAACAAACGCCAGTACCATCTATTTGTCAAAAACATTAACAATCAAAATTAATTTAGTACGTTGTTTTTCTATAGTCAGATTACAGTTAATTATACTATAAAAATGGTTTATTAGTATACAGGGCGTTTCAAAAAAACGCAACAAGTAGTTATCTCGTAAAATCACAAAACTAATGATGACTACATCAATTTCATTCAATTTACCATAAAGTCACATCTCTCCTTTTTGCAATGATATGTCAATTATTCACATGTGGTAATGGTTGGGTGAGAAATCCTTCCATTTGCACAGTGGGTCAAAATCGCCTCTGCTCCAAGTTTTAGATGTTGCAAAAATCAGTACAAGGGCTAAGTGCCAATGGATGTTCCCCTGACTTGAATTGTTGTGACTTTTTCTTTTGGAGCTATCTCAGGAGCATCTGTGCTCACAATTCCTCCACCAGATATTGCAAAACCTCGAGAAATAATTGCCAATGGGCTGCTTTTCTCTGCTTTAACCCACAGATGACTCAAGGCTGAACCATGCATGACATGGACAGATGAGCGCATCTTTATGTGCAAGGAAGTGGTGGCAATTTGGAGGGGTTATAGGATGCATTCTTGCAAGAGTATGAGTATGAACACTTTACTGTCTATGTCACACCTGTCACACCTTCCTCCAATAGCCCCTATGCCCCTTGTACTGACTTTTGCAAATGGAATGATTACTCGCTCAACCATGACCAAATATCAATGAATGATATATCATTGTAAAGAGGAGAGACGTGGCTTTATGGTGGAAACCAATGCTGTTATCACTGGTTTTGTGCTTTTCCGAGATAACAATCTGTTGCGTTTTTTTGATACGCACTGTATAATCACCATATGAGCAAACTTTATACCTCTTATATACCTCATATGTACTCTGTAAACAAGAACAAAATGAGAGTTTCATTTGAACATTTTATGCTTCTAGGTTCTTATTGGCATGTAAAGGCATTTTGCCTTTCAACTCCTATAATCTCAGCTATCGGGGAAGATCAAACGTACTAATGACTGGTCACATGACCTAACTGGTGATTAGTACATTTCATCTTCCCTGATAGCAGGGATTTAATAATTTCTAGGGAATTAATACATCTATTTCATACCATGTGACCATGAATAAGGCAATGAACATCTAGAATACATATGAAGTATATAATAATAGTATATAATTAGTAATTACCATATGGGCAAACTTTAGGATGGTTTAACTGTTACGCGGAATATGGCATATATTCATGGTTGCGCGGTATTTGTAATACGGGTGAAAATGCACGTATCACGTTCTCATTGGTTAGTGAGTATGCAATATACCGCAGGTGAATCTGTCATACACCGCAAGTAAATATGTCATACTCGTTGCGGAATATGACATATATTTGTATCGTCTTTATCGCGTAACATTAACATCATTCAGAAAACATCATAACACAGTAAGATAAACCTTAACAGGCATTAACATCAATTTATAACAAAAATACAAATCAATGTATGAATTTGTCATTATTCTTTCTTTCTAGCCACTTGGACTCTGGGATAGACTCAAAAGATGTCTAGTCTTTTGATGTTGATTATGATGTCCATTTCAATTTCGCCGTTGATTGGGGCTCCTGTGAGGACATATACTTGCGCTTCGGACACTATTTCCCGTGCGGATTGCTGCTTCATTCAATGCATGATAATATCGAACTTCCCATGTCGATACAAGTCACACAACCGCATCGACAACTGCTTTGGATGCTGGTGAGAACTGTTAAGATTACGTCATCCATCAAACCATTGTACATTCTCTACCCCATCTTACAAAATAATACTTGTACCTACATGCACCTCTTTTACAAGGGTGGTTAAGGGGACGCCAGAGACTTGAGACTTGATGCAATATTATCTATCATTCGAAAAAGAACTAAGAGAGTTTTCAAGTCCGCTAACTTCCCTTCCACGCTCTTCACGTATCGACAAAGCACTTTTGCAAACTTTGTTTTGACATTCTCTTTATATATTTTTCAAGATATTACTCTTAGAATATCAGAAAATGGATTGGAAATATTTGTGATGCACGAGCACGATGCACGAGCAAAGATTCATGACTAATAAAAATAATTTCAATTAAAAATGTTCAATTATCACAAAAGAAAATATGTGTATCTATACAATCATGTATTGTTGACATTGATGGTACATAAATAAGGGTTATGTACTGGGAGGTTTTGCATATGGGGTTTATTCAGAGGGAGAAGATATGCATATCTACCTGAGGGAGTAGGGCCCGAAGGTAGATGTGTATATCTCACGAGGGATGAACCCAATATCCAAACCGACCGTACATAACTTCTTTACCAAGTAGAGTTTTCTAATTTTCTTTAAATTTTTTTTATATTTTTTCTTTTTTCAATCTTTAATTTTTTCAGATTTTTTCTTTTTTTTCAATTTTTTCAAAAAATTTTTTCGAAGCGGGAAGATATGTCCTGGAGCGGGAGATATGGCGGGAGATATGGAGGTTCAGGATATGGAAACCTCAAAATCAGAATTCGGGATATATTTTACCAAGTTATCTCCCTAAAACTCTACTTGGCATAGGATAATAATGGGTTATGCTGTTCTCCTTCAGTCTCTCGTTTACCGTCCATATGATCATATATAATTAATTCACACTCTTTCATTCGATCAGCGACATGACCGGTGATGGAGGCAGTGGTAAAAAGCGATCTGCATCTTCGCAGTTATCAGAGAGTCTTATTCGAAGTGAATCGTCGAAGAAAACTAGAAAAGGTAAAAGCGGGGAGTCTTTTCAAAACGGTTATGAAGAGGACGCCGAAAGAAATGATGGAGAGAGCAATAAAATTGACCCCCAGAAAGATTCGTACATGTTCCTTAATATTCACTACGTCAAGGAAGATGGACAAGCAACCGATAGATCTACTATCTTAAGATAAAAAAAGGTGTGATCTTTTTTCGATATCACTTTGATTGCAAAAAGTTAAAAGTTTCGTTACTGTTTGCCATTCATGTATATAGAATGATGACTGACCATGGCCTCTCTTAAGAAGCAGGGGCGTATCTGGGAACCAACAAGGGGGGGACCAAATTTCAGGTCTGAGAAAAAACATCCAAGAAAATTTTGGGCCCTTAAAACCAAAAAGTGGGCCAAAATTTTGAAATTTAGAGGCCCATTTTCTTCAAAATTTGGCCTAAAATTTAAAAAATAGGCCTAGTAATGACCAAAAAGGCCCATTTTTGGGCCATTAGGAGCTTTTTTTGGAGCCCAATTTTTTTTCTGGGCCCACCCAAGAGGGGGGAGGGGTCCCCCTCCCCAGATCTGCCAGTGAGAAGAGAGGCTACGCTTTCATTGAAGGATGGCTGCTACCAGAGCTGCGTCTGAAATACGTCATCTCAATAACTGTCGATCTGTCGATGGATTTATACGCATTTATTAAAGCTTAAGTAAACTCGTGTACATTTGTAAGGTGATGCAAAACCTTTTTAAATTTTTTAATAGTTAATATAACGCCTATATATAATTTATTTTCAGAAGCAGGTGATATAGCGACACGCTCATCATTCTGAACACATTAGGTGGAACCTGATACCAAATATGTTAATTAGATGCAAAGATAGGACTTCCTACATACGTTAATATATCATGAAGCAACTCCTCCCGGGAAACTCCCTCGTCTAAGTCTTATTTACTACCATCAGATATTCTCGAGAAACAAGGATTTAAAAAAAACTGGACTGATTTACTCTTTGCGTATTGTATTGTTAAAATTGATGAAAATGTCTCAAAATATATGACTCATTTCTCTAGAACTATACACTTGGTTATATTTGTGAATGCTTGGGATGGGATATCTGTGTTCGGCAAAAATTATTGTTCCGTTTAGTAACAAAACGTATTCCAAGAAACTCTTGGAACTAAGAACATTTTCTGTTTCCGTAATAAATTCGAATTTATTACGTATGATTTATTCAGCAATAAATTCGAATTTATTACGGAAATCAGAAAATGTTCTTAGTTCCAAAAGAGTTCCTGAGAGCACGATGGGGAAATTAATGGTAAATTCGGAAATATTCCATATAATTGTACAACGGTGTACATAGCTATTAGCCTCGCTTCAAGACTGTGGACCTCACCCTCACCCCCCCCCCCCCTATCTACTTCACCAACACAATACAGTCTTGTAATCATTGCCTAGATACAGGTGCTGCCCTCTGGATCACCGGATGTGGAAACCGGAGATTGACTCGTTTGAAAAGAGCTAGTCAAAATGTGGCTTCCCCACGTATCAATTTACATGACATTTACATAGAGTAATACAATTGCTTGTGAAATATCATTCTGATACTCATAACATCTTTCTGTTTTACCTGATCGAAACATCTCAGGGCTGAGAAGAAATGAGATGTCATGGTTCATCATGATGGTGATATATTTCAATACTAACCATCATACAATATTGATAATTCAAATAGCTCCCGACGATGATCAAAGTGTCTGCTAACAAAATGTATCTATTCGTTTACAATTCCATAATCATCAGAAATCATTGGGAAGTAACTTGACGGTTATAGGAGAGGTTAACAACGTAATTCACATTGTAACTCCATGGAACATGTGGTTTCGGGTTATATTCCGAGGGTCATCTTAGAAACTTAAATTGCGCATGCGCTAGGAAAGAAATATATCGAGTGAACATTTTGGACCAATCTACTTTTCATATTTATGAATATATTTTGGTTTATGTTTCTCGAAATTATATTTTCCTTCAAAATAGAATATTTGTTATTTTTAATAAGGGGAGAGAAAACCCTACAGTTCAGAGTAACCTCATAATTACCTCTCTGGCTTCGTTTTGCTCTTTCCGCCATTTATAGTTTTTGAATACCAGAATACGATGTGATGCATTTATCGATGTAAACATGTTCCTTACATCTTTCTTTATCTTTCTTTATCTTGACATAAAAACACGCTATTTGAGTCATCAAAGGTTATGATCGTTTCAGAAAAATTCGGGTAGGTGCCATCTTGAAAATTTCAAGCATAGCTTGCATATTTTGAACCAAATCCGCCATCTGGTATTTGGATTATCACAGATTACATTTCAAGCGACAAATGGTGACCATTTGGAAATTCAGCGCTGTCATCTTGAAAATTTCTTTTCAACAGAGTTCCTTTGTCCCTAGGTGTGAGCATATAAAATTAGATCCAAATCTGTACATTGGTATTTGAGTTGTCAAAGATTAGGTTTTGTGGCAATCTTGAATATGTCTTCTACAATATGTCTTTTGTAGAGCAAAACTCCTTTGTCTCTTGACATCGTCATATAAAAGAACCAAATCCGTCAACTGGTATTTGAGTTACCAAAGATTACGTTCTCTTACGAAAAATGGCGGGCATTTTGAAATTCAGTGGCCATCTTTTTGATCTATTCTTGAGCAAAGCTTCTTTGTCTCTATGCATGCAGTAATTAAAGATGACATCTTTACGATAAATGGTGGCCATTTTGAATTAAGTGGCCATATTGAAATTCCTTCGCGAGCAGAGGTGCTACACAATTTGAATCCAATCCGTTAACCCGAACACACGAACGGACGAACGGTTCGACGAATGGACGGACGACTTTTCAATATCCCCCTCGAAATTCGTTCATTAGGATAATAAAGAGCAAACATTGTTGGATACATAGAGATTATACTATATGAGGTCCAGGATATTGGGATTATCCCAAGGCAAATATAATATATCTGCCCGAGGGCCGTAGGTCCCAAGGGTAGATATATTATATTGGCCAAGGGATAATCCAAATTTCTGAACCGACTATAGGATGATCTGTTTATCCCATACCAATCTTGGTCATTTTGTCCACAGTTCAGAAACTTTGCAACCAACCGTGGAATTATTTCAAAATATTCATGTCCAGTTTTGTATATTCTTGGCCGCATCTGGATTTTCATGTTCTTTCGGACATTCATCCACATCTATTTTCTGGAATCTTTGATTATTTACAGGGCATACTGCTCCTTACTTTCTTTGAAGAATCAAACACACGGTCTCCGATACTACCCAACGTAAATCGTTCCGGACTTGTTTTTCATAACCATTTGGACTCATTTCGTAGGAGAATGAGATGAGACATTCATCAGAATGGCTCAAAAAGATAATATAATTCTATCGTTTAGAAAAATACATACACTTACTTCTACCTAAAACATTCTTTTTCGTACCCACATATCTATTTTGGCGATCATGCCATCATAGATCATATTTATTGGCATTAAATAACAAAAATGCCAGAAATATGCTCTAAATCTGCATTAGTGTCATTTAACTATGTTCAAACAAAAAAATCTTTTTATAACGTGGAACAATATTCACTACATTAAAGATCGTGTTAATATTTTTACTATCTGTACCTTCAAATTTCCATAAATGACCGTAATGTAAAAAGTGGATATACGACGGCGAATGGTCCTTATTCTAACACGGACTTGTCTTGTAATCCCTAGGTGAACGACTGCGAATTGTACACAACGTGATAAAAATAACGATTAGGAATTGTCTTGTAATGGTATTTATACGTTCCGTTGCTTGATGAATTGTCAATGCTTCTGGAAAATTGCATTTAGTATGATCATGTTTTTGAGGAGTTTTTATACTAAGCATTCACACATTTTGTAATTTCAGTTCCCAGAAACAAGTGCCACGAATGTAGTTTTAAAAGTGCAGATAAAAATATATTCTTTGAACACTTCAAGAGGGACCATCCCTCTGATTTATTCAGGCTTGACGTCCCCTTTCGTGATAAAGGCATTAATATAAGCATGGAAGTCAGTTTAAAGCCAATAAGGGCGTTTATGCTCACATTTTTCATAGGCAGATTAAAAATAGCGACGAGTGAAGTCTTTAAAAACCGAAGAGGCAAAACACAAAATATATCTAAGCACGAGTGCCAAGGTGAAAGAACCAAAAGTTGTAATGGAACTTAGCAAGAAAAAGCAAACTCTAAGTGCATACCAGTTAAGAAAAACAAACCCCATATATCCCAATACCATGATCTAACGTGAAAAGAAACAATGTCTAATACCCCCTTTCCCCCACCATTCAAGAAACGATATCACAATCCAAGACCAAAACACCAAGGGACATTTCATGCAAACTGAAGTCATTACAATACATGTTGAAGAAAAAATTAGAAATTGATATCCAATACTCATAACATCAAAAATAGTTGTAGATACAAGTACTCATACAAGATAGAGCATTCATTCTCAAATGATATGGGATAGATAAAATCCCGTCTTCAAGTCCATAGGCAGTTCAAAGGGTCTTGACAAGTAACTCTAATACGTTTAATTGATGACGATCATTTAGATACTAGTATCACTCCTTCAACTGTCCTCATCCACTCTGATGATTTATTGGAAATCTATAAAGTTTATGGTTCCACATTTAAAAATGGTTCGTTGTGTTCTACAAGTCAGAAACGTTCCAATAACACAAGTCAGAAACGTTCCAATAACACAAGTCAGAAACGTTCCAATAACACAAGTCAGAAACGTTCCAATAACAAGTCAACATCATTAACTGGAATATTTAGGGCAAGTCCAAATGGTTAAATCTAAAAAATATTCTTTCGACAATTGCTACTCAATTAAACCATTTTAAATCATGATTTTCGTTCACAATATGGCTACTTTCATTATGAATCGGTGTATTTATTGGATACAAGGCAGGCTGGTGATTATCAGGCAAAATAGGTGAAAACACTGGCAGAATCGCTCACATCCCGAAATAACAAGACTATAGCAAATGGTTCGTACAAAAAAGCCGTTTGTGGGTGCCTGAAGTTAGGGTATATAGTATGGTAAGTTATCTAATCGTATTATATTTACATAAAGTCAAGTGAAAGCAATTTCATAGCCAAATTTACAAACCTACCTCTACTTTTTTCCATAAATCAAGTCCAAATGGTTATGAAAAACAAGTCCGGAAGGATTTACGTTGGGTAGTATCGGACACCGTGAAACAGATCGCGATTGTCTGCGTTTTTCTCAATTGTCGTTTACAGTTATTATGCGAACGTTACAAAGAATGAACCAATATGCGAACGGTGATTATGACGTAGCGGGCAGATATAATATATCTGCCCGCTCGGAGCGGGACGTATAACTATATCTGCCCGATTAATGAAAATATATAGGGGTTATGCACTGGGAGGTTTTGGATACAGGGAATATCCCGAGGGATATACAATATATCTTCCCAAGGGACCGAAGGGACCGAGGGAAGATGTATTGTATATCCCAAGGGATATTCCATGTATCCAAACCGACCTTGCATAACTGGTGTATCTCATACTTGAGTGGGTTTAGGGTAGATATAACCTTTTCCACCTTTTTCAAATGACAAGATATTTATATTTAACATTTTCGTAATATTCTTTTTGTTCAATACAATGAAATTGTAACATTTAAACTTAAAAAAATTAAATTTCAAAATTAAAAAATTAAAACTTTTGATATTTAAACTTTTTTAAACTTTTGAAAAATTCCCGGGAGCGGGATGGATATATTATATCTGCCCGCATTTGGCCTGGGGCGGGACAAATACAATATATCCTGCCCGCTCCTCAGATACGATATGTATTCCCGGGTGATATATACCCCAAACCAACTCAAGTATGAGATACAAGTTTTTACAAACTGGCTTTATGTACCTGTAACACGTCCAAGTATGGGATAAAATATTTCCAAAAGCGTCTCAATGTGCCGATGATTTCCAAGAAATAAAAAACTTTAGAAATATATTGCAAAATTGTGACCGTTCTTTAGGTAAGTGCTCTTAACACCTCTCTATTCTTCGTTACACCTTCAACCACACAGAGCAAACATAAAAACACGTTAAACTATATAGCACCTATTATTTTGAAAGCTACCTGTATTCTATTAACTTCTGAACAAACAAGACATTTGAGATCTTACACTAGATCTTCTACTTTCTATTTTTAAATATCTGGAAATTGGTTAATTAACATGGTCTATCGTTCTTATATTTGAGTCAGATGAAATCCCGGGGATGAAATCCTGTATTATGTCGGTGTTTTGGACTTTGGAACCACTTGGCATTCCTTTGTGTCCATTTCCTAAACGGTTTGGGATATCGCTTCAAAATTGTTGTCTTAATTAACGTCATTTCTTGAATCTTGATATAGTAAAACTATTAAGAACTTGCATTAGATGTAATACATTACTTATAAGTGGTTTTGTTTTGCTTTTACTGATTTGCCCATTGCCCAGATGTGGTGTGCCACTCTCAATATCAGCTTCACTCTTTACAGTTTCCACGTAAGATACGGTGTCCGCCATTTGCCGTTGCACCTTGTTTGAGAAAAGTCGTTTCTGTAAACCTATTTTCCCTCCAATAGGGGCATTCAGGTGCGAAACCCGGTGTGAATGCGTACCAATGACACCACGTCCAGAATCTGTTTGACCTTGACAGATGCAATCACGTTTACCAGCCCTCTGGAATTCCTTAATCTTGTTCTCCAGTGATTCACCGACGTCTGAGGCCACATTTGGATAGACAAGCGCCAAGGCATACCCGAGCTTATACCCTAAAGAGACCGGATCCGAGGTCCAATCAAGGGGTTCGCCTCCATAGTTCGGATGATCATTAGGTGTCCACGTGGCTTTTGTACCGTAGTTTGATGTACTTACAGTCCTCTTCCCGTAATTATGAAGTCCAATGTGCCGACTAAGAAGCTCTGCAAGCGGTTGTGGGATCGACTTTAGGACATCAATGCTCAACCGGTAACCATTGTCATCTGAAAGTAATTTCAACATTGCATAACCATTTGTTGAAAAATAGTGAACTTATTTAAAATAAAATGTTGGTTAACTTGTTACACACATACATACATGTACATCTGCTTGTTGAAATTATTTTTAAAAAATTGGTTGAAAATGGGGTTTAGATGTTAATTCTCATTGAATCCGATGGTAACTTAATATTTAAAACATGATAAAAACTTATTTCAACCTAGATAGGCTAACAATGTTGCTTTATTTTGAAAAACATATTTAGAAAATATTTGTTTGAGAAAAAATTGACAATATTTGAAAAAATGTGTTTTACAGTGTTAAGTGTTTTATTTGATGGTCTAAAAATCTAAACTTTTAAAATGGCGAGAAATTCAAATATTTCGAAAATTATATTTCTATTTTTATAAAAAGTTTTTACAAAACTATTTTCAAAAGTCACAGTTTTCAAAAAACGTCTAAAATAGTTTTTCAAGTCATGAACGGTATTAGAAAGAATAAACTATATTTTCAAACTTTGCATGGGAGTGTGATATTTGTTCATATATCATGCGTGGGCGCCACAGTTCAACGATATCTTCAACCGCTTCAAGGGAAGGTAACTGGAAATGTAAGATACGGTAACGGTCATGTTAGTTTTCAATACGCGGCAACTGGACAGCTCTCCATTCGTTACCGAATCACCGCATCTCAGTTATCCTATCATCTGTAAAATTAAAATCCCAGTCACCTTCCCTTAAGCGGTGGATGATATCGTTAAACAGTGACGCCCACCCATGATATATGAACAATGATCAATTGACCATACTCTAGAGTGTCCAAGTCATGTAAGTCAGATTTAGTTGTAATATCAAAGCATAAGGTCAACTATAAAGTAGTTTAAATCGATCAAAACTGAAAACTTCGAAATCGACACTTCCCGTCCGCCATCTTTGATGCGAAGGTGACGGCCGTTACCATTGCTTGATACTAACCACCAGTGTCTTTGGAAAACATTTTATTTTTCTATTTTATAGCAGTTTAACACTTTCGTTCAGTGCTATCATCTCTTCTCGTTGGTGGAACGAGCCGAACGACCTGCTACAGAGATATTAAAATTCTTGAGAAATAAAAAAATATTGTTGTGAAAATGATCAATTTATTCTTCCTGACAAGGATGTGATACAAAATAAAATAAACGTTAAGAAAATGTGAATAATTTTTGATAATTGTTCAACTTTTAATGCAATTTAACAAATTCAATAAATTATAATACATTTTGAGATTCCCATTTGAAAACCAGTGACAGATTTAGAAGATTGGATTAAGTAAATAGCAAAGAAACCAAAATTACGATTTCCACATTTTCGTCCCTTCCAGTCGGTTTAATTCATTCCTTTGTCGATAGATACTAAGACATTAAAACGTTGGAATTTACAACAACATTATCATTGTCGTTTAGAATCATACTTGTCATAAAGAGATCACATGAGTTCGCAAATTGTAAATATTTCTCACCATAAAAATGTACCTTATCAATCTTTGAACAATTTCCATATAATATAAGTCAATACTACATACTTGCTTTTTGACGTCTCTGTTGGTATCCGTAGACTTGAGCGGCTAGACAGAAGACAGTGGCTATCTGTCCATACATGATGAAGCACTTGGTGATGGAAGAACGCCTGTAGTGTGAGACAGCTAGACTAGAGCTTATATACTTTACATCGATGACCTGTTAAACTACGTGGGAATGCATCTTGTATTACATGTAAAACATTTGTAAAGCGAATTATATTTAATTATGAAGACACATCAGGAATCTTAGCAATCTAATGGAGACACTTTGGTTTTTTGCAGGCGGATTCAATTTTTATCTTTTTATCATTTTATGTCACGACTTCGCTTATTAATTCTGTGATTTACGCCCGTAGCGTAGCCCGGAAGCAACAGATGGGGCACTTCTGTCATCGCTTTTTAACAACCTTTATACGGTTATTCCTCTTTCAATGAAGTTGTAGATTAATTGAATAACTTCTCTCGGTCTCTAATCTTAAGTCATCAATTTTTAATTCAGCTGTGCATAATCTCATCACTAAGTTCGTATTGTAATGTTTTTGTTCATATTTCCGAATCTGAATTTTAAATAATTTACCATATGCTGTTGTCTTTGTAAATTATCCCGAATTCAGGTTCCGTTGTCATTGACGATATCGAAGACGCTATATTGTGGCGATTCACGACCCAATTTAATCGAAATTGGGATTTCATATGATTATCACAAGAGCTTAATACATACCGTTGTCAGGCTATTCCGGTGTGAAACGGTAACTATTATAGGGCTCAGAACTGTACAGTAGTCGTTAGCGTCGCGTCCAAATAGCTTGGGCAAAATACAATAGTGTCGGGTTCGAACCCGGATATTAACTTTCTACAAGCACGAGAACGTATGTCTCATCTCTTCAAATCTGTTTCATGTTTGGGGACGGTATACACTCCCCTCCATAAGTTTGGCAACCTTTTTCCCCCATTGAACTACGTGTTAAAGCCTCTTTACGTTTGAATTTTTATTTACTTAACTGGCGACGAAATAACTTATAATATTGATGAAAACGTAACTTAACTTTATTTCCAATACCTCCAAATTTTTTCAATTTTTTTCCTCAATTACAATAGGTCGAAAATTGATGATAAATTTGATGAATTTTTGAAAATCGTCATTCCCATGTAATCCAATGGGAAATGAAGGATGCGGGGCAAATCAGAAATCAGGATATCTTTTCAGTAAAAGATTCAGCAAAAAATATTTTTATATAGAAAATTGTCTAACTTTTTTAACACTAAGTGTTTAGTTTATTTGATGAATATTAGAGTTACAGCGCTTCGAAGTCATTTTTGAAAATAATTTTTCGTCTCCTGTGTTATTTCAATGGGAGAAGTTTTTTGAAAAACAATTTTGACTTTAAAGCCCTATAACTTTGTTGAACCTGAAGAAACATATCAATTTTTTGTTAAATAAAGTTAGCAAATTCAATTGCCTGCCTAACTCGTATTTTTGCAAGGACTCGGATGAATGGATATTCTGTCATATGACTTGCGGCAAACCTACCATTTCCCATTGGTTAACATGGGAATGTCGATTTTCATATTGTAATTGAGGAAAAACATTGAGAAAATTTGGAGGTATTGGAATTAAAGTCAAATTTCGTTTCCATCAATAGTTATAATATGATTGTAATTGTGTCTCATAAGCCTTTGGAGGCTGGCCGTATAATTACGGGTGACACTGTAATAAATAAATAAATAAATAAATATAGGTATCTTCATCGCAGGTTAAGTAAATAAAAATTCAAAGGTAAAGAGGCTTTAACACGTAGTTCAATGGGGGAAAAAAGGTTGCCAAACTTATGGAGGGGAGTGTATACTATATATGCCATTTGGTGGAATTTATTAATTTGTATTTCTGTACCAATTATCTATCGAATGATGTAGTTCATTGTTGCTTGGTCAGTATAACGTTTTTATGAATTCCTCCGAACTTACTTGTGTTTGCTATGCGTATGTATAACATAATAGAGATAGTGGGAAGCATTTATCTTTCAAAATTCCCAGACATATGCCTCGCATTTCAGATATTCCAACACTACGCAACATTATGATGTTGAGGACACATCTGCTGTCTGAACATATATCATATTCGCATAATTAAATGGTATTTATCTGTAATAGCAGCAATGGAATTAGATATACGGTATATTTACATTCTGATCACTCATAGCATCTTTCTGTTTCACCTGAGTGCTGAGAAGATTTGAGATGTCATGGTTTATCATGATGTATATTTAGGGAGTAAGGACATAGGAGTATGTAGGCATGAGTGTCATCCTAGGAAGACAAGACATAGACTAGGCGAGCCTTTGAAGTGTATCATCAGGAGTGGCAACTCCATTGTGTATCTATTGCTCCATGTCTGTCTAGAAATCCCAGCAGGGCGAGCGAACGCTGTCGGTAAAAAAATAGAAAGTCAAATGAGTTTAGGGATACATCCTATAAAAGAAACCTCAAAATACCACCAATCAAAAGGAAATAACTCTATCTATGGCTCCATGATCCCAACCATAACAATATTCAAAATTTCAAGTCACTGTGACAACCGCTTTGAACAGCGTCAAATATCAACATATCTCAGCCATGTTTTGACAATGGTCAGTGTATCATGCTATATTGCAAAACAAAGGTTTTACCTAAACTTTAAAGTGATTACCTTTATTATGTCTTCTTCTCAACAAACTTTTTCAACATTTTCAGGGCTAACTAGTCTTACTCCCTGAATTTAGTTGGGGATGGACAAAAAAGATTTGAACAAGGGAACGCAATTGTAAAGCTAAGTTCACACCAACGGCGATTTGATGGCGCTTTCAAGCGCCGTGCAAAGCCGCTTTGCACGGGCCGTTGATGTGAACTTAGCTTTAATTCTTCAGATTGCGATGCTCAATGATTTCGAACCCACGGCTGCTGGATTGCTACTCGCTTATTCAAAAACGGATTCCAAACTTTTGGATGGGAGTGTGCGTCGTGTATTACTTGCCCCTTGAATATTATGAGACCATGAATGTTCTGAAATGATCGTTTTCAATGATAGGTTTTGATTTCAAATTCACAGAGCAATCATTTTAATGTAGGCCTTTCATTTCCAAGCACTTGTTCAGTTCAAACGTAAACACTATATTCGTATTATTTATTCACATCAAGATTGTGAAGAGTAAGATATATTTATTTGAATTACATAAACTGACAAAATGAATGTATATTGTCAAGGAAACTGCCATCATTTAGAATTGTAGTGACCCAAAACACCCAGCCAATGATATGGTGGAAGGTTGCTAAATTAGATCGTAGAGTTGCAGGACGATGATTAAACTATAAATTATACACCCGTCGGTCGCATGTTTATTGTAGTGATTGTATATATTGATAAAATGTGTGCAATTTGATAGATGGCGTACTAAGATGGTACGTGTCGTGGATTATATTCTCAATCTCAAGACGTTTTGTTTTTCTTAAAGCTACGTTCACACCAACGGCGCTTTGATGGCGCTATAAAGCGTCGTGCAAAGCCGCTTTGCACGGCTCTATAGCGCCATCAAAGCTTTGGTGTGAACTTAGCTCAAAGGAATTTCTAACTGAGTATCTGAATGGCACAGAAAAGTTAAACTCCCATTTAGACAATTAAAACTAAAGCTAAGTTCACACCAACGCACTTTGATGGCGCTTTAAAGCGGAGTGCAAAGCCGTTTTGCATGCCACTTTAAAGCGCCATCAAAGCGCCGTTGGTGTGAACTAAAGCTACGTTCACACCAACGGCGCTTCGATGGCGCTTTAAAGCGGTTTGTAAAATGGCACCAAAGCGTAACAAAGCTTGATTAAAGCGTCGGAGTCGTTATAGGTCGTAGAAAAGCTCGGAGTAAAGCGGGATATTCAGCAAGAGCGCCAAACATTTTTTTTAAAGCTACGTTCACACCAACGGCGAATGCCACGCTTTAAATCGGCGAGCAAAGCGGCATCAAAGCATGGCGCTTTAAAGCGACTTGTAAAGCGGCACCAAAGCGTAACAAAGCTTGATTAAAGCGTCGGGGTCGTAATAGGCCGTAGAAAAGCTCGGAGTAAAGCGGGATGTTCGGCAAGAGCGCCAAATTTTTTTTAACTGTTTGAAAATTTTGGGCGCTCCGTTACGAATTGATTAAAGCGCCGAGAGCGTATCAAAGCTTAACAAACCGTAACAAAGCTCAGCAAAGCTTGACCCAAAGCATAGGAAAGCTTAACAGAGCTTGGTTCAAAGCGGGGGCCCCAGTCTCTTCACGGTCTGTTACCACTTGACACGCTTCGTTTAGTTGTCTCAAACTTTGCTACGATCTGGCATGAAGATCTGACACCAGGTCAGACGCTTTCATCAATGCAATATCTGACACTCTTTGTTACGCTTTCATGAAAGACTCTCAAGCTTTTTAACGAATTGAGACGCTTTAATCAAGGATTGAAACGCTTTGTTAAGCTTTGTTACGCTTGACAAGCTTCCTCACGCTCTCTCACGCTCTTTCACGCCGTGCGACAAACATCATGTCTTCTTCAGATAGGTCATGATCTGGTCCATCTGGAATTTCTGGATCTTGTTGTGCTGCCATCGTCTTCCCGAGTCAAAGATGCAATGGTTTTATGGATCTACTGCATCTTTATACAGCCATTTGATCAAAAGCGTCATGATAAAGACGATCTCGAAAATGCACAACAGAGCTTGGCAATCGTATCAGAGCCTGATAAAGCGTCATAGGTCTTATTGGATTATTGGAATGACCAAAATCTGAATACTGACAATCTAGTGAGCATGGTAGAAAAGAAGTTGAAGGTATTATTTGTAGAAAAATGGAAAAATGATTTGAACATTTATCCTATACTGAGAACGTATAAATTGTTCAAAAAAGATTTTAGAATTGGATTATATTTGAAATTAGATAATAAAAAGTATAGGTTGGCGATAAGTAGATTTCGAATGAGTTCTCATCGATTGGCGATTGAGACTATAAGACATGCAAAGCCAAAACCAAAATCTAGAGAGGAAAGATTATGCAATTAGTGTAAACATATAGAGGATGAATGTCATTTCCTTTTAACTTGTACAAAGAATGATGAGCATAGACAATTATTGTACACTAAGGCTCGTGAAATTCTAAGTAACTTTGACCTCAATAGTGAAAATTTATTTGTCAATCTCATTTCAAGTAAAAACTTAACATTACAAAGACACATTGGAAAATTCATTTATCATTCATTTAAGAATTTGTAGTCAGAATGCAGGGTATGTGCACCACACTTTAAATGTAACCTTGTAACCGTGTCCTTTCATCATGATGTATACTACCTTTATTTTGGGTTTTTGTATATCTCGTATATATTTTTTGTACTTTTGCTTTAGTTAGTATTTGTAGGAAAGTTACATAGACAAAACTAAATTGTGTTTTCTCGGTCGAATCTGCGTTTCAAAACCAGAATTTATTGAATTCCAAGTTCTAACAAGACGTATTAGCAGTTATATATTGCGTAACACTCACAACTTACTTTGCACCGGATTTATATCTGACGTCTTTCATATTTGCACGAAATATCCCATCCTCCGTGATAAACTAAATGATTTCTTACGCGTCTGGTTCATTCCCTACCAAACACAAGTGGAAATCCTTTATCATTGGCCAAATTCAAAGGAGAGAAGAATCTTTATGGAGAGAAACAATTATGACAAGTCCCAAAACATTGCGATATAGCAACATTCAACTAAAATATGAAACATCAGTTCTTTGGAAGCTTGGATTTAAATATCCAATGCTTACATGGAAGTTTGGTCAACTTTTGAATTTAGCTGTACTTCACACTGAAAAGAATATGTATGTAAAGTGCAGACAAGTGATGTAGTTAAGCCCGCCTTATTACAATGTAATGCTGTTATGGCTCTAAGGGATGCTGTACTGGATGGCATTGTCAACATTCTTGATCCTGTCAGCTCAGTAATGCTACTTAACACACAAGAGGATATTTTGAAAGAAACATTGCTTGGAGGGACCACTGATGTTCTCCAATACTGTAAACCAGAAACATGGGAATGTTTTATATCACATTGTGCAAATAAAAAATCAGAAATCATTTACACCTTGTTGTTCTATTTTCATATGTTATTTTTTATGTAAACATTACTTTTATAATATATTCTATTTTTATTCTTGTACTCTTTTTTTATAAGGAGGAAATAAAGATAATACAATACAATACAATACAATACAATACAATACAATACAATAATCCAAAATCAAATTTTGAATTTTCTTGATAAATCTCAATATAGATTTAGGAACCTATTGGCAAACTTAGCAAATTATAGCAATTTTGTTTTGACATGCATTTCTACGATATCTATATTTTAACTGTTCATGATATCATGAAAAATTGTCTTGATATCATTTATAGTGGCACACTTTTTGGGTCACTCTGTAACGTTTAGTTACACTCCCCTCCATAAGTTTGGCAACCTTAGCTCCCCCATTGAACTACGTGTTAAAGCCTCTTTACCTTTGAATTTTTATTTATTTAACCTGCGATGAAAACACTTATACTATTGATGGAAACGTTATTTTACTGAAAAGATATCCTGATTTCTGATTTACCCCGAACCCTCCATTTCCCATTGGATTACATGGGAATGACAATTTTCAAAAATTCATCAAAATCATCAATTTTCGACCTATTGTAATTGAGGAATTCTTGTTAGATTGGAAATAAAGTCAAGTTACGTTTCCATCAATATTATAAGAATATATACATGTTTTGTAATATTAAATACCCCAACGTATAAGCACAAGATTATACACAAAACAGTAATTAAGAAATATAGACCGAAAAGCAGGGGTAATATTGTCGAACACGGTGTATTCGACGATATTATCCCTGCTCTGAGGTCTATATTACAATTCGAACATGAAAACTCACCAAAATGTTTCGATGGTCCGCCATTACTAAGACCCACCGTTATGACGTCACACATTGCACGTATTACCAGGGGTATCGATCGCGAATATACCCCGGGTGAAATGTTGACTTTGTTTACAGTTTATAGAAGGCGTGAATACAGTCATGTTCGAATAGTGTATAATTTATTTTATAACTATTTTAGGACCGACAGCTCGTTTGGCCTGTATTTTGTCTAAGTAGGTCAGAGTATAAAACATATATGGCATTGGTGAATATTTCGTGTGAAGGTTATAACACTTTGTCTACACATTTGTTCGAAAATGTTAATATTATACAGGTTGTCTCAAAAGTAACAGGCCTGGTACTTACGTTTCGTTGGTACATTCGGGACACCCTGTATAGAATATCATTTATAATTTGCTTTCATTATTTCAATAATTAGCAAAATAAAAAATCTAAATGTTCCTGTCTTTACCATCCTATATAAGGCCCTGCATACACCAATACATTATATACAGTCACAATAGACTAGATGCAAGTAGAAAAAATCTTGATTTACGCCATTAAATATTCAAAATTCAGTCAAAGCGATGTTAATTTATTTGAAATCTACATGTAAAAGTACATCTAGAAATATGGTTTCGAAAATTGTTTATCAAGTTTGAAAATGTAATTTTTTTTGGAAAGTGTGACTTCTAGTTCGGGTTGATTCTCCATAGAGCCCATGTTACAAAATCAAAAAGTGAAATATCTTTTCTTGTATTGGTCAGATAACAGTTTCATTTACTGGACAAATTTTGATTTGCATAACTATTAGATACATAAGGGTTATATGAAAATTGAACCACTAAAACATATGTAATTTAAGTTAAATGGAACTTTCTACTATACCCGCCATGCTATCTGACCCGAACGAGCCACCTGGTAGTGAAACCGGTATCTACCTACTCGCATCTGCGTTATTGCCCCTGGCCTTTGAGTTCCACAGAATTCTAAAAATCCCACGTGACCTTATTTTAGACCCTTTACTTTGAGACCCTGTGCCCTGCTTACATTGAGTCTCATGAGCCTCGTTTGGGACTCTGTTGGACCTCGTGGGGTAAAGTCCAATGGAGTCCCATACAATATAAAATCAAGAAACTCGAAGTCTCATCGAATTCTACGAGTTCTGTTGGGCTTGGAATATTAATCACTTGCCATAATTTGTAATACCTAAGAATGTGAACTTTACAAGGGTTCTGCTGTATTTTCATGTACACTACACTACTCTAATATATAAAAACTCGATCGATTTTGGTTTATGTCTATTGTAGCTACTGTATGAACCTATATCTGATCCTTAAATACACAAAATCACAAAAATAAATCAGAATACAATAAACCAGACTACAAACCTTGGTTACTGAATACATTTTTAGATAGTAAATGAATGAATTGCCTTAAATTGCCTTCTTTCCTTTTCAGGAAAGAAACCATGCCATGTACGAAGGTCTGATGATAGTGCAAATTACAGGTTGTTATGGTTTTTAATTACTACTGTCAGGTAGAAACCGTCATGTTTTTTCTCCATTGGTCTGGTCGTTTCTTATAGGCAGTGTCCAATTGAGGCGATGAGGCAGGAGAGGTACATGTAGTGCGGTTATTTTACAAATGCTTCAAATAAAATACTATACGTCAATGATTAGAGCACATGCTCTGCTGGTTCGGGGGGGATTATCTAGTACTAAGACCCTCTTGGTCATGGATAAGGGAGAGATACACTGAAACCCAGAGGTTAGATCGTGTTCTTAAAGATGCAAAATTTAACTTTAAGAATAAGTGCCTACAGATACCATGTGTTCCACTTTTGCATTGTGAAATACTGAGTAGTATGGTATGATTGTGACTATGCAAGGCTATCTTGAATATTAGTCGTGGACTATCATAGGCATGTCGCATGTAAAATTGTTGTCCTTTCATTAAGCCGCAATTATGCTTTTGCTTTTCGGAAAGGGTCGAATGATATCTTGGAATTACTTTCGGTGTAATGGGTTAAACACGTGTCGGGAAGAATGGAGATTCATACGCGTTACCTTTTGAAGGAACTTTTCTATCACTGTACATGCGTTCATCAGTGTTGTGCTCCTTATGTTCATTCTTAGATCTTAAGATAGTATGACCATCAAGAACTTGAATGAGATGTGATATATTAATGAGTTTTGGTTTGTTCGGGTTGCCTTGGACTACCTTGTTCAAATGTTTAGTGTCACTGTATTCAATAGCACCAATCGTGTCGGCTTCAACGTGAGGCATTGTATCCGTCTTTTCTCTCTGCATCCTTCCTTGTGAGTCACGTTTCTTTAAGCCTATGATCCCATGTGACGGGGCAGTGAGTTGCGCCACGCGGAATGGCCGGTCGTAGTCACATTTGATATCTCTCTTGGATGCCTTGATCTTCTTCTCGAGTGATTTACCGACATCTAAGGCGACATCGGGGTGGACATGAGCCAAGGCATACCCGAGTTTATATAACGACATTGGATCTGAGGTCCAGTCAAGGGAGACGTCTCCATAATTCGGATGGTCGTACTGTGTCTGTGCGGCCCTTTTACTGTAATCTAATGGACTTTCGGTTCTCTTCCCATAGTTGTGAAGTCCAATGTGCCGACTAAGAAGCTCTGCAAGCGGTTGTGGGATTGACTCCAGGACATCGCTAAACTGATAACCATTGTCATCTGAAAGTAATTTCAATGACCATTTAAATCAATGCTTCGTTTAAGAACTCCGATAACATTTTATTCTTTGCAGATTGTAATTTTAAACAATCCTTGATATACAAGGAAAATATGAAATAGGAACAATATTTCTTGATGGGAGAGCTGTATTTGATAAGTAAAACATAACCCATATGAAGAAGTTATTCACCAGGAGGGATTTGATACATCAATGATATCAATATTTCCCAAGGGAACGCAGTGACAGAGGGAAATATTGATATCACCCAAGGGATATTCCCCATATCATCCCGACAGGTGATCAATAACGACCTTATACCAATGGTCAAGAGCAATAGCTACCTAAAATCCTCTGTTGAATGAGAGAAAAGTTTGGAAAAATGAAAACTTTTGAAAAAAATATTTTTGAATAAATACCCGTTGTCAGAGTAAATATAGTTTCCCTGAATATATGGTCTGGGGGACCATACACACTAGGACACCAGGTCCTTCGGACCATTTTCTGTTTTGGTAAACAATATAACCCAGGACTATACTGGTGGACTATATAGGGTGTCTCAAAAAATGTACCCAAAAGTATATCAACAGCACAGATAATGTAGCCAAAACATGAAAGTTTTTCCCCTATACACCTTTTTTAGTTTTGCCTTTTTGATACTTTAACCCTTTACCTTTTACACTACATAATCAATGTAACCTCATATTTCGATGACAGTCTGCATCCTTACTACTACATTGTTCATCATATTTGATATTTCTGGTGGAATGTTTTGATTTCTGTTCGGATGCTGGTCTTAAAGGGAATGCGAAGTTTCATGTTCTAATTTAAACACTGGCTACTTATAACCATCACCTATCACTTCAGCTCACTCATGGGACATATCGTGTTTGAACTAACATATAATTCAAGTTCAAAGTACCCATATCTGGATCGCTGCGGATGCCGCCATTGTTTTGTATCAATGACGTCATTGATGCCTTAAAATTGATGCCTCGGAAATGTCGCTATATAATCACGTCATACTCGGATCGCAGAAATAGAACACATTTCACTGATATTTTATAACTATTTCTGTCCGCTTAACATTGTTGCCGCATGTTCATGTCCATATCATATCATATATTTCAAAAAGTTGTTTCAATATATTCTTCATAGTAATTGAATTGTTGCAATGTCTTTTTTCAAATGTTTGTATCTATTTTCTCCAATGTAGTAAGTTTATAGGCTAGGTAGAAAAATCACTAAACTTATGAGATATCGGCTGCGCGATTCGGAAGTCATCGCATTATATTCCACTTGAAAAATATCCACTAGAATTATTTTATTTAATGATAACACTGGGTCAAAAAGGACAAATCTGTTCAAATCCTGTAAATGCTTTCTTGTATATTTAACCGATAAATGAGGTAAATGCATTAAAATATACAAAATGGCATTTACACATAAATGCATTACTGTGCATCAATGGGGATTTATTTAACTAAGATTGATGTGGCTAATGTATTGGCGTATTTGTGGTGAAAATAAGTAAGTTATATCATCGGCTGAACACACCCAACAAATAGTTGCATTTACCATATTTATGTAAATACACGACAAACCATTTAAAATATCAAAATCTATGCTAATGTTCATTAATGCGCTGATGAGCATTTACGGCACATCATTATTAACCTTAAGGTTTACGTCGGCAAATAGGCATACTGCCGCAATTGCTTTCTTACCTAATCATAAATGGTAGATTTCTTCAATCTGTAGTATCCTATTCAAATATGAATAGGTGCATTTTGGAGAATGAAAGAAATAAAACAAAAAGTAGTAATCCAATGAAACAATAACTCCCTAAAGTGTTTAGCCATTTAAATGCTGATGAAAAACGAACAATTTTAATCATCATATCACCGTATATATAGCGACATTCAATATGACAAAATAGCTTTTCAAAATCCAATGGTATTTCACCTTGGATCATGACAAGAGAAGGCTCATAACATTCAGTGATGCGGGGAGACGATGGGGTCGATTGTAGTATGATATTTCAATTCAACGACGATAAGGCAATTGCCGTATTGATAGTACGCCAATATAGTGGGGGGAATTTAGTGGAAAATATTTCAAATGGTGATACAAGCAAATTTATTGGCTTAATCTGTTATTTAAACTATTTGGAAAAATTCTGCCCCTGTGATCGATCAAACTGAACACTATTTCAGGAAAAAATTCAAGATGGCTGCCGTATATGTGTAATTCAATACAAATGACACTCTAGATTCATATATAAAGATAAATATGGTTTAAAATTATATTGATTCAGTCCTAAAGCCTGTACATTATATCTAGAAATACAGTTACATTCATTAATGAGCTGAATTTCGGCAAAATGACTTTATATAGGGATTCTACAAGGTTCTATTTTGGGAGCACTCTTTTTTACTACGCAAACCTTTACTACTTACACTAATATTGCCACTATGTACTATGTGCTAACATCCACCATTGAATCTATCTATGGCCAACTTCCCGGGAATTTCTTGAGCATATTACACTGTGCACCCCCGCACAAATGCCCGGATATTCCTCAATTATTCCGCCATTTTCCTTCTGTAAAGACGGAAATTTTAGAATCGCAACTGTAGTTTAGTGCTGTTTGCCTATTCTATTTGGCAATTGAATAAGGCTTTTAACGTTGCTTTATTTTCCTCTGTACCGTTCACATTAGAGGCAGATGGTGGTCAACCTCTTGAGGTGTTTAACAGAGGATTTCAATGCGAGAATAATTCTCGTTATATTTATACATGTTATATTGGAACGGTGCTTGAACACTTACTAGGTAGATGAAAGTTGCCCATGAACATTTTTGTGTTCAAAGATGCAAATCATAACGTAGTTGTCATATCCACGTTGCTTGACAGCTAGAATATCCTTCAAAATCAGGGTTCATTTTCATCAAGAGAATGTGAAACACCTGTAGTTTTTAAGGATGAGAAGCGTGGTGGGGTTTTTAACACCTATTATTGCAAGAAAGCAATATTGTGACATCTGACACTACAGTTCAATTGATGTGTAATACTATTAACTATTAGACATCAAGACGTCTCACTTGAATTGTTTGTTGTTTCAGATTCAAAGAATATTGATGTCTAGAACATCATAGTCTTATTAATGTGAGTTTGCATTCTAATGAGTTTATTTACTCATATTTTAGTGATAGTATACATGTTTGTTTATGACTAAACAGCAATATTAGAAGATACATGAAACGTATATCTTCCCCAGCAACTTTGTGGATAAATTGCAAGTGTTTCTTACCAAGAGACGCAGAATTTTTATCACACTATGCGATAAGACTAGAATGCTACTGAATTACTTGGTAGTCGTCTTATTTACCTGTAATTGTTGTAAATCGAATTCTCTAATGATATTTCTATCATGATATCGTACAAGATTATGCTTTACTAGTCTAGTAAATTTTCTGATGTCAGCATATATCAGAGGAGGGTTTTCAGAACCAGTTCCTAAATGATATTGTCTTGATAACTTCTTCTAGAGTCGAATGATTCTTTAAGGTTTTGAGTTAGTGTTGTGGTTCAGTTGAACTTATTCACTCTTAACCATTATAATCCCTTTCTTTGGTTTGTACCAAGATCTAGGATTGTATTCAGCAGGTATCATTTAGACATGTTTGGATACATGGCTATCTAATTTACCGATTTTTTCAGGAAGTGTTCGGTAATATGCAAGTTTTATTGTTGAATTGTAAACAACCAAGCATACTCGACTAATAAGGAGGGTGTACATGGGTTCTTCAGTGATTGAACATGTGATCCTAATGGCAATGAGTAAAAAATGATGAATCTCTACGTAGTTTATCATTCAGACACAGCTTAGCCTTTAAGGGTTACAATGCTTTGCAGAAGCACTACCAGATGTTTAATATTTAAAAATGTAATTTGGGATTTCGGAGTTATCACAATCCCAAGAATATTTAAACAACTGGTGTTCAAAGTTCGAAGATCATAAAGAGTCCAACATTTGGTAACCGATGTAGTACTTCGTCTCACCTTTACTCAAAAGAGAGAACGAAAAGTTTGCATTGATTTGAAGAACCAGATACATTTAAGGAACTTCAATATAATTCCTTTAGATCTTTGGATCAAGCAATTATTAGCTGTTATCTACTAGTATACATGTACAAGGTATACAGAAGTATACACATGTAGCTGTTAAAGAAGGGTCGAAAACGTTATGTCAAGACCAGTAACTACTTCTTCAATCTTTGTTTCTAGAAGTCGAGTGGAAGATATGTTTAAAGCAGGCACAATGGGCAGCTTAAATTACTTCCAAGTCATGTATGTAAGTCTAGGACTATGCAAGAAGATATTCTGACATTTTTCTTAACTTTATGGCCAATCAGAATGTCAGAATTTGTACTGTGGTATAAGTTCGTTGTTGACCTTTGGTGGTTGAATTACCCCGCCATAGATAGACGTCCGTTTTTTATCATAGTGGCCAATTGAGTCATATATGAAATAATACTCAGTAGTTTTTTAGCATAGTGAATCTGAATAATTAGTTTTGTTAAGTGTTTAACACAGTTTAAACATTTCACCCCAGAACTTGTATTTGGTTACTAAGTTCCTTAGTCCCGAAGGCTTTAGGATGTAAAGTTGGGTTACTTAAAGTTGTAGGGTTGATCAATTTGTAGTTTGTTGCAAATTTATTCTATTCCCGTGGTCTTTCTGCTGTTTAACCCACCGCCTACTTGGCTGGGATTCAGCACATAGTGGCAATATTAGTGTAAGTAGTAAAGGTTTGCGTAGTAAAATCTTAAAATTTAAAGTAATTTTAGTTTTTATTAGTAAACCATACTTACCTAATATTGCCACTACAAATATGTCCCTCCCTCCTCCTCCGCTTACAGCAGAATGTTCATAATTGTTATAGCGGAATAATTGAGGAATATCCGGGCATTTGTGCGGGGGTGCACAGTGTAATATGCTCAAGAAATTCCCGGGAAGTTGGCCATAGATAGATTCAATGGTGGATGTTAGCACATAGTACATAGTGGCAATATTAGGTAAGTATGGTTTACTAATAAAAACTAAAATTACTTTAAATTTTAAGAATTTTGCAACAACTTTAGTCGTTAAACTTGTTTTCTTGAATAATGTTGATATTTCACACATAACTCAATCTAATATTTCAAGTTTACATGAAAACACTGTCTTACAAGTACCAAGGAGACTTTGAAGGAGTCCCGCAAGGTTCTACTACACTCCATTATTATCACAATCTCTTGGAATTCGTTGGAAAATATTCAAAATTGCGATACACGCAAATTTATGGGCTAGTCAGTTATTTATGCAATTAAGAAAAATTCCATCACTCAAATCAGCCAAACCTAATACCATTTCAGTTAAAAATTTAAGGTTGTCGAAATATGTACATAATTCGGTAAAAATGACAATTTAGATTCATAATAATATGGTTAAAAAATAGGTTCACTCAGTACTAAGACATTAGAAATGGCATGATCTTCTTTGATTTGAATTTTGGCAAAAACAGTTTTATAGGAGTTCTTCAAGGTTCTATTTTGGCCCTCTCTGTTAGAACTTGAATTACTTTATAACATTCTCTAATACATTTAATATCTAAGACATAATTCAAGAATATATTTCAAGTTTGAATGAGAATATTGTCAACCAAGTATCAATGCAAACATTGAAGTAGTCTTCCAAGGTTCTACCTTAGTCCATTATTATCACAATCTCTTAATAGTATGATGAAATAAGGGCAGGTAGACAAGAACTTATCAATTATACAGAATTACATGTGGAATTGCACAATACTGTACATTTAAGTACAGATTTTTAACAAAAGCAAGTAAAAACATGTCTAGAGACTTGCTGGGTTTAGAGCCCCGTGCCGAGTTGTCTACAGTGAGGTCAACAGTAAAGGCCAAGTGATGTTGCAGCTATAACACAGCTAATAGCAGAAACAAAGCAACACAAAACCAACTTGCCAATTGTATGGCTTGATATAACTAAGGCAGAAGTGTACCACACTAATGAACTCAACAGCTTTGAAGCATTATAATGTTCCTCAACATGTGATTGGCCTTGAGATAGAGCACCTTGAAGGTATTCATTTGAGATTCTTGACTGAAACAATCGCCACTGGTTGGCAGCCTTTAGAGAATCACGGCAGGCTGCATATTACTATTCATGACAGCTATGAACATCCTTCTGAAAGGAGCCACAAGGAGTGCAATGAATTTAAAATGAGAAATGGTAACCCACATCCAACATACTAGTATCACATTTTCATGGATTGATGGGGTCACTCTAGCAAATGACACTGAAATAGCCATTCTGTGTATCTTCACTGAACTAAAAACCTAGTAACCTCGGAATCATATCAAATGTTGCAGTCTCCTGGAAGCTCCCTGTCATTTCCTTATAGAACACTAAATGACACAAAACTTACCCAACCAACTAGGCAAGGCAGGACGGCCTAAAAGAACATCCAACATATTGACCCAATTGTCACAAGTACTTCAAACTGCCTAAAGAGTCCTAAAGCAACATATGTGATTCAGGCAACAGATTGGAAGGTGACTAATTGTTATGACTATTACAATGAGACTCCTTTATTGCCCAAATGACTTGATCATCATCACATCAGAACAATATCAGTCCTTTTCCTGGCTGTTAAATTCTGCTGGAGTTACAGCAACAGAGTGGAACAAGGCTCTCTTAGAAATAGGCCAAACAGAAAAATGATGACTATGGCTGCATTGTGCAGAGCTGGCTGAATAACTGAGTGAGGTTTGATCAACCTGTTTTCCAACCTCTCTGAGTTTGTATGCAGCTTTAGGGGTAGAAGCAGAAAAAATGGAAATTAAACTGACAAAAAAGACTAAAGCTGCTAATCACAACAAAACCTGAAGGACAATAGTGCCACAAGCAATGATACTCCATTGTTTAAACTCACATCAAAATTCTGCAATTATTTTCTTGCTGTCAAAGTAGTGGTGTTGTAGTTGTAAAACATGGTAAATACATTGATAAATCTGCAAAACTCACTCAGTACTCAATGTGGTTTTGGCAACTTCAGTTGTTTTGGCAATTTACACAAATTGATTTTGTTGTAAATTAGTGCATTTGTAATTGTAAAGAATGAGAAGGGTGTCAAAAGTGAACCTTAAACGGCTCCTATGTAATAATGACTTTTAAAAACTGATTTTGTTGTAAATTAGTGAATGTATGTTCCTAATTATAGAACAGTAGTACCAATGATATTAAATTCATTAAATTAAATAGAGTATCCATTGTACCAATTTGTGAGTATACAAAATAATGAGGGTGTGAGGAATGAACCTTGCTTAACTCCTAATTATTTATTTTGACTTGAGCTCATAACAGTATTATGTGTTATGTGTGTATGTTGACTTTACTACAGCTCTAAACATAGAGACAAACATGTCTAATCATACTCTGATGAAATCATAGCAACCTCTCTATTTTATGATTACAAAGTGATACATGTACTACATAAACATATAATCATACACATATATAAAATATGTTGTGTCCTATATAGTTGTAATAATCATATTATAATATCCAGTTACCTTTGAAGATGGTCTGAATATACTTATTTGTTTTCTGTTGATACACGTTTCTAACTTAATCCTACAAAATGATAAAATTGACCACAACTTCCTTTTTCCAATTTTATGGGGTAGGGCACTTTCAACGCTTTTTAAAAAATACTTTCAATTTTTCAATAATTGAAATCTTCATATTGTAGTATCAGGCAAAGTTATTAGATGTTTTTTAAATAATAATTAATGTTATTTGTCATTGCATTCTTTATTTGAACCTAGAAAATGAACATTATTTCCCATTTTACGCCAAATCGTCACACTTTGGGGCCATGGGAGAGGGCTAAAATTCAGTTTAAAAATTTGAAAAAAATTCACATGACTATTTTCACCTTAAAGAACAACATTTCACCATGAGAGCATGAATTTTCCAAAAATAAAAAAATTTGCCCACCCTACGTTATTTAAGTCATACTTTGTCGGCCATCTTGGATTTTGGGGGGAAGAAGTGAAATATTCTGTCGATCACAGGGACAGATTTTTAGAAAAAGGTTTTAACAAGCAGAAAAGCCAAAGTTTATACTTGTATCACCATCTGAAATATTCTGCCTAATATAGGGGTAAATTCCCCCCACTAATAGTTTAATATTTATTTTTAAAAACAATTCCTGATTTCGAGCTCGAATTTAATTATATAACATCCGTGGTAAGTACAGTTCTACAGTATTTTCGGAATAATGATTTTCAATTTAATGGCATACAACCTTTTGTTTTTCTATATCGGAAAATAAGTGGAACTTTAAAAGCTTCAGTCACATTTGTTCAATGCGACCACACGTCGATCGTATTTCCCTGAAATCAGTAAATTTCTGCTGCAAACATAGGAAAACTACAGTCGACTTAAGGTCACCTTGCTGTCTACGTACACGACATATCCAGTTTTTACAGGGCGTAGAGTCGGAGTTATAACTTTTTCTTTCCTTTGGTCACCATAGATATCAACAAGCAGCAGCCAAACCGTAGGTCTCACGACGGGCGTACGTCGGGTTCACGGTCGACTTGCGGCTGCGCTTGGACTTCATAGGTTACAATTGACCTTTCCGAACCATAGAACCCATTGTGGATGCCTTCAAGAAAAACTACACACGTCGTAGGGCCGCCCTACGCTGATCGTGCGTTATCATTTATCAGCCGTACGGGAATCGTAGTTTTTCCTCATAATCAAGATACTCCGTACGGCTATCTTAGCAAATGTGACTGCTAAATTATCTGACTGCAGAAATACTTAGGCAACCGTAGAAATCCTACTTACCACAGAAATGATAGACCGTACGGTCCCCGTAAAAATGTGACGTGAGGCTAAGAATCCATGATAGTAATTGAATACGGTTTTAAACTTTTATTTTAAATTTTAATTTCTTTGAATACCTGTGTTAAAGATAAACATAAATGCAATGAATATTAAAGTACGAACACGTATTTTTGTAATGAGACTAGCAAATTAAACCATTGCATTCTTGGAAATTCAAGATGGGTTGGTTGAATTAATTTTATTATGTTTTATTCAAATAGTTTGCATTCGCCTGATAGAATTAGCATTCTCTGTTCGCATTTAGCGCTAGACCTTATAAAAGTTAAAAAGTCACGAATCCTAGATTGTTTCAAGCGTATAAAGAATAAATCTAACCCGCATTCCATGTCTAGATAGGTAAAAAGCAATTCCGAAAATGCCGGCGTTAATATTCTATTGAAATCGTTCTTTATTATGGGTGGTATATACGTATTCTTTTAGTTCCATTGAAATGATTTCTTTGGCTTTGGAATGGCAACAACTCGGCATTCATTTTTTGATTCAAAAATGGCGCCACAAAACTTTTGGAATGCCAAGGCATCAATCTGGCATCAATGACGTCATAACAATGTCGTAAAGAACCACTTTACGGTTGAAATGGCAGCTCCGTGGTCCAGTTCATATGCAAAACCCGGGGCTTAATAACAACTAAAAGGATAATGATAGAACAATAAAACTAGGTTGGATTGAAAGATATATCTTTATTCTAACTTATTATCAAGTTTAAGGGACAAAACTTCGCATTCCCTTTAAGTTATTCTTGGTCTCTTAACTTGCGTTTAGCATAAAATGGTCCTTCAAATAGCGACAGAGATAAAAGTATGAACCGTCAAATCTGGTGAATAGGGAGGCCCTCACAATGTCTTATAGCCCCCTTATACAGAGGGGTCAGACGTCCAAGAAACTGCATTTGTTGCAATTCTAGTGTAGCCTTTGTTGTGTGTATAGAGGGGCTCGATCAATTTGAGACCACTGTGTTTTCATTTGGATATCAATTTGGTCTCGAGGCTAGTCTGCATAACTCCACTGGCGGATCTGGGGGGGGGGCCCAGGGGCCCGGGCCCCCCCCCCTCGGGTGGGCCCAGAAAAAAAAAATTGGGCCCAAAAAATTTTTTGATCCAAAAAAGGCCTTGTGGCCCTAAAAAGTGGGCCTTTTTGGTCATAAATGGGCCTTCTAAGGCCTTATTTTTTAATTATAGGCCAAATTTTGAAGAAAATGGGCCTCAAAATTTCAAAATTTGGGCCCACATTTTGGTTTTAGGGGCCCAAAATTTTTTTCCGCGCAAGCGCGGAAGGTATTTTTTCAGACCAGGAGTTTGGGCCCCCCCCCCCCTTGTTGGTTCCCAGATCCGCCCCTGAACTCTGTAGGGTAACTCCTGGATCATTTGCCGATAATTTACCCGATTCTCTGTGTTTGTTCTGCTATCGTCATCCTCAAACATCTTCCTCTGTGGCTATTTGAAGGAGTGTTTTAATGCTCATTCCAAGCAAAAAGACCTAGAACAACTTAAGGGCAACATTCAAAGAGAAATCCAAAACATTCCATCCGGAATTATTATCAAATTATGAACAATGTAGCAGTAAGGATACAGGCTGTCATCTAAATATGAGGTTATATTGATTATGTGGTGTAAAAGGTAAAGGGACAAAGCATCAAAAAGGCAAGACTGAAATAAAAATGGTGTATTGGGAAGAAAACGTTCATGTTTTGGCTACATGACCATGCAAAAATGTCTAAAAATATTAATTGGTTCATCTGTGCTGTTGATATACTTTTGGGTACATTTTTTGAGACACCCGATAGATACGTGAACGAATGGATTGTCCCCGGGGGATTGTCCGGCTAGATTTTGGTCCGATAATATTATCTTTATTTTTAAATATTACGATGTCGTACTATAGTAGTACTGTTATATATACTTATTTGATATCTTATCAATGAATTAAATAACACTGCTTGCATTCAATCACCGTTAGCACGGTGTTATATATAGCATGACGGTTACGTCAAGGTGATTTGCCAAATTTTGCGGTAACGATAACAAAAAATGGCGGATGGGAAAGACAGCATGTCCTCTTTCTCGCCTGTAGGCAATATTCACAGATACGATTTCCTTTTCAACTAGTTCCATTCGGTGACGTATATATTGATGGTTATAAAGACTGGGTCAAATCTGCCAGGTGGTTTACAAGCTTCCTGGTCATCTCAACCCCAAGTCAACTCAACCCAGTAAAACTCAACCCCAAGTCAACTCAACCCCAAGTCAAGTCGACCCCAGTAAAGCTCAACCCCAAGTCATATCAACCCTGTAAAACTCAACCCCAGTAAAACTCAACCCTATATTTCCATATATTGATAAACTTATAAGAAAGTTTATTTCATAAAAATAATTCTGATTATTCAGTTTGTGATTTTCATTCTTAGACCACTGCCTTTTTCGATTATAGTTAATAATGAGTTTATCTCCAAAATCTCAACATGGTACTAATAGGATTAAAATATGGGTCATTTTATTAATCTTGCTAATACGTTTGTTTTGTTGTAATCCCTATGAGGTTGACACTCGTGATTATTTGGAAAACTGGAACATGACCATTGCTTTCCAGGGGCATAGCCAGCTTTCAGTCAGGAGGGATGCGATCGCCCAAAAAATCAGATTTTCAGTCAGGGGGTGCAGATCGTGGCATAAGCGAGCCAAAAAAGATATGTTTTGACAAAAATGATGCAACTTCCTTCAAAATTGGGGGGAGAGTGTGTGCGCACCCCTCCTGTGACAACTTGATGAATTATCCTTGAGCTTAATCGTTTTTTGGAATACTTTTACAACTTTCTATTCAAAGTATCATGCAAAATGCTAGATTTTCAGAAATGAATGACTTAAATTATTCATCATAAAAAATTAAATTAGACACAAATGAATAAAGTTGAGTTTTACTGGGGTTGAGTTTTACAGGGTTGAGTTGACTTGGGGTTGAGTTTTACTGGGGTTGACTTGACTTGGGGTTGAGTTGGACTGGGTTGAGATGACTTGGGGTTGAGATGACCTGTCACCGTTTACAAGAAGCAGAATATAAGCTGTAAACCTACCGATTGAGATATCCAAGTTCATAATTTTTAGTCCATTCTCGTGTTTTCTCAGTATATGTGCCTCAGAGCCAATCAAAATATTAATTGTAAGTAAACTGTTTATAAACAAGCCATAAAATAACAAATCCAGAACAGGAACGTGGTGTATATTGTAAATAATAAGGTTTCAAACGCAATGGCTTTAGACGACTACGTATGAATTCTATGGACGGTAACGTATTGTATTAGTTGTACATTAGATGTTTAGCGGACGGTTACGTGAATGTACACCAGTCAAGTCAAGGTTGCTAGATCTGATAGGCTCTTTCCATGTTATTGTTATAATGGTAAGAAATGGAATATTTTATTACTTATATTTTTGTTTATAGGACTCGCAAGAGACGCTCTTGTTTAAACCTCTACAGGGCAAGGGAAAGCAGTGGCTTGCTTTATTTATGAAACCAATGAAAGTGAAAAAGATAGCAATGAAGAGGCAAAAGAAGATTTAGCTTCAAGTACTGGTGAATATGACAAAATTGATAATAACAATGAATCAGGGATACATATTTGAACGAGGTTTGCGTAACCGTCCATCAATTTTTTGCGTTACCGCAAAATTCAAAATACATTATTATGGCTTGAGTAGAACATATTAGGTGGTTTCCAACGCTCATTTGGCTTTGTATGATCGTATGTAGGTTACATCTAAATACCCCCCATATTTAGTACAGTCTATATAAACGTTGACACCGGTTGATATCCATATCATCCCTGACATCATCTCTCTAATCCCAATATCATCCCTGATATCATCCCTATCACAAATAGATTTTTTAATCAAAAACGATTATTTCAATCAAAAAATATAAAATTTTGAAAATTCAATTTTTGGAAAATGAATTTTTGATTTTTTTTGAAAAATAAATTTCTTTGAAAGGATCGGTATCGATATGGAGAATTGAATTCAACAATGTTTTTCTCTTAACCCAATTATTGAAAACATTCTGTAAAAAACGAAGTCCTTTATGTAATGTTGACTGATTGACAACAATTTAATGCAAAAATAATTTATGTCTATTTTATTTAACTGTTTTTGTTAACATCTTTTGTTTTTTAGTGCAATTGTTGTTTCCCTTTTTACCATTTTTTGAGAATGAAATAAAACATCTTTCCGAAGCTTGTTTGAACAAAATAGCATATAAAACATTTCCTTAGACTTCCCAATATCATAGTTCTACAAAGGCAATTTTGGTTGGTGTGTTAAAAAAGTTCGCCATATCGATAACCATCCTTTTAAAAAAAATGTGAAAATTTTTGAATCTACCCGGGATGATATCAATATCATCCCTCTAATCCTGATATCATCCCTATCCCAAATATGTGATATATCACTTGCTATTATATACCTGATATTGCTCTGACCATGGTATAATTAGCGGTTATGTCACTATCGTGGCATATATGCCCGAGGTCTCAGTGATATATGGCCCGACCTTGGGAGGGACTTTGATCTCTGAGAACCGAGGGCATATGTGCCACGATAGTGACATAAACGATTTATAACATACCTATGATGATGTAGACTGGTCAGAGAGTACCGTTTTCTTATAAAATTGACAAACAAATGGTTTGAAAATGATCTTCGATTGATTGGTTATGACGTCAGCGCCTTGACCAATCAGAAAGTTAGCGGGCGCGGGCTTTTCAAAACTTATATTGGCCCGCTGTCTTGTGAACACTTTGCACTATACATCATCATAGGTATGTTATAAAGTATTATATAGCATCAATAACTCATAAAAATGATATTTACTAAATACAAGTTGATTATGGCGCGATATATGGCCGATCGGATTTTGGTTCGATCGTACTATCGATAAGAAATCAGATTAGCCAGACGTCAAAAAAGGCCACCATTTTCACGATTTTTTAAAAGTATTCACATATCAAATATGAACAAAATCGCTCCAATACTTTTCGAGTTATAGTAAAAAATGTAAAAATTTTGAAAAATGGCCACCTACTACCCAAAGTGTCATTAGACAGTGTGCCATGCTTATAGTATTCACATGTAAAATATGAACAAAATCGCTCCACTACTTTTTGAGTTATAGTAAAAAAAAAGTAAAATAAGGTATGAGTACCGTAATCCAACACCAAATTCGAAAATTCATAACAATACTTTGCACATATGGCGTTCGTGACCAACTATAAAACGCTTACCCCCCATAGTGTTATATATTAAAATGTACCTGTTCATATAGGGGTTTGATTGATCTACATCAAATTATAGGGAGTCAGGTTACTTTTTTAGATATCAGCGTCCATTTATTGTGACTCGCGTTTGCTACCACTTCCTCAATTCTGATATGACGGGCAAACGCGTAGTAAACACCTTCACGTCGGAACTATTTTTGACCTACATCGCTATTTTCGTAATTCAAATGAAAGTTGAACTCCTCCTCTTTATTTTGATACCAAATAGTGGCATACTAGGTACCCTAGAAGCAAACTATGGCGTTATTTAGAACAATACCACGAGTTTTTAAATGGACTATATAGGGGTCATACTGTTTCTGTCGACCTGACACGTGTATCTAGCCTGTAAAAATGAAAAATCGCTACATTGTAGCAATTTCACTGAGATATGGGCCCTGAAAATCATGTAATTTTAGCAAAAAATGAAGAAATAACCTGCAATTTTGACGGAATTTCAGAGGGCTCTCTTTCATCCATGACCCTCCACGGGCCTCTTATGACCATTCTTATACTCACAGAATGGTTGAAAGTGATTTCAAATCATTGTTTGCCCTACGCAGAACGAAAAAATCGATTCTGTTCTCAAATTCTGCTAGAATATTGGTCTCTGGCCAACTAGCAGACAATTTTAGGCCTCATATTAAGGTATGAGTACCGTAATCCAACACCAAATTCGAAAATTCATAACAATACTTTGCACATATGGCGTTCGTGACCAACTATAAAACGCTTACCCCCCATAGTGTTATATATCAAAATGTACCTGTTCATATAGAGGTTTGATTGATCTACATCAAATTATAGGGAGTCAGGTTACTTTTTTAGATATCAGCGTCCATTTATTGTGACTCGCGTTTGCTACCACTTCCTCAATTCTGATATGACGGGCAAACGCGTAGTAAACACCTTCACGTCGGAACTATTTTTGACCTACATCGCTATTTTCGTAATTCAAATGAAAGTTGAACTCCTCCTCTTTATTTTGATACCAAATAGTGGCATACTAGGTACCCTAGAAGCAAACTATGGCGTTATTTAGAACAATACCACGAGTTTTTAAATGGACTATATAGGGGTCATACCTTTTGGCGGATGGATATGGAACCCCATACCATAACACACGTAAAAATGGCGGCCATTTTTAAAAATTGCCGCCTAATACCCAAAATGTCATTAGACATTGGGCTATGCTTAAAGTATTCACATACCAAATATGAACAAAATCGCTCCACTACTTTTTGACTTACAGTAAAAAATGTTAAATAACACACGTAAAAATGGCGGCCATTTTTAAAATGGCCGCCTACTACCAAAATTGTTATTAGACATTGTGCCATGCTCACATACCAAATATGAACAAAATCGCTCCACTACTTTTCAAGTTACAGCAAAAATCGTAAAATGACGTGCAAAGGCAGCCATTTTCAAGATGGCTGCCATGAATTTCTTCTGTATTTACATTTCTAGCTTAATCAATGTCCTATATAACTTTTTACATCGAAAACATATTGTTATTACAGTTTTATATGCAGTACCTAAATTACTGTAAAATCGGCACTAAAATGGCCGCCATTTTTAAATGAGCGGCCATTTTGAAAATCGGTTTTCGAGCAGACCTTTACCCCCATTGGGTATATGTGTACAAAATATGAATAAAATCGGACCAACGGTATTTAAGTTATTGCCCGGACGGACGGAGGCGTTCCCTATATCCCTCTGAACTTCGTTCGATGGGATAATAATGTCAAATGATTTTCGAATATATTCAGTTTTACAAACACAAAAAGGCCATCTTTAGTCTCAAAAGTCAAACCTTTCGAAAAAATCACTCAAGCTGCTTTTTGAGCCATAACGGGCATTACGGTCTATATCTCCTTTCTAAAATACATTTTATTAAAACTTTTATTAAAACAGTAAAGCCTTTGGGTATTTCTTAAATTTCTTAAACCAAGTTTATTTATAGAAAAGGATAGGTATTGATATGGTGAACTGAATTCGACAATGTTTTTCTCTTAAACCAATTATTGAAAACATTCTGTGAAAAAACACGGTCCTTTATGTAATGTTGACTGATTGACAACAATTTAATGCGAAAATTATTTATAACTGTTTTTGTTAACATTTTTTGTTTTTTAGTGCAATTGTTTTCTGTTCCTTTCTATCGATTCTTGAGAATGGAATAAAACATCTTTCCGAACCTCGTTGGAACAAAATAGCATATACAACATTTTCTTATACCTATCGAAATTATATAGTTATACAAAGAAAATTTTGGTTGATTTAACAAAATGTATTCAAAAAATTAAAACGAAATCCCCCAAAATAAATAAAAATTTTCTCTATGTCAGAATTTTACTCTGATGTATAATCAGATGTTGATAATACTAAAAATTAAAAAAGTTATTAAAGAAAAAGTGACCCTTGAACAATTCTGTCCGGGCTACTATATATTTAAATTATATTATTACCATTCAAAAGACATAACGATAACCATTACATTGACGATGTGTAATTTTTTTCGAATTTTTTGATGACTGATATAAGAAAAACGTGTGTTCAAAAGGTTCACCATATCGATACCAATTCTTTGATGTAAATATTTCACGAGATTTCTAACACGAATGATTCTCATCCGTCGTGATATTGAATAATGAAATTTAAAAAAAAAATAACACAAAATGTAAACAATTACATTTATTTAAAAAGGAGAGAAGTAAAAACTATACATACTTGTATGTGCCTGTTGATATCCAAATGCTATGTAGAACAGAGCAGCGAAATAGAAAACAGCGGCTATTTGATGGTACATTATGAAGTACTTTGACGGTGGTAGAATAGCGCCTTTGTCGTCAGATATAGTCAGGCGAGAGCTTATATACTTTGCATTGATGGTGTGTTAAAAAGAGTGGGAATCCATCTTATATTGCACGTAAACGAATATTAAGTGAAAAACGTCTAAAATAAATTATGTAAAATAATATGGAAAGTACAATATTCAAAGTTCTTGATTAGTTTGATATAGAAATACAATATGCAATGTGTCTTCAAAGAAATGAGTGGGCAAAAGTTGCAAAAGTTAAGAACATTTATAGGCCCCCGCTTGTACACTTAACTCAGTATTGTTTCTGGTAAACGAGGCGGTCGCATTGACATTACTAAGAATTTAAAAAGCTCAGATCATATTTATTTCATTGCTTTTAATTATCAAAAGAAAGTACACTTCGTAAACATTTGATTTCGTCTCTCTATTGCACTTGTACACAATTGCATTGCTGCTCTCAACATTTTACGTCAAATGTGTACTTTTAGTGTTTCGATACGCTCACCAATGATACACGTGGAGGTTACTTTTAATGGGGTCTATGGCCACCTTTGCCGTATATAATTCTTAAAGGTGTACGTACAAACGTACCAGATACTGTAACGTAAAAAATAAAAGATCCTGATCTCTCACAATTGCTTTTTCCCATTCGAGTAATATAAAACATTGGCTCTACAAAATGAAGGTCACATAATAGTACTAGTAACGTGATTGAAGTATATGCAAACTACTATATTGTGGTAATTTAATCATTGTTTAGATTGAAACTATAAAATGCATATTGATATATCAGATAACTGTATTAATTGCCTAATTCCATTAGTTCCCATGCCTCAAATTCACACGGAGTACACTTCGACTTCACATGGAATTCAAACTACTTCCATGCTGACTCAATTAACGTGGGTTTCCCCATGGATCCACGATGATTGTCACACATATTCACATGGATATTTCATCTGTATTTACGCAAGTCAGCTTGGAAAAACTGAGCTATTTCCACATGTATTCTCGAGGCATGGGTTCCACGTGAATGTGGATTGATTGTCTAAGTAGGTAATTTCTGGATTGCCTTCATACTATTAAGTAGGCATCATCTTTGAAATATGATATATGTGATTGCACATGTGCTTGTATTGTACAAATCTGTTGACCATGGTTTGATAGACTGCTTCAGAGCAACCAGTTGAACCTAAAAAATAAGAAATGTAAAGACTATTGTGCAATAATATAGAGAACAATATATTCATATTGCACATGAATGACATTTGCATATCTTGAATTGCTTGTGAATCGGCTTATAAAGTCTGTAAAATCTTATATTTTGATGCTTCAAATTACAAGAGGCCACATGCGTATTGCACTAAACATTAAATAATCTGTAATATACAAATGTCATTTGCATGCTGTATGAATGTTTTCCTTATACGTTATTGCCAATAAGCTTTAGATTTCTTTTTCTTTAAGCTCAACTGGTTGCTTTGAAGCAGTGTAACAGACTGTAGATCTCAGGAATGAAATACATTGCACCCAAAAAGGTGTTAAGTTTATCAAATTGGCACATTAATGATTGAAATCTATGGACCATACATTATAAGCAGACTTTAATTGTGCCAGCCAAATTGCACACATATGTACTTGTGATAATTAAATGGAAGTTGTGGATACTTTTATGTTCATGTAGATGCATTGTATTAGAAAAGTACACCATCATCAAGGTATCCAAGATCTAGAATTTTAACGTTATTCAGGGTTGCCATCAATCTAGAGTGCCAGACATAGAAAGCCATAGTTCTGGCTATAGAGTACCAGAGACAGATATATAGACATAGAAATTAAGCCATAGTTCTGGCTATAGAGTACCAGAGACAGAGACATAGAAATTAAGCCTTAGTTCTGGCTATAGAGTACCAGAGACAGAGACATAGAAAGCCATAGTTCTGGCTATAGAGTACCATAGAGAGAGACATAGAAATTAAGCCATAGTTCTGGCTATAGAGTACCAGAGACAGAGAAAGCCATAGTTCTGGCTATAGAGTACCAGAGACAGAGACATAGAAATTAAGCCATAGTTCTGGCAATAGAGTACCAGAGACAGAGACATAGTTCTGGCTATAGAGTACCAGAGACAGAGACATAGAAATTAAGCCATAGTTCTGGCTGTAGAGTACCAGAGACAGAGACATAGAAAGCCATAGTTCTGGCTATAGAGTACCATAGAAAGAGAGAGAGACGTAGAAATTAAGTGGCTATAGAGTACCAGAGACAGAGACATAGAAAGCCATAGTTCTGGCTATAGAGTACCATAGAGAGAGACATAGAAATTAAGCCACAGTTCTGGCTATTGAGTACCAGAGACAGAGACGTAGAAAGTCATAGTTCTGGCTATAGAGTACCAGAGACAGAGACATAGAAAGCCACAGTTCTGGCTAAAGAGTACCAGAGAGAGAGACATACACTCTAAGTTCTAGAGTGTTTTAGACACCTAGAGTGCAAGACCTATAATGCCAGGGATCAAACTATAGCCAATTTGCAAGGAAACATAACATATCTGATTTTTGATTTTTTAGTTATATTTTAAACTGTATTTATTACACATTTTTAGTAACAAATACAATATTATACATTTAATACACATTTGTACAAAATTCCAAAATCCAGTATTTAGAGCTCATCATCTAGTATGGCAACTGACATAAGCACTGGTCTGTTGGGAACTGTCCTGTGGAATTAATAATTGGCTAATTCAATTTTAGCATGAACAGGGAAATTGGTCCATAATTTAATTTTGATCAGTAAATCTGAAACTTATGAGGGGGAACTTGATATACGTTCCCTCAAATGCATTTGTATCACACCTGAGTGGCCTACTTACAATTGGATCATGTCTGTCTCTTTGATGGGAGATTTAAATCAGGTATGCTCTAATGATGACATTTGACCAGATTTGTATGATAGAGAAGATACAAGACACTGACTTTCATCCTGTTGTCACTCTGCGTCACATTTGATGATATATTTCCCACTGAGGATCCCTGTCAACCTCTTCCCTTTAAGTCTTTAGTTTTGAACTATAATTCATAATTTTGATCATATGACAACTGTCCAATCAATTTGCAAAATGTAAGTCTCTTTCAGACACTCTCTTCAACATCTTCATGAAATAGGCCACTTATTCATCATAGTCAGGGTTCTTCTTTAGTATAACAAATCCTTCCATTACAGGAGTCTGTGATAGATCTAGATATAGGTCAAGGAATCAAGTTTTTGTACAGTACATGGCTGGTATGAAATGGGGTCTCAATCTCAAAACTGAAAACAATAAAAAAATTCTGGTCTCAGTGATACATTCTAAATTCACAAATATTATTCAAAAGGTTTCAGACTGAATGAATTTCAGATTTTCAAGGTTTGTAATTTGTAATATGATAGAAGTTGTTAATTCTTCAATTGGTAATAAGCAATATGATGTAAGTTGGTAATTCTTCAACTGGTAATAAGCAATATGATGTAAGTTGGTAATTCTTCAACTGGTAATAAGCAATATGATGTAAGTTGGTAATTCTTTAATTGGTAATAAGCAATATGATGTAAGTTGTTAATTCTTCAAATGGTAATAAGCAATATGATGTAAGTTGGTAATTCTTCAATTGGTAATAAGCAATATGATGTAAGTTGGTAATTCTTCAATTGGTTATAAGCAATATGATGTAAGTTGGTAATTCTTCAAATGGTAATAAGCAATATGATGTAAGTTGGTAATTCTTCAATTGGTAATAAGCAATATGATGTAAATTGGTAATTCTTCAATTGGTAATAAGCAATATGATGTAAGTTGGTAATTCTTCAATTGGTAATAAGCAATATGATGTAAGTTGTTAATTCTTCAATTGGTAATAACTAAGCAATATGATGGAAGTTGGTAATTCTTCAATTGGTAATAAGCAATATGATGTAAGTTGTTAATTCTTCAATTGGTAATAAGCAATATGATGTAAGTTGTTAATTCTTCAATTGGTAATAAGCAATATGATGTAAGTCGTTTGATGGGATAATAAGCAATATGATGTTAGTTGGTAATTCTTCAATTGGTAATAAGTAATATGATGTAAGTTGTTAATTCTTCAATTGGTAATAAGCAATATGATGTAAGTCGTTTGATGGGATAATAAGAAATATTATGTAAGTTGGTAATTCTCAACTGAATAATATTTAATACCAATTATAATATCAATAAGTTCCAAATAAAGAAATAAATGACATAAGTGCCAAAGGAACCATAATATTCATAAACATATCATCAAAAGCGTGTGTATTGTTTATTATAAAGGATACATTCTTCAGTGGCTAGTTCTGCCCGCTCTCCATACGCTAGCAGGACTGGGGTGGTGTGAGTCTGGAACCCTGTGATGCTTTTAGGTTTCCCAGCTTGGCCTACAACATCAACAGCCTGGCCTACTCGTACTGACACAGGTAATGGACGTAGTTCTTCATCAAATGTGACCAACATACGGGGCTGCATGGCAGATACAAGGGTGTAGAGAATGTAATGAGATTTACCAAGGATTACTGAAAAAGAAATGTTAAAAATCATCAATTGTTATATTTCTAGCTAATTGCTGGTTTATATGTTTAACTGGTTAGCTATTGGCTTTAAACAACATAAATCGTGCCATTGCAGACACTAGGCTATACCTACACATCATAAGTGCAGAACTTCTTAATGTAACCAAACATTTATGTACTCATCTTAAAGGTGGAAATAAAAGAACTAAAACTGGTATTTAATTTACCAAAGATATCTTATTTTGCAAAGCCATTTTGGATCAAGCAGCCAAATTAAAAATTCCAGACAGACAAATGAGGACATTACATGGACAAACGAATGAATGGATGGCATTTCTGTATCTCTTATGAATGGTGGGATCGGTGAGATAATAAAACAAATTATATATCTATATATCTATATATATATCTATAATTCTGGAAGAAGGATAGTTATAGGATATCCTATGATTTTGAGGAATATCATTTTTATCTACGAGGTGATATTGATATTTGCACGAGAGAGCGAAGCGAACGAGTGCATATATCAATATCACCGAGTAGATTAAAATGATATTCTGAAAAAAATCATAGGATGTTCTTATTATCCTACACTTACAAGGAGTGTACTGAATGTATAATATCATTGTTAAATGAATTTCATGCCAAATAGAGTCAATTTGGCGGGAAATCAACAAGCGGAGTATATCGTGACAATATCCTACCCATATTGGGTTTTCCGGAGTATATCGTCATGATATCCTCCGCCCGGAGTATATCGTTACGATATCCTCCGAATATTCATTTTGCCAATAAATATCAAATTTATTTTTTCATGTTATTATACATTTAGTACACTAAGTGTAGGATAATTAAGTATTATGATACTGATGCAAATACCAGAGGTTAAATTGTCAAGGCTAGTTAATGATGTCTTGAAATTAGATACGGCTACTGTAGCTTTGGCTTATTCTGCCAGAATGTAGGTTAATATGTTATTGGCATTATTTTTATCCATATCCTATAAAACTATTGTTGAATTTAGTTGAGAAATCAATATTTTGATCTGGTGTATCAGTAAAAATAATGCCAAAGTATTTACTTGTATTGTCCAGATTCATTTAACATTTTCATTGTGACTTGATTCTATCAATCAATCGTCATACACATGAGGTCATAAAACTTTGAGGCTAGGTAGGTATCAATACAAACTCTTACAGTATTCCTCGAGAGGTAATATTTTCTTTTACACAAAGAGTTTAAGTATTGAGCACTTACTATTTTTGACATCAAGACAGGAGACAAGAGTGGCTAGGAGGCCAGCAACAGCTACAGGGCTCATGAGGGTGCGATCACTATGGTACGGACATAGGGTCAGGGTACCCTTCCCCATATGGGTCAGGCCCTGGGCAAGGCGCACCATAAATAAATTGTTGGCATCTTTAGCGTGATATACAGCTAGTTGACGTAACATGGCTGCCAGTCTGGCATTATTGGTCCCTGTAATATGACACATAACAATTTTTATAAATATATGTTTATCAACTCAAAAACACAACTAACATAAATGCTTTTGAGTAACTGGTGATATTTTCAAAACTTTTTGAAATCTTTGCCGAATGAATTTTATACAAAGTCACTCACAGTTTGATAATAACAGAAAACATTGGTTAGTTCGATAAAAATAAAGGCCAACTCTATTGAACACAAGCATACATAGAATCACTTCAATGTTTAATCATAAGACACATACCTGCACCCACAATTCCCATGGCTAAGATTGCATTGTGGGACACTTCTGGGTCACTGTCATGAGAGAACTTGCTGAGTGTGTCTAAGATCTGTAGTTTAGGGTTAGAAGTAGAGAGCAGGGCTAAGGCTAGTGGGACAGACCTCTTGATCACTGGCTCTCCATACCTCAACTGTAAGTAGAGATAAGAGGAAAATAAAATGGTGGTCATATTTTGGAATACAAAAGATTACATAAAAAATTCTAAGCACAGGTAAAAATGAAACAACAGGAGGCAGGAGTATTGAATTCATACATGGAATGAGTTGGAAAGGACTTCAAAACAAATCAGTAAGAAAAATTGTTATCTGTGAAATATTATATGAATCAAAGCTTCCAAATAAATAACTCTCATATATCATTTTTTCAGGCAATATATCAAGTTTAACTTGATCTAAGTAAATATTTCGGGACAAATATGCCTACCAAATTGCCAGTTGCTCTGAATGCCATTTCTGATCCTATCTCTTCTCCCATTGAGATCAATGCAATACCCAAAACAGCAACACCTACAAATAAATCAAAACACAAAGTGATAAATATTGCACTTGAAATTCAAAATGTTGTAAATTACCCAGCATAAATGAAAACCTAATCAGAACTTGGCACTAGCCTGCTCTTGTATCTGTAAAGAAATAAATAAATAAACAGTTTTCTTGCTTTACCAATGACATGCTTTATTCCTCTCTAGCAAAAGATGATTACAATATTATAGCACTTCTCAAATAGAGGATATGAGTGTTAGATTATCAGTGTTCGCGTTGACGCCGTTTTTTGCCATTTTTACGGAAATTTCAGAAGGTTGGACGTAAAAATCAAAATCAACTTACGTCCCTAGGACGCAAAAATTATAAACTGCATCAAGATAACTTTTACTGCAGCACAGTAGCGGTGAAACATGATTTTCATCAAGATTTTCAAACTCACTACCTTGATATACGAGCAATGATCCAGGTATATTTATATCGACAAATCTGATTGGCTATCATGGCTACCGAAGATTAACAGGGTTTCCAGTATGAGACATGGATTTTGATTGGTTCCGATATATTCCGGAAAATGCCGCAATCGAAATGGAAGATCAAAACATACAATATTGCAGAAATCCCCTGTGGTGCCCCACAAATTGAAACAATTGTTTTTCACGATTATCTTTATTATTTCCACTAGGAACCATTATATATTGATCTTATGTTAAACATCAAGATAATTGTTTAATTACAGATCGAGGTTTTTCATCTAAAAGTCTTCAGAATAAGGAAAAATGTTAATAAAAAGAAGCAAAACTTCATGACCTTGACATGACCTTCAAGATCGCAAGTTTGTAAAATGTGAAAACAAAACTCTTAATTTGAGCATTTCCTTTATTCATTTCGGACTATTTTGGTATAACATTACTTAAGAATTTTGTGAAAAGGACCCAGTGATAAATATTTAGCGGGAGGATGCATCAAATTACAATATATGTCATTTTTATCCCATTTTAGTGTAAGTACTCTATTATCGCCCACTTTATTTTCACTTTCACAATATTTTCTTGAACTTTGTGAAGAAATAAGAGGGACGCAAAACAATTAGATGGGGACTCAAATTTTTCAAATGGGTTGCGTCCCTGGGACTCAGAAATTTAAATGGATAGTGCGAACACTGGATTATGAATTAGCGTGATATTGTAATCGAATTCTTTGTTTCAAATTTCTAATTAAAATACAAGTTTGAGGTAAAAATATTTAGAATTCTCCAACTGTTAGGTTGGAGTGACTGCTCTGTTTCATATATCTAATTAATAAAAACATAATAGTCTGGCAAATAATACTTTTGGGTACACCAACCTTGATGAGCAGCTAAATCAGCTCTTTTCTTTTCATTCTCTTCTTTTTTAGCATCTTCCTTTTTAACGTCTTCTTTTTTGGTGTCGGCTTTATCATCTTTTTTCTCGTTTTTCTTCTCTTCTGTTTTTTTATCATCTTTTTTTTCTTTTTTCTCGTCTTTCTCCTACGGGAAAATATTTGATAAACATTCTAAATACAGAGTACCCCAACTTTCTTTAGTTATGGCTGCTTTGGACAATTTTGATATTTTTACATATTGTAGATTTAAATGTCCTCTTTTGAATATTCATAATTTAATTTGGGTGTTATTTATAATGATAATATACATACCTCTTTTTCTTCAAAGTGCTCTGAGCATATATGTAGAAGTTCCTGTACCTTTAGCACATTACCAGTACCTGTAACAATAAGTGTACCAGTACATAGGTAGGATAGAGCACACTAGTGCATAAAGAGAATATACCAGTAAATATTTATAAAAAGAAAATAAATGACCCACGGCCTTGTGCTCACACAGCGAACTGTAACCATATTATGTTTGAAAAGGGTTAACTTTTTACAGAAAAAACTTTTTTTGTCCAAATTACACTAAGCTGATAAGTTACTCAGACTTGAAAATCTTTTTCAATGAAAAGTTAAATTGGAAAAAGCACATTCAATAAAAAGATATCTAGAAAAACAAGCATTTTCTACTGAGTAAGAGACATCCTTGATCATGACTCTAAATGTCATTCATTAATCAGTGGCCGTGCAAGGCACTTTAATTTCAGAGTCCCAGGGACTCAACCCAGTTATTAATAAATAAAATGAGTCCCATGTAATTTTCTTGAGACCCACTTTTATCATATTTCGTACATTATTTTGGACTTTTGAAATTCCCGACAGGTGTGAATAACATTATGACAAATGGATTATTTTATTTTGTTATTTTTGATATGTAATATCCCCCAATCTTTTTGTACATTAACCATATCAAAAAATGTTGCTTTTGGGCCAGATATTTGACCTCAAATATACATTGTTTTTCGGATTATCCTAATCCCAAGGAGGCTCTCTTTTCCTTTTCAGAGGTAAATCATGACTTATAGTACATTTCAATCTTGTTGTAAAAATTGGAATAAAATGCTGCATTTTTGGTGAAATTGACTCATAATTAGGGAAAATTGGTGATGGTGGGTGGATTAATGACAGCTTAAGAGATAATCCGATCGACTTTCACTCTATTGCCCCTTATAGAAGATAACATACTGGCCAAACAAACGCATTTGTTTTTGTGGTCAAATAATTATTAGAACTTAGGTAAGAGCTGTTTAAAAAAGCTTGCAATAATATACCTGCCCTTTTGATATACTAATCAAAAAGTAAAGTCACTGATCATAAAGTTAGTCATTTCATTCTTTTTTTTACGGTTCATTTTCAAATCGCCAAGGCTAAACTCTATTTTGAAGGCGGGTTTGAAGGTTGAGCATATTGTGAAATAGCTCGATCAAAGGAACAAATGTGAAAATATATTATTCGAGTTCATGCACCTCATATTTACATACTGATTGAAAGGATTTGTATCGATATGGAGAACTGAATTCAACAATGTTTTTCTCTTAAACCAATCATTGAACACATTCTGTAAAAAAACACAGTATTTTATGTAATGTTGACTGATTGAAAACAATTTAATGCGAAAATTATTCAGATATATTTTATATAACTTTTTGTTAACATTTTTTGTTTTTTAGTGCAATTGTTTTTGCTCCTTTCTACCAATTCTTCAGAATGAAATAAAATGTCTTTCCGAACCTTGTTGGAACATACATACAACATGTTTTTAGACTTCTCAATATAATAGTTATACAAAGGAATTTTTGGTTGATTTTAAAAAAGGTATTCAAAGAATTATAACAAAATCCGCCAAAATAGATAAAAATCAAGATAAACCTTTTATTTCATGAACAAGATACTTTTTTAAAATCAACCAAAATTTCCTTTGTACAATTACAATATTGAGAGACCTAAACATGTTGTGTTTATGTCGTTTTGTTCCAATGAGGTTCGGAAAGATGTTTCATTTCACTCTGGAAACATGATACCAAGAACAAAACAAGTGTTTGATGTGTTTTCTAAAACAATATAGATGAAAGTATATATATATTTTTCAAATTATATTGTTACCATTCAAAAGATGACCATTAAATTGATGATGTATTAAATTTTTAGATTTTTTTATGACTCGATTTAAGAGAAACGTGTGTTCAAAAAGTTCTCCATATCGATACCACTCCGTTGAAATGGCAATCAAAAAGAAGTCATTGAATGCTAAAATTAGGTGATTACATTAATAATTTTTTCTCCTTTTCTCATATTTCATTCTCAAATCCCCAAGGCTAAAACTCTATTTTGAAGGTTGAGCATATGCAAAAGCCTGATCAAAAGTACACATCGTCGCATGAGAATAACTTTGTACTATCTCACATTTTTACGGAACTGAGAAATCAAGGTTTGAAAGTTTAGAGGTCTGTATCTTACTTAGTATTGCTATTTGAAACTTGATTTTTTGTATGTCACCTGGTCTCACCCTAGAGATATCTTATATGAAATATCATACCTTGAAACAATTTACAAGATCCTTTTTTAAAACTATGGAAATGGAGTTGATACAATTTCCCACCGGAATAACATCTTATTTCTAATTTCAAATTGTCATATCTGATATCAACTGTTTCAACCAATCAACTCTCTAAGAATTGGTCATGTGACTTGCAAAACTTGGACTTATAACAATCTTATATTAAAACGAAGTATGCCAATATGCATGTTATTGTATCTAGAATGAAAAATAATGTTTTGCTTTGTAAAAAAATCTTCAAAAACCAAAGAATATTATTTAATAAAATAAAGAAAATTCAATTTATAAAACTTTGAAACCAATTTCTCAAATAAGTACAATTATTTCTTAATTTTGGAATCTCAGGACACCCTTCAAAAAGAATTAATTGCCTTTGAAACTAAGGCAGAAGTACAATGAATTTAAACCAATGATGCCAATACGGTCCCCCACATATTTCCCTCGGTATAAACCCTGTAGCCTAAACCTCCCAGCACATTACAATGTAGCCCCTAAGGGCCGGTCCGCTGGTCATTATCAGGTTATTTTTGATACAGACCAGTTGATTTTTTCACTGGGTATAGAAGAATAACATTGCAACTGGTCCGTAATTCCATTTTGACCAGCAGGTTTCAGATCCTTAGGGCCTAAGACATAACCAATTTTTATTACATGCACATGGAAGAAATTTGAAAATAGAAAAATAATTTCTAATTCTAACAATTGGGAATTGAAGCACAATTGTAGAAGTGGAGACTAAGAGTGGCTCTTTGTAAAGAAATTGAACCAATTTGTTACTTTTCCAAAATAAAATGTAGATGATCTAAAAACAATGATCTCAAAAATGCAAAAGAAAGGACAAATCTGAAAAACATACTATCTAGTAATAAAATAACTAAAAAGATCCCAGATGTTCAGTGAAAAGCGCAAAGTAAATCATAGATGAAGAGAAAATAAAATAAGTGTTTTAAGGGACTATACTAACATAAAGATAACTCCTTATTGATATAGTGTATGGTCAGTAAAAGTTAAAGCTAGTTTAAATAGATTTAGCTTTTTTCCACAAACTATAAAACATCATTTTGAAAGAGATTTCAAGAGTATACAGACAGTGATTGCCTTTGAGCAATGTAGTGCAAAATATGACAGTTACTATTTGTTTTGATTACTATATCTAGTATATAACCTATTATTATGTACTCTATTTGAAGAAACAAATAAGTAGTCTTTCATTTTCAACATTTAATGATAACAGCTTCGTATATGCATTTCTATTGCATTTGGCCATTCAAACCCCTATAAGACCTGGTAGCAGGGAAGATAAAGGGTACTTTTGACTGCTCACATGATCTAATTAACTGGTCATTTGTACTTTCCATCTTCCCTGGTAGCAAGGATTTAGGTTTTTGAGGAAATTAGTAATTCTATTTCATATCATGTGGCCATGAATAATCCAATGAGCATCCATAATACAAAGAGTAATTGAGGGCATATAATTTGAATATGCATGGGATTACACATACTGTATCATTTTATTTTTTTGATCTACTTGTAATAGTTCTAAAACTAACACATGAAAGGCCAGGCATGCAAACTGGCATGGTATTGTGTTACAAAACATTATTTCATTCTAGATACAATAACATGCATATTGGCATACTTCGTTTTAATATAAGATTGTTATAACTCCAAGTTTTGCAAGTAACATGACCAATTCTTAGAGAGTTGATTGGTTGAAACAGTTGATATCAGATATGACAATTTGAAATTAGAAATAAGCTGTTTGTCTGGAGATGGTACAATTTCACACTGAATTCTAGCTTAAAGGGATCCAACACCTTACAAAACTTCTTAACGGAGAGGAATAAGGGAAAATGCTTGCCGGATTCTGAATCTGTATATTTTTTAATGATTTTTCACCGTCTTAGAATTTCAATTTTTTTCCTTTGAAAAAATGAGATTTGCATTGTTTTCCAATTAGAAAAATGAGTAAACATGAATAGCTCGAAATCTAACGGTGAGATTTTGTTTTAAAAAATCATGGATATCAAGGCTAAATATAGCTATACAGTAAACATAAAAAAGCAATGCGTGGACTCTTCATATTCACACAAAATATTAATTAGTAAATGAGGTTTGATATTTGTGAGAATAAGTTGTACGAGGTGCAATGCTCTACAAACACCAGACTACAGGGTGGATTAGGATCAATGACACACATAAAAATTAATTTAAAAATATTTCATGATAATTATCTCAAACAAAAGCAGTTGGCGAAGGGTACGTTTCATTACACTCAATAAATAGTTATCACTTTTGACTATATATACATATCTCATGGGAATGTATTTCCATCTGCTCAAGATATTATATTTTAGCTTCGAAAATCACAATCGTTGGATAATACATTTGTCTCAGAATGATAGGCCACCCTGTAGCAATGTAGCTTTCACTTGAAGTGTACCCTTGAGAATAATGAACCTTAATACTTTCAAATTGGTCTTGCTTTTGTGGTGTATGTGGCTTTTTAGCAAATCTGCCACGCTCATTTCTTTCCAGAACCATCATCTTGTTCAAAAGTATCACTATACGCGCATGTATAGACAGATGACATAGATATACATATAAATTATATATTGCACCTGTATTTACTTACATGGGAATATACAGGTATTCCCTTTGGAAAAATGCAAATGCATGAACATATATTTTCATCTTATATATGACTTCAAGCTAACATATTATTTCATATTTATATTTTCATGCTTAGTTTAACATGAATAATAGATCCATGAGAACAATATTCTTTGTTTTTTTTAAATTGATGGGTTTACTGTGAATTCAATAAATTACAATTTGCAAGGGGTAAGTATACTGTATGAGCTAGCTAGTGGCTTTTTATTTTATGTTAGGCCAGGGTAATTAAATTAGTTGTTTCTCTTTCTTCTATTTTTCAAAATTGATACGGGAATGACGGTTTTTATATTACCTTTTTTTGTCTATCTAAAATGCTGATGAGGGACGGGATGATTGTTTTCTTTAAAATAACTGTAAAAACAAATAAATAACTTTAAAGGAAATAAACTGAGTTTATCTTGAATTTATATGTTGAATTTAGCCTACTTTACTGGTATATTTGATCATATATCAGAACCACGATATTGTCAATTATCCTGATCCATAAAAAGTAAAAAAAAGTGTTTCACACGCCATGGATGCGCGCGAGGTACGGTGTTTTTTTCTCAGAAATGGCAGAAAAAGGTGGAGGGGGATTGGGCCACACGCGGGCAAGAATGAGAAACAACTAATTTAATTACCCTAACCTTAGTTCATCCAGTAGTACGTTTTTAGTGCAAAGTAGTGTTTTTATATGCAGCTTAATAGCATAAAATATGTTGAATGAAGCATATGGTGTGGATTAGTCGTGTGACACAGAAACTGACCAATACATGAGGGTATTAGCTACTTTTCACATAAACCAAAGGAGGACAGTGCTTTTATTTCAACTGGGAGCTTACCTCCACACGACTGATCATGTGACCATGGTGGTGGTCCCCTTTAATGAGAGGGAATTGAGATGGGGCATGTATCTGAGATGAAAGCCTGTGTTTCAAATAGTAAAATTCCATGTCTATCTCAATTTTTTTGAAAATGGCAGTTAGTACAAAGTTATTCTCATGCGACGACATATGAAAATATAATTCAAGGTCATGTAACTCATATTTACATACCATATACCATGTGTTTCATCGCACATACTAATTGAAATTTGATAAAATGGAAATGTAGGTGAAATAAGTCAATTAGGTGAAATTTCATTCCTTTTATCTCCAAGGCTAAAACCATATTTTGAGCATATGCAACAGCTAGAATCAGATTGCTTTTGCTACTCTTTGTCTAAAATCTGGAAGGAGGTATAATTGCCATAATCTGTACCTGTGGCCTACAGAGTAACTCAGAAATGAATTCTAATAGCATGAATTTTACTATTTTTCAGATTTTGACCTTTATATTCTCTACGACCTGTGAAAGGTGATTAAGCTGCAATATAGATATTGATATAGATTCAATTTATATGTTCATGAATTTCTTTTCCTTGGAATTACAGATTTTATTTGAAATCAATGTATTTTATTAACTTGATTTCCCAATGAATATCTTTCCAATGGCATCACTTGTGGTCAACAACTGTAAATGGTTGGCGGGTTGATTTTTCCAAGGCCATGTAATATCACATTTTTAAAACACTATTTCCAGACAATGTACATTCCTTAGTGCGCCTGAGAAATGCATAAACACACCCTTACACCTCTACCCCAAAACAGACTCTAGAGCTCTACTTACCTGCATAAGCACAAATGTCTACGAGTATGTTGGCCATGGATTTCATGGGCTCTGGGACAACTTCTAGTGAGGCAAGAATAACCTCAGCTGAATCCTGTTTGCCTGAAAAATAATGTTTTTTTATAAACAAGTAGTAAATTTGCTCACATGCTAGTATAAAAGAAATGACAAAGTCAAAGATATACAGTGTGCCCATAAATACCAAGCCTATGTTAAATGAAGTTTCAAATCAAGCTATGAAGGAAAAAAGAGACTTTATTACACTCTATAAATCAGGCTGAAAGATTGTATGATACGAAGCATGGATTTAACTTTATAAGCCAACTATTTGCAAAATCATGTTAAAAGGGCATATATTTCAAAACAAGAAATACAATCAGAGCTATACAAACTAGTGCAGTACCCTTTATGTTCAATGCAATCTTTATGAAGGAAATTATAACATAAGGGATATAACAATTTCATTTTGCAATTCTGCATAGCTCCAATGTCTATATAACAGAACCTCATTGAGAAGTCCTAAGATCGGTATTTGTTGACAATTATGAATGCAATTATCCTTGACTACCAGGTGAACATTTCAAATTATCCAACTCTAATGATTTATAGCTTATTGCTGATGGGCAATGTTTTAATATCAGTCTGCGGAACTGATGGATTCAAAGTTCTTCAGGCTATCTTGACCAGTACTTAATTACCTATAGTACTATCTATGTATTTTTTATTCTTTGGAACTATATTACTCAGGTTTATTCGAGTTTTTCTAATATATATTATATGGTTTGTTACGTCACAAAGCTCAAAGCTAAGCCAAAACATGAATTTTTTTTTATTATCTAAAAATAGTATGTGGGGTTTTAAAAATTATAATTTTTAAGTATGTTCAAAACATATTTTGTAAGTACAGAACTACCTCCAGATATAGTTTTCATATGGATTTTAGAGAAACTAATTAAGTAATGCCCAGACCATCCCCATCCCCCTCCCCCGCCTCCCTGTTCAATAAATTTTAAGGAACATAAAGAGAGTCTGGTTATAAGTGAAAGCATAACTTATGTTTATGCGTTTAGCTATATGTTATAAGTATAATTGATAATAGAATCTTCTTTAAACTGCATGTTTATAATGTTGATTGGATAGTCATATGACATCACAATGGTTCTGGACCAATAAATATGCCCAGATAAGATATGGATTAACCCACTTATAAATAATATTTTACAAGCGATAGCTCCTTTGGAACGGATAGAGCTTGGAGACAAATGAGGACGCAATACATAGAATTCATGAATATAAGCATAAGAGATTTATAAACACGTGCATCACAAAATCTCTCTATTATCTACCAAGTTCACCTTTGTATTTCACCTGTTTCTTGCCTACACATTTCATTCTCAATCTTACCAGTACAGTAAAGTAATATAAACTCATTTCTAAAATAAATTGGTACATGAGAGAACTTACATCATCTTATCATAATCTATATGAAATTACATATGCTCACAGACTATGAATCACAACACATTTAACTTAAGCCTGTCATTGAACTACAAGAACTAGAATACATATTGAAGTAGAAAAATAGCAACTCCCTGGAGATCCATATCTCACCAAAATAATTTCTTAATAGAAATAGTCAGGCACTATTGGTCTCCTTTTGACAAAATCTACATGATATGACATTATTTAAGTCTTCTTTTGACAAAATCTACATGATATGACAGTATTTAAGTCTTCTTTTGACAAAATCTACATGATATGACATTATTTAAGTCTTCTTTTGACAAAATCTACATGATATGACATTATTTAAGTCTTCTTTTGACAAAATCTACATGATATGACATTATTTAGGTCTTCTTTTGACAAAATCTACATGATATGACATTACTTAAGTCTTCTTTTGACAAAATCTACATGATATGACAGTATTTAAGTCTCCTTTTGACAAAATCTACATGATATGACAGTATTTAAGTCTTCTTTTGACAAAATCTGCATGATATGACATTATTTAAGTCTTCTTTTGACAAAATCTGCATGATATGACAGTATTTACAGTAAGTCTCCTTTTGACAAAACCTACATGATATGACATTATTTAAGTCTCCTTTTGACAAAATCTACATGATATGACATTATTTAAGTCTCCTTTTGACAAAATCTACATGATATGACATTATTTAAGTCTTCTTTTGACAAAATCTACATGATATGACATAACAAGACATACCTAAATAGGTGAGACCAAGTCCTAGTGCGAGATACCTGGCATAGGTGTCTCTCAGATCTGTCTCAGATTTCTCCATGAGGGTCTGTAGAATTGTTGATGTAACTTCACCATTACATGTTGCCACAGCAATCATTCCACAAGCCAGAGCGGACATGCCTATCACCTAAATAAAAAAAAAAATTGGCTTGAAGTACTCTTCATCCTTTAAATGGATATCATATTTTTTATACAGAGCAGCAGATTCCAGCAAACAAAATACATTTTATCATATCGCACATCATTTTGAAAAGGCTATTGCTCTTTTTGACAAAATCTACACTCATGGCACTATTTTAGAAACTCCCTCTCGGGTAGAAGGCATCAACCTTTAAAATTTAAACTAAATACAAAATAATGGTTTTTAAGTTATCATGAATTCTACTTTTCCTAAAAAAATAGTACTGTGGGTACTGGGCTCACATGGTGTTGCTCAAAAGTGAATGATGGCTAAAATGACAACAAATAAAAAATTTAAAAAAACGGATATAACTTTTTTCCGCGACCATTTTGAAAATAGGCAAGCTTTTAAACCAGGAGTCATAGGGGAGTTTTTTTGTATTGATGTTGAACAAAAATTACTTAAAACGGGAATCCTAACACATAGGTTTTAAGGCAAAAGGTCCGAAAGTGGATTTCACAAGACAGATGGACAAATCAATGTTAACTAAAATGGCTGAAAAAAATGCTGATTTGCTGATTTTTTGTTACAAAATTATTTCATACAACTACACTTCACATTGACATGGATTTTAACAATGCAGGACACCTGAAATTATTTGTAAAGCTAGGAAATGGGTCAAAAATGAATTTCACAAGACAAAAATGGTGACCATCTTGAAAATAGGCGAGCTTTTGAACCAGGAGTCAGGGGAGTTTTCTGTATTGATGTTGAACAAAAATAACTTAAAACGGAAATCCTATCGACAGCGGTTTTATAAGGTGCCACTATTGTTGACGGACGGACGGACGCAAGCACGCACGGACAGACAGACGGACAAGTGAGTGATTGCAAAAGCTCACCATGTGAGCTAATAAAAATGGTGGCCATTTTGAAATGAGCAGCCATATTGAAAATTCTTTTCAAGCAAGGTCCAATTTCCATTAGATATATTGAGCCTAAAAGATGTGGACAAAATACTATATCTGATATTTAAGTTATCAAAAATTACATTTATTCATGAAAAACGGTTATCAAAGATTACATCTTTTTAGGACAAACGGAGGCCATATTAGAAATTCCTTCTCAAGCAGAGGGCCTATATGCCAATACGGTATCAGCATAAGAGGGGGAATAGGGTTCAGAGATGACCATATTTTTGATGAAAATTTATATAGAGATGACCATCGTCAACGATTGGTGAAATGACCTTATTCAAAATTTTGTAAAAAATCTTAAAATCATATGATGTTAATTTCTGGTATGTTTCCTGATATTATAGCTTGTCATGTCAAGATAAAGAAAGGTGTAAGGAATATGCTTATATCAATTAAAACATCGCATTGAGGTGTAGTATTCAGAAACTAGAGGGTGGAAATTTGGACAAACAAAGGTGGTAAGCAAGAGAGGTAATTAAAAGTTCATCTCTAAGCTCTGTGATTTTTCCCTCCTCTTGTATCAGCTTATAAAATTTGAATCAAATATGTCAATTGGTATTTGGTATTTGACAAATGGATGGAGGAACAGACAGAGAATTTAGCATTTTTTAGTTATGGTGTACACTTCATATTTACCCTTTGCATTCGTTTGACTTCAATTCTTAAAAGAGAGCTTCGTCTTCACTCTTTCAAACTAAAATAAACCTGTGAACTCACCGCGCCAATCATTGTTCGTCGGCCAAATTTGATCGACGTTCTATATATGGTCATTCCTTCTGACATCATCGTTGAGCCCGGAATTGACCAATGACATGCGCATATTTAATTAAAACGCATTTGGCGTATGTTTCTTCAAGCTCGCTGATTGGTGGAAGAAAGGTCAGCGCGTAGGTCAAAAGTGATTTATTACCCAAACTGTCACCGGTACCCGTCGTGGGGGCGGGGCTACTAAACTGTAATATGGTCTCTACTAGGCAGAGTGTAGTTTAACTAGACTGCACGCAGGGTACTTCATATTTTAAATTTAAAAATTAAAGGTTTAGGGTCCATATTGTTCAATTTCAATTTCAAACAGGACATCCTTAAGTAGGATTTATATATAGCAAATTGCCACTTTGCTATTACACCCCAAGCAAAACTAGTCAAATCTCAGTATCAATTATATAGAATAACTGTCTATGTGAATCCAATAAAAACAGGAAACAGAAGCTTAATCGCTTTTATTGCAATAACAGAAAATAAATTTCTGATTCACAGGTTATAAATTATATAATAATAGCTGTGTAGGCAAATATTGGTTTAACCGGAAGTCCTAAACATTTAAAGTCCCCGTCTAAAGTTTAAAAATATTTTTTTATCATTCATTTACTATTTGTCAAGACTTAAAAAGTGATTTTAGAGATTTTTGAACAAAAAAAATTTTTGAAAAAAAAGTTGTGATCATTTCATTTCTCAAATATTCAAATTTCCCGCCATTTTTCAAAAAAAGTTGAAATTTCTTAATCATCAAATATTTCTTAATGCATTTCAAAAAAGATTATCTTTTTAACACCAATGCAAAGGTTGAACAAAGGACACACTATTTCAATAATAAAATGCCATATTTAATGGGCCACTTCAATGTTTTAGCATATCAAAAATATTTTGAAACATTAGTGATGTCACTAAGGTACCAAAAACTTTTTGAAAAATTGAAATTTTTTTTTCGATGTCAATCTTTTCTAAATATGTTAGATTTTCATAAAAAACCAATGATGATTGTCTAACCAGGTTAAAAGGAAGAATAAATTATATTTTAGATATCATTGTACCATTGGTTTCTATGAGAACTAAAATTTTGAAATGCATTTTTCTCAGAACCATTTTCATGCACTGATAAGTTCATTTCTTGCTTATTTATGAACCGATTTTCTTGATTTGTTCGGCAAAAAACACGGGAGGATGAATGCTATGCATTGGTATGAATTGTGGCTAATAAGAAGTTATGCGTGACCTCTAAAAGTTGGTTTTAAATAAATTCACAAATTTTGGAACAAAAAGTCTATCAAAAACCACTTTTTGAAATTAATAAAAAAAAAAGTTTCACATATCACACTTTGCTAACATTTGGTAAGACTACAATATAAGCCAAAGCCGTTTAAACTTTATACGGGGCCTTTAACAAGTATGAGTGAGTGGGTCTGGATCAGATATATCACTAGTAGCTATTAATGAGGCTTTTAGATTATCCTATTTCAACAAAGCTGTCTTGGTAATATGAATAAGATATTTCTGTATAAGAGTTGAGGTCTACAGGAAAGGATATAGGGTTTATCCTGAGGAGGTATATCTTTATTACCCTGAGAGATTGAGTAAAATTGTAGATGCTTCATGAAACTGACAATACATATACTACAACTGCGATATCATATATAGCTAACTCTTCAGCATGATATGACTTTCAATAATTATTTAGGCTGTTTCCTTGTTCTTCATTTTCATCATCATCATTACCATCATCATCATAAGTATGAGAACTGTAACCATTTGCTCAAAGCCATTTTAATAAATTATTAGAGAATTTACAAATATTTTTGCCGAGTGAGATGTCTGGTGCTGAAACCCTATTCCTCACAGCAAAAATAATCAAAAAAAATGGTATCAGCCTACTACTTGGCATGAGCAGAATATCATGTTCACTCTTCATACATCTCATATTTCTGGCTGTTAGCTCCACTTCTTCCAAGGCCATATCTGTATTCCGGCCTTGCATGAGCTATGAAGCCACTAATGTAATATTATACATTCTATTCTATTGGTTATCAGTGTCAAGTCGGGCCGAAAATGTGGCTGAGTCTGTTTACAGCCTGGGGGGTACTGGTCAAATTTTTGTACAGGGGGTGCCGCTGAGGCTCAAAACATCTACCCACATCTAGGGATTTTTTTCTCTAAAAATGGACCCACATCTAGGGTTTTTCTTTCAAAAATACTTTTTTCAAAAACAGTACCCAGTTTTAGGATTTTTCAAAAAGTAAACCTAGTTCTAGGGATTTTTTTCATCAAAATGGGACCCATATATAGGGTTTTTTCTTCAAAATGGGACCCACATCTAGGGATTTTTCGGCGAAAAAGTGACCCACTTTAGCGGCATGTCCCCATATAGCCAATATATGAAAGTATATTGCCTGTTATTAAGTTTATTTAGCAATCTTTTTTACAGCCTTTTTACATTTTGGGTCTCTATTTTGGAGATCTAAAGCATTGCTAAACCCCCCTGGGAGTCAATTGCCAACCATATTTAGAAGAGCAACAAATGGCGGTCGATGTTGAACTTTTCCTGCCTTTTTGGACTTGACATATCAGTTTGCTTCCATGGACTCTTGTAATTAATGTTTGGTTATTCGGATTCAAATGTAAAATCTTGACCAAGAGAATTTTGCTAACTTAGATGTTTTTTTTAAAAACTAAAGAAATAAAGCATAAAATCTCAGATAGGAAACTTTCGATTTCACTATTCTCATATCATGAATATTGTATAAATAATATTTAAATGAATATTAGTATTTACCACAATCGACCGTTTTGAGAGTATACAGTGGGCCAAAGTGAAGATTCACATAGCAAACACATTTAGGAACTGTTACATGGTAACTTCCATTACTGAAAAGTTTCGGAGTGAATCCAAAAAGTGCAAGAACTTTTAGAACCTACCTCCATATTTGACTTGGAATCTGCCATCACAGGTAATATAAGACTAAGGACATCTTCTCTATTGGAACCAGCATAGGCTAGACCCAGCCCTATAATAGCACCTGAAAAATACAATACATAAGGGTTATGTACTGGGAGGTTTTGGATATGGGGTTTATCCAGAGGGAGATATGCATATCTACCTGAGGGACCGTAGGGACCGAAGGTAGATGTGCATACTGTAAAACACGTATTATTCCCGTGCATTTAATTTTCGCGATATTTGCGAGTTAGTATCTCACGAGGGATGAACCCAATATCCAATATATCTTACCAACTTATCTCCCTAAAACTCTACTTGGCATAGGATAAATAGAGGTTATCTAATGGGAGGTTTTTGATACAGGGTATATCCGGGGGATACGGCCCCTCGGGTAGATATATTGTATTTACGGAGGGATATGCGCTGTATCAGAAATCGAGCATTTAATAACTGATTTATTCTATTCTTAATATGAGGATTAGAGGCCCACTTTGCGTATTTTCTAACTTTTTGGGCAAAATAAAAACTTACAGTTGGATTTCATAGTATGTCCAATGTATTCATAAGAACCTTATCTTTCATTTGACACCAACAACAGCTCAAACGGACCACATCAAAGCTAACAATAAATTATCAAAAAATATTTTCGATCTGTCAAGCTTCATATATCAAGTATATCAATGTCATTGAAAGATGGCAAAGTTGTTTGTATTACATGATACATTCATTTCAAGTGTCACCATCTTTTAAATCAACAGTAATTTAAAACATGCACTTGCATGTCTAATGATCTCTGGACTTCAAATGATTTTTTCTATGCGAGTTATTTTTTTCTTGGTTCAATATTAAAGCAAATCAAACTTTGTGTCATATTTGAGTGAGTGTGTGAGTAACATGTTTCAATGATTATTTTCTATATTTTTTCTTCTAAATTTAGTATAGTGGGCCTTATTAAATGTTATGTAACCCTCATGTAATAATTACAATAATGATAATTTCAATCAAAACATGAATATTTTATATCAATTTAAAGTTCTTAACATTATTGTTTTTTAAAAAACTCAACAGTTTTTAACATTTAGCAGTATATGAAATTTATAGCAACGAACGAAATTCACCAGTTTGTAATCCAACTTGTTATTACTTTTACGAATCATTATTTACGAAAAGTTTCGCTTGAAGCAATGGCTTCCTGCCTAACTTCCAAAGGTTACAAAACTTTATGTTAATCATATATTGATTTATATTACCTATTCGCATCATATTGTTGTTATGTAGAACATAGTCTGATAGTAGAGCTAAGGCAGGGTCACATTCATTCTTCACTCCACTGTTGACAATACCACACGCCAGAAGGGCACCAGCCTGCAAATGTATAAGGGTTATATATTTCAGGGAATGATCAGATACAGGGTTTATTCAGAGGGAAATATGTGAATCTTTTGCCACTGAACTATGATCCCAAACTGACTAACTATGGAATATTAATGTTAGAAACTTTTAGTTTCACCCTCAAATAAATGTAATGATTTTTTAAATCTAGGCTGATATGAAATGATCTCAGATCCAATTTTGACCAAGGTATGTTTAAAAGATTTTGAGCGTAGAAAGAATTTATTCACCAGGAGGGATTTGATATGGGGAATAATACAAGGGTGATATCAATATTGATATCATGAGAGGGATATTCCTCATATCATCCTGACAGGTGAATAACGACCTTATACCATGGTCAAGACCAACATCACTATCAAGAGCAAGTCCACTGTTGAATGAGAGAAAAAATGTTTGAAGTCTTAGGAACATCAAAGTTACATATTATCCCGCCCTAATGTGCACTGAGAATTTAGGAGAGAAAAATTTGAAAATTTAAAATTATTTTAAACCCAGAAAGGACGGGTGTCAATAAGGGCCCTTTTTAGCCCCCAAAGATATCTGATAATAATGCATATCATATTGAAGAAAAATCATTTGTGCTTTATAAAATTACAATTTCAGCGAATTTTGAGCTTTGATCTTCACACAACAGTCATTTAAAGATCATATACCATTTTTGGTGTTTTTACAAAAAATTCTTTATTTATTGCTGTCTAAGTAAATAATATATAGATATAAACCAATTTATATATATTAAAATGTAATATATGAAATACTGAAGAAAAGATACGATTAAAACTACTTTCATGGAAAAGCACATAGGGCAATATTGGCAAAATGCAAATGCTATTTTGGTAGGTTCTGGGCTAGCAATGGGTACATTTCAACTGTGACTGTAGTGGGTACTATTGAATTTTATCACATAACAGGGGAACATTTAAGCAACTCAAATACAAGGAAAATCAAAGATTTCCTCTCATTTCTAAAACGAGGAACAAAAGCATGAATTCAAGGAAAAATAATGATGGCCTGTGCCAAAATATAACATATGAGAAAGTTGTGGCACAGTAAAGGATATGTATAGGATATCATATGATTTTAAATGATTTTATCTTTATCTCCGAGTTGATATCAGTATCTTGCCAAGTTAGTATAGCCAATTAGCGCAGATATTGATATCAATGAGTGTATTAACACGATATCACGAACATTCATAGGATGTTCTATTTATCCCATAGTTCACCTATAAACTAAACAAAACATATCAAAACAACATCCATTTATTCATTCATCCCCGTGATGTCATGAAATCACTATGTAACAAAACACATCATATTGGTGGTAGTTTTCAAATCCCTGGCAAAAGGTGATATCTGTGAAATATTTGCCGTATTCCAAAGATACATCACTTTTTCCATGCATTTGCAAAATATCATAAATATGTTTTCATGTTACCTAACAGAGCGGAAGAGCCCAACTATGGGATAAAGAATAACAAATAGGTAAATAATTGAATTACCACTCCAAAAATATTAAATATGAGGTTTTAAAGAAAGAATATTGAGTATGAGATTCAAAAAGTAGCAACTCATGTCTCACAATACCCAAACTCCAGATCCTCGATGTCATATATATACTGTATATCCAGATATCAATGTTATTTACAAGGAGGATTAAATATGGAGTGTATAGCCATGGTCAATACGATATTTCCAGAGGGAATATCTTTTTTCTCTAGAAGCGGAACCCAAACTCAGTCATGACATGGAAGCTAACTTTTGCAATTAATAGAAACTTGTTTTTTATTATATTTTTGTGTTCCATATTCGAGATGAAATAATATGAGATTCATTTCTACAAGAGGATGGGATGAATGTGAACTTGTATATTGAACTATACTCCTTTTCTGAATAAATAGAACAACATTTTATCCAAGCCAATCAAGAAAACCAAGCCCAATGAGTGTAATTTATGCCCAGTTAAACTAACACAATAACAACTTTTTGTCTGGACTCACTTATTACGTAAGAATAAATTGTATTACTGTTTACTGCATTAAATGTCAAGTATACTATCTGTATTTAATTTCAAATGCCTATCTCACTTATCGAATGTATACAAGAAATGTTATTTTGAAACAAATTCAGCACAACCAAAACTATGTCCACATATATGACAAATCCAAGATGGCTGCCACAATTTTAGATCCATGCACATGTGAAGAAGTTAGAAATACACATGAATCACAAGTCCCATCCCCAATAAAATGGGCAGTTTAAGGTTCTCACACATATAAACTCTATTCCTATATACTTTATATTTGTGGTAAGGCTTGTGATCTAGGTAAACTTGGCATGTTCATGTACCTCCTATCCTCTGAAGCTAAAAACAGAAATAGTGACTTCAATTGAGAAAAATGTATCTCATGGGCTCCATATACATTTTGAGTGGCTGTCCGGCTGAAGTTAGATACTACTGATAATCTGTGATTGAGTATTATGTCAAGTTTAGTCCTCAGCCTCTCATAACTGATAACTTCGAGGTAATTGTGTTGTTACTGCAAAAACTTCGATTTCTTCATCACAAATCTACCATTTTTTGCATCTGTCAAAACACCTCATTTCATGTTAATTTTCAGACTTTTGCTTGTGCCATCATTAAATATATATATTCAACTTGTTATTCAGGATATTTTAAGAACTTTTCATGAGGTTTTTTATTTTCACACTTTTGAAAAAATGACTAAGTCCGAGAATGGCCTCTTAATGGCATGTCCCCTTTGAAAAAATAAAAAAATTTCAAAATGAAAAATTTGAGAAAATGAAAATTTTTCGAAAAAATGAAAAAATTTTGAATTTACCCTGGACAATATCAATATCATCCCTCTGATCCTGATATCATCCCTGTCCCAAATATGTGATTTATCACTTGCTATTACATCCTGATATTGCTCTGGCCATGGTATAAAGGCTTTTATTTTACTCTTAAAAATTATTAGGGAGGGACTCCAGGAGACTACGCGATTTAATGCTGTCTCAAAAGGGCCCATGTGGAAGGTGACAAGAAGATATTTTACAATTGTGGCATGAAAATACATTTCCACTTAAAATATCATATTATAAATGAGGCTGATAAATTCTGTCTTATCAAAACATAATTGATCCATTAGGTAAGCTGAAGATTAACTGTTAACTCTAAGAATATGATATCTCACCAATCTGTGGTCTCTGTAGTCTGCTATGAGCAATACATGGAAAAACATGTGACTATAAATGTCAGCCCACAGGATGTGAATTTGGTAAAACTGTTAAAACTGCTGTTAATACATAAAACTTGATAAACAGCAACACCACGGAGAAAATGCTACTAAAAACATATAGTGTCCAACCAGCACTCACTGTCAACTTTTAAGGAAAAGTTACAATTTGAACAAAAGTAAAAAATTAAACAAGAGTCACTTCAATATAAAGGTTGTAAATCTTTAAAGCAGGGTTTAAAATATGACCTAAGTTGGTAAATGAGACATTCAAATTATCCCAAAGAAACATTTTTTACTAAATATCGCTGCCATTTTGAATGGTTCTATGTCCTTGAGGAAATTGCCTCTAAAATCTGACAACTTGCATTTGTCATGAGCAGCTATTTTGAATTCAGTGGTCATATTAGAAATTGAAATTCATTATTGAGCAGGTCCTGTGCCCATGAGGTATTCATCTATAGAATTTGAACCATACTACAACTAGAGTTATCACAGACAGACAAAACAAACTGACGAGTGAATGGATAAAGGACTTCCTCATCTACATATTCAAACTTTTTTCTGCGGGATGAATAGTATCAATTACCTTTATATAATCTTCCGATGAATATAAATATTTGTCAATTTGCGTTAATCCACCATCAACATCCCAGAGTAGAATCAGACCCAGTGATGCAGTAGCACTCAGCATACCATGTTCTTTATTCTTATAAAGCCATTTATTGCCATCTTCCATAAGAAGTTTGTCTTGTCCAAATGCTGTGTTGACAAAGCCATTCACAAATGAAGATGCAAGGTTCTGACGAGCTGAATCCACATTTACTGGCCCGATTGAAGGTCCTAGAACAGAAAATTTTATTTTCTATCATTGAAGTGGCAGAGTGTAGTATTCTTCACTCTAAAATGAAAACAGCTTAACTTGTAAAATAACAGCTTAACTTGTAAAAGAACAGCCTAACTTGTAAAAGATTTTGGAACAAAACTTGCTTTCTCTAACAATTTGAGACTGATATGCATTGCTTATACATGGTACATGATAATTAATTGCCTGTTCAATCTCAATTTAAAGACCCATCCCTGTCCCAGAAATAGTTTAATTATTCATTATGCATCATGCATTTTTGACTACTGGTTAAAAGTGTTTGTTTTATGATGTGCCCAAAGTAACAACTTCTCGGTAGACTATAATACCAACCTGGTTGTAATTTCATAGGAACAATTTGTTATAGAAGCCAATTTAACTGTATACCAAACACTTATCACCAGAAATTGTGGCTGTGAAACATGTCATTACTTCTTGGCGGTGTAATAAAAATGAGATCGGTGAGGTACAATCCGATTGAGAATCTGTTTACACTTTAAAAGTTTACTGTACAAGCATACGATGAGTTCAGTAACTTACTGTTTGGTTCTAAGTGACTTTTGTATATATCTTCTGGTATTTTTGGCTCCATAATATCCAACTGAAAATAAATAATAATGTGCATCATTATATTTTTCACCAAATATGAAGAAAACTAGTACACAGTCCACTTCTAATAGTACCAAGATGGATGACATGACTGTAGAGGGAGGGCTTTTAGTTATTATATGCCTAAATAAGCATTTCATTGGTTCTTTCAGATATCATATCAAGATCCCTGAATTTACTATCTTACAATCTTAGAATATTGTTCTCAACAGTAACATGTCAGTGTGACACAGACACCATTTGTAAAGCTACAACATAAGGACAAGGTACACAGTGAACATTATCGTACTCAAAAATAAAAAGGGCATCTTAAAATTTCCATGACAAGAAACATCCCTGAACATTTTGAATCTAACCATCCACCAGTCAAGTTTATCTGGAAACGTGTGGACAAGAAAGATAAGGCCCCAACCCACTCTGCTGATAGAAATATAAAAATAAATTGATCCTCTGTTTTAACGAAGGCCCCCATGAAGTGAGCGGAGCCATTCATATTATGGAACAAGGTTGAACCATTCACATGACTTCCAGTTCGCTAAGCCCCGCCTTTATTAACTCTTAATGCAAATCGTCAAGGCAAGTCATCCTATGATCAGATGTGATTGTGATTATGATGTATCACATAAATGAAATCAGCAATTAAAAAACATAATTTTAAAGTCACACATCACTGTTGATTCTATAGTGATAGGTGACGTCATAAACATGTCCCCTTACCCACAACAAAACAAGCATTTACTTTTGTTCATTGTTGTCGGTTTCCTGGGGTTATGAACAGTGGACCAGTTTTCTCCACATACACAGCCAATATAATTCGGCGCCGTTTCGGCATCGAAAAAATTTGGCGCTGTTCCGGCACCATTTCGACACCGTTCCAGCACAGAAACCCTTTGACACCAAAATTTGCCACCGGACTAGTCAGTCCATTTGGTGTCGGAACGGCACCGAAATTTGGCACCGAAACGGCGTGGAAAATCAGATTGCATTTTGGGGTGTATTATGAACTGAATACTGATGATACTGAAGTATGGCCTTCAGATTTTTCTAGTGAAATTTTCACTGGATTATCATGTTGATTGTTCCATATTCATGTCAATGTCTAATTCCATGCTATCCTTGCAAATGCAAACTGAGATGCATATAATATGTGCACTCAAACCATTTTTTAATTCCATAGATGTTGTTGGATACACTTACCTCACGAGCCAATGCTAGAAAATTATTATTTAGATGAGTATTTGACTGAATTTCCACAAGCTCATCAAATTCATCCATCTCATCATTAAGTTCGAGGAAAATCTGTTGACGCCCTAACATGAAGGCTAGCTGCTTCTGTTGACTCCTGTAACACAAGATACAAAACATTGGTGACCACACAGAGCATATCTCAGGAGCTGACTTCTGTAACTCAGTATACAAATCTTTCAGCAATAAAAAAGTTGGTTGAAAATTCCTGTTACCCTTGATACTTTACAAATGTTCTATATTTAATTACATTATAAGGTTGTTTGTACTTTTGTTTGAAAGTTATAATTGTGTCATCAGGAAAAATTACATACTTGCATTGAATCATTAAACAATCATTTGCATATATGATTAACAAATTAGGCTGAGATAGTACCACATAATATGTAAATGTTTTAGATTCAACTTTATTATTTTCTGCACTTAAAAAGTATATCATTTGCCATTATTAAAATAACTCATTATCCCAGTTCTAGTGAACCAGAGACTTATGTAACACAAAGGAAAGGTATTCCTTTGATGTCTGTAACATAATATATGACATTCAAGTCCCTGTACTCATATTTATACATAAATACATGTATTTAATCAAATGCTGTAACATAAAACATTGAATAGTACCATGGGTATGGGGCCCACATGGTGTACTTTAACGATAAAAGTTGTGGTGATTATGAAAAAGGTGAGTTTTGGAACTGGGAGTCATAGATGGCTTTTTATGTAATTGATATTAAAATTGATATACTTGAAATTGGTATTGATATGATATAAAAAAATCATGTCACTCTTATTGAAAGAGAGATGAAATAATAATTTATTGCACCATGTGAGCGAACAAGCTATGTTTATATTGACATTCCCCCTATTTCATATTACATTCTAAAACATTTTAGTTATTGCGTAATCTGTAATGTGTTTGTGTTATCTGATATACTTCATCAGTTCAGCAGATCTGATTAGTTTTTAAAAACAAAATGAATTGGTGTTCTCAAAAACACAAGGTATTAATCAGAAAGTTTATATTTAAAGTCAATGAAATTTGATGTTGAACTGGGTAAAGTAGACAATAGAATGATTCTGTCTGAAGGGTACACCTACCAAAAACCGACATATAAGTAATTTCTTTATTTGAAATTATTGTTATAAAATGTGTCAAATTTCGTTCAATAAGTTCATAGTCTGGTAATTATTATTTTAAACATATAGATTTCATCATCTGCCATTTGTTACAGACACTGACTGTCAAACACCAGCCAAACACTGTCCACAAAAAAGTTGGAGACAAGAACAATATGTCACCACTTTTGGTGGTGACACAAAAACTAAAGACCCATGAAGAATTTATTTTTGGGCTCTCATAAAGATACAATAATGCAATATGTGGACATATATTATTTTTACATTTTCATACACACCCTTGGTATACGCAGCTAACGAAAATTGACCGGCACGGGTCAAAAGCTGGACCGGCACGGGTTAACGGTTTTATTTGAATTTAAAACAGCCATAACTTGCTCAATATTGACTTCCTCGTGTCTAATTTGAAATATATGATTCCTCCCGATGCTTTTAAGTACCCCAATTTTTTACAGATTTTTAAACGGACCAAAACTCTCTAAATGCGCATTTATGCTCTTTTCTCTCGAGAACGACTGTCTCATTTTCACGATAACTTTTATTTAGTACTTCTAACATATAAGATCTATTTTTCCCCATCAAGGTATGATGTAAATGACATGCTATTTACATATTGTGAGTTTCAATGACGCGCGTTTGATTTTATAAAAAATGCCAAACTTTGTGACAAAGAATTTCATCCTGCTTGCAGCGAGAAGACGGACCGGTTCGGGGCAATAGCATGAACATCATTCAGGAATCTTTATACATGTGTGTTACATCTATTATTACAAGAATCTAAAGTTTTAAATCTTCTCTTAAAACGTCTCCGATAGACCGTTACATGTCAGTTGTAAATTCCAATGGTTAGAATATTGCCCATCTATGCTATCAGGTCATTGCTCTATTTTTGTTCAGAATTGCATTCATTTCTGAACAAAATACTCAATCGGCAGGGCGCTGGCAGAGGAATCGGGGCTTATTTGAGCTAGACATAGCTCGGGGTCTTCTTCTTTCCCTTTTTAGTTTTACCGTAAATATTGAAGATCTAGGAAGTAATACAAGGTAAGACAAAAAACGCCACTTTTTCAAAATATGCTATAACTTTTTTAATTCTTGATATCAAATCATAATTTCCATACCAAATGAAACCTGAGGTTGCTACCTAGTATCTAGCCATGGATTATGAATTTTACAATTGCATTGATACTGCTATACCAGCAATGCGACCAAGACTAAAAAATATATCATCAGAGTGAATGTCGGACCAATTGAACTTCTCTTTCAGAACAAATAAAATCCAAGTTGACAGACTTATTACATTAAATTGTTACTGAAGAGAAAATAACGAACAAACCAAGCTAATAACAATGGGAAAACATATGAAATCTAGTTTTTTTTAATGTTTAATTTCACAATACAATTGATGCTGAATGTTCAGCTCTCAATAAAAGTTTTCAGCGTATCATTCGATCAAAACTCATTGAAGACCTAAGTTCTTGATGGATATTATTTTGAATTAGATACATAGAGGTATGAAATATAACTTGTCGTTAAAAGTATTATAGCAGCAAAGTCAACATGACTAATATCGATATCATCTGATATTATCCTCTTTCATTTACTATGTGCCTTGATTTTTTCGAACAAATGCACCAGACAAAATATGCGATAACAATAATACCATTGTTTTCCAAATTGAAACTGGAAGATATGAACGCCTTGCTGTTCAAGATAGACTTTGTGTGATTTGCAATGAAGAGGTCGCACTTGCGATGCTAATTTGATGTGTGCTATGCATTCGTACTTTCAAACCTTCTGGCAAACTGTTTTTAATAATACAATACATCTTATTATCCCACGATTAATGTGTTATCTGTACAATAACAGCTATTGATATTTCTGATATCATTGAAATTCGTGTGATATTTTCCAGAAAATCGTTTATCAAACTCATATGCGTGTGATATCGTTTATCTCACGCATATCCGTGTGATATCACATTTGCATTTCGCGCCACAATATTGTTGGGAATTAGGTCAGATAATTTATTCTCTTTTGAGAAAAAAGGTCCATTAATTTATTCTCTTTAAGTTTCATTGGTGTATTAAATTACGATTGTGTATATAATTTGATTAGAAGGCTGCTAAATAACGATTAAAAATTGTATTTATGACGAACTATAGCACAAGGTGATCGTAATCATGGGATAAACCCAATATCACATAATTTCTCGTGATATCATTTTATCGCCTCGTAGATATCAAATATCAACACTCATTCGCTTCGCTCACTCGTGTTGATATTTGATATCAACTCGGCGATAAAAATGATATCACTCAAAATGATGTGATATTCTGTATATATTTTCGACAATGTCTGTGGTACAGACTGTGTGCCAGGTATATAATCTTCTAGAGACTCTAAAATATCGGCGATAATACGAATAGCTCAATAAAATAGAGAGTGTTCGCAACTCACTTATAGCATAACTTATGTTTTTGCGTATAGATACTGCCCTATACTTTAATACACACGATCATAAGTAATACGTTATAAGGGAGTGCTATATGGGAGTTGCGAAAACTTACTAATATGAGTGTTACAAAACGTATGTTTTCTAAATTACTTGCTGGAGTTAATCCCAAGAAATAAAAGTCTACTGGGTTACCAAGTTTACAATTTAAAGCAGTAAAATGCCCACTAATATCAATGGCTATGGGTCTTGTGGTAGGACAATATTTGCACGTTTTTCTGCCAGTATTTTGCTCTCATCAGACATAATAACGATATGCACACAAAAGATAATACAATTCTCTGTTCAGAATGTGGACGAAATTTTCAAAGAAGGGATAATTTTTTAGCTCACCTTGCAAAACACGATAACAATAAAACTAAAATAAAATGCGGTAGCTGCGAAAAGGTTTTTGCAAATAACAGTAACAGAAAACGACACGAAGAAAACTGCATCCAAAAGATGCCTGAGAAATGCAAGATTTGTAAAAAAGTATGCACGAGCAGGAGAATGAGAAAACAACATGAGTTAGATGTGCACAGCAAAAGAAGGGATTACATTTGTACATGCCATGCAAAATTCAAACAAAGAAGAAATCTTCTTGCGCATTGTAAAAAAAGAGGACAAGCATGTAGGCCTATAGACCAGGAAAACGACAAGTGACTTCAACATGTAGACTATCACTAAAGGGCATGTTATTGTATATGTTTCTCATTTTAGTGTTCCTGTTTTATTTTTTCTCATGACATTTCAATGTTACATCGTATTTGCAATATTTTTGAATAAAATATTTTCTGTCTTGAGTTATTGTTTCTCTGCTAATAGAAATCATATAGTATACGATATATATACCGATACTGTAAACCTTGAAAGTACTGTTGACTGAGAATAATCGAATACTAGTAATACGTGATGAAATATTTGATAAGTTGATCAAGATATCATATTTCACGAAAAAAAAACATATAATACGATTTAGATTTTTTCGATTTCTTTTTTCAATTCTGATTTAAAAATAATAATTTTGAAACAGTACCTAGCAGCGGTCAACAGTACTGAGTAGCGGTCAACAGTACCCAGTAACGGTCAACAGTACCCAGTATCGGTCAACAGTATACAATTGTTGACCTCTCCAGAGGTCAACCGGCAAAATTGTATACCGAGACTGTAAACCGAGAAACTACTGTTGACAGAGACCGAAGGTCGAGGTCAACAGTAGTTTCAAGGTTTACAGTCGAGGTATATGATTTTGACGGTTGACCGAATGGAGAGGTCTACAATTGTTTTGTTAGTCAGAAGAAACTAATAATACACATATAGACGACAGTCGTCAATCATTTCACAATCTTTTCTCCGAACCACGCCAGCAATAATTTGTTAAGAAAATCAGAAGACAGTGGTAGCTAGACTCTCTGTAGTAAATTAATGTTAATTTTGCGTTTCTATTTGTATTTTTGCTATACTCGTCGTATAGCAAAGTCAAAATATCACTTTCATCAACGTTTACAAAATGTCCGTCTTCAATTTTGTTTTCTGTAAACATTGTGACGTCATATTCCCCATAATTCACAAGTGTAGTACAGTAACATACGCGGTCAATAATATGATATCCCATGATGCACAGGTGAGGTACAGGCAAAAATGTTGACCGCTAATTGACCAATCAGATGTGAGTATTTACACTGAGGTACTAACAATACATTTTGTTGACCGTTAATTGACCAATCAAAATTGAGTATTTCAACTGAGGTACTAACAATGTCTAGCAATCTACGTACCTGTTCGCGGAGGTCAGTAAGTTTTTAAAGAGAAATACTTTTGTATTCCGTTGGATTGATGAACCGAGTGAGATACACGTAATTCCAAGAGATAAACCTTGTATTTCAACCGATCACACATAACCTATTTTCACATACCTTCAGAGGCATATTTGCTAGAAGCATAGATATTACATGGACACTTCTCTTGCAGTTGCAATGAAATTTGCCCGTGCAGTGAACAATTTACTGAGGTTCAAAGATTTAAAAAGATAACAACGTTTCTAATTATTTACTAATCTTATCATCATTTACACATCTCGGGATGCTTTTCATGCCAGATCCGATTATTTGGGAAACTGAAAATATATTTTTGTGACCCATGTAGCAAATATTCGTCATTGTAGTAATGATAATAGGAAAGCATTTTTAGTTCTACAAGTATGAGAATATTATAATGTTTTGATATTTCAAGCTAACTCTCGATAGAAAATAGATGGTGGTGATTAAACTTTGTAAAGACAAAAACGCGATTGGATGTTATCGAGCTATACTAGGAGAACTAAAGAATATATATTTCATATCGCACTTTTCAAAACAGAAATTGCTATGTTCAGTGATACAAATTATTCACCTACTCTTATACATACTATTTACCTTCCTAGTTATGGGCTACAAAGGGATTATGCATTGGGGAGATTTTAATATGGAGTTTATATAGGGGTAGGAAATGCATATCTCCGGAGCAGTAAACCCCATTTCGAAACCCAGCGTAAATAACTGCTTTATCCTATACCCAGAAGATTTTTAGAATTGCCGAAAGTGGAAAGGTATGCTCGGGAGCGGGAGATATGGCGGGAGATACGTAGGTTCTGGATATGGAAACTTAAGAGTCGGGATACAGATGAGAATATATCTTGCTAACTTATCTTCCTAAAACTACTTGGCATAGGATAAATAGAGATTACTCTATATAAGGTTCTAGGTTTCAAGGGCAGATAAATAATATGGTCCTAGGATAATACCAATATTCAGAACCTACTAAAGGAAAAACTGTTTATCCCATGCCCCTTTATATTCAATGGCTTGATTTTTCCAGCGCACTTGGCACTTTGATATTTAAGATAATGAGAACTGAGTCTAACGTGAAGCGGGAAGATACATCCGCCTGCTCAGCCGGCATGTGAATATGGATTATGTTGGAGGTTTTTGGATACAGGGTTTATCCTCAGGGAAATATGTGTATTTCCCAATGGACCGCAGTGACCGAGGGATATATATATATATATATATATATTTCCAGCTGTATCCAACTTGCTCTGGAGCCTTTTACCAACCTAATTTTTTACCTCAAATGCGTCGTAGAATGGGATAAATGTTGTTATACAATAAATATTTTTATTAGAAGTGTCCCAAGAAGCGATGGAACAACCGAAGGTAAGTTGGACATGTAACGGTTTGTCGGAGAGGTTCTAAGAGAAGATTTGAAACTTTAGATCCTTGTAATAATAGATGTAACACACATGTATAAAGATTCCTGAATGATGTTCATGCTATTGCCCCGAACCGGTCCGTCTTCTCGCTGCAAGCAGGATGAAATTCTTTGTCACAAAGTTTGGCATTTTTTATAAAATCAAACGCGCGTCATTGAAACTCACAATATGTAAAAAGCATGTCATTTACATCATACCTTGATGGGGAAAATAGATCTTATATGTTAGAAGTACTAAATAAAAGTTATCGTGAAAATGAGACAGTCGTTCTCGAGAGAAAAGAGCATAAATGCGCATTTAGAGAGTCTTGGTCCGTTTAAAAATCTGTAAAAAATTGGGGTACTTAAAAGCATCGGGAGGAATCATATATTTCAAATTAGACACGAGGAAGTCAATATTGAGCAAGTTATGGCTGTTTTAAATTCAAATAAAACCGTTAACCCGTGCCGGTCCAGCTTTTGACCCGTGCCGGTCAATTTTCGTTAGCTGCGTATACCAAGGGTGATACAGCCAACAAAATTTTTAATGCTCTAATATAAAGTTGATGTGGTTATATACTGTTTTTTTCTTAGTAATCACAATCACATATTTTTGAATCTTGACTATGTCTAAAATTCAATCCTACGCTTCTCTGTCCCTTTCCTCTTTCCAAGTGAATGAACGTGAATGTTGTATCAGGTACATAAAAATAAAGAATATTCTCAAAAGAAAAATATTTTTACTCACACTTCTTTACATGATACAAAGATTTCTTCCACAAGTTCAAGGTCATGTAGTTGTATAGCAAGCCTCAGTGCCTCAGGATATTTCTGGTATTTTCGAAATATTGCAAGAGCAGTTCTCAGAAGATTGGTGTTCTCTGGTTCTGGTACATATGGCACACAACTGAAACAGAACATCTTCAATTGTTCAATCTATTATATACATATCATACAAAAATACATACATGATGAAGGGAATGAAACACTGAAAAGTGTATAGTGCCCCCTACAACAAAAGAAAAATTAAGTTATCTCAATGACATTTCCTATATGACTGATTGAAATTACTGTTTTTGTATTAATTAAGTATTAATATGGTTCAATGTAAAGAAATGATGATGTTTAATGATTATGGACATTTTATTGTTATGACATGTAAGCGATGTTAATTTTTTTCAATGTGACTTTGCCATCCCCTCTACTTCCTGCATGTCTTTAATTTCTTGATATTCACCGGATCTATCTGGGAATTAATTTCACCCAGACACAACTTCCTTTCATAAATGCAATTCAATATTTCAATATTAAGTATATGAAGATTGTATTTAGCAAAAAACAGCAAAAAAGCTCTAGTTCTAGACTACACTGACCAAAAACATGTAACTCATTGAGCTCTTCAATGTTTAGTTGCCCTGACGATACGTCAGTGTATCATGGCGGAACAACTTCAGGGATTTGAATTCGATAAGATATTTATATTTCTCGATTTACACCTACTTAAGTCAAGTTGTGGATGATAATTTGGCTCAAAGTTAGGAAGATAGTCTAGTTTGAGAATGTGCTGGTGGTTTCAGGTTTTGTTAACAAAGACGAAATTCACAAATTTAGTTCCTCACTTTTGTTACACTGACGATATTGCCAATATTACACTGATGTAGAGCTTTGATTACACTGACGGATGAATACTATTATAGAGAAAGTTGATCTATGGAATGTCATGGACATATGTAGCCATACTAGGCCCGGTAACATGTATAAAAATCTAGTCAAATGCATCAAGTAAAGAGATTAGATCTTTACTTGGTGTTTTTACTTAGTATTTTTATACATGTTTCCGAGCCTTTGTAAGTACTCTCTATGAATATAGTTCGGAGTAGGGATACTAGCGGTTATTTGGTTTCCTGTATAAAATAGCATTTTTTCCTTTTCTGGCCCATCGCAACGCCATCTAGTGTTTGATAAATGAATCAAGGTTTATTCTCGATAGGGTAAGCACTAATCTATCAGGAAACATTTACAAGTTTGGTTCGAAACAGAATTTTTAGAGATGGCAGAGTGATTTTTCGAGACTATGTAGAGCAGAATCATTTTCTGAAACAGGTAGCTTTACAGTGGAAGCTCTCTTCAGATTCAGTTATCTCAAAAACGGTACGGTCGCCGTATAATTATCTTGTAACGGCAAGCTAAACAATACTCCAATGAACACTAGGCACTTTTTCGCTGAGCTAGATCTGTGCCCATGAATATATTATGAAATGAAACGTGATAATATTCCTTAATGGGATTTTTTACTGCAATCTTGACCCTATTAAACATTAAAAAGCAAGCAGTTGACTAAGAAAAATATGAGTTACCTCATGAATAGGACCCTCACATTCATTCCAGATGGTAGAAAATACTTATAAATGTAACCCGATCAGCTGAAGCTGAGATAATGAATCCTTAGTATTATTTTTATGTCAAATAAATATGTTCTCTCGAAGTTTTGTACAAGTTTACACATTTTTTCAGTTGAGTATTCAGTTGTTAAAGATATTAGCAAGTATCATGCCCCTATCAAAACGTCAGTTTTTATCAATTTTTTAATAGTCAATGGGACCATCAACTGCCACATTTATGTACAATGTTAAAATGGTTCGTCAGTGTAACAAAAGCTCCAAAACAAACATTTGTCTGTGTAACATTGGTCGTTCGTCAGTGTAACAAAAGCAAGGGACAAAACATATAAATTGCGTCTTCTTTAATATATCAAACCTAAAACCATCAACGCATTCTCAAACTAGAATATCTTCCTTAACTTGGACCAATTTATTATCCACATTTTAGTTTTATACGAACCTGGTAAGCAGGTCAGACAAAGGCAGATTTATTTACCAATAGGAGTCAATATCAGAGTGCAGGACCAGAAAGCAATTGATGATCACATACACAGGTGTATGAATACTATTATATTGAAAATGAGAATTAGATCTGATGTTCTATTTTTGCATAAAATATAAAAAATGTAGGGCTTTATGTTTCTATGATGTTTCACCAGATGGCATGTTTGTGCAATACAAGGTGTTGAAGAGAATTAACAATCTTAAAAATGCATATAAGGGGAACATAAAGAAGGACAAACAAACATTCATGTTTGATATTTTTTGGGAAATGGAGGAAAGGGATCAGTACAGACACACTGTAACCATACTTTCCCTAGATGTACTTATGTATAATCTTTATTCCTGCATGTTATCTACTGAGAACCTCCGTAGCTATGGCTTAAAATACAGTACATACGATACCTAGTAAGATAGAGACAATACCTAGTAAGATAGAGACAGACTCTAGCATGTGCATCTTTGCTGACATATCCCTCCTGTTCAAGAAGGTCCAAGCGTTCTACTTCCATAAGTAAATCACAGGCCTCTGCCTCTGCATTGTGGTCCATATGGTATGGGACAATATCAGTGACCAGCTGGAGTAATTGTTTCTGTTTCTCTTTGTTTGAATCATCTGTCTCCTGCCATTCTGCTGCAACCTCACCACTGAGATGTCTACAAGCATTCATGTTTATACTAAAGGCACCTTCTAATACTCATAGCAACTATCTGTTGCACAGTGATGTCCAGTGATGGAGGTCAGAGAAGGCATGGTTTACCCATGCTATAAAAGACATGCAATATTTTGAGTGAATATAACACATTCTGTATCATACTGACACTGTTTTGGAAGTTATTTTCTCAAATAGAAAAGATGTGTCATATATTGCCAATTTTTCAAACATTCCGATATAAATTAAATGTAACATGATATTGTAAATGTTGAATCATGTTAATTGGGAAGTCCCTCAAATTCATCTTCCTATCTTTTTTATGGTTTATAAATTTCAAGTAAAACTACACATAGAAAATAACCCAAATGTATATAATAATGAAAATCTTTAGCATTTGAAAAAATGAGACCATCTCACAAGTAAAAATTTAGATTTTCAGACAACAAATATTTCTTGTGAGCTTACCAGTCTTGTCCAGAATATCCACATTTTCCATGATTTTAATGAACAATTGGTGCAAATGAATTTCTAACTTGGTTCAAAATTAACCAATATGTTTGTAAAGTATGGATACATTTTACATTTACATTTATTCTTCAAGTACATTCACACCCCTTGGGGTCAAGTACATGTACAAACAAAAATTATAACAATTATATAGGAAGAAAAAAGAAGACATTTACATGTAAAAAACTATATAACTATTAGTATTACTTTTAATGATGATGATGCATTGGTGCACTAGAGATATACCTATTGGTACTGGATGTAAATATATATTTTGCTACATTTATACAGTTTTGATCTTTAAGAGACATCAAATAAATAAATGGATTTTCTTGTACTGGCATTTTCATTTCATTATACTTCTTTGTTTATTATATTTCGTACAGTGAAGGAGATAGTGTTCTTCATTTTCTATAATATTGCATGTTTCACATTTTCTCTCCTCCAGAGGTGTCGGTTTTGGTCTTGTGTAGCGACTGAGGTCAATTTGGAGATTATGTGCACTTATTCTAAGTTTAGTAAACTCTCTACGCAGGTCAAAACGTTTTATATAATCTAGATAATTTTCATAGGCAAAGTTACTTTTAAGTTACATAAGTAACATAAGTAATAACTATGATAAAGTTTACCTGACATATTCATGGCCCCAGGAGCCAATTTCTTCCTTTGAGCCAAGAAGTCGGTATTTCAAACACTCTCTTTCCTCACTGATAGTCATTGCTAGGACTGAGACAACATCAGCACAGAATCTCTGCAATCAAAACATGTTATGCATTATGTCTTGGGATTGGATGATAGCATCAGATTAGCCGTAGACAAACTATATATGTCCAAAAATCTCCATTAAATGCTTCATTTATTTCACCCTGAGTTGCACAATCTGGTAACATAAAAACACAATTAATTCATCTTTTAAAAAATACTATAAAATTCTCTATTCTAAGCAGCATCTCCAATATGATGTCTTAAATAATATTTTACCATTGAAAAACGATGCATAAAGTTTAACTCATCATGGACGATCCTGAAAAATAAAGTGATGTTTACCTAATGTTACCTTTGATATCATTATTAGTAAGTATTACCTTGATTTCATTGTCTGTGATTTTCTCATGTACTTTTTTCATGGTGTCATAATGGGGCCGTAGGAACTTGAGAGGTTTAGGTACAGATGTCATAGATGTGGTCGATGATCTGATGGAAGTTCGAAGAGACTCAAGTGCCGCCTTATATAAATTCTGGTTAGGTTCCTGTCACAATCAAACAACATTACAATGCATGGAATAAGTACTGCAAGTCTTGTCAATTATAATTAAATGTTGAAAGAATCATAGGCTCGAAACTTGTCGAAAGTCTGCAGTTTTATATGTTCTCTAAAATATATAAATGTATTTGAAATATAGTCTGAACTAAAATTAGTAATTAGAATTTTTTTTTTAACTTACTGTTAGCCTTTCTACCATCAGGTTTAACTCCTCTTGTAACTGTCTATCCTCTTCTGACTGAAAATACATGTGAAATGGCCATATTAGATATTACAATGCATAGTATAGTAATCTTATGGGATTATACTAGAACCAGAGCAGTCTGCCTCTTACTGTTAGTCACATACCAGTGATCTAACCAGGATTTTTTCTCAGGTAGGTGCAAAATTCTCATTTTCACAATTCAGAGTAAAATTGGTCAAAATATGCCAATCTTTCATGATTTTTTTCATTTTCAAGTGGCTGCATATGGATTTTCAGGTGGGTGCAAGTTGATTTTCAAAATCTCAGTTTGTGTGCTGGGCCCACTTTCTTTTATGCTTGAGATATCACAGCATACTGTACTTTTTTTTAACAGAAGCCAAGTGGCAGTTTGCTTTTTCCATCAAAATGGGATTCTTGGGCCATATCATAAATATAGCCAATGTAGGAAAGCCATAGGATTTCGGAGTGAAAACTAGAGAATGGGGAAGAAATTTTCGGTGACTGATTATGTTTTATAATGTCCAATGGAATATTGTCACAGTTTGTGAATCAATGTTAAAGGTCGAGTGCCTGGAAATATTAAAACAATTGAACATGTTGAACAACTAATATACATACATTTTGTGGCTTGGTTGAATGGCTATGAATGGCTATGAGTTCCGATGTGTTTCATCAAGAAAACAATAGTGACATGGATTATGTCAAGCCTGGTTTATAATTTCATTTTAATCTGATTAATATACGATAGGTGGCAAAAGGTCCATGAAAGAAAACGATGAAGAATCCATGAAAGAAAACGTTTCGTGATCGAGGAAGAAAGAATAACCGGATGTTTTGGATTTTCAATCTCGTGAGTTTCTTGGCAGAAATATGCCATTATATTTGGATCTTCATGTCTGATTTTATCCCAAATCACTAATATGGCAAGAGCTCCATCAAAACTGTTCGCCAAATGTGTTTTCCGATGGCATTTGGCGAATGGCAACCGCTTATCTGACATACAGTAAATGATTTCAAAGGAGCCAGGATTCCAGACACAAAAATTATTGTTCGGACACTAAACTCTACCATCCGAGACTTTCATAAAATGAAAATCAATAAAAGATTCTTGGATCTGCAGATTTTAGGACAAACTGAGGATGCTGAATTAGGGGTGACACAGCAAGATTTTGAAAATAAATTTATTTTTTTGGAATGTGTGATATTTCATTTTACATAGGCTTGATCAACTTCATACAAGGAGGACTCATAAAAAAATATATGCTGAATAGCTCACCATATCGGAGTCATCTTTCTCATCTCCCTTCTTGTCTTTCTTCGCATCTTTCTTCTCATCTTTCTTTTGGGTTTTGTCGTCAGCCATGTTGCCGGTTGGTGTCTCTTTCATTTTCAGATCTTATTTTGAAAGTATCGTCTTATGCTCATTCACATAGTATTTCGATATTTTATCGATAGATGCAGCGAATCAAACATTAAATTTGATCAAATTCTTCCCTCTTTGACGAATAAATTGCTAATAATCAGAAGCAGTTGAAGGAATATTTTAGAATTTTGATGAACTTTGAGACACCTAATTTTTGCGCATGCGCAGTTATACTTTTAATATTTTTAGGAAATCATATTTTTTCGTCAAATATTGGTTCTTTTACTACTTATGTACGTGGTAAGTCCAGTATTGAATATTCTGAACAAAGCAATATACCCAAATATATGTTTTGTGATATAATAATTAGCAAAGGTTTACTTTTATTCAAGTTTATTTCTATACTTCAAAGCACTGACCTGAAAAATGGGATTCACAGGATTGGAAACTCAATTTTGTCTCGGCCTAGGGCGAAGGGGTGTAACGTCGACACCGTTTTGGGGTAACTTCGACATGTGGGGTAACTTCGACACCTTGTTGTTTATTTGCTCTAATTTCCGATCTAGGGGGAAGCCATGTTTTTGTTCTCGCATGGATCGAGATCTCGCGAGATTTTAATTTTTCCAGAAATCAAACATGGCGGAAAACGGAAATTCTACTTCTAATACGTAAGTGTCGAAGTTACCCCGTCTATTATGTCGACATTACCTCACACGTCGACATTACACCCCTTCGCCCTACTACTTTTTGCAAGGCCTGACTTCGTCGCTAACATGCTAAATATAAGAGTTAGCTGACTTTTGGGAGTCTGACTTACCTTCTAAAGGTTAGAACCCGAATCTTAATGAAACCATATCACCTTTGTTCCGTCAACCATGGAGCATTTGCCACAACATCCAAGAGGTAAATCATGGACCGAGAAAATGAATGATTTCCTTGTAAGTTCCGGAAGTTTCAATACGAAAAATTACCGAACATATATGTAAACCGAATATTTGTTCGTTGTTTTCACGATTTACAGGTTCGTATGTTCTTCAATGTTTTGGTCTAAATTATAAAGCATCACCAACAGGTCTTACTCTATTAATCGACTAATACAGCAGACGGCTCATATTTCTACGTAGCATTTTGTTCAGACAAATAGTGGGACTGTAGATCACGCAGTTTCGTTCGTTGCGTACTTCACTCGAAATTGGTAATTTTATATTGGCTACTTCACTTAGCTTGGCGGATGTAGAACATTGCTTAATATTCTTTTAATTTTCACACCAGACATGCTTGGTTGACACGTCAACAAAGTAAAGTTCAAGGGTCAATGCGTTATTTCGTGATAACTACAACGCCTTCCCGAAAGTCACAATGATGAAAAATGAAAAAGTCGGAAAAGCATTTACACTAATTTCTATCAAATGCTATGTTTATGCATCATCATCGACGCAACAAAGGTGATATGGTTTCATTAAGATTCGGGTTCTAACCTTTAGAAGGTAAGTCAGACTCCCAAACATCAGCTAACTCTTATATTTAGCATGTTAGCGACGAAGTCAGGCCTTGCAAAAAGTAGTACTATAGTTTTCACCGCCTTTATACCAATGTGGTCAGGGAGAATTGTCTCCCAGGGTGCAACATCGATATTCTGTCCTATATATGGGCATGTCGTGATACAGAATTTGAATTCAAACAGCCACCATTTTGTTCACTTCAACATTTGAATCATGAATATTGGTCTTATTTCCAAACAAAATAACAACATTCCGATGTTTTCATTGATGGAAAATATTGAGTTCCAATCCTTGTAGCCAATAATCCTTGCCATGTGGTCATAGTAGTAAATAGAACAATGGTAATAAAATGTGGTCACAATGATAAGCCGGAGAAAAATGTCAGGTGAAGAATGCGCATGGGTGAAAACTACGGGGTCTCTAGTCACCCTATGCAGACAGAGCCTGTGGGAAATATTGGGTGCGGAGCAAATGAGCGAATGGTGCGGAGCTAACGGTCATTTTTTAATTTAAATTTGGGATATTTCTGAAACTAAGCCGTTTTGGGACTTCAAATATACCAAGATATGTGTATTTGACACCAAATATCAATACAATTGTGAAAATAGTAGCGCAATTCATTCTATAGCGACGCAGTATTTCCCAGTCCTATATATTTTGAAATTATCCTTTTAATACTGAGTCCCCAGCATTCATAAAAAATGGTGTTCAAGGAAATGTTCTTCAGATATGAGCCCCCTCTAAATATTGGGTGCGGAGGTACGTTTATGGAGCTCCTCAGCACCCAATATTTAGAGGGGGCTCATATCTGAAAAACATTTCCGAATTTTTATAAAATCACACAGATACTGCATGGCTTCCAAGATGCAAAAATAATTTGCATGGGTAGTGTATCTTGAACACCATTTTTTATGAATGCTGGGGACGCAGTATTAAAAGGATAGTTTCAAAATATATAGGTCTGGGAAATGTTTAAGGCATAATGCGTCGCTATAAAATGAATTGCACTACTATTTTCACAATTTTATTGATATTTGGTGTCAAATAGACATATCTTGGTATATTTGAAGTCCCAAAACGGCTTAGTTTCAGAAATATCCCAATTTTAAATTCAAAAATGACCGTTAGCTCCGCACCCTCCGCTCATTTGCGCCGCACCCAATATTTCCCACAGGCTCTGTCTGCATAGGGTGCTAGTGGCAAATAGATCTCTACAGTCTGTTACAATGCTTCAAAGCAACCAGTTGGACCTGAAAAATGAGAAATCAAAAGATTATTGTGCAATAAAATATGAAGAAACATATTCATAATGCACACGAATGACACTTGTTTATTTCAGATTTATAAGTGATTAGTGCAATAAGCCTGTGTCCTCTTGTAATTTGGTCAATCCACCATGTTATTTTTTTCAGAATTAACATGGCAGAGAAACATCAAAATATAAGAGGTTACTTTATAAGCCGATTCACAAGCAATTCAAGATATACAAATGTCATTCATGTGCAATATGAATATATTTTTCTCTATATTATTGCACAATAGTCATAAGATTTCTTATTTTTAAGTTCAACTGGTTGCTTTGAAGCAGTGTAACAGACTGTAGGCTGAGATTATTAGTTAAGTGGAAGTCTTTCATTTAGGTCCTTTAGTAGCCTAACACTGTCTCATAGACTAACCAAAATGGAGTCAATCCAAATACAGTAGGATAAATTTTCTTGATGGTTTGAAAAATCAAATTATTCAGTCTAATAATTGTCATTTAGCGCACTGCGCATGGGGAAGTTGACTCCTCAAAAATGTGGGAGGTAATGAAAAATTAAAGTTTTCCAAACGTCATTATATTTAATAATGCAATGTCATCTGGAAAAATACATTCATATTTTTTAATTTTCTCAAAATTAAACTGAATTGTTCAGAGGCTGTAATTCTTCAATGCAATAAGTCTGTCAGAGTCTACAATTTTCCCAAACCATTCAATGACCAGCAACTTCAAGTCTGTGTGTTGATGCTTCAAGCATTGTTTGATTGCACCAAACATGACAGAGAAGACAGAACTTGGATATAAGCGCAAACACCAGTGATCACAGTCAAATACCAATGTACATGCAATGCCATGCATGAATATTCAAAGGCACTATTTGCATTTTTGTACGCTGTATGTATTGACTTCAGAAGTTGTAAACATTGCAGGTCTACTACAAATAAAGAAAAATAAGTGCTGAAAAGTAAAAAGACAATCAAACCATGAGCAGTTCAGAGGAGGTGTCGTGGATATCATGGTTTTGTGGACTCAGGGGAAATGAATTCTTTTGTGAAGTAGATGAAGATTATATACAGGACAAATTTAACCTGACGGGTCTCAATGAACAGGTCCCACATTACAGACAGGCTCTAGATATGATATTAGACCTAGAACCAGGTGAGTTTTAGTCTTGCTTCAAGAATTAAAATTTTATACCCTCACTACTGAAAATAGCACCATTTATATTTCAAAAAAAAAATTATTAGAAAATGGTAGCTTGTCAACACCAGTTTGTGTTTGTATTCCAGTAAACTGCATATTCTTCCCTGTCATTGAAGGGCTTTTGCTACCTTGTATGCCTAATGAGGTACAAGGACAGTTTCTGTTTGATTTGGTTGTTTCAGATGATGAACTAGAAGATAATCCAAATCAGAGTGATTTGATAGAACAAGCAGCAGAGATGTTATATGGACTCATACATGCAAGATATATAATGACTAATAGGGGTATAGGACAGATGGTAAGAATTAAAACATATAGGCCTACATGTAAAGTAATCTTACTAGGGTTAGAGCTTGAACTTGATGCTCCACCAAGTTAAAAACTTGAAAATTACATGCCACCTTGTTTACAGCATGATGTTTTAACAAAAACAAGAAAGATTTATAAGATTGTTAAAATGGGAGAATCACTAATATATATATATAATAAATATATATACAGATCACTCAAATATTTATATTGCCATTTGAATTATGATTATTACTTAGAAAACATACGTTTGTATTTTCAGATAGAAAAATGGCAACAGGGAGACTTTGGATATTGTCCTAGAGTTTATTGTGAAAATCAACCAATGTTACCCATAGGTAAATAATTCAGTTATCTTAAAATACAGTGAAACTTGTTCCTAGTAGAACCATTTCTGAGAATATACTCAATGGATTTTTAAATGAATATTGATATTGAAATAAAATGTTGATTGCATTGTATTGACTAATCAGAAATCAACCAAATGTAATGTAACCCATAGGTAAATAATTCAGTTATGTTAAAATACAATGAAACTTGTTCCTAGTAGAACCATTTCTGAGAATATACTTAATGATTTTTTTAATGAATATTGATATTGAAATAAAATGTTGATTGCATTATATTGACCAATCAGAAATCAACCAAATGTAATGTAACCCATACATAAATAATTCAGTTATGTTAAAATACAATGAAACTTGTTTCTAGTAGAACCATTTCTGAGAATATACTCAATGATTTTTTTAATGAATATTGATATTGAAATAAAATGTTGATTGCATTGTATTGACCAATCAGAAATCAACCAAATGTAATGTAACCCATAGGTAAATAATTCAGTTATGTTAAAATACAATGAAACTTGTTCCTAGTAGAACCATTTCTGAGAATATACTCAATGATTTTTTAAATGAATATTGATATTGAAATAAAATGTTGATTGCATTATATTGACCAATCAGAAATCAACCAAATGTAATGTAACCCATACGTAAATAATTCAGTTTTGTTGAAACACAGTGAAACTTGTTCGTAGTGGAACCATGTCTCAGAACATACTCATTGATTTCTTTAAAGGCAGAATCAGATCTATAGGGGTGACAAAATTACAAGCAAAATGTACAATTGACCTACCAATCTATTCCTTACAGTTTCAAATACAATATCTCCAAAAAGATTCATGATATGTTATAAATTGGTGAAGTTATAATGGATTCAAAGTGCAGAATTGGGTGAAAAATGTTTAAATTCTCCCAAATAATAAGAATGTTAACCATTTTTATAGAAAAATAATACATCATTGTAAAAATTGCTAGTTTTCCTGAAATAAAGTGTGCGCTTTGGGGATTTCTAGAAAATAGATATGACAAGAAATGACATGAGCCAGAAATATTCTAAAATTGGTACAATTTTTTGTTCACCTGCTCGCTTAGATCTGATTCTCTCTTAAATAAATATTGAAATAGAATGTTAATCGCATTTACTGACCAATGATTAATATTTTCAACTGCTGGATTTAAACAGGAGAGATACATTTTATGTGGAAAATAACCAGATATAAATATTTGGCATTTTCCTTTTAAGGACAAGGTTTTCTCAACTTGCAGCTACAAAAATGCGGTTTTCTTCATTGTAAGCCCAACGAGAGAGTTCTTGCGATAGCCATTATAAAAGAAATGTTAGATAACTGTTAATGGTCATAAATAACGTACTAAAATCAACTGATCAATCAGATTGGCCCCCACGTGATTAGTAATGTCATACAAAATATATAGTTTTAGTTTATTTGTTCCTTGATTCATTTTATGTGGAAAATAACCAGATATAAATATTTGGCATTTTCCTTTAATTGTTAGGTTTATCTGATGTACCTGGTGAAGCAATGGTGAAACTATATTGTCCAAAATGTCAGGATGTCTACACCCCAAAATCGTCTCGACACCACCACACAGATGGCGCTTATTTTGGCACTGGCTTTCCACACATGCTCTTCATGGTGCACCCGGAGTATCGACCAAAGCGACCGGCTAATCAATTTGTTCCTAGGTATGTTAACATTTTTCTACAGGGTGATCCAGTTTTGAAGCCATTCTTTGGTTTCGTTTCTGGAACACTGAGTATACACTTCATTTCTAAAAAATAAACCCTGGTCGCTTTATTTCCTCTGTCTTTTGATTTATTCAATGTTGGAAATTTTTATCCAGGGTGTGAATTTATTTAATTTTTTACTTAAGGGATCATGTCCAAATCTCAACTTCTGAAAAAACAAATAATTACATTATGAATTCATTTTGGTCTTCTTCCCCCGAGAAAGCAACTTGAAAATATGTAATTTTCTGCTTGATGTCATGTTTAAGGCAAGACGTGTCACACTTTGCTATAAAAATAAAAAAGGTCACGTGCTAAGTTGCATTTGGGCAATCAATATTTTCAAAATCAGACTGTAATATATGTACACATAACAGTTTATTAAGTTCTCGTTATTTGGACATATTCTCTTGTATTAAGTAGTAAGTACATACCTGTGATCATTCATATGAGAAAAATATCAGTTAAGAATTTTGTAAAAATCATAAATTAGATAATTTTGGCCGAGCCTTGAATCTCACTGAGTCAGAATATATACCAATGAATTTGACCCAATTGAAAAAAATTCTGGAGAGAATACCGAAAATGTTTTAAAAAGGAAATATATTAAGAAGAAAAACAGGATGTCTTTTATCATTGAATCACAGGTTTGTTTGGAAATATCATGTGTGTTATTCGAATTAAGTATGGTAAGTAAGTACACACACTGCATAATAGATTAAGATAAATTAGTCAAATTAATCAAATGATGACGCAAGGAAGGAGCCTGAAATATTGCAACTCCAGAAGTTGAGACTTCCGCACCAGGACACTTGGGCATTTTAAAGTGTTGACGGCTTGATATTCGCAATGAACAAACACAAAACTCAGCTTCTTGCTTATTTTGCCTGTAGATGCTTGATTTAACATATCATCATATATAGTTAAATCTGTTTTGTATCATTTTCAAATTGTTTGTGCAAATGATATGAACATTAACAATCTCTTTTTGATGTATTTTATCAGCTACAATTTCACATTTAAGATAGCATGCTGCTTGGTTTTTTTTTACACCCAAACATTTCAAATTCTCTTCAATACCCATTAATTGTTTCTAATGATACCTGTTAGTGTGAACCTAACAAATGAAAACTACTTTTGCAATTGCCTTTGTCACAATTTGGTTTTGTGTCCGCATGATTAAATGGGATGAGTGCTCCATTAGTATTAGTATCATTATAAAATCTCAGCGCTTTTTCATAATTTTGATAAAATTTTAGAATTATTTGCCTTAATTTATATGGAGCTCTGTTCATTTTAATTTCAAAAGTTATGGCCAGATAACTTTATTGTCATTCAAAATGTTATTGGTGCATTATGGGAGCGCTCCTCCTCTTAATCAGGTGTAGGATGTCCCCATCTCAAAAATTCTAACATGGTCATGTTTTTGACATTTTAGCAAAAAAATTAGGAAAAGGCTAGTTTATGATTGATATCCACTAGTGTAAAGAATTAATTTGTTTGGGTGGGGGTAAAAAGTCCATTACACTTTTAGTATAAGTGAGATACATTTTGATCATGATCAGTAAATGTTCAGTTACATTTGTGAGGGAGGTAGGATTGGAAATATAAATATTTTTTGGCATTATTTAAATATTGACCTGGTACATGAGAGGCAAGAAAATATCAATAACATACCATGTGAAATTTTGAGTGGGTTATGGGTAATAGCTTGCAGTGACTGATGCTTCCGTTTGTGTGATTGTAGGCTTTATGGGTTCAAGATACATCCTCTAAGTTACCAGCTACAATATCAGGCCGCAGCTAACTTTAAAATGCCCATGCGGGGACTTGGTCACAATGGCAAGCGCTGACCACGTTATAACATAGGAAACAAGCTAATATACCCATTGGAGCACTAGGTTACAATGAAAAACAATGACCTTGTTCTAACATAGAAGATCAAGCTAACTAACATTTAAAGATAATACATGTATAATAGTATAACAGACCCGTACAAGGTCTGTTTCCTGAAACACATATTGCAACTCTCTTCACTGCTTTGTGATAGAATCAAATACAAGTACCTTAAAGCACTATAGACAGTGAAGTGCTTGTTAACCAGTGATATAATTTTTATCGGATGTGACTATTGCTTTCTAACTTTACTGAGGGTTGGAATAAATCTACATTGAATTATTTTATTGTGGGAAATCTCTAACAGCCTCCCACTCCCTATTCCTTATCTCGATCCCGAAATGGACATTTTTGAGAATGGAAGGGAGGGTTACTTGGCGTATAATAATAGATGAGCACAGGCAACACTATCAATACTTCAATGTACCTCACTTCGTTGACTTCTCCAAATGAATAAATTACATATTCCAATGCATTGTAATGTTGATAGTTTCCATGGAAAAAGATTCTTTTCAACCTATTGAAGTTACGCTCATCATATTTAAATGATAAATTATCTGTGCTCAAAACACCTTATATTTTCATCATGGTTCACAAGCTTGTATTTTAGTCATATTAGAATGATGTTGGCCATTGGCATACTTTGTCACTTGTGTACTGGTCTAATTTTTTCAATTCAATTCAATTCACTTTATTTTAAATGTTTCAGATACAGTATTTTACATTGACATGAAAAGACACCCCGTGGGGTGTATAAGTTCCATGTTTAACATACAATATATCATAATGGTTTACTGTTGGTTTGGTTGAGGAAGGTTTTGTTGAAATTGTTCATTTGTAAATCAATGTTTTACTGTGCATTGTTTTCACTTTATTTTTGGACTTTATCTTTGAATTATAAATTAGGATGAAATGTTTTGTCTGATTTTTCTTGTTTTCTCTTATTATGTTGCGCTTAAGTTGTGATGTTCTGAACCGCTTTGTCTCAAGTCACAATAATATCCAGTTTTATTTGATTACTTACTGTAAAGCATGTTATTTTCACATCATGTTCAGGGCTCTCACCAGGAAATATTAAGGGTGTGGTGGAAACATCTTCAGCATAACCGTTCAATCGTGATAAATCATATGTATGATATATTTTATCCCTTTTACATGCTATTAACATGTATTCAAGTTTAGACTGTGGGAACAATCATGATTTGCCAATAGGTTGTGGTGCAAGCTAAACAGACTGTGGTGCTGCGCCACAGTCTAAAAGCCTAGTGAGAGCCCTGATGTTATATCCCATTTAGAGGCAATGTTCAGGATTCAGGAAATACAAAAAATTACATGTGTTACAGTAAGTCTTCATATCACATGAACACCACAGTTGAGCTTTAAAGAATTCTCAGCAATAAATGGTAATTCAGAGTAAAATTAATTGTATGTACATATAGATATTATGTATTCTATTTATTTTGTTTTTTTTTGTTTCGTATGACTGTAATGTATGCTAGAATTTATTATGTATTTAAACCCGAAATAATGCCACTTGTAAATAGAACGGGTGATTATATATAGACTGTATGACCAAACAATAAAGAATAAAAATTGCACATAAATATTATAAAATTGTCTGTGAAAAATAATGGAGATAGGATACCAAATTGCGTACCTAAGGTAAAATTCCTAAGAATGTTGTGTCAAGTCTCTGGCTAATGTTTTACAAACAAATAAATGATCCTGATTTAAAAGCAGTCTAGTTGAATATTTACCTTTTTCCAATTTAAAAATAATGAGACAATGGATCGTTAAATCCTGCCACCTTTTGATATATTAGAAAACTATGATATATTGGCTAAATTGATGATGTCATTGGTTGAAGGTAGGAATTTGACCATAAAAAAACAAGATTAACTTATTGCTAATTTTAAAAATACAACCTATGCAGGCTGTTCAACTGTCCCTCAATTTGCGTATTTGTCACACATTTGCTGGAAAATTTGAAGTCACGCCAGTTTTTTTGCCTGACATACGCATTTTACTTGATTATTGTCAAGCAAAAATATTTCTGAAGAAAAACTTCAAAAAAGTGATGACCGATATAGCAAAAAAACAAACGCCAAAAAACCGAACACATTTTCTGACTTCACGCTGATACCGTATATATGTCACGCATTTACTTCGGAATATTTCGTACCTACCCCCCACCCTCACTCATGTTAGGTGTTCCCAAGTTGACAGGCCTGCCTATGACATCATCAAGCTAGTTTCTCTGATATATTGAAAGGTGGCAGGGTTTATAGAAACAATCTATTATGGTATTAAAACAATGATAAACATTAATGAATTAGTAATAACGATTTTGGCAAACTTAAATTCACTTTACCTGTAACCCATACAGGATGTATATAGCCCATATCATGGTATGTTTCTGCTGTCTTTCAAAGATTGTCACAATTTTTCAATATTACAGTTACCTTGAAATGGTTCCTTTGTATTTTTGCCAGTTTAATAGTCCCAAATGGAATCTGTCAAATCATTGACAGTTAAAAAACAATTTTATGTAAATAACAAATATAAAATTATTGTTACATGAGTTATGGATACCTTTATCACCATCCCATTTCCAATATAAAATAATATTCTTTGAATTCATGTTTGCCCCCCATGGCAATTTAATTATGTTATTATAAAATCGTTGGTGTTTAAATACATGTACACTTCCAAGTAGTTTATCTCCATTGCTACAAAATGTTAATATTTTCTGCACTTTCAGGTTGTACGGGTTCAAGATTCACCCATTGGCATACCAAATCCAAACCCAGGCCTCACAAGCAAGATCAAGATCAGTCTCTGGACGCCCACGTAGCACATCAAAGACAGCCATCTTTAAATAATGAACACAGTGAACAGAGGGATATTCATAATTATCAGTTTCAGATATTCTCATTTTTGAGAAATACTAGGTCTTGTGTTCATGATCTGAATGGATCACTTAGTGGATAAGACAATATTTATATGAAACTGCAAGACAAATTGCTGTAAAATGTATAAGAACACATGACAAGGATTTAGTGATTTACTATACTCAAACACCTCACATATACTCTAATAATATTGATTGGGCATATGACATTTGTTGTCAGGTTTAGATATATGTACTGTAATATATATTGTTTTGATATAAAGACTTTTTGTAAAAACGTTAATGAAATATTATACACAGTCCACCGGTTGAACATTAAATGAGGTACTACTCTAGCATTGGACACTTCAAATAACCCACAAAGCCTCATACCCGGCCTCATATGGTGAACAAAATGCCCAATCCCAAAAACCACCCGATAGCTGATGTGATAACTGAGACAATGAAGTACTTTTTAGAACAGCTGTTTCATGAATTGTTCATTACTTTTTTCTACATTGTCAAAATAAAACTTTAATATGGAAATAAGTTGAATGTTTTTTACTGTTATTTTGTACTGAGAGGTTACATTGAAGTTCACGTTCAAGATTTTTTAAATTACATGTAGCTTAACCTCTCTATTTACATATAAAAATATCTCGAAACTAAACCAGATCTTTCTGTAACAATGAAAACATTAGTTTGCTCCCTTGTGTTGTACCTTACTCTGCATGTTCAAGTGTCACACTTAATTTAGTACACACCTTGTGTAGGATGACGAATTTTCTCACCTTAAGTAAATAACAAATATAGGTGAGTCTCTAATCCTTTGATATTTTCAAAGTTCAGAACTTCAAATGTTATTTCCCAGTATCACTCGTACTGCACTTTTCAAACCAGAGGCAAAATGTATCCATTTTGGTAACAAAGTTTCAGAACCTCCAAGGTATGATTTTTCTTTTTTCCTTATTTCACGAGTTGTTCAGTTGTTGGAATCGAGTTGTTGGAAAAATCTCCATGACATTTATATCATAAACGTAACATGTGTCAGTATCATGTTTTTAAGAAAATCTACACTTTTGCGAACAGATAGTTAACCTCTTCAATACCAGCCTCTAAAAAGGGTTTGAAACCAGAGCATTTTTCATTTTCTGCTAGTTTTCTGGATATTTACATCTAAAAACACTATGTTTGATATTTGACTTCATAAGAAGAGTAAACATAGACCCATTACATACATTCTAAAGCATTAGTTGTGAAGATTGGATAAAAAAAATGCCAAAGTTAGAGCAGTTTTAGTGAAAAATTCTGTGACAGATATATCTGTCGCTCTGGGTTCCAAATGGATTTTATTTGTGACAGATATATCCGTCATTCTGGGTATTCAAGAGGTTAAGAAGACGACAGAATCAAAAACAAATTGGGCCTGTTGGCCAGATTAATGATGCCATTGGTTGTAGGTCGCAATTTGTCCAATCAATGTATTGACTTAACATGGGGATACAATTGACTTAAAACCTGCATATCATCAATTGTATGTCATCATGGGGATAGTTACAGAATCCTCATTTTCTCAAGTGATAGTCTCATATTACAAGTATATTTATGTGGGAGAGTTGGTAGAATCCATTTTCAATAGTAAGAATGGGTTTTTAAACAGGACATTTTAGCTTAGTACCCCGGACAGGTTGTATGATGCAGTCATGTTTTTACCCTATATTTGCAATAGAACAGCCATTCTTATTGAAATTTTCATGATTTATTTTGGAGACAATTTCCAACATGGAAAAAAAATATTTTAAAGAAATTCCTATTTTTATGATTTTGATAGGCTTTTTTCAAAAATACCGCACTGTCAATAAAATTAGAAATTGTCTCTAGTGTAAATCCTGAAAATTTCAATAAGAATGGTTGTTCTATTGCAAATATGGAGTAAAAATACAACTGCATCATTCAACCTGTCTGGGGTACTAACTAAGGCCTTTTTGAATTTTTTGTTAGCCCTCTATGACATTCTGTGTATTTGAGCTGACAAAAGAGATGGTGATGTAATAAATAGAGCAACTGACTTCTATTTTGTCATTGTGCAAAAATCAAAACAGTGAATTCTCATAAAAGTTCTGAATATGTTATCTTATAGAATAGGGAAACAATTTTTTTAACAGTGGAATCATTCTCTAGCTATTACTGTATGTAGACTTTGCTTGGATCATTTGAAGAAGACAGTGACCTGAATGTGAACAATGGTAAAATGCATTCTGTGCCAATCATGGATTTCACTTCACATGGTCAAATTCAAAGGACAAAAGTATAATATTATTGTAGTAGACAATGTCATTTGTATTGCATTAGAAAATATGCGTGTGATACTGTAAAAATACAACAAAATATATACTATACAATAGCATTATAGCTTACATATTCTTAGAAATATCTATTTTTTTTAATAGAGACACTCAATGAAATAGAACCAATTTACATTTATGAATAGAACAATACAAAACTAAATTGCAAAACTAATGATATCTACCTTGTTACTAAACAAATGACCGGTCAGAGAAAATTGCTATGTCCAGAATATTTTAATGTACTCTAAAGTCTATGATTTCAAAGTAAAATGGATTATTAAACACAACAATGACTTCTTGTTCAAATAGGTCTCTTGTTTGTTTTATATCCTTTGTACAAGATACTAGTATCAGGGATGACCTGCATTTATTAAGCTCCCTGTTGAAAATTTCAATATGCCTTGCACAAACATGAATAGATTTGGCAAAATTGTTATTGTATTCTTTCTAATGAGCACACATGACTATTCCAATGAATGCACATGCGACTTTTATGTGGAATATGGTCTCAAGAAAGCACAAAGGTTTAATGCATTAGTTTCGATTATTTACACAACAATTTGATACATGTATACTCATAAGCATGGCACACTGTTTTATCATGACAGTTTGGCTAGAAGGCAAATGTGTGTTATTTTACTTTTTACGATAACTCAAAAAGTAATAGAGTGATTTTGTTCATATTTGATATGTGAATACACATGAGCATGGCATAGTGTCTTATGATACTTCGACTAGTTGGTGTTGCTGTTATCTAAATATATTGTATGTGCACTTAATAGAATCTCTCAGTATCTTATCCTTTTAAAAATTTCAATTTGGAAACTTCACTGTGCTCATTAGATAGAATATGGTATGTTAACTTCACACTCTGTTGAGAATGTCCTTCTAAGCGTATAGTTCATATGGTTATGATAACTGCCCCAATATAGTGTATCTTCTTTCTTGGACAAACTCTTAAGTACAAGTTTAGTGATGTAGAGAATGCTCTGTGGTTCCATTGTAAAATAAATCTTAAATAAGGCTAGGTCCATGATTTCCTTGAAGTTAGTAAATATTTGTATGATTGATGAGTACCATTTATTCTAATCTCTTGACAATGTGCACTCCTGAATCTGTCGAAACAGGACATTTCATCTCTCCAACTCCTAAAGAGAATCCTGCATCCTCAAACGGCTTTTGCATCTGCCCTCTACCGAAAAATCCTAGATCTCCACCTCGCTTTGCTGAGCTACAGTCACTCTCAACTTGTGCAATTTCGTCAAACTGAGACTCCCCAGACTTAATCCTTTCAAACAGTCCTGAAAAATAATGGAAACCATTTTATCAGATAACAAGGCATTAAAAATCTGAAGGTTACCACAATGCACCATTCAAAAGTTTTTCTAGTAGAATGTCAGTCTAATGCCTGATATTTTTGACAAAAATGGGCTGGGAAGGGCCATGGTTTGTATCTGTTCAACAAAAGTGGAGAACTAGATAACGGCAACTCCGCGGAGTAGCAAATCCCAACGAACAAAATATCAATTACCGAATTCCAATCAATTATACTCAATACTTTGGTTGAAAATGAAAAAATTAGATTTTAGAATTGCGAATTCCTGCAAAGCAGCCATTTTGAATTTTCTGAGGTACAAATCTGAAAAATAATAACATAATTGTGATCTACTCCAAAATTCCTTCAATTTGAGTATAATATAGCCATACTTTGAGGGATCGAAAAATTATTGCGAAATCGTACATTAGACGGCCATTTTGAATTTTACGAGGCTCGAATCAGAAAAAAGATACAATATTTGCAATCTACTCTTAATTGCCTTTCATTTGAGTATAATAAAGCTATACTTCAGAAAGATCTAAAAATTAGCGAAAATTTCTGTTTTCCTGTCCCCCCATACATGGCCCCTGGGGGTCAGGATGAAAAACACGGAATATATGTGAAATAGATAAATGTTGTGAATGCACTACCAAAATTTCAAACAATAATATTAATTACTTTGGTTTAGAATGAAAAATTTATGATTTTTGCGAAAAAGTCCCGTCATTTTTAAAGCGGCGGCCATCTTGGAAAATTTTTTTTAGCGTAAAACTATTCACCAATATACATCTTTCCACTAAATATGAAGAAAATCTGTCAACTAGTATTTGAGTTATCTTCCGGACAGACGGACGGACTGACTGACTGACTGACTGACGCACTGATGGACTGACAGACGGACGGACGGAGGGCTTCACTATATCCCTAACGAACTTCGTTCGTTGGGATAATAAAGCTGTACGTATGTTGGATCAGTTCTTATGGAATAGGTGGGCAACTTGTAGAGTTGTCTATGAATACAAGTAGAATGAGGAGGTGCAACTTTTTTTGGAGGCGGCATCAAATTCCTATCCCGGGGGCAATATTGTGAATCAAATTCACATGGGGTGGGGGGATCTCAAGCAAACTTTACATAATCCGGTGCCATTTAAATTGACCCCTATTTCCAACATATAAGATATAGCTTTATTTGATAAAACAATACATGTGACATACCTGTAAGTTTTTCAAGGGCCTCTTCTTTTGTTATAGTTATTGTTTCTTCCCGCCATGAGGATGGTCTGCGTGAATCTTTATGTTTCACAAGAATATGGGAACAGCGAACTTTTTCTCCTGCCATTGGTGGTTCCCACTGGGACTCTTTAGTGCTGGTGTTGAAGTAGTATTTTTTTCCTGGAAAAGAAAAATATATTGCTGAATATGAAAATAATCCATGTAATTAACTGGGAAGCGGTTACCTTGACACTAAGACTGACTTACAGTAAAGTGTCCCAATCATTCCCTTCCACAGAGTCATAATGACTGAAATGAGTTACTGATATCATCTACTCCCGTAATGTTTGGCATAAATTGGTCCTATTGTGGATAGTATATGTACACTCTGTGCCATTCAAAAACTAATTTCTTCCGAAACCTACATAAAAATGAATTACAGAATCCCCAACTGTAGGTTAATCGGCAGAACAAGAAAAGGTTTGATATTTCATAATGAAAAATGAAAATCAGGAGACCATTGTGCAACTAGAAAATGGCAACTCCACGGAATAGCAAATCCCAACGAACACTATATAAATCATCAATCTGTACAGTCACAATGTAATATTTACTCTTTCCTTCAATAAATATATTAGATCATTGTAGTATAATGTAACCATACTTTCAAGATAACTCTAAGTAATGGTGAATTTCTGCTCTAGTCAGCCATTTTGAATTTTCAGAGACACAAATCAGAATAAGCCACACGGTGAACAGAATCGCACCCTTGAACAGAATACACTTTTTCGGGATGGAAAATCCAAAATGGCCACCTTAACATTTACCCAGAATGCCAAAAAACTATTGAGTTATAAACTTTCATAGGTAGAAACATCCCTGAAAATTTCAAATGAATCCCTCAAACGGTTTGGCTGGAAACCTGTAGACAAGCCTTCACAGACACGATTTTAGGACGAAAAATCCAAAATGGCCGCCTTAACATTTACCAAGAATGCCGAAAAACTATTAAGTTCTTAACTTTTATAGGTAGAAACATCCCTGAGAATTTCAAATGAATCCCTCAAACGGTTTGGCTGGAATCCTATAGACAAACCTTGACAGACAAGATTTTAGGACGGAAAATCCAAAATGGCCGTCTTAACATTTATCCAGAATGTCAAAAAACTAATCAGTTCTGAACTTTCATAGGTAGAAACATGCCTGAGAATTTCAAATGAATCCCTCAAACGGTTTGGCTAGAAACCTGTAGACAAGCCTTGACAGACAAGATTTTAGGACGGAAAATCCAAAATGGCCGCCTTAACATTTACCCAGAATGCCGAAAAACTAATCAGTTCTAAACTTTCATAGGTAGAAACATCCCTGAGAATTTCAAATGAATCCCTTGGACGGTTTGGCTGGAAACCTGTAGACAAGCCTTGACAGACAAGATTTTAGGACGGAAAATCCAAAATGGCCACCTTAACATTTACCCAGAATGCTGAAAACTAATCAGGTCTAAACTTTCATAGGTAGAAACATCCCTGAGAATTTCAAATGAATCCCTCAAACGGTTTGGCAGGTAACCTGTAGACAAGCCTTGACAGACAAGATTTTAGGACAGAAAATCCAAAATGGCCGCCTTAACATTTACCCAGAATGCCGAAAAACTAACCAGTTCTAAACTTTCATAGGTAGAAACATCCCTTAGAATTTCAAATGAATCCCTCAAACGGTTTGGCTGGAAACCTGTAGACAAGCCTTGACAGACAAGATTTTGGGACGGAAAATCCAAAATGGCCGCCTTAACATTTACCCAGAATGTCGAAAAACTAATCAGTTCTAAACTTTCATAGGTAGAAACATCCCTGAGAATTTCAAATGAATCCCTCAAACGGTTTGGCTGGAATCCTGTAGACAAGATTATTTGGGACACCCGCCCGCCCAACCACCCGCCCGGCAAACTGATTACAATATAGCACCTAAGGGTGCGATAAAAACAATGCCATAATTGTGATTCCTTCAATTTGAGTTAATATAGCCATACTTTAAAGAGATACGAAAATAATTGCGAAATCCCACATTAGGCAGCCATTTTGAATTTTTTGAGGCCCGGATCAGAAAAATGCTACAATTTTTGCAATCTACTCTAAATTGCCTTTCATTTGAGTATAATAAAGCTATACTTCAAAAACATCTCAAAAATTGAATTAGATTGAAAATAATTTCATATAAATGCACCTTATTATCTAATTTACTTCTTCCTAGTCTATAAAAAAAAAAAGAAATTGTGATCTTCTTCTTCCTATATATAACTCGTCAAATAGCGCCCCTCCATGTTATATTCTCATAGGATTTATGGCGGTGGGGCGCTATTTGAGGAGCTATAATAAGACACTTCTTCCTAGTCTATAATAAAAAAAAAAAAATTGTGATCATCTTCTTCCTATATATAACTCGTCAAATAGCGCCCCTCCATGTTATATTCTCATAGGATTTATGGCGGAGGGGCGCTATTTGAGGAGCTATAATAAGACACTTCTTCCTAGTCTATAATAAAAAAAAAAAAATTGTGATCATCTTCTTCCTTTATATAACTCGTCAAATAGCGCCCCTCCATGTTATATTCTCATAGGATTTATGGCGGAGGGGCGCTATTTGAGGAGCTATAATAAGACACTTCTTCCTAGTCTATAATAACGAAATCTAGGGAACAAAGTCTTCCTATATATAACTCGTCAAATAGCGCCCCTCCATGTTATTTTCTCATAGGATTTATGGCGGAGGGGCGCTATTTGACGAGCTATAATAAGACACTTCTTCCTAGTCTACAATAAAAAAAAATTGTGATCATCGTCTTCCTATATATAACTCGTCAAATAGCGCCCCTCCATGTTATTTTCTCATAGGATTTAGGGCGGAGGGGCGCTATTTGACGAGCTATAATAAGACACTTCTTCCTAGTCTACAATAAAAAAAAATTGTGATCATCATCTTCCTATATATAACTCGTCAAATAGCGCCCCTCCATGTTATTTTCTCATAGGGTTTATGGCGGAGGGGCGCTATTTAACGAGCTATAATAAGACACTTCTTCCTAATCTATAATAACGAAATCTAGGGAACATCGTCTTCCTATATATAACTCTTCAAATAGCGCCCCTCCATGCTATTTCACCATTGGATTTATGGCGGAGGGGCGCTATTTAACTAGCTATAATAAGACACTTCTTCCTAATCTATAATAACAAAATCTAGGGAACATCGTCTTCCTATATATAACTCGTCAAATAGCGCCCCTCCATGCCATTTCACCATTGGATTTATGGCGGAGGGGCGCTAATTAACGAGCTATAATAAGAGCCTTCTTCCTAGTCTATAATAAGACACTTCTTCCTAGTCTATAAAAATGTTATATTATAATGTAAGGGGCGCTATTAAATAGTGCCCCTATAATGTTATATTTTAATGTAAAGGGGCACTATTAGTATTTACTTTGCAGTTTTATTATATATCATTAGTGGCCCCATAATGCTAATATAATGTGAGGGGCGTTATTAATATAATGTAATATTATTAAGCGATGGGTGCTATTAAATAGTGCCCCTCAATGCTAATGTCATAATGTAAGGGGCGCTATTAAATAGAGCCCCTCAATGCTAATATCCTAATGTTAGGGGCGCTATTAAATAGTGCCCCTTTTTCATATTTTAATTATTTTTTTTTTCCCAAAAAAATACCTTGCCCCTTTTTTATATAAGGCCCCAAAAATAAATCCCTTTTAGAATGTAATCTTACGTTGTAGTGTCTGTAATAAATAAATTAAAAAAAAAAAATTGCTTTAAATTTTACAAAATTTGTTTAATAAGTGTATAATATAACTTGTTAATTAGCGCGCTATATTAAGACACTTCTTCCTAGTCTATAATAACGAAATCTAGGGAACATCGTCTTCCTATATATAACTCGTCAAATAGCGCCCCTTCATGTTATTTTCCCATTGGATTTATGGCGAAGGGGCGCTATTTGACGAGTTATATATAGGAAGACGATGTTACCATATAAGAAGAACCCTGTATTTTAAAATGTATTAATACATTAGGAGAGTTTTTTTTAGATAATAAGGTGCATTTTATCAGAGCTGTCAAGTGTCCCGCGAATGGCGGGATTATCCCCTAGCCTATATTGTGATTATCTAATCTTATATAAGAAGCTAAGTTTTTGCACTTTTGAAGAGTAAAAGTTTACCTAATTTTAAGTACCTAGCATGCTGTTGTTTGGTATCAAAATAAAGAGGAAGGGTTCAACTTTCATTTTAATTATGACAATAGGGATGTAGGTCAAATAGTTCCAACGTTGGCCTTTTTACTATCCGTGTGGCCTTCATCTCAGAACTGAGCAAATGTTAGCAAACGCGAGTTACAATAAATGGACGCTGATATCTAGAAAGGGTTTGTAGAAAAAACCGGGTACCGGGTAGTAAATCCTCCATGCTGGGTTCAAACTTGGTACCCGGTACCTGGTCAAAAAACGGGTAAGCTTACCCAAAAACAAAACGAATATACGAGTATAACATAATTAGATTATCAGAAAACGTGTAAGATTTGTTTTGAATTTACAAAAATGTGTGTAACATCCTTCAAAATTGAGCTAGAAGCTTCAAATAAAAGGCATATTTTAAGGCTCTTTTCTTCCTCTATCGTCATGACCATATTTTCATCGGTTATGGGGGGGGGGTGCGATCGCACCATCGCACCCTCTCCTGGCTACGCCTATGACATTGTAAGACATAACAATTTAGTGGACAATTCAGTGGACATTTTGTCGACAGTTGGGATAACTTAAATCAATAATCAAAATCTTACACATTGCATCATGTAAATTAACACACGTCACCTCTCTGCTAAAGCAACGATAGCAATTTACAGATTTAAATCATAATCAAAACAATTCACGTACCAACATACGAACTATTGAAAATAGAGTAAAATTGATTTGCCTTGTTATTCAAATCGTCTTACAATGTCATTGGCGGAGCCAGGTGAGGGTGTGATGGTGCGATCGCACCCCCCCCCTCCCCCTTCATTACCAATGGAAATATGACCATGATGATAGAGGAAGAAAAGAGGCTTAAAATGCTTTTTATTTGAAGCTTCTATCTCAATTTTGAAGGAAGTTACATACATTTTTGTAAATTCAAAACAAATATTACACGTTTTCTAATGATCTAATTATGTTGTATATTAGTATATTTCGTTTTTTGGGTACCCGGTTTTTTCGACCGGGTACCAAGTTTGAACCCAGCATTGAGGATTTACTACCCGGTACCCGGTTTTTTCTACAAACCCTATCTAGAAAAAGTAACCGCATTCCCTATAATTTGATGTAGATTAATCGAAACCCTATACCATGGGCTTTCAATTGAAATAATATTTCTATGCGTATTTTGTGAAGTTATGTTGACGTTTATTTAAGTTACAATGTAACGGTGCATTATATTTGATTAATCAGTTTCTGAAAGTTAGATTTAAGTACTTTTACACGCTTTTACATTAGTCCAAATCACGCAAATCCCTTGAATGTCCCGGGACATCCTGCAAATTTAGGTGGATGTCCCGCGAAATCCCGCAAATTTAGGGCACTTTTTCTAGAAAATCTGTCCCTCTATGAAGTTTTTGCTGGTAAACCTGTTAACTGTCCCGCAATTACATGAATTAGGGTGTTTGTCCCTCGAATGGTCCCGCGAAATCCCGCGAATTTGATAAAAAAAATTGGCCTATAAGCGCAATCACGCAAATCCCTTAAATGTCCTGCGAAATCCCGCGAATTTAGTAGATGTCCCGCAAAATCCCGCGAATTTTGGGCACTGGGTCTAAAAAATCAAATCATTTTGGGCTTTATTATACCTAATTTATGTATTTTTTCTAAGGAGTCCTTGGGGGCGCTATTTAACAAGTATGCCCTCGCGAACCGCTAGCGGTACCGAACAGGAAAAATTTTAGGTGTCCAAAATTGACCAGTGTTCAGTAAGGTGTCCAAAATTTGAAGGAATGTGTTCAAACATTTGGAAGTCACTCATGTTACATGGTGCCAAGTTAACAGGCCTGGGTGTACATTAGTGCACTCATTGCACAAAAGTGAGAGATGTAGACATTGTGGGGAAGGAGTGATTCAAATTTGAAAAATAACATTGGGTTGCAGCAAAATTCCTACGGTATAAATCTTCTTCCTAGCCCCGTGTACAAAAGGAATATCAGTTGATATCACAGTGAACGGAATTTCCTTCACATTATTATTTACAACTACGTATTACTTATTGTATTGAAATTCAACTACCGTCGTAAATATAGGTTCCTGAACTTGCTTCTAAAACTTTCTTTGTCGCTCAAAAAATTAGAACTCGATCTTTAGCGGAAGTGGACAAATAATGAAACAATATCAAATCTATGCATTTGCTAACTATTTACGAACATTACTTTTGTTTCTATGATTAACTTACAATCTATAATATCTGGATATAATGTATACTTACCAGTGGAATTACTAATTTTTTCCTCCCAGCCGACTGGTAAACTTGTCATTTCCAAGCTGATTGGATCGCCTCTAAATGTAAAATTTGGCGCGTAATCATGAAACGAAAACAATGTAGATGTTTTCCATTTATCCCGTTCCTGGACTATAGATAGTCCAGGAACGGGATAATTTTCCATTGCTGGAAAGGTGGACCCATTTCAAGACGTGTCCTTGTTTGGTGGAATTTTGTTTTGTTTGCTATTGTCATAATGTGTAATGTATAATTATGATTTCTTATGTCAATGATCAACTCAACCAATTTAAAGCATTGTCTATGTCTGATTAGTCTCTCAATACAATAGACTAATCTACAAAAGGCGGCTTATACACTGCAGATCCACCTGAAGTAATGGATGATGTGTTGGATCAAAACAAAATCTTGTAAGCTAACACATAGATGATACTTGTGGACTTTTAAAGTGTACTACCATATATTTGATTGATTGTTACCAGTAATGTGATGCTTTGGCAGTACTTGTACCAAATTCAGGCCATTCTATTCAAAGTAATTATCTTTAACATAGTATTTTACAAGATTCAATAGTGAATAAGCAATGACACAAAAGAGAGTAATTGATTGGTTTATGTTACTTCGGTCCAAAGCCTTCTCTATATTCCGGCTTTGAGGAGGAAGATTGAGCTGCCTTAGTATTATAAATATTGTAAATCATTGTGTCACACGCACAGTAAATATGGCATAATAATATGAAATATACCTTTATGTATAGATTTGAAGAACATCAGCTCACATCCCCGTCTGAATCTATTGTTATATTTGATTTCTTTAAGCGAGAATAATTTCAAATGTTATTCACGTCCAGAACCGGAAGCCATTTTTAGCTACAGCGAGAAAATTTCACCATGTGTCAAAACTCCGAAATGAAATTTTGAAATATCTAAATCCAGACAAGCAACGCTCCATCCTAAATATGATTAATATTCTTAAAAATATTTATAAAATTTATTAAAAATGAGTTCTAGGTGCGTGTAGGTGCGTGTAGCACAGTACATACGAAATCAATGAAGTTTCGTCTAGCTGTAAGTATAGAGACTCGAGTAAGGTTTATGTAGCACATGAACTTTTTGATAAAGACTGGAGCTGAAATACAAGTACAGCAAAACCTGTATATAGTGAACACCTATGGAGTCACTAAGAAGTGTTCACTGTAGGTAAAAGTGTTCACTACAGTAGGACGGCACATTGAAAAAACCCATTGTACCAAACTTTATATCAAAGTGGTGTAGCGATATATGACGTCATCGCACTACTTGTTTCTGGTTCGTTGGCTACCATCTTTATGAGGTCCAATGAAACGGGAAACATTTAAACATTTGAAAATGAAAGTGACGGATAAAATTCTACTGATCTCTTCTTTCCAACTATCTCGTTTTAATGTTAGAAAAATGCACATAAATGGGAGTAAAATGCAATCAAACACGTGGGACTTTCACTCATTTTGTACCCTATATTCGTGCGAAATTAACATTGATTAAACATAATTTTTTTAAATGTCTGAATCGCTTAAAAGTTAAAGTAAATACGATATTCTATAAGTACCAAATATCAATCAGTTCCGATAAAATGCCTTCATTTGTTACATTTTCTACGAAAACGGCTGGGCATAATTTCGGTAGAAATGTGTATTTTACGACGTTATATGCATGGTTGAATCCAAAAAGTAGCGTCATTCAGGAAATTATCATGTGTGCGTAAAATCATGTGGATATTTCATTTTGAGTAACTGAATTATCAAATTGACATATATATTGTCTTTGGAACATCACCTTTACACAGAATTATTTTCATAATGATTGCTCGATTTGCTCCATGATGAAATGCAATTTTAGACCTGGAGCTGACTCGTATCAAAAAGTATTTAGCAATGAGTTCAGGCTCACTGATTTTAAAGATAGATAAAATGAACGAAAGGGAAAAGGTTATGTGTGCCTAAAAGCATGTGGATATTTAACCTTCAATAAATGAATTACAATTTTGATGTTTATATAATCTGAAGAACATCAGTCACCTTTACACATAGTTATTTTATGATAATTGTTCGATTTCTTTCATGATAAACTGCAATTTTAGACCTGACACGTATTAGAGAAGTATCGGACAATGTATTTAGGCCTACTGATTTTGAGGATAAATAAAATGAGCAAAAGAAGAAAAGGTCACGTGTGCGCAAAAGCGTGTCAGTATTTGGATTTGAAGAAATGAATTAAAGTTTTGACATTAATATTATTTGTGAAGCATCACATTAACATAGAATTATTTTCATAATTTTTGCTTGATTCCTTCCATGAGAAAATGCAATTATAGACCTGGCACGCATATCAAAGAAGTATTTGGCAATTTCGTCCAGTCTCATATTGGTTTTCAAGGTAAATGAAATAAGCAAAACTGAAAAAGGTCATGTGTGCGTAAATGCGTGTCAGTATTTAATTTTGAAGAAATGAATTCATTTTTTGACATAAATATTATTTGTGAAGCATCACCTTAACATAGAATTATTTTTATAATTTTTGCTTGATTCCTTCCATGAGAAAATGCAATTATAGACCTGGCACGCGTATCAAAGAAGTATTTGGCAATTTCGTCCAGTCTCATATTGGTTTTCAAGGTAAATGAAATAAGCAAAACTGGAAAAGGTCATGTGTGCGTAAATGCGTGTCAGTATTTGGATTTGAAGAAATGAATTAAAGTTTTGACATTAATATTATTTGTGAAGCATCACCTTAACATAGAATTATTTTTATAATTTTTGCTTGATTCCTTCCATGAGAAAATGCAATTATAGACCTGGCACGCGTATCAAAGAAGTATTTGGCAATTTCGTCCAGTCTCATATTGTTTTCAAGGTAAATGAAATAAGCAAAACTGGAAAAGGTCATGTGTGCGTAAATGCGTGTCAGTATTTAATTTTGAAGAAATGAATTAATTTTTTGACATAAATATTATTTGTGAAGCATCACCTTGAGATAGAATTATTTTTATAATTTTTGCTTGATTCCTTCCATGAGAAAATGCAATTATAGACCTGGCACGCGTATCAAAGAAGTATTTGGCAATTGCATCCAGTCTCATTGATTTTCAAGGTAGATGAAATAAGAAAAACTGGAAAAGGTCATGTGTGCGTAAATGCGTGTCAGTATTTAATTTTGAAGAAATGAATTCATTTTTTGACATTAATATTATTTGTGAAGCATCACCTAAACATAGAATTGTTTTTATAATTTTTGCTTGATTCCTTCCATTAGAAAATGCAATTATAGACCTGGCACGCGTATCAACGAAGTATTTGGCAATTGCGTCCAGTCTCATTGGTTTTCAAGGTCAATGAAATATGCAAAACTGGAAAAGGTCATGTGTGCGTAAATGCGCGTCAGTATTTAATTTTGAAGAAATGAATTAATTTTTTTACATTAATATTATTTGTGAGGCATCACCTCTACACAGAATTATTTTTATAATTTTTGCTTGATTCCTTCCATGAGAAAATAATAATTTGTCTTTTGTATTAATTTGCTCTCCAAATTGGAGGAAATAAAGAACCATACCATGTCAATATCTTTTTTTTTAAAACTGAATTATGATTTTGACATTTTCATAAGCTTTAAACCATTGCCTTTCCACATATTTATTTATTTTAACATGAGAACTTTAAAAACGTTCATAACTGAACGGTCATTGTGAGTTGAATTAAAATAAAAAATATCAATTATCTGAGCATTTTCGTTACATTACGTCATACGGGATTTCGTGCTTTAAGTGGGCTGAAAGTGGAAATGGCACGTGTGCAAAAACGTTTGTTATCAATTCATCTTTCAAAACACATTTTTATTTTTTACATATCTATGATCTATGATATATAACCTATGAAAAGCATTATTTTCAAATTAATTGCTAGGTTAATTCAATAAGCAATTCTGAGGTATATTTGAACTTTAATTCCATAGCAGATGTAATTCGGACAAAAGTTTTAAAATTCAAGAAGAGATTAAATCAATCAAAATAAATCTTATAATTCAAACAAGTCGACAATACTTGGTTCAGTTCTTTCATTTTCAATCATACCAAGGTGATAGATTAACATAAGTGACCTTTCGAAAACATACCATTTTTGTAGAAAATGAAAGAAAATCGCGTTATAACACGAGTAATTGTCAAGTTCACGTCTTAAGTTTGATGTGGTAAAAAGCATTCTTCATAAGTCACACATTTAAGTTAAGGGAAGCCAAGATCATTTTAAAAATGAAACATTTGAATAGATATTTTTAACATTGAAATAATAAGAAAGAAAGTAAGCTTATACTAGTAGATTTGCTAGAACTAGCTGTTTGGAATTCATCAACTTTTCTCCACAGGATCATTTCGTAGTACAAATGCAGGTCATTCAAAGGAAATATAGGTTTCAACATCCCCGTCTATGAATATTGATCTTTTTCAGACAGCAAAGGTAAGTTTAAAATAGAATTACTTCTTACGAATCCAAATTACATTTAAACTTAGAATTGTGATCTACGATCTTATGGGTATGTCACAAGTTTGATTAGATACATTCACTCAGCAGGCCGTTAAACATGTAATTAACTTTACAAGCGTAACTATAGGCAACTTCGATTTTAGTATGTTCAAGTTCAAGTTCTGTAGTCTCGAGAGTCAAACGATTATCATAGTTTATTTGGTCTGCTTTTAGAATTGGGAAAACGAAGGCAAGGTTTATGTTTTATGAACATTCCGATTTGATAGCAAACTTTATTTTTGAGTGTATTAAATCAAATAAAGCTTATTGCGTCGGGACCTGTACGTTCGCCCAATTAAAAGCAAATGTGCCGTCAATTAAAGAAACATGCACAGTGGTACACCCTTTTTGGAAAACATAACACTGATAATAAAAATTCATCAATTGTTATGAAATTTGCACCATCATTAAAAAGAATCTCGAATTTCATGATGACAAAATATCGGATAAATATGACAAGAAATAAAAATTTGTTACATTTTTTCCCAAAAAGTTGTAAAATAAAAATAAACTAAAAAAATAATGTTTTCGCGACAAAAAATAAATAGGTCAACTGTATTGATTATACATGACGTTTTCAAAGAGTAGAGAGCTAGATTCAAAGCACCGTTCCTGCAAGTTTCAAATGAAAATATTAAAAACTGCGCGAGTAAGAGGACCGCAACTTTTTATGTCTACACTGACAAAAACTTGAAATTCCCGTTGTAAAGATATAGTCCATCGCGGAAGTGCACGTCATAAAGCTGATGGGTTAAGGCAATGTGCCGTCCAACTGCTACAGAGAAGGGATTTTATATAGACGTCAATGTAAAATGTGTCTTCTTATAGTGGAGCTCATAATAAATACAGGTGTTTCCAGCTTGAGAGGTGTAAGACAGGTTTTACTGTAGTTTTCAATTCTTTCACCATAATCTCAATTTCAAGATTCTAAGATCACCATTTTTGAATTCACTTAAAATTTGCCTAAATCATAGAAGGGAGGTGATGTTCACCATATTTTAAACTTTGAGTAGCCTTAGCATTGTGATTATTGTTATGATTTTAAATATATCACAGGCCCAATACAAAAGTGTGAAAATATCATTTCATTATCCAAATATTATTTGACATGACTTAAAAAAAAATTATTGGTTTAATTTTCAAATATTTGAATTTCCCACCAATATATTTTTCCATCATTCAAGCAGCAAGTCTTGATTTTTAAATCATTAAAATCCAATACTCTATACTATAAAACACATTATTATCTATTTCTAAACTCCAGTGCATAGCTCAGGTAAACTTAAAAGTTACATTATTTCAATCAATGAATTTGATATTTATTTTGGGCATTTTTGAAAATTGTGATGTCGTTAGTTCTGCAGTGGTGTCATTTAGGGAACAACATTTATTTTCAAAATTTAGTAATTTTTTGTCTTTTTTCTAAATATGCTAAAATAAACCAATAATTATAGACTGTCTTTGTTGGAAAGAAGTGGTTATCATCTTTTAAATATTTCATTTTAAATATTAGTTCATAATTTTTCAAACAAAAGTCCTTCAAAAACAACTTTTTATAGTCAAAACAAAACATTTCACAATGACATTGGTCAAGACTACAGTGTAGCTCAAGTGGTTTAAATATTTCCTTTGGCTTCTAAGGATTGTGATGTCTGGGCCATTGAAGCATAGTTGCAATGAGGACGTTTGTTATGTTGATAGTGGTGTTATATTGTTGATAATTTTAATTATGAAACAAGGCATTAACATGCAAAATGTCACAACATGCTATTTGTTATAGATGCTGAACATTGACCTCCAAACATCAACTGCCGCAAACCACCTGCCAACCACCATTCACAAAAAAGTTGGAGGCCATAACAATATGTCACCACTTGTGGTGGTGACATAATAAACCATATTGTTTGATTGAGGCAAGGTGATATAACTGGTTGTGAATTTACAGTTCAGCCCTCACTCCTGGTGGACATCACAGCCTGGGTCATTCATGATTCAATTCAAAGCAACCATATACAACTAAACTTGATCCTTTTTTTTTATCAAATGGATATGTTTTTGTGCTTAATTTTGCTTGTGCTTTATAATTATCCTCTAGGGTTGCAAACATGTGGACTGCTGGATTAGGGCCAGTGATAAAAGTCTAGTATTATTTAATACCCTCATAATCCTGGCTCTCTATCTGTTCCATACATTATTTAGGTTTCTAGATCCATAGGTCTGGAGTTTCTTGTCACCCCTAAGTCTTGATTCTAAAGCTAAGGGTCTAAATTTATACAGCCTAGGGTCTTTTATATAGCCTCGGGTCCAGATGAAGAGCCCGGTGTCTGATTTTATCAAGCCTAGGTTCTAGATCTTCAGCTCATGCAGTGTCTGAATTTAGAGCCTAAAGTATGGATTTATAGAGCCCAGTGTCTGAATTCTTAGAGCCTAGGTTTTAGATGTTCAGCCCATGCATTGTCTGAATTTAGAGCCTAAAGTATTGGATTTATAGACCATATTATCTAGGTTTATAGAGCCCAGGGTTTGACTTTATTAAGTGCAAGGACCTTGAGTTAAACCCATTGTTCTGGTTGAACGATTTAGGTTTATTCAAGCTGCAGCCCTGGTTCTAGAAGGGATAGCATGTGTTGAAAGCAATATTTTCAAAGATCTTTTCATGAAAATCCAAAATTACTCTCTGAAAAGGGGAATTGATGTATCTCATGGGTGTAGCCCGCATTCGCACCCACGGCCCTGTATCTGATCAAATGTAGTATTTTAAAACATGTTAAAAGGGGACATCCCAATATTTTTGCCAGATAACCTTAACAACAAAGGATTATCCTGAAATAAAGTCAGAACTTTGGATTTTTAGGTATACCAGTAGGCATGACATGGAATAATAATGAAAAAAGGTGTAAAATTGAGACAGTTTTTTTGAAACTCTCACTTACAACTCATCTCTATCCCTCCTAATCCTTTTAAAGCCCATCCCTCATGGTTCCGCATCATATTTTAAAATTCCAGATCCTCCAACTACTCAAAACTGAACAAAAGTAACAAATTTCATCCTATAAATCAGATATATTTTAGACTTACAAAAGCCCATACATGGTTGTAAATATAAAAATGACAACAGTGACAAAAACATACATCTATCTGTCTCGAGATATTTATACATATTTATATCAGACTGCTTTTACACCTTATCGTTCTATTGTGTGCCTTAAGTTCCATAGTAATATGAACTTATCACAAAGCGTATATGAATTACTAGAAAAGCTTTACCAGCAAATTTTCTCGATTTTCTCAATTGTTAATTCAAGCACTGTTACACATATCAAGGGCATAAACTTCAACTGTTTGCCATATTGCACCTACGGTATTGTTTACATGTATATGTACTGTATGAATACATGCATGACGAAAGCAAAATTACATGAGTACTAATGTAAGCATAATATTTTACAGTAATAAGTTAAGGGTGATTTTCATCATTCTAGCTGGCATGACTTCACAAAAACTGATAAAGGCACATTTACATCTGTTGTACTGCTGTAATGTCAAATGTAAATTGTACCATCACATGTTCAGTTCTTTTAGGACTCATAATTACTAGTCCTACAATTCAACACTAAAATTTTCCAATCATTTCAAAGACTTTTTTATCACATATTTTTAATCAACTAGCGAAAATACAGGTGTTATGATATAAATGCATTAAAGATACTTGAACATGTGATATGACATGATGTATTATGACTCTTAAATAACACAGTTCCTCGATTCCTTCAATGATTTTTCTGATGTCCATATATGGCCATTCAATGCTAAATATTCCTTATATGGTAACTATGGCTGCCGGGTTGTAGATTGTGAATCTGAAATGATGTTCAGTAGAAAATCCTCAAACAATCATAAGTGATACCCCATTCATCATAATCTATGTTATTTAACTAGATATCAGCCCATTACTTAAATATATTTTAAAATTCAAAACATGTTCAATAAAAGATTTTTGCGTAGGCTATTACATGAAATTATGGATTCACTATATACTGCATGATTCTATCTTTAATGAACTGTTTTTTAAGGTAAGCCAAGGAAAGTCAGACGCATGACTAGTTAACTTGAAGCATGTCCAAGAGTTGACCAGCTTGACCCACCTTAAGGTAACAAGGAAATACCTGTATCATATAATCAATCATTAAAAAATTTCCAGACAAGTACATAACATTGTGTGTTAGCAATAGAAGAAAGATACATAGTCTTGCAATTGCATCCAGTTTCTCATTAATCTAGTTACCAAGCCTGTGTTTCGATATCTTTTTCTTATTTTATTTTGGGATGGCATAGTTAACAGATTCAAGCCATGTATCAAGTCATGTATTAAGTACATGCATCTATATCTCAAATAAAGAACATATAAGGAACAACTTATATGTCCCCAATAGACTTTGGGAGTTTACACAGACATTATTTGGCTTGGCTGTGTGATTTATATAATAAATAGATTATTGATTTCGAGAAACACAGCCAGGAAACTAGCAAGACTAGAATACTAACAGAGAGAGCACCAATACCCTTACATATGTTAGCTATCAAAATGTAAATAAAAATGTCATTGAGGTACCGTAATGTTTTGAAATGTGAAATATTTCAGGAAAGGAGTGGAATAAGCAAGGAATAAAGTAAACTGACATGAAGTCAAAACTTAAAGCTGTATAGAAATGCAAGAAAATCTCTCATTTTCTCATATTTAGAAAGAAAAGAAATACATGATCTGAATGACATTTTCAGGGTAATCTTGATTTAACTAAATTTTTGATGTCTTAAATTTTACATCTTTTTCATGCTTTATAAGCTGTAGATGATGTGATGGCATTTTCATTGAAATCTACCTTATGTGATTGTGACATCATTGTGACTCTTGTGACATCATTGTGACTCTTGTGACATCATATTTTTCTTTAATTGTGACAAGTGATGATGCTTTGTAAGATGGAAGACCTTAGCCTAGTTACAAGCCTCTGTGACCCCCTCTAATGGACTACCCACATTCTCAAACAGTTATTGTAGGAGCAGGGGGGATCACAAGGGCTTGTAGCGAGACTAGCCTACATCCAATGATACTATTCGAATTGTAATTTCCCCAAACTCATGACTGTTCACAGTTCTTTCATATACAGTTAGTCATAGTGTCATTCTATTTATCCATTTTTGTCATTAACAGCACTTTAATACAGGACAATTCATATCCCATGCTCCATATTTCATGTGTTGCATTACAGCATTGGTTTACCTCCTTTGTAATTGTTAGTATTGTATTAGTGCATGCACACCTTCCCTTTACATCTCAATACAAATAAAATCATTTGGGTCAGATATCTTTCTTCTGTAAACCCTGCAATGTTGCTTTGGAACACATTTTCTATTGAATACATGTAGCTGTTTGTCCACATTCCCATATTTACTGTAGTATTTTAAACATTAATATTTTTGAATTGAATGAGTAACTGTATGATGTTATTTGTAAATGGATTTTGTATGTTTAATTAAGGTAGGCAAAGTAAAATGAAGAATACTGATGACATGCATATTCAAGTCCAAAACGTGTCCTGCTTTACCCACCTTAATAAGCTCTACAATACATACCTTATACATAGCTTGATGTTGTTTTCTTATACCCATTCATCGGTTAAGGCAGGCAGAACAGAAATAGCAATTTGACAATGAACATGAACCTTTTACACATAGTTTTGTATACTGACACTGCATGTATATGTAAGCATGTTTCATAGTCAATCACAATCAACTCTGCCTTCCTAAACAGTACCACCATTTAACTATATTAGCCATCAGTTAACTATGTCAGCCACCAGTTAACTATTACATGCATCAGATAACTAATAATAGCAATCAGTTATCTCTTTGATTAAATGTGAACTAGAAGGTGAGCTTTAAAGATCCAAATGATTCCAGAATGCAAAACAATACTTGTCTACATAATTTTTCAAATTGCTTGTCATTATATCACAAATATTCATCCATTTTGCCTTCTATGACAAATTGAATGGATTTCATTGAAATATCATGCATCTGTAAACTTTTGCATATTAAATCATGGAAGTTATAACATCAGATAGTTTAAAGACAGCAAGCAATTACTATGGATATGAAGTGCCAAAGGTTGATAATAACATGCATCATCAAATATTGAAATGTGGCATAATTGAAGGAAAGGCACTAAAATTCTAAAACACAACTAACATGTTTTCTACAGACAACAATTCATTGAACTACCAACATAAAAACTATGTTCTAGGTTCTAGTATCAGACAAATGTTAATTATAAAATTAATTAAAACAGAACTGTTTGATAAAGTCCTGTAATTTATTGTCCGTTTCAGATGAAATTAGATTTCATTTGACTAGCTTTTGGAAGGTGCTTGAGTTGCTTGAATTCATTATTGGCTCAATAGATGGAGTTCTACCAAAGTTGACTGGTGGCGCCTCCAGGTGGTTGAGACACCCGCATTCCAGATTTTTGTTTTCTACGATCATCAAATTGAGAACCTTCAAATAAATAATGAATAAAAAATTCTGTAGAAAACTTGTATATTTCATTTGTAGTTGTGTTTTAGGTTAGTGCAAATATGACCATGTGAGAGAGTGATCCTTCCTTCATGATAACTTGATTTATTCCATTCAATGAGGATGATACTTGATGATACTTGATGATCCTCTAACTTTCATATTGCACTAATAATGGGAAAACATTTGAAATATTTTCAATGGAAAATTCAAATGGAATTATCACTGCAGGTGTGGCACCTCATATCCAATGAAATTGATCCGTCTGCAAACAAACTTAGTTCTATGATTTACCACTAGATGGCTCTACCACAATTGATGACTAGCACCCCCTGGTGGCTGATTTACTTGTTTCCCTGTTTTTCGTGGGGATGATTGGTCCCACTGGTCACCTAGTTATATAAACACATATAATATTTAAATGCAGTCTCCAATATATTTAAGCAGAACACATTTTGGGTGGTGACTGGGGAGGGAAAGCAACTCATGCTTGTTAATATACACCAAAACATCAAGGCTACAATAGAAGGACCACATGATATAATGCATACACATAGTTCCATTTGCCTCAAGATAGGACAATTCTGGGTTTCCATGTTCAAACAGCCTGCATTGCACTTTAAAAATTTAAAAAGTTTGTCTCCAGCATGTTGAGATTTTGTCTCAAATATATATGCACTAACATTGGCACATGACTGTTAAATGACGTTGAAATGTATCAGCCAATCAGGAATGGCTACACAGTGCTGCCACCTATCTACCAAATTGAGGATGAAGCTCCCCCTGGTGGCTGTGATACTTTAGTAGCAGGCTTTTTATTTTTCTTCTCGTCGTATTGTGCTCCTAAAAGATAGTAACATAAAAAATTAATAACTGATCCACTGAATATTTCCTGTACAATACATTAGACACTTCATTACCATATCAAATTAAATATTTGCAATATGTATAGAAGTAAATGTATGTTCAGGCTACTAATCAGATATGATAATGATGTATGTATAATGTTAATGTACTATACATAGGCTGATATGCTGCCTACAGTAATGCATGATATTTCCAATAGCAAAAATGATTTCATAATTTCAGGAGGGAAAAGCACTAAAATTAATAATAACAAAGCTAATTTATTATTTAAAAAGTTAATTATAACAAAATATGGATGATTAAATCTAAATATGGAGAAACTTAATATAAGGAGAAAATAATATTAAAACTACTACAATATGTAAGCGTATTTGAACTAAATGATTGGTAGGTAGATGGAAAGCAAAAATTATGAGGAAATAATGTTTAAAATTAAAATTTAACAAAAACCGAAAGATTACATAAATTATGGAAAAATAGAAACTATAAAATCAAACATAATACAATAGTTCTATAAAAATATTAATAACAATAATTTGTGATTTCTAAATCGCATTAAACAATATGCAACTCATTCTTAACAAATTCCATGCTAAAAGCTGAACTCAAGCAGGCAGCCTAAATCCTAAAAATAAACAAAACTTTAAAAACATTGTCCCTTTGGAAGAAAATCATATTGCAGAATCTGAACAAAATGAGGGGGACTAAAAGGTGAATGACCCATAAGTCTCATATATCCTGCATTCATCTGGAGAAAAGTTTTTTGTCCCCCACGTGCCCAATTCAATGGGATAAATAAAGAAAACTGAGGGTTCATAGAGAGCTAACTCAATTCTTTTAGCAGATTAATGCATGAGAGACTTGTGGTAAGTAAAACTTAAATCATATCTAAACTAAATAGATACTAAACTGGGAGTTGCTATGGAGACATCTGTTGCATGGAAACATTTGAAAATAAAGTTTTCACTATACCTGTCCCGTTAGCCATTTCTATGTGATTATAAGAATTTATTACATTATCAATTAAAACTATAACAAAGGAACTCAATGGCCACCATTTTTCCACCCATGATATTAAATCAGATCATATTCATAGATTAATTGTATCAAAGTTATTTAAGACATTTCTCTTAAAAACATGCTGCTCTTTTAAAGATGAAATATGATGCATTTTAGTTAGTAAGTACTTTAATGCGCTGTTGCATGTCATGGCCTCGCGTTGTCATATTTGAAGCTTGCATAATACGCAGCGTTGGGCTCATTCCCTTTTAAATATGAAATTTCAATATCATGGTGGTAATAAAACTTACAATAAAATTAACCACTATGATGGCTCTCATAAGATTGTGAATTGAAACATTTCAAATAATTCAGAATTCCTGAAATCTAACAAATGTTTTCTTTGTTTTTAATGTATCATGACTTTTGAAGTTTTTGTGGATCCTTCAGTAATGTTACGATATCTCAGTGTAGATACTGTATGTATACACTAGATAGGTTTTGTATAAAAAACCTCCTACCTCATACCCACCTACCCAGGTACGTTGGACATGATACAGTTTTTGAAGGGTTCAATTTTAAAGATCTTAGTTTATTAAATCTTAGTTCATGATGAATTATAGATGCATTTGTAACAATCCTTGATAGCAAGTTGCTACTACAGCCCAGCTGGGCTTGATTCCCACTTGGGGCATCGAATTTAGCACACTTTCTTTCAATTTCTTTATCTGGCTTGTTGGACCTATGCTCGCTGTCTTTAGTTAGTTATTCCCCTGGGGCGCCCTTGGGTCATTACACATTACAATGCACCCATATGCCTTTATTTATGGATCTGTCATCCGTCTAGTCATAAAATAAAGACAGAATTGTAGAAATGTTAATAATTAGAGCTATTTTGAGATTTAAAAATCTTTAAAATTCAACCCTTCAATGACTGTATCATGTCCCACGTAGGTGGGTAGGTGGTTATGAGGTAGGAGGTTTTTTATACAAAGCCCACTAGATACTGTCTTGATTGGACATCATGACACAAAGAAATTGTAATTTGGAAGGTTTCAATTCACATGTAGAAAATTACACACTTCTGTGCAGCTTTATGAGCTGACCATATCAACGATTACCCCTCAAATACATGAGCAAAATCTTTCAATAAAGGAATCGTTGACTGATTTGTTTGTTAAATAATGTAGCTATGACCGAAGCAGAAAACTTTAAATTTTGTTATGAAATAGTATTGAAATTACAATGATGATGTGAGATTAAAGTTAATGTGCTATGTGTGACTAAAAAAGAGGATGAAGTATAAAGATAAAATTGCACTAATAATTAGCCTAATAGGCCCATTTTCCCTTTGATAAGCCCAGTGCAGATTTGCCCTAAGTGAAATTTTTACAATTTGATATTTTCTGAATAAATACATTGTAGAAGGTAATTTAAAGGCATGTGAATGACACTGCAATATACAATTGTACAATTGAGACTTTACATGTCACATAAGTGAAACTCCTAGTCCCTATGAAACTCATACTCCCCCAAATTAACCCTGTGTCAGATAATATTTGAGATATCAAAGTTTTCTGCTGGGTGTGCCATATAAAAGCCAAACCACGCCTACCACTAAGAGAGAAGCTAGAATCCTGCAGGTTCCTACCGCCACTACTTGTAGGGGGTCTGCTATGTGTGGAGAAGGGGTCTGCACCATTGATGGCATTGGGACAGATTGGATTGATGGGAGCATGGCTGTCAGCGACAGTATTGGAAATCTCGATGACTTTGCCTTCATATGGATCACGAACTACCTTTTGTGGAATACGGGCCTGTAAAAAAGGTATTTTATAGAAATGTATGCATTTATTGCCATGAGAAATTCTTACAAAATGTTCTTTTCATCCTTTCAAACATTGTTTCATCACTGTCCTGAATACATTCTGTCCAGAACATTTTACTATTTTAATGGAAATTTAAAGTTATTTACATACAAATTCTAAGATGATTAATATATTAATTCCGGTGTAATTCCTATCATACCATGATGGACTGATCATCCCATCAAATTTGCTAGTGCACATAGCCAATTGCCTTAGCTATAACACAGGGGAGCAAACTCTATGTAGCGTGAGTTAGACAGTACCAATGTGTAAGCCTGTCTAATTAACTCACCGATTCCCTGTTTCGTACACGGCCATATACATGTTCAGCATTGACAGGGGTTGGAACAAACTTGCCCACACCTTGGGTGACGTGAAGCTAAAACGTGACAACAAAATAATTAATAACTTACTCAATGCAAGAAATATGATACATGTTAAACTTTGCCATGTATTATATATCATTTTAAAGATAAATCATTTCCTATGACATATGACACCATTCGATTGAAAAAACTTTGTTCTCTTATTGAAAAACTTAAAAGAGTAATGTTATGTACTTGTACCTTGAATTGTTTTAGTCTAGGTTTACAGTTTTTATATAATATGGTGTTGATGGAACATACCTCTCCTTCATCCAGTACAACTCTTCCTCCGCTGATCACAGTAGAAGCAACACCATGGACCACCATACCCTCAAATATGTTGAAGTCAACTGCCTGGTGATGTGTCTTGGCTGAGATAGTGCGCGTCTTGTTGGCATCCCAGAGAACAAGGTCAGCATCTGATCCCACTTGAATGCGGCCCTGTATAGATGAAAGATGCATGCTCAATTTAAAAGTCCTTATAAATAAATTCAATGTAGCTACTATGGGTCCATTCTGATACTCATAGCATCTTTCTGTTTCACCTGAAACATGCTCTGATATTATGAGGCATATTCTGTGATCTGAGCACATCAGATGGGAAGAGTTATAACTGTCAATAAGTATGATAGTTATCATGTAATCATTTACCTAATGTCAATACATTACATAATAAGCATTGTATTTAACAGCAGATAGTAGCACAGGCACGTGTACACAAGTTTAATGACCCCAATTAAATGAAATATGAGCTGGGATGAAAGATCTCAAAAATCCTCAATTTTGGGCTCTCCTGGATCGCCAAATCAAGCTCATTATATCATGGCATCTCAGGGCTGAGAAGAAATGAGATGTCATGGATTATCATGATGCTATGGGTCCTTTAAGTATATAAATTGTGAGGATAGGTCAGGAACACAATCTCAGGTGAAATTTCAAAATAATTCTATGCTCTCCTAAAGGAGAAAACTGAAAAAATAATGTAACCTGAAATGACAACCATCACCAATTTTGGGTAATTTGAATTCGGGAATCTCAAAACTGATGTTTTCAAAAAGACAAGCTAAGATCAAGGAGTTAAAACGTTACCTTTTTAGGATAAACGTTGAATATCTTTGCTGCATTTGTGCTGGTCACTGCTACAAACCTGCAGGGGTCCATCTTGCCTGAGTGCTGAAATGGAGATACATACAGTTACACATATTATAGATGTACATGTATGTTTGCATTTTATTAGATAATCAATTGGTACTCAAATGAAAATGGAATTTTAAAAATCTAACGAATAATAAATACTGGATATTGTAGTTTGGATTAGCCAAAGTAAAAACTTTACAGCTCAATATTAAATGTAACTAAAACTTAAGTCTAGCTATTATTCATGAATATGATTTTTTAACATGTCTGCCCATCATGTCAGTATGCCAATATGTCAACATTACTGCTAATATTTCACTTACCACTCCTTTCTCCCATATGACAGACATCCTATCCTCTACACCATTGACTCCATTGGGAATTTTTCTGAAGTCATCCTTCCCTAGCGCCTTTTGCTCAGCGTTAAATGTGCAGTTATCGGTGCCAGTGACTTGAAGGTCACCGCTGAAATGATCATCATAAATTTTATACAGTCTATGGTACAGTGCATGGCAACTGGTTCACAGTTCAATAGACTAGATGCGAGTAGAAATAATCTTGATTTATGTCATTAAAAATTCAAAATTCCGTCAAACTGATGTCATATTTGGAATCTACATGTAAAATTAAATCTAGAAATGTAGTTTAGAAAAGAGTTTATCAACTTTGAAAATTTTATTTTCTTTGAAAATGTGACTTCTAGGTCGAGGAGATTCCCCATAGACCCCATGTTGTAAAATCACAAAAAGTGAAATATCTTTTCTTATGTTAGGCAGATAATATTTTCTTTTCCTGGACTTATTTTAATTTGTATAACTATCAGACACATACGGGTAATATGAAAAGTGGACCACTAAAACTGATGAATATTCAAGTTTAAGGGAATTTTGTAATACCCTGCCATGTTATTTCCCCCGAATCAGCCACCTGGTGGCGAAACTGGTAACTACCTACTCGCATCTGAGTAATTGGTCTCAAATTTTATTGACACACCTGAACAGATCATGGAGATTTTACTTTGGGCTGAAATGACCCTAGTCATCACGTGCACCAAGCTATGAATTTTTAATGAATCAACCTTTTTATTAGATATTCATCAAGACAAAATTCACACTATGAAATTGACGGACTTCCTCATACCTTGCTAAGAGATCCATTAAATACCCGGGGGTGGTGGGGTCATCTCGGAGAGGAGGTCCCATGACGTGTCCTGCAGAGTGTCGCCAACATCTGTTCCACTGATGAGTACCATCTGTACCAAGACTGGCTGCTATTGGCTCACCAAACACTATATTACCTGCAATATAGAGCCAAGAAAGGTGAATTTAAATTAACAGGAAAAGTCTTCAGGTTACATATTATTAGCGCAGTGTTCAAGTTGAGGAGTCTAAATTGTATATTCAAACAGAAATAACACATTTGTGTACTATAAATACTTGGTGCTTCGTTGAGTGTAAACTTCAAATAATTATACATGGAAAAAAGTTTTGTTTACAATTCATAAAACTTATTAGACATAGCAGAAAAGATGACATACATTTTCTTTGAATCTAAATTAATTAATTACATGTAATTAAAATAAAAATAACCTCTATTTTACATTTTGCACAACAAAAAAGAAAGAAAAGAAAGCACATATACATACATATATGACTACAAGACCTGCTTCTGGGTGTTACAAAAATGTTTTTACAGGGTGAAAAATATGAATAAAAGCAAAACATGCAGTATAATTCGATTACATATACACCTTCTAGTTTCCCTTGAGGTCAGACATGTTTTTACCAATATTGACTTATCACTTACTTTTTTGCAATCAATTTTATCTGAACACGTTATTATCAACTTCATAGTAATAAAAGTAGCATGTTCAGAATTTTAACATCACATGTTCACTTTGGATCTACAAAATTGTAGAATATATGCAAAGATGTGCTTTCCTTACAAATGGACAGAGATTTGAAAGTGGTTACACTTTCATAAAAGAATGACTTATCTGAAGCTTACCGACGAATAATTGGTTTGTTACCACATTGACTGACCACAGTAATACCAACATGCTCCCTACCTTTCCGCCGTGCAGCTGCAACAACATCACCAGCAGATTTGCTCATGACGTGTACAACATAGAGGGGGCAGTTTGCCTGATCGGCAACTGTGATAGCTCGCTGAGTAGCTTCAGCCTCAACCTAATGCATATAATGAAAGCATTTATGAGAAATGATAATGAACTCAGAAATATTTATCTAACATGCACGTTGTGATAAGTTCATGCATGAAAAGGTTACGGAAAGCAAATCAACCCAAGGGCATATGCAGCTCCTCAGGACAACACTAAAACATATAAAGTACAACAAACTACAACAACAACATATAAAAAATGCACAACAAATCATATCATCCTTTCTAAAAACAGAGCAACTTTGACATCTTCATGTAAATTCTCAGTAAACCAATATGACTATTTGTTGATATGATTTTAAGCATTTTTTCTCACAACACCAATGGCACACCACATATGCACCATGACTCACCACACTTTCTAGCTTGAGCAATGACATCTGCAGATTGCTTGCTCATGATTTTTACAATGTAAAGAGGGGTGTTGCTCTGGCTCGCAATTGTAACAGCACGATTTACAGCTTCAGCTTCAACCTATGGTAAGATACACGTGCAAGCAACATGTTAGCAAATACTGTTCAATTCCAATGCTGTTACATCGGGCCCACAAGAGCACAGAACTCCATGCTTAATATTGTGTTAGTGGCATCTCCCACTCAGTTCTTTCATATTACATCCTATGATTCTAGTATGCAAGGAAGACCACTAATTGAACACATCTAAAATTACAGGGTTGTCACAGTGTTTTGAAGTCAAAATTCTGGTATTTCCCTGATTGAAGTGTAAAATTTCAAACCAACTGTGTTGTTTTTATTGACAAAATAAGGAAACCAAACATTGAAACATTTTTTGGTGACTAAAGTTTTCATTTAGTTTTTTTCTCATTTCATTTTTTTCAATCAACGATCCAATTTTCAACTTTTCAAAATTTCACTCGCTTAAAATTCCCTGACATTTTTCATGATGTTTCTCAGAATTCAGAACTTCCCTGACAAATTTGGATGTTTTTGGAGGACTTTTAAAGGTCATTGAAAACAATTGTGGCTTCTTTTTCCTTATCACGGAACCCTCGATTAATAAAACACAGATTAGACATTTACTTGCATCCAAAGAAAAATCATGCTTAACAAAATTTGCTATTTCAAAAACTGGCAAAATTTTACCATCTTTACAATATATCTTTTGTTCAAATCATTATTGTCTTCAAATTATTATACTGATACTAAGAATAAATAAAAAAAAAATTGTGTATATTGATCACTTTGTATGAATTGATTGCATAGTCATACCTCTTCTGGTCGGCACATGGCGTGACCCTCTGGGCCTGTAATTCCTGACGATATCATCTCCTTTGATTTCTGTAACAAAATAATAATAATCATATTCAAAAAATGCAAAAATACTTTTATCAAAAAATTCAATTTCTGATAAAATGAATTTAATTGAAACAATCATACATGTACAGGGTGGGTCAATTTTAGCCTCTATCTTCACAAGGAAACAAAAGTTTTTCAATCGAATGGTGTCATATTGTTAGGAAATGATTTATCTTTAAAATGATATATAGTACATGCCAAGGTTTAAGATATATTATATGAATCATTCATCTTTAAATTTGGGTATTGTTTTTTTTGGCCCACCCTGTATATATGGTGAAAGAATAAACTGACATATCTTTCCGCATAGTGATTTGTTAATACTATCCTAATATCCTTGATATTTCCTTTGATCTTTCTCAAAATTCTAAACTTCACTGGCCAATTTATATTTATATTTATCAAATTCTCTGAGTTTTAAAGGTCATGAAAAGCCAGAGATAAAGACATATGTAAACATACTTCAGCAATGAGATGTCCATTTTCAGCGTGTACCATGGCCAAGGCACCAAGTTCTTTACACTTTTGAAATGCACTGTAGAGCTCTGAATCATCCAACATGAACACATCTTTGTAGGCAAGGAACATCTTGAATGAATTGATACCTGAAAATAAGTCATTTAATCAGTTTATATAAAATACACTCTATATATGGTATATGGAATTTACATCAAACTGATATTATTAAAAAAATGAAATCACATGAAAACGATATCACTTTTTCCTATATTTTCTAGTAGAAGTATAATGGAAAACTGGACCTTATCTGAAAATCAATTGTGTATATTGGAAAAACATACCTCTCTCTGCACAGAGCATTTCCATTTGTTTGGATACATCCTCACTCCACCATGTGACAGCGACATGGAGACCATAGTCACAACATACTTTAGCATCAGCCCAACCTCTCCATTTGTCATAGGCATCTAGCAGTGAAACACCCTTCTGATCTAGCACAAAGTCAACTGTAATGCAGAATAGCATCTTTAGGTTGCAGTGGTTACAGGATTTACATTTAGAGGCATTTTGTCACCTGTGAACCAATTAGTTTATTACATGTGAAGAAAATGCAATTTCTAAATTCAAGATAAAACAAATCTGATTTGGCCTCAATACAAAGTTCTTCTAGGTTCAATCAGCTTCTATTATATTATAATTTGAGTAAAAAAATCGTTTCCAACCTCAATGTGTGAACAATTTTTAAGTTGCTGACTGATCATTTTAAAGTCATAAATGTTTCTTGTTTGGCCCATTTCAATTTTTGACAATATTCCTGTTTACTTTATTCCATGATGGTTCAAATCTCATTCATTCACATTTGAACTCATAAGAAATGTTCCACATACTTATCATTGTGGTGCCTCCAGCCAGGGCTGCCTTAGTGCCTGAATAGAAGTCATCTACAGACTGTGTACCCATGAATGGGAGCTGGAAATGGGTGTGAGTGTCAATACCCCCAGGGAGGACCAGGAGCCCCCGGGCATCAATTGTTCGTGAGCCACCAGGAATGACGAGATTGTTACCAACTTGCCTGGAATTATAGGAGTTATACAGTATACGTTTATGTTATTATCTAAAGTGACAATTATGTAATATGATGTAATGATAATTGATTTTGAACTTATTTAAAATAAATACAAAGAATAAATTCTAGAATTTTGAATACCGCCTAATTTTGGTTGAGCTATTTCTTGAATTCATTGTTAACTCAATCGTTATACTGTACAGTGAAACCTGTTAAGTGTAACACCTTCATAAGTGGAACACCTCTGTTAGTAGAACACTTTTCAGAGTCCTAAGACCAAATGACTTAATGTTAAGTGAACCAAGTGGAACACCTCCCAAGTGGAACACTTTACAGGTACCAAAGGTGTTCGACTTCGACAGGTTTAACCATACATTTTTTCACTGCATCTTTCAGCTACTAAAGTGTGTGAGAGTGATTTAGACTTTCAAGTTAACATCTTGGTTATGATATTGCATGCAGTTTGTTTTTGATCTCTCTTGAGTCTTTATTTGCCATTACAGAAGGATGATGACAGCCTATAGGTGCCAACTTATTTCAACAAGATGTGAAATAGAAATTTCTAAATGTTTCTTGCTTTTCCTAGTAAAGAATCAGGCCCCTGTGCCCTCCTCCCTATTTAATAGAGGGAGTGGCCAGAGACTCGGTAAGACTACGCATCTCAATAATTTTCCATCAAGGATAAATCAATTAAGATATGATATACAGGATTGACTTACTTGATGATACCATCTTCAATGTAGATGTCAGCGTCAAAGGAACAATCGTCATTCACTATTTTACCTCCTTTTATGAAGAGCCTTGATTGAGCACTCTGAAACACATGATGAATGGTGAATTAGACATAGAAGTCATACATAATACAAATAAAAAGAATACCTGAAAATCATTCTATGTTCATAGCAGATATAATGTAAGTCAATCATTACTGAAAAACCAAGGTTAAACCTGTCTGCTCATTTAGAAAATTTAACAAATCCATGTCATGACAATGATCTTCCCAGCACTGAGCCAGAAAAATTGTTATGACAGTTTTTGCCATCTCTTGGTTAGAACTGAAAAAAAAAGAATTCTACATCCAGTAGGTTGTCAAAAAATCTGTGAAGAAGATATAAGCTCACTTTGTCTTTACACCAATCACAGAAGCAAACCCCATCCTCGACATGTCCATTCATTTTCCTCTCGAATAAGTATCAATTAATTCTTATTTGCTACTTGTCACTTCTAATATTCAAATATATCATATCACTTCTGTTGTAACTTATCACAAGTATATCATATTCAGGCCTAAATGCACATCCGTACTATAGTATCAAAATCAGATTCTGGATGCACTTCGCTAAATCCTCTCTAAAATAAACAGATCTGTGAAAACTTCAAAGGAAAAATACTTTACAATGTGATAAAACTGAAGCAGGTAAAAGTGTTTCAGAATCAAATCCAAATGTGAGGATCCTTTAGTGAGATAATCCTAATCCTATAATCCCCAGCCTTAGCACAGGTGTTAAATGTGGGCATTAATTGTAACTATTTACAGATCATATATATGAAACTTATTCAGTCATCTTATAATCCCATTATTGTAGATATGTTGTATCAAGACTAAACCTACTGCCAGGTTTAAAGTAAACTATAAATTACAAATTAAACACTTTTTTGTTTGAGTTCAAAACCTAATGGCCATTTATACTTATTTAAACATATAAGTGATAAGTTAATACTTATCTTTATAATTTGAACGTTTTGATATATGAAAGTAACCAACTATTTTAAATTGTCTTGATTCCATCAACTGCTACCTAACCTGAACCAGTTAAAAAGTAATCTTCACCCCTTGATGCTTCACCCGTTAGACATTTCACCCTTGGACATTTCACTCCTTAGATATTTCACCCCTGGATGTTACACCCCTTGGACATTTCAATCATGTCTAGTAGGTGAAATGTCTCGGGAATGAAATACCCAGGGGGTGAAATGTCTAAGGGGTAAAACATCTAGGAGTGAAATATCTATGGGGTGAAAGGTCTAAGGGTGAAGTACCTAGGCGGTCATCTCTCTATAGACTACTTGCACTATGTGCTTCATAGTCTAGCACAATGTAATATGAGCACAATGTGATACATAGAGAAGCACAGTGTGATACATAGTAGAATACAATGTGATACATACTGAGAGGACCATATTTGCATGAATGGCAGTCTTATATGGAGTCTCTGCCCCCCTCCCTTCCCACTATCTATCACCTGTCCCTTTATCAAAAATGACAAGTGATTACATGGTTGACCGATCAGATAGATCCAGCATTCTAGACTGTCTGCTGTCTAATACTCTTGAGAACTAGCATTTGGTAGTTCACCAATATATTGAATGCTAGAATTCAGGAAATAGTGCCATCATATTGACGCATACAGTTAAACATATCTAAAGCAAACAGTTATCAAACACAGAATCCAAAGGATTTGAGGAGTGCAGAATAAAACGAATAACATGACACACATTTCCCTATTGGTAACTTTGATCACCATGGATACTAATGACTGTTGATACCGAGTGAGAATGATTTTAAAGTTTTCCAGGTATATTTTTAGACAAACATAAAACAAAGTATAGAAAATAAAAATCACACAAGACATGTAGAGGTGTTCCTCTTTGACAGTTTAACTGCAATGCAAATAGTCTACTAGCAGACATATTTTAGTTCCGTCACTTGGTACACATCTGTCTGTCTGATTAATACAGGTATTCCAGGTATGAACTTAGTACATCAGGGAGATGTGAAGATGATCCTCACCTGTCTCAGATGGTGATAAAACATTAAGTATATCAACATTCAGAGTCAACTTCTTTACAACCACTATATATTTTAGTACAGGTAAAAATATAAAAGATTTCTGCAAATCAATTTAATGAAAGATAAGATGCCCGCCCCATCTTCATTTGAGATTTTTCAATTATTTTCTTCAATATTTTTATTATAATGAAGGTGAACATTACTGCCCCTCCGTCCCTCCTTGCAAAGGAAGCATTAAAATGTTGACCCAAGATGAATAGAACAGGGGATATAGCGTTGAACCCAAGCAAAAGATAAAAAACAAGGCATTAACATGCAAAATGTCATCACTCAACACCAGCCCCCAAACACCAACTGCTGAATACCAAACACCAAATGCTGACACAAAAAGTTGGAGACTATAATAATATGTCACCACTTGTGGTGGTGACATAAAAACAGAGACAAAATAGTGGGAATAACGTCACAACTTCTTGGTAGTGGCAAAACTAGGAGGTTGTAATAAGTACGTATTACAGAAACTCATATGTACTAGTAGATGATCATATTATACATGTATAAGAATGTTATTTGCCATTGTGATAACCAGAACTCTAAGTCTTCAACCAGCATAGCTATGAAAGGGTCTGAATGGCTATTTGCTACAACTCCCAAGTACCAACATATGGTTCTTAACACATATGTTCCACAACAGTTCCAATCTCATAAAGTAAAGATTATCATAAGCTGTCTTCAGAGATATAACCCCAGGTAAGTTAATTGCAATAACAAACATCTCACCTGTCTTCTTGTGCATCAATAATTAAATAATTGACCCAGGTAGGGAATGTTTGATGTGGATAAGTGACATTCTAAAACTCTGAAGATAGTCTTGCATCAAGCCCTTATTGGTATTCCCAACCCTTTGCAAACTCTAAAGGAGGGTTTGTTTATATTTGAAGTTGTTATAGCTAGCTTCAAGGTTTCAGGGTATTACAGACTTCCCTACACTCCCTTCTCTAACATCTGCATTTGAGATTAGAATAGGAGGTACTCTCCAGAATCCCCCTTTAAACTCCTGATAGATGTATCTGTGTTAGAGAAGATGTTGGCTAAAGAGGCATGGTGCAAGACTACTCCAATGAACATATGTACTGTTTACATATCATCTCACCATACTAAATGAATGAATGGTAACTGATCTGCACATATCATTACATTTTTGGACCACATTTATTATATAACAGCTAATGAATCCAATGTTTTGAGAAGTAAAAATTATTAAAGCCAAATTGTGCATAAAGGCATAAATGTCCAACATTATTCATCTTATCTTGAATTAACTGAGTGGAATTCAGAATTCATTTCATTTTTCCAAAAATTCATTACATCATGGCTAATGAATTTGCTGTTTTACATCATGTATCTTATCCATTTACAGAATGACTCATTGACTAATTTATCTCCAAGTCAATGAGATCAGAAAATCAGTTGCTATAGCAACCATTATGCAACGAGCCATTCAATCTATAGTTAAGTAAGAGATATGTATATTTAGCTTCAGGGATCACAGAAACACCTAATTTCTATAACATTTGCTGCTTCATCTAGTTTTTAAAAAACTACAAACTTGGCAGATGAAATGCTGAATCTTTCCCAAAGGTACTTATTGTGACCTATTAATTTTGGTCAAGGCAATGTAAGATTTATTCTGGCTTTTCCACATTTTATTAGAATTATCAAATTAAACAGTTCATACATTTCTTGAACAAATTATTATCTGAAGGTTTTTACATAATAGTATCATGGATGTGTTTATAGGTCTCTCAAAGCATTAATTAATACTACTTTTAAAAGTATAAATTACAGATAAGTAACAAAAAGGTAAATATCTATATATTCATACACAGTAACTAAGGTGATCCTCCTGTAAGCAAACAGGTCACTCCACCTATACATGAAATATCCCTACTTAAAATGTAAAATAGAGTGAAAAAGATAGAAAAAAGATAAACAAAGACGAAATAGACGTGAAGCAAAGACTTAAAATTATATAGAAATGCAAGAAAATTTGATAGTTCATTCAAATTTTAGAGAGAAATAGCGTAGAATAACAATGACATTTGTGGCATTTTGAGTTTCCAGCAGTGTTTATTTATATAAGTCTCTGCACTGATTAGCTAGAAGCTAGAGCATGCTATATTGCCAGATTTGCTGCAATGGTAAAATATTTAGGCTATCATACCAGGCCCTGAATCTGGATTGACCACACGTTTTACCTAATGATCAGAAGCACTTAGATGCCATTACATCTTAATGAAAAGTTGTTTAAAATATACCTATCTAGTGAACACTTCTACCTGAACACCTTATGTAAATATAATATCACTCAAACACCCATCTTTGATTGAACACCTTTAGCAAATGACTCCTCTCTATCTAGTAAGCAACATTTCTGGTAGACACCTATCTGGGCTAAAGTTGTCAAATGTGAATCCCACCTAGAATTTTTTTTAAAGTGACCCCCCCCCCCCCTTGGCAGAAGAAGCTGGCTAAGGGCCTGATACCACTCTTAAGTGAACACCTCTATCTATGGCAAAAAACGTCTTTAAACACTTTTATTCTAAATACTCCTCTAAAAGAAATAGTCTCTAGAGTATTAAATATATTTCAGTTATGTTTCTCAAATGATCTCACATAGTATCTACAGTGTATAATAATGCTAGTTATAACATACCTATGATGATGTATAGTGCAAAGTGTACACAAGACAGCAGGCCAATATAAGTTTTGAAAAGCCCGCGCCCGCTAACTTCCTGATTGGTCAAGGCGCTGACGTCATAACCAATCAATCGAAGATAAAACTGCGCGAGCAAATTTTCTAAACTCATTTCAATCATTTTCAAACCATTTTTTGTCAATTCTATAAGAAAACGGTACTCTCTGACCAGTCTACATCATCATAGGTATGTTATAAATCGTTTATGTCACTATCGTGGCACATATGCCCTCGGTTCTAAGAGATCAATGTCCCTCCCAAGGTCGGGCCATATATCACTGAGACCTCGGGCATATATGCCACGATAGTGACATAACCTCTAAATATGAAAAGATCCCTCCACACTAGTTTCACTGTACAATGTACATAAACATACCTATACTGCACCTTCACAGTATCAGGCAAAAGGTGTTTCACCTTTGATTATCAAGTACTGTAGATTGCTTGTTTTATTAGCCCAATTCATCTTGTTTGTTTAGTTGGAACCTATTTCTATCACTAGCCTGTCATCATAACCTACTTGTTTGAGAATATTTCTATCTACTACTGTATTACCTACTTGTAGCGAACACCATTGACATACGGCTTTCAGAGCAGTCATTCACGTAAAGCAGTTCAACAACATCAATGATCATATGTGACACCAAATACCAACAACAACATCAATGATCATATGTGACATCAAATACCAACAACATCAATGATCATGCATGACACCAAATACCAACAACAACATCAATGATCATATGTGACACCAAACAACAACATCAATGATCATATGTGACACCAAACACCAACAACAACATGGTTGACCTGAACACTGACATGCATGTCTATCACTGATAGAGATTACAAGACAAAGATTTCATTAGAATTTTCTTCAATATCAATACAAAATATTGACCCTCAGAGATCAATTTGAATACAATCAGTAAACAAACACACAAGCAAACAAACAATCTATATATACACCCTGGGTATAGTCTGTCACGTGACTTCATGGATGACGTGTGCGCGAGTGATTCGCATTTTCTTTCGCTTGAGGTTTGTAATCACACTTTTTACATGTTTTAAGATTTTGTATCTCTGTGAAACTTGTCCCGTACCTACAATGTCTGAAGACGATCTAATTCACCAAATATCTCATCCAAGCGTGTCCCGGTTAAAGAGAAATTCGCACTTTTGTGTCTCGCAAAATGACGTGTGCGCGAGTAAATCGAATTTTACGAAGGATGGGTGCGCGAGTCTAAAATATTTTTATTCACTTGAGACAATTCTGCAAGCTAAGGCAGAATACAACTCACGTGACATTTGTTTTTGTCATCTTAAAGTAGTATGTTAAAGAATAGTTTGCTATTTTGTAGATGTTTCATGTATGGCACATACATGTCTACGTTTAATGACAATAAATGTTTTGAAATACCGCCAAAAATTTAATTCAATTTTTGGTTCAAATTTTAATTCACCTGCAATGCCGGACAGCCCTACAAGCTATTTCAAAACATTTATTGTCATTAAACGTAGACATGTATGTGCCATACATGAAACATCTACAAAATAGCAAACTATTCTTTAACTTCAATTAGATTGTCTTCAGACATTGATGGTACGGGACAAGTTTCACAGAGATACAAAATCTTAAAACATGTAAAAAGTGTGATTACAAACCTCAAGCGAAAGAAAATGCGAATCACTCGCGCACACGTCATCCATGAAGTCACGTGATAGACTATACCCAGGGTGATATATGATATTTTGAATCATTACCAGTACATTTAACACAAAACTTCCAAATAAGCTGCAAAAAGTATAACTAGTATAAGATCAAAAAAGTATGATTTATCAAAACATCAGCTGAATTGAACAGACTATTATCCAAGTATCATATACACATCGTCTGATGACAAAGTTGTCAGTTGCCATGTTTACTAAAGAATATGACTCAAAGATGACTCAGTGATAGAACATATAAAAATATATTATAAATCAACGTGACTACTCTTCGTCAAACCATTCCACATGAAACTCCAATTCCTAATATCAAGTACATCTTTCTGTGTTTGATAATAGATTTTCAAAAGAGAGCTTCATCTGCAAAAATTCACGACGAGACTGTAGTATACTAGTCACTGGAATGCATAGTGCAAATCGAGAGGCATAACAGGTTCAAATTCAAGTTGAAATTCAGGAAACCTTCATGCCCCCAAACCCCCCTCTAACCGCCCCCCTCCAACCCTAATAAGCTTGAACCCCCTCACATGCTCCAAACCCTGTATCTTGAAACAAAAGTAATCTTTCTGAAATAAATCAGCCTAGAATGCCTAGGATATGTTATCACTTCTATATCTGCAGTATCCAACTCAAGGAGGCATCAAGGTTTATCTGTTGAAATATGACATAGCAATGGTCGAAATGTCCATCTTATCTCTCTTATATAGGATAAGTTATATGAAGCTATCAATCCAAAACAATCCTGTAAATCTAAATACACTTGTATATATCTATATATATATGTGTTATACATGTAGAGCACTACATGATTGATTGAATTTTTCATTGTTTTGTTTGCTTGTTTATTTGTTTGGTTGTTTGATGAGACTAATATCACAATACAATAACCTGAAATATAACATTGTTTTCGAAGAAGCTTCAAAACCAGATTCATCATATCCATGAGAACATTCTAAAGTAATCGAAATCAAAGTTGGTTACCTAAAAAACTATTTTTCATACTAAAGTAAAAGACTGGAGGCCAATGTACTTAGAATAACTTGCTTGTTAAATGAGAGAACGACTGAATTTCACCCAACTACTTTTCAATGTTTTCACCCACTTGAGGTGAATTGGTCCAACCTCCCACTCCACAATACTGCTGACAACTTAACTGATCCAATTGCTAAAAGCCTCTATTTAACACTGACATCTCTTATATCATGTTTGTTGCATCTTTGAACATGTAATTAAGTATATTCGTCCGAGTTAACAAGGCATTAACATGCAAAATGTAAAAAAATGTCACTACCTGCCATTTGTTACAGATACCGACCGCTGAACTCCAATGAGTATTAACAATGTGTCACCACTTCTGGTGGTGACATAGTAATGAATTTTGAAAGTGGAACTTGAAAATGGTAAATTGGAAAGATTGGACGTCTCCCTCTCTTCTTCTTCTTCTTTGAAATGATGGAATTGCATAGATGAATAAACACAAGGAGCACACGCGTCTCGAACTGAATATCAAATATAGGTAACGAAAATTCAAATAATATCTCACTATTTTGGTATACCTTCATAAAGTAGGGGGCTGGATTCCTTCAGGAGACAATTGGACATATGTTAGCTATAGTCATATAGCAAAATCAGAAAAAACACTTCCATAATAGTATCAGACACATTTATCATAACATATACAGCTCATTATTATTCTGAGCTGTAAACAGAAACAATAGGCTATAATTTACTAAGTGTACATATTAGGGTCTAATCTAATTACACTATTGTAATAGCAACAATTACTCTGGCTTTCTTATGTTACACTCTCATCATTCAACCACATCTGGGGTCAATTAGTACAAATTCATCAGAAAGCCTGAAAATGATGTTCTTCAACATTCTAGTTCTTTTAATAGAGTAAACCACGATAGTTCAAGTTAAAAAAGTTTAAATAATATACATATATTAAAATGGTTTTGATTGCACTGTTATAACACTTTTTCACCATAATTACTTCAGAAAGGTTAGAAATATAATCTCCAGACAGATTCAATTATGTTAACATCAGCATCAATCAAGGAATTGCTATAACATCATTATTGTAGTCTGGTGAATATTGCCTACTGAGTTGTACACGTTACCTCTTTAAGAGTCTTGCACCAACCCCTTGTGACTCTAGACATACAACATAAGTACATTTCTCTATTTTCAAACTATTAATACCTCTTGGAAAGGAACTGAGAGAGGATGTGATCCATCTTTATTCCAAGGGTATTTCAGTGATGCTCGATCTTGAAGGATGTGACCTCTCATGATGAAGAATAGTCTATTTGCAAGCCTTTGTGACCCGCACCCCCCCCCCAAATAATGTCAAGTAATGGGAGGGGGGTCAAAGGGGCTTGTTGCTAGACTAGATGCAGAATACAGTTCCATTAAAATGTGAGATTTGCAGCACAGCCATGATTCATACTAGACTCACTAGCGAGACATATCAGATGTATAACCAATCTAACGTAATTTGAAATTCACCGTAAATCAATTTATGTCTAGACCAGCCGTTAAAATGATATTTCTTTGTACCTCCCAGTAGATATTTAGATGATATCTTTTGATTTATGAGTGCTATGATTCTATTCCAAAATGGATTACATCTGTATCAACTCAATATCAATGAGTGGATAAATACCATATCATGAGTACCATATCCATCTCAAAGTAATGTTTACAAACTTTGAAAGCATGCAAACTGCGAACCCCCATTGTGCATTTTAAATTACCTATTAATTATCAATATAATAAATACTGTATCAAAAGCAACTTTAACTTGTTACAGATTGCTGCTATGTGAACTTTACTCTTTTACTTACTTCACCTTCCTCAAAAGAACAAACTAAACGTGAGGGTTTCTTTACTAAATCTCTCAATGGGTTCTCTTGACATAATACCTCAATACAAATGAACATTATATACATAATGTATTTTATCGGGAGATTGTGGAGTCTAGCCTTTAATAGAGTTTTGGTTATTTGAATTTCCCGCTGGAACTTGAACACATGCCAGGAGCCAATCAATGAGTGGCACACGACGATCAGCCAATCAGAACGCAGTGTGGGTATTGAAAGACAAGATAGCGCCCATCCTGCTCAAAGACAAATTATTGAATTATCTCCTCAAGTTTTTTACACTTTTGTGACGAATAAAGTGTAGGTAAGCATGCAATTTTGTTTCGTTTTCTGTTCCATTTTCTAGTTGAGTTCTCGTTTCGATAGTTTGCCGTAGGTTTGATCCGTTTTAAGTCATTGCGGAGATAAGTGGGGATGGTTCAAGACATATCTAAGTGGCGTTTATGGAAGGAATCGCAATCAAAGTGCAATTAGCAAGGGAAGATCGGGTTTCCTCCAGGAATTGGAAAGAGCAAAAAAATTTTTTGTTTCGTAATTCCCGGGTGTTTTCGATGAACGGGTTTATAGGTTCTTTTCAGTTATTTGCCACGGGTATAAACGCGTCAAAGGAAAAAACGGGCCATATCAGACATTGAGGAGAGTTAATATGAGATGGAGGGTCAAACATAGACGTTTTTAGGGCAATATTGATGGTTGTTTGTGGTCATTCCACAGGCACGCTCTTGACACGTGAGTGAAGCGTGATTTCGGATCGGTCATTGGCCAATGAGGAGCCCTCGGGTTTTCTCGGCATTTTTCGGGATTACCCGGATTGCAAGATGGCGGCGCCCATGAAAACTTTTTATGAATGTAATTTTTGACGAGTTTTAAAGTCTATGTTACGAAATTGATTAATTTTTATGCATTATGAATAAGAATGCGAGCGTTCTGGTTTGGACTATATTGGACAAAGTTTCTCAACGCCATTTATTTAAAGCATGGGCCTAAAAGTATTATTTTTCTTCTTCGTGTTGGTTTTCAAATGGAAATCTTTTTGCAGTGAGTGAATGAGTGGTCGACTATGAGTCTCCCATGGGTGCTCCTGTTCGGGCACAGCCTGATAAACAGGATTTTAGAACCAGGTGAGGATTTCTCTGAGGAGTTCAGGAATAAGTGTCCCCCATCTTTGGATTTGAGTGTAGATCAGTGTCATCTCTCTTATGAAGGGGTGCCAGGCGGTACTTTGAAGAAACTAGATGAGAGGGATTTGTGGAAGTCCATGAACAATTTCGACGTAGTAGTGGCACAAATTGCAGGGAATGATGTTAAACATATCGTGATGTCAAATCTGGAGATACAGGGAATATGCATGAAGACCTTGAATATGGTTCAGAGGCTACTTCAATATGTATCGGTGGTGGTCTTATGCAAATTGTTCTACAGGAAAGCGTCTTTATCAAGGTCATCTAGGATCAGATGTACTGACCATCAGAGAAATTACAATGCTAATGTGGACAAAATCAATGCAAACTTATCATACGAATTAAAGAATGAAACAAATATATACTTGTGGAGGACTAAGGGCCAGATCTTGAATGGGTTGTCCATGCTAGGAGTTGATGGGACCCATTTCAATGAGGACGGTCACTACAAATATTGGCGCTCGTTGAGAGGAGCTGTTTTACATGGCTTAGCAAGTAAGTGTTCATGGGCACGCTTACATTTTAATGCTGTTCACAAATGAATATTTGTAAATATAGTTATATACATGTGTGGAAAGTTCAATTTTCGCTCGTGAGCAATTTGTATACTTTAGCAGAGTATAATGGGATGGCACGTTTTTGATTATACTTGAGTTTTGCAAAAGTCGCTTGTTATTTTTTCCATAGGCACGCTTGCTAATATCGTTATACCCGCAGGTATTTTTGGCAAATGTACAATTATAATTCCAAACTCGCTTGTTGAATATTAAGCACGCTTGTTAAAGCCCAATGCACGCTTTTTGAGCTCTTATGCACGCTGTTGAACGCTTATGCACGCTTTGTGACTTTATTTTGCTGTTGTTGTTTTTTCCGCAGGCACGCTTGCTATATAGTTGAACCCGCAGGTAGTTTTGGCAAATGTACAACTAAACTTCTCAACACGCTTGTTGAGCCTTAATGAACACTTTTTGAGCTCTTATGCCCTCTGTTGAACGCTTATGCACGCTTTGTGATTTTATTTTGTCATGATCACTTTATGCACGCTTGCAAGAATTTTATACCCGCAGGTATGTATTGAAGATGTAAGATAAATTAAATATTTTCCACACGCTTGTTGAAAAATTTTGCACGCTAGTTTTTGGTTGCATACGCTCAATGCATTTTATTGCTTAATGTCTTGGCCCAAATAAGCACGTTTATTAAGACTGTATACCTGCAGGTAGATTATAGGTATGTTGTAGTCTTTTTAACTTCTATACACACTTGGAATGTGAATACACAGGTCTAATGGGTGATGTTAATAATACTACTTCTAAGTTGATATATTTTGTACTGGTTTTACTAAAGATATATTTACACGCTTGCACAATGTTGTTTTTCAACTTAGTTCTTAAAGATCCTGCTTAAGGTTTTGGGTTGTTTTACATGCCTGGTACATCATTTTCAATCAATGTTTCCTGTTTTTGGGTGATCTTAGTCTTTGTGGATATCGATTGGGAAGGTGTCTGACCTGGAAAGATTGTATCTCCCTTACATTTATATGTACTATAGATAGATTTTCAGCCGGGCATGGTTTTTATAATCTTCACTGCAACAACATTTTGGTGTTAACCTTATTAAACACACCCAGTGTATTTTTTAAGAATGTATTAGTAACACCTTACTTGAATTTAAATATCACGTAATGAGTTACTAAAACATTTTGTGCTGGCAGGGCTTCAATCCTCTGCTCGGGAGTCAAATGTTTACGCACTGGGTGTGAAATTATTGTCGTAAGACAGTAATAATCGTATGTTTTTGCAGTGTTAGATGGCGCAACAGCCGGGAGGGAACCCCCAGCTGTTAAATCAGGTAGGGGACAACGTGGCTCAAGCAGCCCAGCAGTTACCCCAACAGGGTCAAATGGCGGGCCAACAAGCAGTGATGCCAAATCAAAATGCAGCGAATGGGGGCCAAGCACAACCCCAGGTTCCTATTGCAGGACACCAACAAAATCCAAACATGGGCCAACAATTGGGCCCAGGCCAAGGTCCACTCCAAAATCCAGTGATAGGCCAAGGTCAGGCCGGGAATATCCAAATACCAAATCCCGGTATGGGTCAGGTTTTGATGCCAAATCCAGGCATGAATCAGGGTCAACCAGGAAACGGAATAGGCCAGGGAGTGCTGCCAAACCCAGGCATCAATCCGGGGCAACCAGGAAATCAACAGTTTCAAAACCCCGGATTGGACCAGGGCTACAATCAACAACCCGGTATGAATCAGGGCTACAACCAGAATCAAATGATAGGCCAAGGCTACAACCACAACCCCGGTATGGGCCAGGGCAACAACCAAAACCCCGGTATGGTCCAGGGCAACAACCAAAACCCCGGTATGGTCCAGGGCCAAAACCCCGGTATGGTCCAGGGTTACAACCAGAATCCCGGTATGATCCAGGGCAACAACCAAAACCCCGGTATGGTCCAGGGTTATAACCAAAATCCCGGTATGGTCCAGGGTTTGAACCAAAACCCAGGTATGAATCAGGGTTTCAACCAGAATCCAGGGATAGGCCAAGGATACAACCAAAACCCAGGTATGGTCCAGGGCTACAACCAAAACCCCGGTATGGTCCAGGGCTACAACCAGATGCAAGGAATCAATCCTCAGGCCACAGGCCCTTGGAGACCAGATCAAATAGGACAGTTCGCCACTCAAGGTAATACCAATACATTAATGTTCACAGGAAATCAACTTGACACCCATGTTTCAGACAGTTTGCGTCAAAAGATTGTAAAGAATGAATATGTCGATTTGAAAACGCTATTAGTGAAAACAGATTCAAATCAAGAATTCAAATATGTGACGGAAAAAGAGGATGGGGAAGAAAGGTTAATTCTCAAGCCTATTGAAACAAAATCTAAAATTGTGTCGATTAGTGACTGGCAATCAGCTTTCTTTGTCTTTATGACGGTGTATATCCGGCAACATCCAAATGAAGCGATCAATTTGGTTAAATACGCGAGCCATATTCTTTCCTTGAGCAAAACCCCAAATGCTAATTGGCAACAATACGATGAAGATTTCAGAAGAAACAAATTACTGGCAGGGCTCAGGTGGGAAGTTTTAAATCATGAATTGTTGTTAGCTGCCACAGTTATTAAACCAAGTCACCCTCAACAGTCAAAAGGTTTTCAAAAGAATATGTCTCAGAAATCAGGGAAAAATTCTTTTCGTGAATCACCCATATGCTTCCGCTGGAATGATGGCGAATTTTGCCAATTTTCCTCATGTAAATACAGACACGTCTGTAAATTCTGCCAGGAAAAACATAGAGCTACTGATTGCAAACAAGGACGATCGCAAAAGTCCAAGCTTTTCAACCAAAATAACAAAAACTCCAGTAGATTTGTTAAAAAATCCAAAGAATCCCATTCATAGTTTGATTGCAGAAAATAAGGACGCAAGAAAAGGAAAGTTAGAGTCTCCTCTCCCTACCCCAGTTCAACCAAATGTTTTGCTTGAATTTTTAAATGGTTATGATTCAGAAATAAAAGATTATCTTGTTGAAGGATTCACAGTGGGTTTCAAGGTTCCTTATTTTGGAAATTTGCCCAAATCTACATTACGAAATTTACCCTCTGCCTATGAATATCCTGAAGAATTGTTAGAAAAAGTACAAAAAGAAGTTATTCTAGGTAGAATTTCGGGTCCATTCTCGGAAAAGCAATTCAAACATTGTGTAGTCTCTCCAACAGGGGTGGTTCCTAAAAGTACTCCGGGGAAATTTAGAAGAATCCACCACTTGTCTCATCCAAAAGGATTTTCAGTAAATGACGGGATATCTGAAGAATTTTCCACAGTCCAATATCAAACAATATATCAGGCGATAGATAAGCTATTAAGAGTTGGATCGGGTGCATATATGGCTAAACTTGATATAGAATCAGCATACCGCATAGGTTACTCGTTTTGATGGCTTTTTATATGCCCCAACTAATTAATAACATTGTTAACCACTACAGTGATTAATTTACAGGTCAAGAAAGTGTAAGTATATTGCTTTGGAATAAACCAAAGGATATAAGGTTAGACTCCCATTTCCCATAAACTTTTTCTAATTGTGGTTACAGTTATTAATTACGTAGCAATGTCTATAAGATAAATGAACATTATATACATAATGTATTTTATCGGGAGATTGTGGAGTCTAGCCTTTAATAGAGTTTTGGTTATTTGAATTTCCCGCTGGAACTTGAACACATGCCAGGAGCCAATCAATGAGTGGCACACGACGATTAGCCAATCAGAACGCAGTGTGGGTATTGAAAGACAAGATAGCGCCCATCCTGCTCGTAGACAAATTATTGAATTATCTCCTCAAGTTTTTTACACTTTTGTGACGAATAAAGTGTAGGTAAGCATGCAATTTTGTTTCGTCCCTCCACCGTCCCCTATCAACCACCGTTTTTTCTGTTTGGGGCTTTTTATATGCCCCAACTAATTAATAACATTGTTAACCACTACAGTGATTAATTTACAGGTCAAGAAAGTGTAAGTATATTGCTTTGGAATAAACCAAAGGATATAAGGTTAGACTCCCATTTCCCATAAACTTTTTCTAATTGTGGTTACAGTTATTAATTACGTAGCAATGTCTATAAGATAAATAATAATAATATTCATAACTTAAATTAAAACTTGCAATCTAAAAAAAAAATTTCACACTGTTCAGTATGAATTGATTTTTGTTGGCTGTAGCATTCCCATTTAGTTTTGAAGGTCGGCTGGTATTGTATCTTTTATTAATACAGGTCACATATCAAGTGAAATATATTTAGCCATACACAACTTTAATCAAAATTAAAAATAGTCTGATGTACCTAAGTCATGTTCCTCTGATACCCTATATGTGTATCAAGATACCCTCATTATTAGACTACACTGGGATAGCGTTAGCATTATGGCAACCATGGGCTTTCAACTAAGTGCTGAGAATACAAGAACACAACTGAAAATCTAAAATCCATTCACTGCACTCAGTTGCATCTTGGCTACACTAAGGAATCTTATAGAAAGCCAAGACAATGAAGGTCAAGTATGGTACTATCAGGAGAGAATATTGAAAAATCATACAAATTGGGATAATTGACCAAATTTCTAGTTTAGGTAAAACTAGGTAAAATGAGAATTTTGCACGAAAAGACAGCACAAAAACATTATCTTTCTCTCCAATCATATAAAAACAAGGCACAGGACGTGAACGAGATCACACCATCAAATAGGCAGACACTATGAACCAGGAAAACTGTTCTCCTATTATGTTTACAAATTTCAAGAACAAGAAAACAAGATGGCCGCCCAAAAGTTAATCAGCTCTAGTACTTGATATCCTCTATCATTTGTGTAAATTTGAAGGAAATCCGATGAGCGGATTTTCTGAAATGGCGATGACAAAATTTTTCGAAAAACCTTCAAAATGGCTGCCAGAAAACAAGATGGTCACCCAAAAGTTAATCAGCTCTAGTACTTCATATGCTCTATCATCTCTGTGAATTTGGAGAAAATCTGATGAGCAGTTTTCCTTAAACGGCGATGACAAAAAGCGGGACGATCACGATCACGACCACGATCACGACCACGACTATATCCCACCGATGGTGTGATAACAAGACAATGAACTAACTCAACCAAAATCAGTATTTACCCATATGTGAAGCTAAACTTACTCAGCAACCTTTAAAAAGTACTGAGATAAAAATATCAAATCCAAGCATTCTAAATATCACCAACACAAATAAAACAGATTGTTTGGGAATAAACTGGGGAGTGTTCATATATTGTTCTATTTATAATAAATCTCCTAAAAACATTTCTTAAGACAACTACATATGTAATACAACTACTTTGACAGCATGATTTGTAGTCTGTATGGAGATATCTGCAAGGGAGACCCTTTTTTAGGTAACCTATACCCATGAACCCTGCCAACAAGTGGTGAACAACCGAACACAAACAATTCTTTACCATTGAGCTATTAAGCACCTGATGTAGGGTTGCCATGGTGATCACAGTATGATTGTGTGAATACCATGGTAACTGACAGCATTGTGAATACATTTTTGTATACAAGTACACTTTTCAGATAATGCCTGCCATGGTATGCTTTGCTGTGCAATATTGTAGTTCTTTGAAGATCCATTCCTCTTAAATTTCTATTTTTAAATTTTCATTGATGTACATGTTCAATCTGATTCATTCATAAAAACTCTGCAAAGCAAAACCTCCAACTTAATTCATGTATTACTGTTATTTCAGATTTCACAAAGTATTGCTTGAAAGTTCTGCATTTTTGCCATTGTATTTTTGAAAGAGCTCTTGATGCAATATGTTTCTGACAGAATGGCTATCAAATTGCATCAACTATGTAAAAAAGTTATTTTGACCTTGTTAACATTTAGAACATTTCAATTTCTTTCTGTATATATCCCATCCATCATCATTTTTCAAATTATACACAGGGGTAGATCTGGAATTTCACAAGTAGGGGCTAAAAATATTTTTGAAAAGAACTAAGGCCGTTTTTGAAAATTAAGGTCTATATTTGTTTTTCTCAAACATTATATTTGGCTTATTTTGGAGAATAAGGCCCAAACTAATTTTAAACCAAAATTGGAAAACATGGACTCTGGGCCCTGTTCTCTATGTGATAGAGAAATGTTTGACTGATGAAGTAAAATTTAGTATAACATGACCTTCATTTCTGGTTTATGGTCTGTATGGTATGTTATGGTACAGTATGACCTAATAATATATACGCAAAGAGCCACTGTCTGTTAAGGAAGCTATATTTGATCAAGGTGAACATCTCACAAACATATTCAAGGTTACTGTGGCAATCGACTATGAAGCCTGTTTCTTAGTATACTCTTTGCAAGAGATTCTCTTCACAATTTTAAAAGAAAGATTAATCTACATAATACAGAGAGTAATGTTATACTTCTACTTATGGTAAATTTTCAACAAATACCACTAAAGTGTGGCTATTAATTTTGTTGTTCAAAAAGAGAAGATCTCATTTTTATAATTTTGATCTAGTGCTTTGGATACCTCGATCTTACAGGGTTCTCACCAGGAAAGGATCTAGTGCACCCGCCATTATGATCTCCCCATGAACAAAATGAATCATTTTAGGTGTAACATAAAGAATACAATGTCACATAATACTGTGGAAAATATTTAAGCGTTTGGACCCACATGGGCTGAGGTTGAGGTCATTAAGTTCAGCAAGGGTGTATTGACTTGCCATTGGATGTGCTCCATTGACTTAACATGTGGATATCATCAGATTCCAATGGAGGCCATTGGTTTCTATTGATTTTCACAAAAATACCTAAAATACACTATGACCTGAATCGATTGTAAATTAAATAATTTCACAATATGACACAAATGGTATATCACATCAGATGTGCAAATATTAAGTTTGCAATCGATTCAGGTCATACTTCAAATTAAAGGCTTAGACATTTTTTTCATCATTTTTTTCCTACAAAATGGCTATAGGAATATGCTTCAAAAGCAACTTTTACACTTATGAAATCCCATACAAATTTGTAAATCCAAAGATTATACTGTTATGTTTCATTAATTAATAACATATTTGGATAAGATGTAGGGATGTTTAGGATGCAAATGGGTTTTGACAGACACAAAAACACTTCCTGGTTTGGCATCTCGACCCCTGTACACTTTATGATTGAATATTGGCCCTAATAAGTGGCCCATTCATCAATACAGTGCTGAATATAGGTCAAAAAGATACTAGTGTACATATAAATATAATAATAAAAGCAGTATTTTTATTTTGAAAAATCAGATGAATTATTTTTTTCTCATGGGGAGATCCCAATGGAGGGTGTATAAGGTCCTTTTAGACCTCGGATTTTTAGCGGTACTGTGACTACTTTTTTCACGGTATCGCGACTACTACTCCCCTATGTGAGATCAGAGATATCCTATTAGTATACTTTTCAACATACTTCTTAAGATTATCTTGTTATTTTAATCCCAATATTTATTTCTAAAAGGTTTCTGACTTCCTATGCCTTGTTTGTATCCAATATTATGTATTTTCTCAAGAGTTTTACAGCAAATAATGTGACAAAAATGTAAAATTAGATTAGAGAATCTCCAGAGTCTAAAAGCCTAGTGAGAACCCCGTCTTATATGTGGGATAGGGAGTACTTTTCTCATGGTCATCACATATTTCTATATCTGTTTAGAAACACACTTGATAAGCAAGTAGATGCCACGGGTTATCATGGTCAGGAAGTACCAGTAACTGGTATTATAGCAGAAACAGTACCAGTAACTGGTATTATAGCAGAAACAGATTCTAATTGTGTGCTTTCAGGGATGTCTGTATTACCTTTGGCAAATATTTGATATAATGGGTATATATTATGGTTCTATGACTTTGAAGAACACACAATGTGACACATTTACCAAATAGACTGTCACAAGTGACAAACAACTGTGACGTTGATATACAAAACGATGTGCTGGCTTCCAAAATCACAAGACAGGGATATAATCAAATAAATACTGAAAAGAGGGATTTGACAACTAATACACCATATCACACATCACTTTGTAAAGTAAACATTGACTTATATGGGCCATGGGAGGATCTGTGAATGGAGGGGGGGGGGGGGTGATGGGGAAGGGGGCTATGTACCTTCAGTGCCATCTATTTTGCATGTAAGGGAGTTGCAGACAGGCCCCCTCCACACCCCCCCCCCCCCCTGCAAAGCAGATTAAACATCACAGGGAAATTAAGACAAATTTGATCAGACAATCATTTAATCCACTTCCTGCCAATCTACTTTTCACGCTCTAATTTTGAATAATTCTACATTTTTGATAATATTGATCACCAGTCTACAGTTTGGATAATTTGTAATCATAAATCATGAAAAATCCTGGATATCGGATAATACATTCTACAAATTGTACCTCTATGCTATTAACTGTCAGATTTATCAAAGGTGAAAGTCTGACCCTAAATAAGTAACATTTAAATACTAGACGTGAGATAAAATGGCTAAAATGTATTTGTTATGAGCAATTGATATTCCTAACTTGCACCTGTAAGTTTACACCATGTTAGTTTTTAGAATTCCCCTTCCAGTTATGATATTGGTCATTGGAGTTCAGTCAAAAGGACATGTGTTTCATTCTACCTTTTTTGGATCTGCCTTTTTCAAGTGTTCAAATATGAACACCTTTGTGATTCAATGTGCAACATTCAAAAGCTTTTTTACATGGGAGATAAATAGGAGGAATATAATGTCGCTGTGTTCAGAAAGTGTTCAAGCATTAAAGAAGTATAACCACGAGGCTAAGAAGTCATTATAATTATTCTCCGAATAAGACAAATATACAGACAAAAAATCAAACTGTTGAATTATTAAGAGAGGTGTTTACTTTAACAAAAAATATAATTGTTAAAACAATGCCTAATTAACCTAACTGAGTCATAGATGCCTGTAAGTCATGACTGTTAGATTGATGTTTTTGTAAACCATGATTGGGATATTACTGTTTTCCACAGGGATTACATGACCTTATAAACCAGCACTAGTTTGTCTTGGGAAAACATGCAGAAATGTTGCCAGGAGTTGAAACTACAGAAAACATTTGGTTCAGAGGCCTTCAGAAGAAAGAATTTGCAGATCAATATCTATAAAAAATTCATCTGCTAGACCTCTTTAATTTTAGAAACAATTGTTCAAGAATGGTTTTACGAAAATATCACTGCATAATTCTTATGTATTTCCATTATTGTTAGCACTTTTAGCTCATTATTTTGAAGGGTTAGCACATACAACTATTCCATGTAACATTTCAAGGAAAATATCTACACATGTACAGTAAAACCTGTAATGGAGAACAAATTATATTATTTTCTTTTGGAGAATATAAGGTAGATTTCTACCCAAATCTTGTATGTTGAATACTCCAGAAAAGCTTGTATCACACAAATCACACCTCCCCTCCCATTCTCTTTATGTCATTTGAGAATGCTATAGTAGAGTAGTAGATGATGAAAGCAACCCAATCCAATCTAAAGCTTAACACTTTCCATAGTCCAGATGTGATAGAATATGCATTCAATTATAATAGTTACATATGTATATATTTAATTGATTTGGCTACATCTGACATGGCAGAGGGGGTATGATACTAATAAGCCTGGAACAATAAAAGAAGCATGTGGGCCTATAACAGGACCAGATGTTACAGTGATAATCCTATAATATCCAATATTTCCATGTAATGCAATACCGGATCAATAACTAATCACCCAACCTGATTTGGTAGAGATACATTTAGAAGTCTTAGAGAATTTGAGAAAATTGTGAAGAAAGACTTGTGAAGCTGAGCCACAGCCACTCCAAAATCCAGTCAACGCAAACCATGAATGTAAGAGCCTAGTAAATTTGAAATAGGTATCTTTTGAAGAAGCAAAAGGGTATACCAGTAACCAATCATTCAATCAATGTATCCAAGTCCCTTTTACAAGTACTTATCATCTCTAACAAATTTCCTCTGGGAGTAAGCTTATTCAATACATTAGTGATTGTTCAATAAGGATGTGGATGATAGATATATGGAGGTTAAAGCATAAGGTCCGAACTTAAGTTCTGGTACCAAAAGTCCAGGTTCCCAACTCTTCATATTCCCCCATAAACGATATCAAGGAGCAACATTTGAACGTCACAATACCCTAAAACATCAATAAAACCAACATAAAAGAGTTGACTCAGCCTAATATTCTGAATAAGATCTCCATGTTGACAGGATTATCATAGTTAATTCCCCAGATTGACATAATCCAGTAATACAATTACTATGTATAAACATCCTGGTGGCTGGATGAAAGGGACTCCAATGAAACGTGACATCATTGTGTGACAAGGTGACCTATGAACAATCACTGCATTTTATAGGTCAAGAAACCCTGAGCAACTCAATCAAATAATACCCTCTGAAAAGTACAGACAAAGCCTTCTTTTTGAAAAGGCAAAGTCAAACTTTTGATCATCCTTCTTCAAAGGACTTCATTTATTGCTTAAAATACTATACCCTTGCTGCAAGGATGACTTGTGACCCACAATGGTATTTTACGACTGATACAATCATACATGGATTGAATGTATGTATGTAAGAGTACTACATTTAGCATCAAAATAACAGACATCATATGATCATCCATTGTTATTTTTGAAAAACCACTTCCTACATCATCAAACAATTGTTTGATCTTCGACTGAAAATAGAAAATGTTTTTCAGAGATGAAGACACGATTGGTCATTTCCTAGGAAATACCTGTGCTAAATCTGGACTGTTTCATGTTCATCGTCATTAATCTTCTTAACGGGTCTGCAATTAGCAGAAATAAAATTCTTTTCAGATATTAAGAGCATTCATGAAAACATGTTGATCAATGATTTGAAGGCTTTTTCACTTGTTATTTTTCAAGTGAAACAAGGCTTTTTCACTTGTTATTTTTCAAGTGAAACTGATATCAACTGAAATACAGAAAATTCCATTTGTTCAAATGAAGATATGAAGATGCTGCATAATATACAAGCTATAAATGTGAGAGGTACATGTTAACATAGATCTCTGTGGTTATATTATGGCCATAACTTCCCATGTCTACCATCAAAATAACATCATATAGCCCTTGGCAATCATAAATATGTGGAGAACATGAATATACTTTGAATCATTATAGATCACAATGTTGGCAATCAGAGGTTGCTTGTAATGTTGAATAATCAAAGACAGTGCAGTTACACCAGCTGGGCAATCAGTCTTCTGAAGAGCCCCGAGAAATACTGCATCAAATTATGCAAATCAAATCGTGTATAAAGTTCACTTGATATAATTAAAAACTTTTCACTGCAGAAATTGCGATTTTCTGTGGTAAGGTGGACCAACAATTTTAAAAAGGTGTTAATTTCAGAAATCATTTATGTCTGACTATGTTACTTCAAAGTACAATAGACAGATGTTCTCTTGGATGCACAAGATATGAACAAGAGACATGTTTACCAGACCAACGTGTTCACCAGATCATAATAAGTTGTTCACGAAAGAGGTGTAAACAGAATGATGACATGTTCACTAGAGCAGGGTGATTACTATGGCAGGTTTGACTATAGCAGGCTTCACTGTTGCAGGTTTCACTGTATACATAACATGAAATAATGCAATCAGGTACATTGCATATAGAGTACATACACATGACAGATGCTTCTCTAGCAATTAAGCATCTACAGCTACCTACAGTTTAACACAACAGGTCATAATCTTCACTTATTATAGCACTGATAATTAGAGAGCAAAACAAATATTATTGATGTCACAGTACCCTTTTACTACCTGGTACCTGTACATACTACTGGTACCTGTGGTACATGGTATATATGCGGAAAGTAGCTCACAGATTGTGGTAGGGCCCTTGGTACTCTAATTATTCATCCAAATTGCTGTAGGGGGGTTGGGTTGGAGCACATAGTCCTCCTTATATATGGTACAGACAGGCATTTAGTCAGGGGGAGTATATGCTTATTCATGTGTTACCATATCCTCTTTTGGACCTTTTATATACCCCCTCTCACTATTCTTGGACTCATGTAAGCAATATAATAGGATATGTGTTTCGCAATATATCATATCTCATCACTTACAACCAATACATATACCTGTATTGATGAATCTGCCACTGACCTAGACACGCATTAGTTCCTATGTGTTTGTACAGTAACAAAAACACTATGGTTGGATAAAGAAGATGCATCAATACAGATACTTTAGAATCAAGAAAATCAAAATCCTGATGAAATATAAGAGAAAGAAGGGGGGGGGGGGGTAAGAAGAAGGGAAGAAGAAGAGCATATATTTGTTGCAAACCCTGCAATATGTGGAGATAGACATCATGAAAAGAGATGGCAGCCACACTAGACAGACATTACAATTCATTACTTTGTCTATGTTTCAACCTGAGAGACCCAGCCTATATTTAACATGCATTTAGTAATACATCACAAACTTACAGTTACACTTGAAGATTGATTGAAGATGACAGATTTCGAGAAAGTTTTATGGTTCAGAAAGTTCAGAGTAACCTAACCTTTTGAACATGTAACATGTATACTATAATCATAGTTCTAAATACTTACATGCTATTTCTGAATATGTGTGCTATCTACAAAAGTTCCTTACCTGTAAATGAATGGGGACTTTTTTCACTGGATGCGAAGTCATTTTATGTTATCCAAAAGTGATATGTTTACTTATACAAAACTCGTCCAATATGTACTTAGAATTTACAGTTATATTTAGCTGTTTGTATTGTATGTGAAACACTATCTCACATAATATGTTCAACTCTAATATGCAGTGGGTATTCTCACTCCAAACTTAGTTCATGTGTCTGGAAAAGTTCACCTCGATTTCCTGCTTTTTCTGTTATCAGATATGCTCCAAACCTCAGCACACTATCCCCAAACTGCCCCTTACTCATTTATTTATCAATATGTCAAAATCACGGATCATATATTGAGTATTCAGTTGAGTTTCCAATCAGGAATTAATAATATGGCTCCCTAAGAATATTCTGTATTGATTTGCCAAACTAGGGCCCTGGAACATGAATTAAGTGTGCTCTGAATATTAAATAGCCGGCAGATTAGGTTTGTTCAGAGGAGAATGCTCATTCTGGTATACAGACTATTCCAATGGGAACAAGATCTTCCCTTGCAAATTATTAGTTTATTTCACATTATTAATGATTTTCATCTGCAAAATAATTCTGAAAACATTGATATTATCATACAATGTTTTTTGAGTTGTCATTTATCAATAGTAGCTTATTTGTAGAATAAAAGCCTATATATAATCTTACAAAAGTGCTGAGTTATAAAAGTGAGTTATAATTTTGCCAGGGATAAATATTGATTTTTGATTGTTTTAGTCATTTTGTCTGAAATTATTCGATGAAGCTGATGGGATAATTACCCTGTTAGTCACATGTCACATATGTTTAACTTTCCACAGAAAAAATGGGTCACGATGTGTAATTTGTATTTTCCTAAGAGGAAAATGGAATAGCATTTTTACTTAACTTGTATTAAGAATTTAGAAAAAAAATTTGGAAAGGAATAGGTGAATTGATAATTTGTCATCCAGTGAACCCTGCTGGCAGATATAGGACCCATTCCAAATATTAGGCATAAAATAGGCTTTTTTAGGTCTTAAATTCTAACAAATATCTTTTCTTTTACCACCAAGCACAGAAAGGAATTTTGTAAATGAATAGTACCATGGGTACTGGGCTCACATGGTGAAAGTGCCGAAAACCTGTTTTATGACAATAAAAATTGCAGCCATTCTGAAATGTGGCAATCTTTTGAGATGCCACTTATGGGTCAATATTGAAGATTTTGACAGACATATGAACAGCAAACACTTATAAACTGATGGATGTAGCAATAATGACACTATTACACCAAGAATGGGAATAATATTAAAGTTACCTCTAAAATATATAATATTTTCACATTCTAATGTGTAATCAAATCATATGTATGTAATTGTCAATTTGAGAAGATAATGGGATTGTTACATGTAATAATTACAGTTTCTTACATAATTTCGATCAATGAACTAAAAAGAAACTAATTTGCTAAAAGCTTTAACTGTCACATAAAAAATCATTCATGTACATCCACATACATTTAATATTGTCTAATCATAAAAAAAAATTGGCAATGACAGAGGACGCAGTGTATAGACCCGAAATAGGTGAGGCAAATTCAAATAGGTGAGGCAAATTTAAATAAGTGAGGCAAATTCAAATAGGTGAGGCAAATTCAAATAGGTGAGGCAAAGCTTAAGCAATCAAGAATATTGTATGACTAAGAAGAAAGATTAGTGATTCTATACTGGAGAATATTAATCTTACTTTTTCAGAAAAATAGGGAGGGGACTGATATTAATGCTATTTGGCAAAAATGAAGCAAAAACAAAATATGTTTTAATGCAAATGTATAAAATAAATGTAGTAGTATATTTATGATAATTACAAGCATTTTGTAATCATCCAAAGTGACTCAATTTTGACTTCAAGGCAAGAGTTCAATATCATTTGTAATGCGCCATCTTTTTAAATATATTTAGTACATATGAAGTATCTTTCAAGTGGTCTTGCAAACACCTCTATCTTGTGAAGACATCCCTATAGTGTTATATACCTCCTTCTAGTAAACACCTCGTACAAACATCAATTAAAACATCTAGTAAAAAATCTCTTAAATATATACCCATTGGACACCATTCTCATAAACATCTCTATTTACTGGATTATGGGCCATGTAAACAACTTCTACTCAAAGCCGGAATATAGAGAAGGCTTTGGACCGAAGTAAAACAGAGCCACCATGTCAGTGGACAGGATATTCCCTTGAGGAAAATATTTTGCACTATTTCCCTTAATGGCAGTCACTATTTGTACAATTATGCTTGTATATATATCATACATACCGTATTCTCTGTAATTACCGCCCACTCTCTAATAAGCGCCCACCCCGCTTCACAAAGTTCAAGAAACATCGAGGAATCAACAAGAATTGAAGAATATATCAGAAAATTTTTTTTTCTCAAAATCCAGGAGCGGGCGATAATAGAGTACTTACCCTAAAACTGCTGTAAACACGACGCGTTTTGTAATTCTATGCATCCTCTCGATACATATCTATCGATGGGTGCTTCCCACACCATACCATGCTAATATTGTCTCCAAATAGTCCATAATGAATGAAGGAATTGTTCTTTATCGGCATTCAGAAATTTCAAAAGCTACTGCGCAGATGTTCTGCGCATGTCAAGGTCGTGAACTTTCTGGTTTCTTTTTAATGTTTCTCGACTTTTACACGACTTTTGCACGAATAATGATGATCTCTCATCAAATTAGAAATAATGTATAACTTTAGATCGATATCCAGCAGTCTCTAGTGGAAATATTGAAGGTAATCGGCGATAATGACAAAGTGGGCGTGCCGGAAATAAATTAGACATAGACGGGTCTTCAACCACTGTCAATATTGTCTAAGCGATCTTTACCGTATTCTCTCCAATAACAGCACTTGTCATATTATTATAAAAATATGTTGAAGAAAATGCATTCTTGTCAAGAAAAATTGCCATACATGAAATTCCTCGGGATTTCTGATTTCTTTCATACATGGGCGCTTATTAGAATGGTCTAAATAATGTATTTTCAATTTTCTAAACGCCCTGGGCGCTAATTACAGAGAATACGGTATATATAAATACATATAATAATGCATATATCTATCTAATTTGCATATTCTGTGCTGGCATATATAGATATATGCATCTGTATACATATGCATATATGTATCTATCTAATTTGCATATTCTGTGCTGGTTTACATGGCCCATAAGGCTTATGGGCCATGTAAACCAGCATAGAATATGCAAATTAGATAGATACATATATGTATACATACATATATCTATGTATTCATGCATATATATATTATATGCCAGCACAGCATGCTTGTATATATATCATACATATATATAAATACATATAATAATGCATGTATCTATCTAATTTGCATATTCTGTGCTGGCATATATAGAGATTATCCTATATGAGGTTCAGGATATTGGGATTATCCCGAGGCAAATATAATATATTTGCCCGAGGGCCGCAGGTCCCGAGGGAAATATATTATATTGGCCAAGGGATAATCCCAATATCCTGAACCGACTATAGGATAATATGTTTATCCCATACCAATCTTGGTCATCTGGTTCACATTGTTCAATCGTGGAAATATTTTAGAATATTCATGTCCAGTTTTTTTTGGCCGTGGGTGGATTTTCCTGTTCTCTCAAATATTCCCACATTTATTTTCTCGAATTTTTGATTGATTAATTTTAAACCATCAAACAGATCCCGATTGTCTGTGTTTTCTCCATTGTAGTTTACAGTCATTACGCGAACGTTACAAATTATGAACAAATATGCGAGCGGCGATTATGACGTAGCGGGCAGATATACTATATCTGCCCGCTCGGAGCGGGACGTAAAGCTATATCTGCCCGATGATGAAAATATAAGTTTTTACAAACCAGCTTTATGTACCCGTAATACGTCCAAGTATGGGATAAATAAGGGTTATGTACTGGGAGGTTTTGGATACAGGGTTTATCCCAAGGGAAATATGTGTATCTCACGAGGGACCGCAGGGACAGAGGGAGATACACATATTTCCCGCGGGATAAACACTGTATCCAAAACCGACCGTACATAACTGGTGTATCTCATACTTGAGTGGGTTTGGGGTAGATATAACCTTTACCACCTTTTTCAAATGACAAGATAGGCCTATACTGTAAAAGCACAATTTATATTTAACATTTTCTTAATATTCCTTCAGTTCAATACAATAGAATTGTAACATTTAAACTTTTTGAAAAATTTTAAACTTCTGAAATTTAAATTTTTTAAATTTTTTAAATTTTTAAACTTTTTTAAACTTTTGAAAAAATTCCCGGGAGCGGGATGGATATATTATATCTGCCCGCATTTGGCCTAGAGCGGGACATATACAATATATCCTGCCCGCTCCTCAGATATGATATATATTCCCGGGTGATATCTACCCCAAACCCACTCAAGTATGAAATACATAGATATATGCATCTGTATACATATGCATATATTTATCTATCTAATTTGCATATTCTGTGCTGGTTTACATGGCCCATAAGCCGAAATAGCATATAGATATCTCAAACTGGGAACTGGGGACTGGGGACCAGTTTAGAAGATATACAAATACATAAGGGTTATGTACTGGGAGGTTTTGGATACAGGTTTTATCCCAAGGGAAATATGTGTATATCCCGAGGGACCGCAGGGACCGAGGGATATTCACATATTTCCCGAGTGATAAACCCTGTATCCAAAACCGACCGTACATAACAGATGTATTTCATACCTACTGATGTTCTAGGTACGTCATATACCTTATAAAGTTCCAAAATTCAAAAATATACTTAAGATACGCATTTCCTTGGTGTTTGAAGTGTTTTTTAAGTTTCTGAGATTTTCAAACTCATATAACTCATATTTTGAAAAATTTTGAAAAAAATGTGAAAAAATTTTTTGGAAAAAATGTGAAAATAAAATGTAAAAAAATTCAAAAAAAAAATTGAAAAACTTGTGAAAAAAAATTTCAGAAGCGGGACAGGGATGGATACAGCGTGTATCCATCCCGCCCCGGGCCTTGGCTAGATACAATATATATTCCCGCTCGTTATGTACCTAGAACCTCAGTAGGTATGAAATACATACATATATAACATGTATACAATACACATATATATCATGAATTAAGGTACAGCTGGAAAGTAACATTTGGTAAAATTGCTATACCAGTACATTTTGGTAAAAATTGCTATACCAGCACATGTTATTTTCTGGTACAAAATAAAGTATGAAGGCATGTGTCAATTTCCTTGCTTTTTTCAGGAAAGTATCATTACATTGTCTTCTTTAAGAATATCTAGTAGGAGTTCAATGGGAACTCCAGGAAATTCTGATATTTCACACTTTCTTTTTTTCCAAATTTTCTTTCAAAGTTTCCGGACAACACAGGTGCTACCATTGACCTGTTTCCAGGTTTACTAAAAGTAGACAGTGTAATGATACTTTCCTGAAAAAAGCAAGGAAATACACACATGCCTTCATACTTAATTTTGTACCAGAAAATAACATGTGCAGGTATAGCAATTTTTTACCAAAATGTTACTTTCCAGCTGAACCTTAAAGCATATTCATAGATATCTCAGATATTCATGAATTATTGTTATTTAATTAACATATGCTATGCCAACTAATAGATTAATTGTTCTGTATCTAGTTCTATATATGTATCTAGTCTATCTAATTAACATATTCCATGCTTGTATATATATCATACATATATATGAATACATATAATAATGTATCTATCTAATTTGCATATTCTGTGCTGGCATATAATATATATATGCATGAATACATAGATATATGTATGTATACATATATGTATCTATCTAATTTGCATATTCTATGCTGGTTTACATGGCCCATAAGCCTATTTACTTAACTCCTATCCCAAGAACTATAAAACACCTTTTTAGTGAGCACCAGCTCTGTCTGGTAAACACCTCTTTTTAGTGAACACCTACTGAACATCACTCTGAAGTAAACATAATACAAAGATCACTCTGAACACCTCTCTCTAGTAAACAACTCTGTCGAGTAAACATATCTCTATAGCAAATTTTTACTGAATACTTCTCACTTGTTAATATCTCTTGTGGCCACATATCTTTAATGAACACCTTCTGAATAGATTGTTAAGGTAAAAGCATGATATGATACACAGATTTCTCTGAACACCTCTCTTTTATGAACACCTAACCACATATTTGTTTCATGAGAACAGCATTTAGTAGTGACTTTCTAATAGACACATATCACTGATGTTTCTGTTTCATGAACACCGGTTAGCAGTCTCTCTGTTGTATCTATCAGTAACAGTGCTCTTTAATGAACACCTCCATCTTAGGACATCTTTCTCATGAACACCCCCATCTAAAGACATCTTTCTCATGAACACCCCCATCTAAAGACATCTTTCTCATGAACACCCCCATCTAAAGACATCTTTCTCATGAACACCCCCATCTAAAGACATCTTTCTCGTGAACATCTCCATCTAAAGACATCTTTCTTGTGAACACCTCCATCTAAAACCATCTTTCTCGTGAACACCTCTATCTAAAGACATCTTTCTTATGAACACCTCCGTCTAAGGACATCTTTCTTGTGAACACCTCTATCTAAAGACATCTTTCTTGTGAACACCTCCATCTAAAGACATATTTCTAGGAAACACCTCCATCAAAGGACATCTCTCTAGGGAACACCTCTATCTGAGGACATCTCCCTAGTAGTGAACACCTCCAACTAATGACATCTTTCTAGGGAACACCTCAATCTAAAGACATATTTCTAGGGAACACATCCATCAAAGGACATCTCTCTAGGGAACACCTCTATCTAAGGACATCTCTCTAGGGAACACCTCCATCTAAAGGCATTTTTCTAGTGAACACCTCTATCTAAGGACATCTCTCTAGTGAACACCTCTATCTAAGGACATCTTTCTAGTGAACACCTCCATCTAAGGACATCTCTCTAGTGAACACAACTCTAATGAGCACCTCTACCCTAAGCATAAATGGATAACATACATCATACCCTTGGTCTCATATCTCTGGGTAGCCATCTCTTGAACACCTTAAAAGCAAACTTCATAGTCTAGTGAACACCTTGTTCTTGTGGACATTCTACTATGATTAAAGAGATAAGTTCTAAACTAACATCTGAATAAGTTTACAGTTTAGCAGATTATAAATAAATTCAAACAATTGGTTAACATTTTCTCAACCAACAAGTGAGCTGAAAAGATTTTTGTTTCAATAATGTTTCAATACTGGACAGTTCTGGGTCAACGATGATGTCAGGGGAAATGACCATAGAAAATCAACCTTTTGACAAGCTCTGGTTAATATTGAACATCAATCCATCCAATAACAGTCTACTTCGGGCATTAACATGCAAAATATAACCACTGCCATTTGTTACAGACACTAAATGCCAAATGCCGAACACCTAATGTCAAACACCAACCATTGACTGCTGCCACAAAAAAACTCATACCTGTACATTTCAAAATTGCTAACTTTATCTGACTCAGTTAAATGAAGTATGTTTTCTGTCTGCTCATTATGTGATACGATGAGGTGATATTATCCTAAATATGTTTTAACACCATCACTTGGATAACTTTAGCTGATGTCACATATTAAGGTGGGTCAAATAAGCTGATCATGAGACCTGTTCGTAAACGACATACAGATATCTCCTTGACAGTTCTCAATAGTGTTTCAGTTGCCAGTTCTGCATATTTTAAACCTGCACTATTCTATATGTTATATGCATTGTACTGGTAGTCCCGGCACTTTTTGAGCCTAAAAATAGGCTGTACAACTGTATATAAGTATAGGCATTATTTTTGATAAAATAGGCTTTTTCAAAAGACCTCAAATTTTCTATTAATCAACAGCATACATTATTCCTCTTGTCTGGCTAAGCATATGTCTACCTACATAGTTCCCACAATCAAAAAATATTTTTCTATTACCATTTTTTCATAGACATCCATAAACATTTTATAGCTCACTTACATTAAAGGTCTGTCTGCTCATTATTTTATATTATTTGAACAATCACCGCAATCAATACATGATCAAGCTGTCATAGAGAGCGTAACTTGGCCATACCTGAATATACCTGTATATGTATTAATTAACCAATAATCAAACAAGTCACCATGTTCCAAAGATAAAAATCTTCAGGTATCCAAACAATTAATTCTGAGATTTCCTCCTTTATAATATATAATACATAGATGATTATCGACGAACAGAATACAGTTAATACAGACCTCAGACTCTGAGCAGAAGTGTTCCTTATGGTCCCCGATAATTTCGGCATGATCATCAACGAGACTTATCCCACCTGCCGACATTTTACACGCTCCACACTTAATGCAAAAAATCATTCAGATTTCTGTAGCGTGACACAGGTTTGGTGATTGCTATAATTTCACATAGGCACGCCTCACGTTGTAATGTATTATGTATAATTCAGAAGAATAGATTCCTTTCCATGACTGTACTGTTGCATAGTTAATTTCTAACTGGGCAAGAATATTTGATTAGACACGGATGCCAGAGTGACCTTTTTATCCGAGATATCTTGGATGCTAAATGTGTCATCATAAATTGCTTGTATCCTATCTTTTAATATAATCGTGGACAATGGGATATGATGATTATCTCATATAAGACCAATTTAATTCTGAATCATTGATATTGACAAGCATTTATTATTTCATTCATAAAAATGAATAAATGTATTCTATCAGACACTAATCAATCACACAGTAGTTTAGTACATCATTGCACGATATACAATGAAACCTTTTATAGTTGAACAATGTTCACATTTTGAACCATCTTTTAGTATGGGATGAAATTATAATAAGTAAAGTGTTCTTAAAGTATTCATAAAATAAAGTGTTCTTTTACCGACTTATACGATTATACTGTATGATTACCATACCTTACCAGTTGGCTGCTAAACCATTCAGAAGCACTAAAAGCAGGTAGGTCAATTCAACTTTCTCTTGTGAGTTTGTTCACTCGGCCTTAAGGCAGAAAAATGGAACAATATGACAAAACGGTATGTTACAATGTAATTACCATGGAACTCTATTAGAATCAATTCTCATTCCAATAATATTAGTCATATTTCAAGGCATCATCAAAAATGTTTTCCATAGTCATTTATGGCCATGAAATGGGATGCAATACATGAAAATACCTCAGATTCAAGACATTTTGTAAGATATTGTAAGATCTTGTACTTGCTGATGCGTATACACGTATACTCCAGGGAATATGGGAATCGCCTCATAGGGTTAAGGCTGATGTCTGCATACTAATGAGTCTAAGTAATAATGCAATGTGCCATCTAATATAGACAAATCATGCCTGAAAAATTGCAATGCATTATTTTTTTTAATCAGACTCAAAAATCATTAGTTCTCCAGAAGCATTGAGTTCTTCATATTTTTGATAATTGTTAAAAATAAACATAACTGATTATGTTTTATCCCAGAATTTCCTGTAGAGGATAAGAATGTAACATTCTAAGGGTACTTATCAAGGCACAGAGCATGACATCTTTTGACAATATATAAAACCAAAAGCTGCAATTCCAAAACAAATAAGCATTTGGTAGATATTTTGTTTCTTTTTTATATGAATGCAAAACATCAAAAACTGTATTTTGTATATCATATCACTTTTATAATATCTAAAATATATTTAATTTGCATGTTTTGAAATGATTGACCAACTGTGGCAACATTTTGCCTTTTTGGTGTCAAAGTTTGGATTATTCTAAATTGAACATGTAAAATGTATTTCAAAAAATATGATTACTATTTACTTATGGAACGAGTGGTTATTAAGATTAAATCTAGCAATAGTTCCCAAATTCATCATAGCTGGTATAACAGTTTATCTTTAAGACAATAAAATCCAAGTGAAACTCTGAACTTGTGAAGATTGTGAACTGAAATTGTTCTTTCCTTGAAATTCTGTGACAAAACAGTCTTATAAAATCTGTCAAAAACTCCTTTCAAATAAAAATGATTGTTATTAAAACCTCTCAAGTAAACTGATATTAGATAGCCAAGAATGATTTGCAAGGTAAATTTTTCTATAAATTTGTTTTTACCCACAAAAATAAAGATAGAAACAATCAATTTCAGTCAAAATTCTGTTTTTAAATTGTCTTAGAGAGTGACCAGATCAGCTTGACCTTGGAATTCTAACACAAGCCATCAATTTCACTTCCAAAAATAGACCTGTCAATCAAAATATTGAACTGTATGAAATAGAAACTTATATTTAGCTTGACTGCTGATCAGATTTAGATTTCTCAGAGAAATTAAGATTCATAACAATTATGCTCAAAATTTAATTTGTATAAATGAACAGATTAAAAACCTATTTGATAAGGTCAGTGTGACCTAAATGTAACAAAGCATTGAAATTCATATTATACCTTACCAGTTGGCTAAAGCATAATGAAAGAAACTTATTATAATATAAATTGATGCAATGTCATATAAAATTCATACTTGATTGAAAATTATAGTCTATAAATATTGAAAAGCACTCATATTTCAACAATCTGAAAATCTTAAAATCAGGCCATTTCACTAAGATCAGTATATCGTACATCTCATTTAAATCAAATAGAATACATTATCAAAAATGTTATAAAATATACTTACACCATACATTTTCCTGGTGAATCCTGATTATTTGAAGTTAATCCACTCGTAAATAGCTTACTGTACACTAGATTTTGGCCTAAATAGTTTAAGATGATACACTTACACTACTACTACTAATCATTTTTTATCATGTACTTTTTTTTCAAGTCTTTTGACTGTCTCTGATCCAGTGATTTCAGTTTTTATGGCCACTATAAATCTTTCGTTAAATCCACTTTTTTACTTTAGGTATCAGATTTACTATTCTTACAAAAATCTTATTTGACTCAATCCATTTTATTACTCTTGCAAAGGGAACATAATCATTGAATTTATATAACTGAAATGCATACCAATATGAAAATAGTAAAAAATATGAAAATATATCAAGATTGAGTAAAAATGGATTTAAATATTTGTGAAAAAAAGTTTTGCACGGAATCATTGATGTTGTTATAAAGATGATGTTTTATTTTTCAAAACCGTGTTTCTTACAATGTTACCTTAAATAAATGTTCCTGTTACCTTTTGATATCAATTTCACACACTAATAATTGATGTTAAGATAAAGTTCAAAAGCTTGAGTCAAAAAAGATACTTTTGTAATAAACACGACTGAGACCATAAATACATTCACCTGTACCTTTTTTTACTAATTACTGTCCCATTAGCGTCTTCTCTTTATTTACTACCTCTGTACATTGTACAAATACTAATTGGTCACTTCTAATGAGCTTTCAACCTTACACAAAGTTCATTTTAAATGGTGGCAGGTTAAAGGCCCCCTTTGCCCCAAACATAAATTTCACAAGCCTCATGAATGAGTTACACCTACCTTGAAGTCAACGACAGTTAAAAATACAATTTTGCTTCCTGGATTCAAACTTCATACAAGGTACCAACATGTCTAATTTTGTTTTGTAATTTTGTAATTTTGATAACTCACCGTCATATTGGCTTTGCAATGCATGTACTACTGAATATATCATATACGATATACATGTACAATATCAGTAATTATTATCTACAATATAAAGTAAAACCTGTCTAAGTAGAACACCTTTGGTACCTCTAAAAGTGTTTGGAGATAGTACTTCGGAGATATTCCACTTACATGTTAGAGAGGTTCATTTAACATTAAGTCAGTTGGTCTTGGCACTCTGAAAAGTGTTCCACTAACAGATGTGTTCCACTTCTAGAGGTGCTCCACTTTACAGGTTTCACTGCTGTGTATGTAATACATGTAATACATACACCTGTTGTTTCTCATGTCATATATTGCTTCCTTTGATTTATCTTAACTCATACAAATATATAGAACAGTACTTATACTATAATTAGTGTTACATGTCCCTTTGGTTTTGTCTTACCCAAAAAAGGAAGATTTTGTGGCAAGTCTGTACTGTCTGTATGCAAAATAGAACTGAATCAATAGGAAACTTCACCCCTTTTCAAATGAACACATATGTTATACATAAGAGGAGTGACCTAAAATATGATTGTTACATTCTGATAATCTGTTTCTGGTGCATTGTGGATGCTTATCCATGATGAACAGTGATGAAGAAGCCATGTGATTGATACATTATCTTGTAGAAGAAGTGTTGAGAGTTCCCAGATAATGAACTTTGACTCTAGGTCTCTTTAAGTATCCCAATTACTCCAATTAGCCAAAAGTGATAATTTAACAAGTAGCCCCAAAGAAAACACTTGAACACCAGGAAGAAATTTTAGCTAAAAAATTGATTTTACAAAATAAGTTGAATGTACATCAATCAAATGTTAAGATTGCTATCAAAGATTTTAAAGGATTTTTATAGATGCATCAAGGGCATGTGCGAGAAAACATCATTCCTACAAAATCAAATACATATCCAATACTGATTATACAGGGTGGTCCAAAAAAAATTGGAACATTTGTTAATTGAACACAAAACCTTTATTCTTCCTCTAAAATACACCAAAATTTCACTGAGCATAGTTCAGTCACTTATCTCTCTGATGTTAAGTTTATAGGTGCAAACCACAAAGTTAATGCATTAAACTAGTCAATGTTTGATATGACCCCCTTTTCTTAAATATACACTTGTCAATTTCGCAGCTACTTTTTCAAGTATTCTTTATTTCAAAGCTTTTATGAACATGTTGATTGCTATACACATTTTATAAAATCATATTTAGTTGACATGAGGTATTAACATCTATGGTTTACTGGAAAACAATTGTGTTCTTGTCAACTTAAGAATACCCCAAATCATTAGAGTAGGAAAGAAAGAACATGTCAGAGGTGGGTGATTGCATAACCCATACAGCTACTAAACTGACAAAATCATTGTTTCCACTTTTCAGTAGAGGGGAAACTGACTAGTTATTTACAAGGCTTTATTAAAGACCACCTCTAAGCATACATAATATAATATATCATTTGTGTTCTGGGAAACTCCTTTATGATATTGATATACATATATTGATATATTCAATGAATATTATTCATATTAGAACAAGAAAGGGGAGGGGGCTCATTTACCAGTCAAAACAGACTACCCTGGCCTCTTTTTGGAGAATATTCAATCAGTAATATATCCAACAATAGCCATCAAAATATGCTGGATACCCATCAATTTGGGTTAAAAAAATGTTGAATATGTTCATATATTTGATCTTCCAAGGCAAACATATAAGTAGTTTGTTCAAGCTGAATTTTTAAACAAGATGGCTTGGACAAAATCAAACGAACAGCAAAGTGAATGAATCATTTCAAAACTGAGTCCCAGGCTTCAACTTGTAATTCAGGAGAAAAGGGGTCATATCAAACATTCTCTAGTTTAATGCATGAACTTTGTTGTTTGCACCTATAAACTTTACATCAGATAAATAAGTGATTGAACAATACTCAGTAAAATTTTGGTGCATTTTAGAGAAAAAATAATGATTTTGAGTTCAATTATCAAATGTTCCAATTTTTTTTGGACCACCCTGTAGTATTCAATATCAACTACATGTAGTTCACAATGTTAATTTATACCTATTTCATACAGAAAATGTCACTAAATCCAACTTGGAGATGAAACATATTTCTTATGATTAGGAGAATTATTTTGCACAGGATCAAACCCAGAACACCAAAATGATGAGCAGTGTGGTCTCATAGCCATCCTTTATACAATGGATTATAATGCGTCTATTTCTGATATCCCAGATAAACAGTGATATATGAGAAAGTAGAGATATGAGAATAATACATCAAGATAAAGTTATATTTTATGTGCTGTATATCAATCTTGATTTAGAATTGTGATTGTACAATTCATTAAATTAGGGGTTATCAAGACTTGCCTCCCAAATGGTTGGTTGTTATCATGGTCATCCTTACAAGGAAGCCCATAAGATAATTAAGAAATAGGAATTATATAAAGGAACAAGGCATTAACATGCAAAATGTCACCACCTACCATTCGTTACAGATGCCAGATACCAAACACCAACAGCTGAATGCCAAACACCAACTGCCTAATGCCGAACACTGTCGACAAAAAAGTTATACAATATTTCATCACTTGTGCTATTGACATAAAAATGCTGCCGATTAAATTCTCATATTTACTGGTCATGTAAAAACAAGTGATGCAATTTTTTTTACAAAATACATTTTTTAGGTATGACAACCAATTAGCAATTGGTTAGGAATGAGGATATATATCAAAGAGGCGGTCTCTCTAGATGAAGTCACAAAGTCCAGGCTTATTTTGGCTCCTTGTTTATGGTGGCTATTAATGTCACTTTCGGGTAGCACAAAGTGTGTACCTGAATATACATGGACAACAGGTGTAACCAGGTGCAGAGACAATCATTAACTCACTGGGGCTAATCACATTCCACTTCCAGATCACCTGGACATTTACAAGATTCATAGTTTATTAGGTTTGCTACAAGCCTTGCGTTACATCCCTCTCGTACATAATAGGGGACAAAGACATGATGCAAGAAAAAACATTTTTTATCATTTAATAACGCAGATGCGAGTAGGTAGTTACCAATTTCACCACCAGGTGGCTCGTTCGGGTCAGATAGCATGGCGGGTATAGTAGAAGGTTCCCTTTAAATTAAATTACATCTGTTCTTATGGTTTAATTTTCATATAAACCTTATGTATCCAATAATTATGCAAATTAAAAGATGTCCAGTAAAGGAAAATGTTATTTGTCAATTACAAGAAAAGATATTTCACTTTTTGTGACTTTGTAAAATGGAGTCTATGGGGATTCAACCCGAACTAGAAATCACATTTTCAAAACAAATTAAATTTTCAAAGTTGATAAACAATTTTCGAAACCATATTTCTAGATGTACTTTTACATGTAGATTTCAAATATTTACATCATTTTGAATTTTCAATATTTAATGACGTAAATCAAGATTATTTCTACTCGCATCTAGTCTATTGGAACTATTTTAAGAATTTACTCTTTGTTAAAAATATCCATTTCTAATTTCCTCGACCATAAGGTAGTAATGATTATCCATTCAAACATGACCGTGCTCTATTCGAATTTCTCAACCAATCAGAATGCAGCATAGCCAATATAGAACGTTCTCTAATTCTCCATAGATGCAGGACCATGCTCTATTCAATCTGCAATTTGCATTGTTTTGAGTGACGTCACATCTCAGCTGCACATCTGGGGCTCTGTCCGGGGATAGCTGTTCTTTTTTACTCCCTCCGTAACTACTGTAACTATTTAACTATGGCTGACCCATGTTTGCATACACCGTATAAAATCTAAAACGGGGAGTAAAATAGAACAGCCCAAACAAATTCTAAAAAATTTTCCGGCCGACTTCAGAATCTTGACAGCATGCGTATTCTTCCTTCATGCCCGTTCCACAGACACGGCTTTTACTAATTTTTATGTTTGAATCGGAATAAATAATGATAGGCCATTCAATATGGTGAAATTCAGCACTCGTTGGACAGAATGTTAGTACAAATGCACTCACCTTCGGTTCGTGCTTTGTACAACATTCTGTCCAACTCGTGCTGAATTTCACCATATTGAATGGCCTATCATTATTTATTCCTTAATCACTGTATCAAACTTAACAATCTAAGATCTGGAATTGGGGCAAAAACCACAAGGTCACCCCTCCCAATATTGTTACAGATGCAGACCACCGAAGACCACAAAACACCAACCGCCACCATAAAAAATTTGGAGACAATATGTCACTGCTTCTAGCCTGGTGGTGTTTAAGATCTTTAATTCTTGATGGCCCCAAAAAGTGATTGCAGTTTTTATTAGGTAGCTGAATCTTAAACCTTAATCAAACTTAATCAAAAGATGAAACTCACTTTTAAAGAAGCAAACTGAACTATCAAAAAGGGATGAATAGTCAGGTTTATGGGTAAATATTACATAACAGAGATATTTTCTCGGTTACTTTATTCTGATTTAACAAACTTCCCATCACTAAAAGGGATTTCTAATATTACAAATAGGTCTTACCTAATTCCAAGGGATATATACTTTTACCAGAATGGATTAAAAGTAATTGAGAGACAGCCGTTGGCTTACTACACTCTGTCATTATAAACTACATTTATTAGGTCAATGTGATACTGATCTGTCAAAGTATTTATTCATGGTGAGTCTGAGGAGGCACAATGAGCATGATGACAATACATATAAAACAATGTAATTTGATGCTACTTAATGAACTAAAGTGAATTATATATGAAGATATATATTTTATCTCATAGACAGCAATTTCTGTTTCTGAGAACTGTTTATTTGAGTTTGTGTGGAATATCATTTGGAAATGGATGGTTCCATATTACATTCAGGAAAACTGTATCCTTCCTAGATGAGATTCTATTTTAAAATTGCGTCAATTTAATACAAAGCTTAAGGGGAGGGGCTTGATGCAGGGGAAGGTTGCTTTATGGTACTGGTAGGGGAATGGTGTTGTGGAAATAGATGTGATTGCAGGATGAGTGTTGCATAGCAAGTTATATGCTCAATGATAAGAAGACTGGTGCTCTGTGGTAGGGGTTCGAGCTGAAACAATACTCTATGACAGGAGAAGTGGTTATATGGGAAGGACTTTCTACAGTAGTGGGGACGGGTGCTCCATAGTAAGGGATGGGTGCTTTTTCATGAGGAAAGGTGTTCCATACTAGAGGGGGATGGGTGCCTCCATGGTTGAGGAGGACTAATAATTTGACTGGTGCTCCATGGCAGGAGGTATGGTTGATTATAAGAAGAAGGGCAAAAGGGGTCATAGCAGTGGAGATATTGTATTCTATATGTGTCTTTGGGCCTATAGGGAAAGGGTGCTAAAAGACAGGGGAGGGTGCCCTATGACAGGGAGAAATGGTACATGATTGGTGAAATAATGCTCCAAATACAGGGAAAAGGTTGTTCCATGCCTTATGACAGAGATGAGGGTGTTCCATGACAGTGGATGGGTGCTTCATCATAGGAAGTTATGCTCTATGATAGGAGTGGTGCTCCATGGCAGGTGAAAGGGTGAGATGAGGGGATCGATGCTCCAGAGCATCGCCTTGTAAGCGAGGGGTCGTGGGTTCGATCACTACTGGGGTGGACTGACTTTTTCACATCAGCCATTAGCATGGAATTTCATTCTGTGTTTTCTTTAACTTATAATTGTTTCTCTATTGTAGTGTCGAGGAAACTACGTATGAGAGAGATTTCAAGTAATTTTAAGAAAAACAAAGGGTGAGTAATAGTTGATATTTACCCCATATACTCCTTCATCCCCAATGGCAGTTGTGATTTCTTTAACTTCGATCTTCTCTGCAGTGACAGATCCATTATCATTCTCCTTAATGGTGACTTCCAGCATTTCTTCCTTGTTTTCCTCTTCGGTAGTATCTTTCTTGATGGCCTTTGCTTGGTGACGTGGGGACTGATTACCAAGGCCAAGTGATTTATCATAGCCATCGAAAGCATCGGGAACAACGTCAAACATTCCTTTCAACATCCTGGGCTTTGGAGCTCCGGATGAAGTTCCCGTCAGTGGAGAACTATACTGGTAACCTTTTTCAGCCATTTTGAATTCAATGCCCTCTTTTATTCAGTCCTAATCGGTAATGTACAGAATTAATCTTCTGGCACTAAGGGCTAAATCGCCAAAGTCCGTGTTTTGGTATTTTCAGAGAAAGCAATGTTAGATGCTGAAATGTTTTTATCAGTTATTTTATCTCTTTACTAAGAGAGTGAACAGCTCAATCCAGATTGATCTCCTAGTTGTTGTGTGTTACCTGTATATAGAGGCAAAAGTTACATCCCTGGCAAGTAGTTTCTCATTGAAAAAGAACAACAATATTCAGATATAACATACTCATATTATGTTAAAAAATAGAAAAAATTCTATGAAAGTAAAAAGTTGAATTCTAGATGACGTATACAAAATTGTATTTGACAAAACTTATAACAAATTTGATTAGAATCCTGTTTAGTGATCTAAGGTAGTGAGCGCTGAGTGGCATTAGGTAACCAGATGATTCCAACAGATCTATGTGTAATACCAACAGAAACGTCAAACCAATGTCGGAATGACCCGGGCCTGCTTAATGTAATTGAAAAAATAAATGATGTCATTCCGGAGCCGGTAAAATAACACTCTAAAACATAATAAATAGAACTTCAGATCCAGTCAAGCATTAAATGGTTTGCTCAGAACATGATTACAATCAAAAATGTAAAGTTGAATTTTTTGCAAATGTTTCATTGATGATACATGTAGCTCATTGCCAGGGATGTAACTTCAAGGGTTTCTCCAGTTGCAACTCAAGTCTTCCTTAAATAGTGTATCTGGTTGGGGTCTTCTCTATGTTATCATCCATGTAATTATCCCTACTTCAAGTGAAAACATGTAAAACCTGCAGCTGTCAAAGAAATGTTTTTTTCCACCAATCTAAGGATCTTGTATAAGAACTTGTATTCACTGTAAATCACTCAAATGCTTTTATCTGTTCCTGCCAGCTCTCTATACTCACAAGTACATGCCATGATAATCATATATATCGTTCACTTTTCAACGAATCGTAGGATTTCAATTGAATGAACTGAGAGAACAGTGATGAAGTTTTATGAACATTAACGAACATTGTCTTTTTATCAATCCAATAAAATCAGTATAAAACTTTTTTCAGCTAAATGCCAAGAATTTATCTAAAACCAGATGCTATGCCTCATCAGTCAAAAGGTATTATAAAGATAACTGCAAGACAGATTGAAAAATCTGTAATTGATTCCATTCTCTGAATTCATCTTAGATTTAGTTTCAGAATGTATGACAACCATAACATGTAGTACATGTGAGTAAAGGTATCCGAGGCTAAAGATATCTCATGCTTATTCCACTCAATTTCTCTCTAAAATTTGAATGAAGTATCTGATTTTCTTACATTTCTACACAATTTAGAGTGTTACTTTCACACCTATTCACTTAATTCCTTGCTAATTCCACTCTTTAGTATCATATTTTGCATTTCAAAACATGACCATCAAAACGCCATTCTTATTATTCAAACCAGGTGTACAGTGAAATAAGCCAGTTGATTCACTCTGTTATCTCCTTCCAGGTATCCAGTCAATCACTAGTCACATGTGTTCTCTAGTTCATTACATAACATACCTGTGTGGAACTATCCTTGCCGTTCTTTACTACAGCATCAAACTCCTAGTTTCTCCTGCAAAATCTCCAGTATTTTGTAGAAAATCACCAGTTTGTAGTTAATAGTTCTCCATGTACAAGGTATAGATCCCTGTGGTACTTGTAAAATGTTGTTTTTATGATGTAGGTCTACTACTAACTGATAGTAGTGAAATTGTCCTTATAGAATTAGTGCCCTTCAATTAGTAATCACTGACTTAATATGTTATATGAATCATGCAAAATCATCAAATCTTCGTCACAAAGTAACCAATCAAATTCTATTATTTTACTCGATGTAAACAAAGCTCATACCAGCAAAATTCCCGATCTAGATTTTGTTATGCTAATCTTACTTTAACGATATTTGAGACGATATTCAAGTTGGAACTGTCAGTACTGTTATAACAGAACATACATCAAACTATTGGTAATGATAATTCATTAACTACATATAGGAACTAGCGAGAGAGCCAACAATCGGGAGCATGGCCAATAGATTGGTATTGGAACATATCTCTATAAGGCATTCTACAGAACACTCTCAGACTAATATATCGGCAAATCCTGGGGGGTTACTCCTAGTTTTCTTATAACTGGTTATTATTGATTAACCCTCAGGGCATTTAGCTATGCCAATATTTCAAGAGTTTGGTATTAAAGCATTCTTTTGTTAATATTAAAATTAGAAATCAATATTAGATTTCTTTGTCTCAAGTTTTGAGATTTGAACAGCATCAATATTTTGGGAATTCTCTTAAGTCAATGAAATAAATTAACTTAAATAAAATTAAAAAATATCTTAATAAAGTTATAGTAAATTATATACTACATGTATATTGTTTTATGAATTTTGATTATAAGTTTTTTTTCCCATGAAGAATTCATTTACAGTGAGAAAGATTTATTTCACATTTATTTATCATGCCTTAGAGGAAAAATAAAATTAAAACATCAAACGACAAAATATGCAAATCATAGGATTTTACCTGAACTTTACTTTTAAGATGTACCTATTAATCAATGTTTGATCAGGTCATTTAGAATTTGAGGTACTTTAACATTATAATTGTGTGAACTTAGTCCAATCATGGGCTTTCAATCTAATTGAAAGCCCATGGTCCAATAGAAAAAATATTTCAGTACATAATCTTACCAAGGTCAGCTGTACATATACCCAAACATAGCACAGGGGGCTAATCTTGTGGCTTGCTCTATTAACTTAACTGTTCTTGGATTGACCAGAGGTTTAGAAAATTATGTAGAGATATGTTTATTTTTTTACGTTTGGCTTACTTTTTCCCAACTGCTGTTAAAAACATTTTGTTTGTTTTGGTTGTTTGATTATTGCCTCTTGTGCTTTCTGATCAAAAACAAATGAGTATCTCCCCCGTTTCCAATCAGTTAAGATATGCATGAATCAAGACTTTGATGCTCATAGAATGAGTCAGTCCCGATTTATTATACATTATCTGGGCCTTTCCAGGGAACATCTGTCTATGTTGGAAAAACAAAACCGAAACGAAACAGGAAAAAATGAACAGACTCCTTGCTTTATGGAAATGAATTCAGGCTATAGACAATCAGTCGGAAAATCATACGCTTTTTAATTTCCTACTTTACATTATGCTATGGCATAGACCTTTTGTCTATCACTATACCTCAGACATGTTTTACTTTAATAAAGGCAATAGACTGATTTTACTAGGTTACAGTGTACCCCTAGACAGAGGGAAATCAATTTAATTATAATATCGTGATATTATACTTGTCATTAACATAAGAGGTGCCATAAGGGAAACACTAAGCATCAAACAAAGAAATTATTATACGAAATTGATATTGAGCATTAATTTTAATATTTTAACATTCTCTTATGACTCAGAGTTATTCATATTGATGGACTTTATTAATCTTTTTAAGTTAAGCTTATTGTCACTTTTTAGTGGTAATTACCATGGAATAATTCATAGAATGGTATATGGCTTTGTCTTTGTGTTAGCATTCAATTCTTCAGAGAATAGAATCAATAGTTTTCATAGACTACAGATGGCGTATGTCTTTATTGCGAGCACCACAAAGACCAAGTTGGTTTGTGATACAACTCCCTTAAGGCAGATAACATGCAAATTACAGTGCAAAATGATCATTCAAGTCTAACGAGATATAACTTCTATTGTCGACCCACAAATTGATCATAACCAATTTAATATTTTGCGATATAAGCTTAAATAATGTGAATTTCACAGAATTTTCAAGTAAAATCATATTTATATTCTGGTATGAGTGTTGCACAAAAAGACTTACCAAGCTGAATAAATGACAATAACAAGTTCTATTGTGAAAATTCTCATTGATTCTATTGGACTTTGCAACCAGAATGAAAATTCTCGAAAGTAGATCATTTTGTAAAGTTACATGCAATTTGTAGTAAGTGTTAATACATATAAAGGTCCTTGTTTTAAACAAATTGCCTACTTTAGATTGATTCATCTACGGAAATCAATAATACTCATGCCAATGCCTGGGACAAACTAACTGAATAAAAATAATACTGTTCACCCCTCCATAGGCTTAGACCATGACCCCTCCAAGATTTTTTTCAGGTTGTTGCAAAATAAATTCTTTCATAGTTCATAACTTTAAATTTGGTCAGCTTAAGCAATGGTGATGATGAAAATGATGCTTTTTCTTTCAAGAGGGTTCAACTTGATGCATCATACAAGCCTATTTTCTATCAGTTTAGCAGGTCCAGCATCTACTTGCATCAATACTAGGGAAATCCTGTTAATTCTCTTTTATTGAGATATAAAATGTAGACTTAAATAGATAATCATTGATTTGTTCCATTAACTCAATAATGATTCTCGCAATTTTGAAAAAACAGACCTCAAACCTATTCTATTATCCATGATGACAGTAACTAGACATATCTTGAGCATGGTACCCTTTTTATGTTTTTAATCAGAGCTTCAATTTATTATTACAAGACTCTGGGTAGTTAAAGTGCTAAACTTTTTTGTAACCTCAACAATTCAAAATAAATCTTTAGAGTACAGTTCCCCCCCCCCCCCCCCCCCCCCCCCCAGTTCTACCGTATCCCCCTCTATTCAAAATAATTTAGGTTTTCAAAAATCAAGGGTGGGATGATAGGTATAAAATTTAGGCAATTGGTAATTAACAATCGTACATGTATGTACAAATTATTAGATGATCCCTCTAAAAGCAATACATGTAAGCCATCTTTGTTTTAAAATAGGAATGATCACTAGTGCCATCTTTGAAATAATAAAGACATTAAAACTATTATCCCATTTCAAATGGAGCAATGCACACAATTTTCAAGTAAATCTTTAATAAATATCATTGGAAAGGGCATATGAATTTCAAACTAGATTATCTAGACACAATCAAGAGTAAAATATAACAAGGCACAGACGTGAACAATATCGTACCTAAAACACAGCATTGTGGTCTTGTTGACCAAGAAAGCAAGATGGCCACAGAAAAGTTAATCAGCTCTAGAACTTATCACTGTGTAACATTTGAACGGTTTGGCTGGAAACCTGTAGACAAGTCTTGAAAGTGAAGATTTTAGGACGGAAAATCCAAAATGGACACCTTAAAATTTACCCAGAATGCCCAAAAACCAATCAGTTCTTGACGTTGATATGTAGAAACATCCCTGAAAATTTCAGATGAATCCCTCAAATGGTTTGGCTGGAAACCTGTAGACAAGTCTTGAAAGTGAAGATTTTAGGACGGAAAATCCAAAATGGCCACCTTAAGATTTACCCAGAATGCCCAAAAACTAATCAGTTCTTGATGTTGATATGTAAAACATCCCTGAAAATTTCAGATGAATCCCTCAAATGGTTTGGCTGGAAACCTGTAGACAAGTCTTGAAAGTGAAGATTTTAGGACGGAAAATCCAAAATGGCCACCTTAAGATTTACCCAGAATGCCCAAAAACTAATCAGTTCTTGACGTTGATATGTAGAAACATCCCTGAAAATTTCAGATGAATCCCTCAAATGGTTTGGCTGGAAACCTGTAGACAATTCTTGAAAGTGAAAATTTTAGGACGCAAAATCCAAAATGGCCACCTTAAGATTTACCCAGAATGCCCAAAAACTAATCAGTTCTTGACGTTGATATGTAGAAACATCCCTGAAAATTTCAGATGAATCCCTCAAATGGTTTGGCTGGAAACCTGTAGACAAGTTGAAAAGTGAGACGCCGCCCGCCCGCCCGCCAAGCTGACTACAATATCGTACCTTTTGTTAAGTACGATAAAAAGGGTACATGTATTTTATCAAATCAAAGTAATTAAACCTGTATGATATAATTAAATACCAAATAATCAAATATATAATATAATTTTAATGTATATTAATTCAAAATGTTCTCTTGATACCAAACATTAACTTTTAAACACTTTCGAAGCATCGTGAGAGATCACAGCCGTCGAGCAGTACCTTCCAAGAAGCATTCTTTGCAAGGCAGAGATGGTCTGAGTGTCAGAATGCTTTTGAAGATGGATTGCATCTCCATCTATATGGACCATCTTTGTAGCTCTTTTACAGACTAATATATGTAGAGTACTGATTGTTAGTATGCCTGATGCGTTCTAACATTTCTACACTTTAACATTGTTGTACCTTCATAGCAGATGCATGATATAATTGTATAATGATTCACAACCAAGACTCTCATGATGTACAGACATAAGCCAAACAAGATACATTATACAAGATGCATACATCAGGCATTAGCCCACACCCTCCCCACTGCCCCATTTATGCAAGGTCATATTTTCTGCAGTTCTAGTTTTCATAAAGTCGAGTCAAAAGTACACTTTAAACTACAATTACACTCTCTATGTATATGCTGATAAGTCATGATTGACTGTATGTATACCTATATGTACCTCTTTAAAAAGAGCATTATCTCCACTCTTCCAATAATAAACAACCCTTTGATCGCGCCTTACCCAATTTGACATTTAGGTCCAAAATATGGCTAACCTGACCCAATCACAAATTTAGTCACTACATTTAAGCAGACCCTTTATAAAAGATCCTATCAGCATCAAAATTCAAAATTGTCTATCCTCCTTGACAGAGGCTAGTGTTAACTAGATATAGTATTTTCTAGGCATCAGGGTAACCATCATGATGGGCAAGGAGTAGTGTTGTCGCGATTAATCGATACATCGCGATATACATCGCCAAATCTGATTATGGCGATGCATCGATGTCTGAAACAAAACATCGATGTTTTTAAAAAAAATTAATTTGCTAAAAATCACCCTTTCTTATCTTATTTTGACGCAAATCGCTTACCTTTCTCATGTCTTATTTCATTTCCAATGTTTTCTGATATTCTTTCACTTTAAAACTGTTTTAGCTAGTCGAAATGAACCATTAATCTAAAAAAATTACTTTACTTTCATTTCACCGTTACTAGAAGTTCCCGTATGTACCAGCGTACTCTTATTAAATGTTCTGTTCGGTATTTTAGTGCATTAGCGTTCGGTATTTCAGTGCACTTTTCTCTGACTTTTTCTCGATGTACATCGCGATGTGCATCGATGTTTACTACTGAAAATTGCTGACGCATCGATGTACGATTATGGCACATCGCGACAACACTAGCAAGGAGCATTCTGATTTATCAGAGTCTCTCTCTATCTAAAGCTTGCGACTATTCCAGAGGATAGTAGAGCCTGTCTGGCTCTGGGTAAGGAGAGAATTTAAGAATTTAGATCAGTCTCCCAAAGATAAGATTAAGCACAACTGTAGCAGATAATTTTAATTATTTCCTATTCATTAACAATGAATATTAATTTTCTTAATTTGATAATCAATAGTATAATCTTACTGACTTACTGCTTTATGCTTAATATTCATACAATTTATTAGTTAAAGTTTGACTGCATTTCATCTTTCTCTCAATTTCAGGGTGTTTACCATCATCATCTAATATTCAGGACAGGAGACAAAATAAGTTCATTATTGGATCTTCTAAGCCTTACCCTAAGGCCCCAAGGGTATCTAAGATGAAAAACCTGTGAATGATAGTATAAGGCCCTATGGTACTCCTAATTAATACCCTTTACAAGATCTAGGCATCATCTTCCCTCTCAAGTAACAAAAATCCTCTGTTTTAGCCTATATCCAATAAGACATATGAAATATAAAAATCACAAAACTAGAAATATATTTTCATTATAATGTAGCCAACATTCGTTCACATTTAATACACCAAAAGAGGCCATAATTCAAGAGATTGTTTTGACCTGATCATTATCAAAACTGTTAAATCACCTGTATCAGTCAGAGAGTAGTGTAGCTAGCTGATGATGATGGGAATTAAAGGGTAGTGGGGTACCTAATTAACAGCTGATTAAAGAGACATGTACAGTAACCCTACACCTTGACTTGACCTGTTGTGTCAATGGACACAGAATTCTCATAAACTTCCCAGGTGAAATAGCTATGGGAAATCCTGACTCTCTTATAAAATAGCAAATCTTGTTTTTCCATCTCATGATATAAATTGGTTCAAATATGTAAATACAACTGCTACGTGTACATTCAGAGATATCCCCTGATCGGGTCCCTGATGGATGCAATTCTACCCCAAATTATAAATAAGCCTTTTTATTTTATTTTTACAATTTATTTTATTTTCCATAGGGTGCTGACAGGTTTCAAGTGGGTGCAACTTGTTCTCAAAAGAGTGCACATTTGCAATTGCACAAAGGTTTCAAGTAGGTGCAACATGTGAGGCTATTATCAAAATCCAGTTATAACATCAGTTTACTAATATGTAATCATGCATAAACACTCCTGAGAACATCCCATTTTCTCCTGGAGGAGAAACGAGGAGAACTAAGTTTCTAAAATTGATAAATCTACATGCACATGTACAGTATACACATAATGATATAAAAACTGCATTGACTGGAACAGGCATTGTTTGATTCTGTTGCATTTTTGGAAGTCATCCCAAAGCACTTATAAGCAAGATACCAAATCTTTGTTCCGGTTATTCTAACATCTAGCCATACCAACCAATGCACTTTTCTAGACCTACAAATCTTTTCATATACATGTACTTTACAAACAGTCTTCTGGAGTCCCCTCACACTTCTAACTTATCTACTTGTAACTTATCTACTTGTAACTTATCTACTTGTAACTTATCTACTTGTAACTTATCTACTTGTAACTTATCTAAATGTTTGGATATAGGGATAGGGTGGAGATAGATTATACTTTGATCAAATATACAACATATACATCCAACATATGTATATAATCATGTATATCTAATGAGAATATAAAGCAAGAAATCCATGACCCTTCATGTACCCATAAGAGGCTATTGATAAGTTCTTAGAGTATTGTTCCATAAAATCATTTGTAAAACTCAGTGTGTGTGGTGTAGCTGATAGGGATTTTGGGTATATGATGTTAAAACATATTCTAGCTGATAAGGACCAGGTACTACAGGTCATGAAGCACCTGAGCTCCTTGTGATTTATGACTTAGTGTATCCTGCTCTATACCTTTGCTGTGTGTTTACTCATTAGTTCCTGCTTTGTTGATTTGTATTTCTATTTTTGAGTTTTGTACCAGACCATCAGATTATTCAGGTTTGCAATACAAAAGCTGTCAACATATTACATCTTAAGTTATTACCATGGGCTTTCAATTAGAAGCCCATGCTATTACTCAGTACCCCAGCTTCAATATCACAATATAAGTGATAAGAAGGTACTAACATGACAAGATTTCACCACCCAGCAAGCTATTGCAAAAGTGTAACGATCTGTTACAGATTGCTGACCATCAACATAAAACAGTAACTATAGCAAATGTCACAAAATCTTGGTGGTGACATAAAACTACCCTTAGAATGTGTAGGGTATAGACTGAAACACCCGGTGTAAAAGAAATTATGGTCCCCTGGGGATTATGGTCCCCTTTCCTTACGGCCCTTACTGGCCCTGGCTGTGTATAAATAATAAGGAAAATAATTGTAATTAGGTCACCATGTAAATCAATAGAGAGTAGGACCAAAATTTGATAGGACCACCTACCCTTTTACACCGGCCTTACTCCCCCCCCCCTCCGCTTCCATGTGCATAGACATAGAGGAGGTAAAAGCCTGTCCAGATGAGCAGGAAACAATATATAGTGAAAACTGCTTTCTTAATTAACCTAATAGCATGCGTTGATACAAACTGTCCTCCTCACAGATCTACAGCGTTTGTCATCTCAAATAACACAAAATTGGAAACACATGTGAAAATATTTAGAAACTTTTTGAGAAAGTTCATCAATGTTTTGATATGTATGTCAATTCATCAAACCAAAAATCTCCGTGTGTGTTGATGCTTAATGTATTAAATTTGAGAATCTTTTGTTAAATGGAATGTAAATGAGTGAAATGTATTAAAATAATGAGAAAACTTACCATGTTTGCAGCTGCACTTCTATGTTTACAAGTCCCGCTTCGAACTTCTACTTTATGGCAAATTACGACATCAGCTAATTGATTGGTCAAAAGTTTTGGAAGTTTTGAAGAGAGGGAGATTCCCAGAATTCAAAGATAGATAGTGAATCCCCCCTCCCTATAATATTCTCTATATAAGATTTTAATATAGAGAATATAAGAGGAAGGGGTGACTTATTCGCCATGTGGAGATAGGGTTCTATGAGTTCTGAGTCTTACTGAGCCACTGTCATGGCCATGGGGGTGTGGAATATTGTATTCTTTTATTAGGGCCAGGGTCAAGGGTCATATATTCTTTTTCTGGAAGAGTTCTTCTATGGAACTTCACCAGAGGAGGAAGAACCCCGGAATTCATAGATGTACCCTATCTCAGTGTAAAGAGAGAGGTTCATCTTTACAAGAAATTTTCCATATTGGAAAAGGGAAAATATCATTATAGGTAATTTAGCATTTGAAAACAATCCAGAAAATGGCTCAAATGATTCCAAAGACAAAAATACCAATATCAGTAGATTGTATTTTGAAAGATTTTGATTAATTGAGCATTTATCTTTGGACTGAAACTACAGGGCTACAGGGCTACAGGACAAAGTCCAAGTGTCAATATCTGAAGTCCTGACTGTGATAATATAACATTTACACAATTTAGATTCATACAATATTATTTATTTCTGCTATAAAATGGCATTCAGACATATTGCTAGGAAATCTTCTAAAGTTGCGTCTCAATTGAAGAAGGCAACATTCACTCGCATTAACAGGTAAGTAAATTGTTCATACTATGGAGAGAGGGTAATTTAGATTTTGCACATTCTCAACAACAATTCTTCATATCAACTGTTGAGGAATAGTCACCATGCAAAAGTTAATATCTAAATTTTGAAGGTCTCTGTAAGTTTTGATAATAACGACAATATACTTTATATATTCTATTCATGCATGGCCATATTACACTAAAATGACCGAAAGAAGCTGAAAATAACTTACCACATGGACACAAACAGAATACTGTTATACACATTTTGTAGGCCATACAGTAGCAGGCCAGAGACATCCACAGTTCCTAACATGATGGATATAGGAACCAGACAAATTTTTACAGAGGAGCATGACATATTCAGAGAAAATTGTAGAAGGTTTTACCGTGAAGAAGTTGCACCAAATAATGATAAGTATGTACATGTATGTGTTTGAATTGTGTTGAATTAAGTAAATGATTTAAGTACCACCAACAAAGACTGGATAGTGAGTGCTCTTTAAATTTTGAAAGTAATTTTTACAAAAAAACAAACAAATGTTTTTCAGCTACAATCCTATTCAATGGAAAATATTGAAAATTGAAAATACAAAGTATGGCAGAAATGGTCAAGGGGGATGTCTGCTTCATTGTTATTGAAGCTTAAAATAGAAATATTTCAAAGAAATATAGTATTAAAGTCATAAAAATTATGTTGAGAGGAAAGCAAACATTTTAAAGTGTTTGTGACAATCAATGTGCCTATCTCTTTCAATTGTTGCCCTTTTAAAGGCCCTGTGCCCTGTTTTAAAAGAATGTATAGTTTAATCATTCAAATATTATTTTCATGACTTGAAAAACTACTATAGACATTTTTTGAAACTTTCAAAGACTTTTGAAAAGAATGTGCCAGCATTATTAAGTGCAGAATAATGGCCTCTACACTTGGAAAGGAGTGCATCAAGGTAAAAGAGGTGTATACAACTTGAACAATTGGAAAAGAAGGCTTTGAAATTATAATATAATGCTTTCTGTTACAGATGGGAGGAGGATGGCCAAGTTAGTTATGAGGTAAATATCTTTTCTTTCTCCCACAGAATAAAACCCATATTCAATCCCTCCCATTAAATAACCTCTATATATTCAAGTATGTAAATTAAAGGCAGAATCAGATCCAAATCCATTTTCTAAAAATCCTCAAGTTGATTTTAGGACGTACAACTAAAAATGTATATTTACAGTTCTTTTTATATAAATGTTTTTTTATGAGAATTCACATTTTCACACTTTTTACCTTAATCTTTTGGGATATGATATAATTGAGATGTACATTACATAATATTTCATTTATTCATAGCTTTATGACAGAATATGAATTGTGTTCTTTTATAATTGCAATGTTCATAACATTGAAAACATTCAAAAATCAAATCATCTTTCAATCCCTTTGATTTACACATTTGTTCAGATCTGGAAGAAGGCAGGTGCCCAAGGTTTCTTGTGTTGTGCTGCATCAGAAGAGTTTGGAGGTCCTGGGGGAACTTGGCTGCATGACATCATTATGGTCGAGGAACAGTAAGTAACCATACATAGCTGAAAAACAATGGATATACTGCATGGACACAATTAACACTTTTGGCTAGAATGAGTCTACAAAGTTAAATCCCTTGATTCAAATAAATCATTTCCATCAAATGTTCCTCAGACCCATTTCTTTATGTAGTTTTAAACTGATGAGGGATGGCAGTGTTTTTTGTATTATACCTTGTATTGATTAATTTGCTGTTTCACAAACCTGGTTACAATAAAGATGGGACTTCACCTGTACCCATTACTCCTTTACCTTTTCCATACTGTAGGAGTTACATCAACCACTCAGGCTGTGGATTTGGCAACCACTCAGCTGTTGTATTACCATACCTACAGAATTATGGTACACAGGAGCAGAAAGAGAAGTTTATTCCCAAGATGGCTGATGGCAGCTGTATAGGAGCTATTGTTATGACAGAGCCTGGGGCAGGCAGGTAAAACAAATGGGCACACATTGATCTCCCTATTTTTTAGATATCTAAATTTTCAATTTTCAATGAGAATGTCCCTACAAATGTGTTCAATTCAATTCAAACAGTCATTATCTCTATTATTAATCATGTTCGTGCTATATTGTGTTTTTTTACCTGGACAATCAACGTACATTGTGATTTTTGATTTCCTTAGTTTTAGCAACCACATATATCATTAGAAATCATGGCCTTCTATAAGTTCCTTTTTAGAAAGATATTTCTTGTAGAAAAACAGAAAGATGTGATGAGTATCAGAATGATGCACATTTGACAAATCCATATTTTTCTTTGTTTTACAATGTCAGTGCTATGGTAACTGTAATCAAAAAATGCTGCTATTGCTATTACCATTCATTATTACATTATTGAAACAAACAAAGAAATATGGTCACTAGTTATAATAGGTTATAATGCATTGCTTACGCTATGACAACCAAACTGACAGCATGGTTACTATGGTTACAGTGATCTCCAAAGTGTGCGAACAAATGCTAAAAAAGATGGTGATGACTACATTCTCAATGGGAGCAAAGTGTTCATCACAAATGGGCAGATGATGGGGGTAGGGGTAGTAGTGGCTCTAACAAATCCGGACGCAAAGTCTCCAGCGCATGGTATAAGCTTATTCCTGGTTGAAGATGGAATGAAAGGATTTAAAAAAGGCAAAAAGTTGAAGAAGATGGGTCTTAAAGCGCAGGTATGGTACACCCCCCTCCAAAAGTGTGGCAATCATGACTCTCCCCTTTGGGAAGCCTGTTAAAGCAAGTTTTATTTTGAAATCAAATTTTCCCATAATTTTCATTAAGTTGGTTATTATGACTGATAATTTGTCAAACATAAATAGTCATTTAACATATGGCTAAATAGGGTTGATGTTGTTCGAGTTTTGCAGTTTGCAGGGAGTGTAAATTGCATATCTACTAGTGAGTGAGATTACAATATTGTATCAGGAGCTTTATGCAGTGTCATAAGTTAAAGCTTTCATCTTGTGAGTTGTTCCAAAAACTCAAATGAAACAATCAACTCTTGTTAGGACACATCAGAGTTATTCTTTGAGGACATACGTCTACCAAAGAGTGCTTTACTAGGTGAAGAGAACAAAGGATTTTACTATCTGATGACCCAACTTCCACAGGAGAGACTCTCAGCAGCCATTGGAGGTATATTCAAGTCTCTTTAATGCTTCAATATACCATTGGCCTTGGAGTTACCTGCATTAGCAAGTCCCTTTAATGCTTCAATACACCATTGGCCTTGGAGTAACCTGCATTATCAAGTCCCTTTAATGCTTCAATATACCATTGGCCTTAGAGTTATCGCATTGGCAAGTCCCTTTGATGCTTCAATATACCATTGACCTTAGAGTTATCTGTATTAGCAAGTCCCTTTAATGCTTCAATATTGCATTGTCTTTTGAGTTATCTGCATTAGCAAGTCCCTTTAATGCTTCAATATACCATTGGCCTTGGAGTTACCTGTATTAGCAAGTCCCTTTAATGCTTCAATATACCATCGGCCTTGGAGTTACCTGCATTAGCAAGTCTCTTTAATGCTTCAATATACCATTGGCCTTGGAATTACCTGTATTAGCAAGTCCCTTTAATGCTTCAATATACCATCGGCCTTGGAGTTACCTGCATTAGCAAGTCCCTTTAATGCTTCAATATACCATTGGCCTTGGAGTTACCTGCATTAGCAAGTCCCTTTAATACTTCAATATACCATTAGCCTTGGGAGTTACCTGCATTAGCAAGTCCCTTTAATGCTTCAAGTACCATTGGCCTTGGAGTTACCTGTATTAGCAAGTCCCTTTAATGCTTCAATATACCATCGGGCTTGGAGTTACCTGCATTAGCAAGTCCCTTTAATGCTTCAATATACCATTGGCCTTGGAGATACCTGCATTAGCAAGTCCCTTTAATGACTCAATATACCATTAGCCTTGGGAGTTACCTGCATTAGCAAGTCCCTTTAATGCTTCAATATAGCATCATCCTATGAGTTATCTGCATTAGCAAGTCCCTTTGATGCTTCGAGTGACCTGTATTAGCAAGTCCCTTTAATGCTTCAATATACCATTAGCCTTGGGAGTTACCTGCATTAGCAAGTCCCTTTAATGCTTCAATATACCATTAGCCTTGGGAGTTACCTGCATTAGCAAGTCCCTTTAATGCTTCAATATACCATTGGCCTTAGAGTTATCTGTATTAGCAAGTCCTTTTAATGCTTCAATATACCATTGGCCTTAGAGTTATCTGTATTAGCAAGTCCCTTTAATGCTTCAATATACCATTGGCCTTAGAGTTATCTGTATTAGCAAGTCCCTTTAATGCTTCAATATACCATTGGCCTTGGAGTTACCTGTGTTAGCAAGTCCCTTTAATGCTTCAATATACCATTGGCCTTGGAGTTACCTGCATTAGTAAGTCCCCTTAATGCTTCAATATACCATTGGCCTTGGAGTTACCTGCATTAGCAAGTCCCTTTAATGCTTCAATACACCATTGGCCTTAGAGTTACCTGCATTAGCAAGTCTCTTTAATGCTTCAATATACCATTGGCCTTGGAGTTACCTGCATTAGCAAGTCCCTTTAATGCTTCAATATACCATTGGCCTTGGAGTTATCTGCATTAGCAAGTCCCTTTAATGCTTCAATATACCATCGGGCTTGGAGTTAACTGCATTAGCAAGTCCCTTAAATGCTTCAATATACCATTGGCCTTGGAGATACCTGCATTAGCAAGTCCCTTTAATGCTTCAATATACCATTAGCCTTGGGAGTTACCTGCATTAGCAAGTCCCTTTAATGCTTCAATATACCATTGGCCTTGGAGTTACCTGCATTAGTAAGTCCCCTTAATGCTTCAATATACCATTGGCCTTGGAGTTACCTGCATTAGCAAGTCCCTTTAATGCTTCAATATACCATTGGCCTTAGAGTTATCTGTATTAGCAAGTCCTTTTAATGCTTCAATATAGCATCATCCTATGAGTTATCTGCATTAGCAAGTCCCTTTGATGCTTCGAGTGACCTGTATTAGCAAGTCCCTTTAATGCTTCAATATACCATTAGCCTTGGGAGTTACCTGCATTAGCAAGTCCCTTTAATGCTTCAATATACCATTGACCTTGGAGTTACCTGCATTAGCAAGTCCCTTTAATGCTTCAATATACCATTGGCCTTAGAGTTATCTGTATTAGCAAGTCCTTTTAATGCTTCAATATACCATTGGCCTTAGAGTTATCTGTATTAGCAAGTCCTTTTAATGCTTCAATATATCATTGGCCTTAGAGTTATCTGTATTAGCAAGTCTCTTTAATGCTTCAATATACCATTGGCCTTGGAGTTACCTGCATTAGCAAGTCCCTTTAATGCTTCAATATACCATTGGCCTTAGAGTTATCTGTATTAGCAAGTCCTTTTAATGCTTCAATATACCATTGGCCTTAGAGTTATCTGTATTAGCAAGTCCTTTTAATGCTTCAATATAGCATTGTCCTTTGAGTTATCTGCATTAGCAAGTCCCTTTGATGCTTCGAGTGACCTGTATTAGCAAGTCCCTTTAATGCTTCAATATACCATTGGCCTTAGAGTTATCGCATTGGCAAGTCCCTTTGATGCTTCAATATACCATTGACCTTAGAGTTATCTGTATTAGCAAGTCCCTTTAATGCTTCAATATTGCATTGTCTTTTGAGTTATCTGCATTAGCAAGTCCCTTTAATGCTTCAATATACCATTGGCCTTGGAGTTACCTGCATTATCAAGTCCTTTTAATGCTTCAATATACCATCGGCCTTGGAGTTACCTGCATTAGCAAGTCCCTTTAATGCTTCAATATACCATCGGCCTTGGAGTTACCTGCATCATCAAGTCCCTTTAATGCTTCAATATACCATTGGCCTTAGAGTTATCTGTATTAGCAAGTCCCTTTAATGCTTCAATACACCATTGGCCTTGGAGTTACCTGTATTAGCAAGTCCCTTTAATGCTTCAATATACCATCGGCCTTGGAGTTACCTGCATTAGCAAGTCCCTTTAATGCTTCAATATACCATCGGCCTTGGAGTTACCTGCATCATCAAGTCCCTTTAATGCTTCAATATACCATTGGCCTTGGAGTTATCGCATTAGCAAGTCCCTTTGATGCTTCAATATACCATTGGCCTTAGAGTTATCTGTATTAGCAAGTCCCTTTAATGCTTCAATATAGCATTGGCCTTAGAGTTATCTGTATTAGCAAGTCCCTTTAATGCTTCAATATAGCATTGGGGTTATTACCATTGGTCTCAATATATATCATAGGCATGTAAGATGTTTTATACCATACTTGGACGTGTTACGGGTACATAAAGCCGGTTTGTAAAAGCTTATATTTTCATCAGCGGGCAGATATAGCTTTACGTCCCGCTCCGAGCGGGCAGATATAGTATATCCACTACGTCTTAATTGCTGTTCCTGTATTGGTTCTTTTTTGTAACGTTCGCATACTGTAAACGACAATGGAGAAAAACGCATTGCATTACGTGTATTAGCAAGTCCCTTTAATGCTTCAATATAGCATTGGGGTTATTACCATTGGTCTCAATATATATCATAGGCATGTAAGATGTTTTATACCATACTTGGACGTGTTACGGGTACATAAAGCCGGTTTGTAAAAGCTTATATTTTCATCAGCGGGCAGATATAGCTTTACGTCCCGCTCCGAGCGGGCAGATATAGTATATCCACTACGTCTTAATTGCTGTTCCTGTATTGGTTCTTTTTTGTAACGTTCGCATACTGTAAACGACAATGGAGAAAAACGCAAACAATCGCGATCTGTTTGATGCTTTAGGGAAGGGAAGGAGCAGTATGCCCCGTTAATAATCAAATATTTGAACAGGAAAATCCGGCTACGGACAAGAATAAAAAACTGGACATGAATATTTTAAAATAATTCCACAGATTAAACAGATCATCCTATAGTCGGTTCAGGATATTGGGATTATCCCTTGGCCAATATAATATATCTTCCCTGGGGACCTATGGCCCTCGGGCAGATATAATATATTGGCCTCGGGATAATCCCAATATCCTGAACCTCATATAGGATAATCTCTATATATGAGCAATTATAATGGGACATTACTGATTGTCTGGGAGAGAAATCTGGATGACTGGATCTCTTTAAGTTTGGAAGAGAATTAATGGTTTTACACATATGCTAAAACAGGCAAAAGTGTGTTATGAAGTGGTGACATCTTTTCCAGGCACATTTTTTAAATCCTGTTAGGGAGTATTTATTATTTGGATTGTTTGTGCTTTAGTATTGAGTTTTATAATAAAGTTTCACTAATTGTGCTACATTTATTTGACTGAATATTGTAGCACATTTTTTAGCACATTGTGTTGAATTTGCATTTATAATAATCATGGATGTTGTTTTGGATTGTAGTATCATTGTTGATTGTATTACCATATTCTGACCATGGTAGTTTATGGTATTACCATATTCTATCCATAGTAGTTTATGGTATTACCATATTCTATCCATAGTAGTTTATGGTATTACCATATTCTATCCATAGTAGTTTATGGTATTACCATATTCTATCCATAGTAGTTTATGGTATTACCATATTCTATCCATAGTAGTTTATGGTATTACCATATTCTATCCATAGTAGTTTATGGTATTACCATATTCTGACCATATTAGTTGATTGCATTACCATATTCTATCCATAGTAGTTTATGGTATTACCATATTCTGACCATATTAGTTGATTGTATTACCATATTCTATCCATAGTAGTTTATGGTATTACCATATTCTGACCATATTAGTTGATTGTATTACCATATTCTATCCATAGTAGTTTATGGTATTACCATATTCTGACCATATTAGTTGATTGTATTACCATATTCTATCCATAGTAGTTTATGGTATCACCATATTCTGACCATATTAGTTGATTGCATTACCATATTCTATCCATAGTAGTTTATGGTATTACCATATTCTGACCATATTAGTTGATTGCATTACCATATTCTATCCATAGTAGTTTATGGTATTACCATATTCTGACCATATTAGTTGATTGCATTACCATATTCTATCCATAGTAGTTTATGGTATTACCATATTCTGACCATATTAGTTGATTGCATTACCATATTCTATCCATAGTAGTTTATGGTATTACCATATTCTGACCATATTAGTTGATTGCATTACCATATTCTATCCATAGTAGTTCATGGTATTACCATATTCTGACCATATTAGTTGATTGCATTACCATATTCTATCCATAGTAGTTCATGGTATTACCATATTCTGACCATATTAGTTGATTGCATTACCATATTCTATCCATAGTAGTTTATGGTATTACCATATTCTGACCATATTAGTTGATTGCATTACCATATTCTGACCATGGTAGTTGGTTGTATTACCATATTCTGACCATATTAGATGATTGCATTAATGCATTACCATATTCTGACCATATTAGATGATTGCATTAATGCATGACCATATTAGATGATTGCATTAATGCATTACCATATTCTTACCATATTAGATGGTTGCATTAATGCATTACCATATTCTGACCATATTAGATGATTGCATTAATGCATTACCATATTCTGACCATATTAGATGATTGCATTAATGCTTTACCATATTCTGACCATGGTAGTTGGTTGTATTACCATATTCTGACCATATTAGATGATTGCATTACCATATTCTGACCATGGTAGTTGGTTGTATTACCATATTCTGACCATATTAGATGATTGCATTACCATATTCTGACCATGGTAGTTGGTTGTATTACCATATTCTGACCATATCTGATTGTGCTGTTTCAGGAGTAGCACATGCTGAGTGGATGTTTGAAGAAACTAGAAATTATGTAAAAGAACGAAAAGCTTTTAAAAGAACAGTGGCTGATTTACAGGTAATTAAATAACAGGTAACATTTTTGCTTACCTGGATAACATTCCACTCTACTTAAATTCTCAACTTTTCAACTCTACCAAATTGGAAGCATAAAGTGAAAATTTAATAGGAATGTTGTACCGAAAGCTGCTTATCCAACATTTTGTTCTGCATCTTTCTATGTATATTATTGCAGACGGTTCAGCACAAGTTAGCAGAACTTAAGACAGAGATATGTGTTGGGCGAGCATTTGTTGATAACTGTATGAGAATACACCTTGAAAAGGGCCTGGACCCACAAACTGCATCTATGGCTAAATATTGGTAACAATTCATATTTAGTAAAAAACAAATTTTTTCCAATTTTTCATTTTTAAGAAATTAAACTAGAACTTGTTCAAAAATCAAAATCCGTTAAAACTTAAATGTCTATGTAAGTGAGATAACTAATTTATTGCAAATTGTTACAAAAGTGTAACAATTGCTACAGATGCAATAACTAACTCAGCCTATTTATTCATTTCTGAGTTCTCATAGAATGTATGGTTCCAGTCTTTGTTTTAAGCATTGGTTTATTCCATCCAGGTGTACAGACCTTCAGAACAGAGTGGCGTACGCTTGTGTTCAACTACATGGAGGCTGGGGTTATATGTGGGAATACCCAATAAGTCGTGCCTTTGTTGATGCCCGTGTTCAACCAATCTACGCAGGGACCAATGAAATCATGAAAGAACTTATCGGCAGACAAATCACTAAATCATGAGAAATAAATCGTAGAGTGAGATCGAACAATCACTCGGGTGGATAATTAGAATCTTTCTATGCTCTTTGAGTTTTCCTAGGGACGGTTTATAAATGCAAATAGGACTTGATCTTAGATTAACCCAATTTAAAGGTCGCCTATATATAAACCAGAATAGAAAATTATTATTTTGACCTTCACAGATTTGATCAGACTGTCTTCATTGGAGATTAATGAAGGAATTGATTTGAGTTACAGGCCCGTAGCCAGGGGGGTTCGATAGGTTTGAGTTAAAAATCTTTCAAAATCATGCAGTTTTTCACCATTCTGAGCACTTTTTAAGTGATTTTGGCCATTTTTAGACCAAAATTGTCACAAGTGAACCCCCCCTGGAATTTTACAAAAAGTGAACCCCTTGGCAAATTCTGGCTATGGGCCTGAGTTAAACTACACTTAGGGAAATGGACATGCAATTCACCAGTAAGATCACAAAGTATAATGAGATCCTTCACTTTTTGTGATGAGACTTGAATCATTGAACTCGATCATAGAATATTTTAACATCAACATTTCATCAGAGATCCATTGTCTTTCTATTGTGGATTTGACAATTATAATAAACAGAAACAATGCAATTTAAGTTATAACTAATAATTTATATGTATAATAAAATTATTAACAATATATCTCATATTATACTTGATCTAGTTTCCTGTTTTTTATTATTTATATAGGTACTAAACATTAATGTACCTACCATATAGACATATTTTACACAATGACTTTTACTTTATATTCAACTTTCATATAATATATCACTGTACAGAAAGACCTTCATTTAAGGATTATGCTTTCATATGATATATCACTATACACAAATTCCTTTATCAAGGATTAAGCTATCCTATGTACTGATATACCCAATGACCTTTATTCAAATATTTAGTTTTAATATATTTCACTGTATACAAAGACCATTCCTTAAGGATTAAGCTTTCGTATGATATTTCACTGTAAACATAGACCTTTATCTTAAGATTCAGCTTTCCTATGGTATATCAATTTACATTGTGTTACACTGTCATTCTAATATGAACACTCACCAAAAATTCAATGAAGTGATATGTAATAGACTGACACAAAAGTTAGTAATCATTTTTCACATAACTTCATTGCATATCATCTGTAAGACAGTAAGATAGACCCAAGGCAAGGAGGATAGACTCTCAGAATGCAATCTCAATATTTTCCAACAATGAGTCCGATCTTTAAGGATGTTGTGATTTTCATTTCAAATTTTTAATTTTTAATTATTACATAATGAGAAAATTCAAAACACACAAGAATCTATCAAGATATTTGCGCGAATCTTGCGAATAGCTGATTATGAATTTATAACCAGTTTAATGTCAGACAATAACGACATTCTGACATTTTCATAATTTTCAACATTGCATTCTGGGAGGCAATCCTCCTTGGACCTAGATTTGTAAAGATGGTAGATCCCAACTACAGTTATTTTTAATTTATACTTTGTTAGACATGTTCATATTGGTCTTGAAAATTTTAAACTACATTGTGTTAATTTAGTTAAGAACATTTTTTCATTTGAAATTGTTTGTTGGAACAATTTAATTCATTGATATGTTTAAACTAATTAGAAATCACCAAGATCAATGCTATCATCTACTGAGCTACATTTCACAATATCAATTCAATTATCAGTAAAAATTTGAATTTAAAATGTTGTGGATTCCTAATTCAAGTTATCCCATACAATTCATAATGATGGCAACATAAAATGAAATATTGGTGTTACAAAATGTTGGTGTAATGGAATCCTGTGAATCAACGAAACATATATGAACTATTTAATCAATGAAAATCTATGCTTTAACCTGGTGTTTATTAAATTCTGGTTTCTAGCAAATTTGGTGTTTGATTTTGTTTTTGTTTGTTTTTTACCAAATTTTTCTGTCACTGATATCTACGGGTTAAGCAATGACCTACTTGTATATTAAAGATCAACATAATTTCCTTAAAATTGATTATGAAAAATAGAAAATTATGAAACCCCCTGCTGACATCATTCATAAGAATCTGTTGCACAAGTATGCATAACAATATTGGCCCACTGAAATACAAAATCACCTGACCAAGACCAAGTTTCTATTATATACATTAACATTGGCCAGTGCAAATTTTGTATATCAATGCACCACTGAAATAATGTTTACTGCATTACTTAAACATTTCAATAGTGGTTTAACATAAAAATATGGAAGATCTACTGATTGAACATTGAATAGTAATAATGTAAATATTCAATAATAACAAAATAATTCAAATAACCCTATGTATTTATAATCCTATTAAATATGCATTCATAACACATTGTTTCATCTCTATGGTACACCAGGTACTCTCAATGGTCTCAAATGCATATATAATTGACCTAAAGAGTGAGGACTTCTCCCAGAATTCCTCACTTCCAGGTACCAGGTTAATTCTGGGAGTCAACCCTCATTGTTTGTAAACTAGTCTGTTTTATTTATCCTTTACTTCCATACAGTTGGGGACAAAAATAAATGACAGGTCGATTTTCGATCACCATTTCCTAATTATGGTGGTCTGAAAGCCCATAATTTCCAATATTGTCTAGATACATATCCCTTAAAATTTGTATATTTTACATTTTGTATAATCTCATCCACTGATTTATGGCCTCTTGTAAATTCTCTTATTTTTAACATGGGAAATCCTCACTTCAGCAAATCCACCTGTCATTTATTTATGTCCCCAACTGTAGTGACACAAGCGGTTGTCATGGTTACCAATTCAATTCATTAGAAATGTTCACTTTGAACTTTGTTTCTACTATGAGTTCCAGATGATGACACAATTTCAAATGATGTCACAGTTCTAAATGATGACATAATTTCAAATGATGTCACAATTCTAGATGATGGCAATCTTCCAGATCATGATTGATAACACAGTTCCAGATGATCACACAGGTTTCAAATGATGTGACAGTTCTAGATGATGACAATCTTCCAGATGATGATTGATGACACAGTTCTGGATGATGACACAGTTTCAAATGATGTCACAGTTGAAGGTGATGACATAGTGCAAGGTGTCATAGTGGTAGATAATGCCATCTAGTACCAGATGATGACAGTATTAGAGGGTGAGACATTTCAAAATGATGACACAGTTACATATGGTGACTGATGACACAGTTTCAAATGATGCCAGAGTTCCAGATTATGACAAAGTTCCAGATGATGAGACTGTTCAAGATTATGAAAATTGAGGACACAGTCATACATGATAACATCACAATTTTAGTTGAGTCATCAAGTTTCTCTCATCAACAGAATTGTGCATCTTGACTCAAACGAGCATCCAAGATGTAGAACATCATGTTTTTCATTGTAAAGTAAAACAATGGCATCAGTTCACCTATGAGAGGCAGCACTATTCATTGTCTTACCTCAAGACTGTGGGTGTGGAGGTACACAGTTTTGAGGTAAAACAACAGTACACTATTCACATAAAATGCTTATCTATACATAAATGTATATTGGAGAATGGAGGTACGTTGACAGTTCTGGCATCATAATTCATAATAAGAGATATTGACATTCACAATAGGCACTGACATCACTATTCATATGAGGTATAGACATCAGTCTCCTTAAAACAATGTGTTGAACACAACACACAATATATGACTATCCATATAAGGCTATGACATCACATGACACCATTATTGCCATCATTGTCAATATGAGGGATTGAAATCTCTGTGTATTTTTGGCATTACCATCCTTCTTTATCAATAGCTTAATTAATATCCATGTGAGGCGTAACATCACTTGCATGAATCTTCAAGTGAGGAAGTGACCTCATTTTCCTAGTGAGGCATTGACATCACTCCCTTGTGAGGAGCTGACATCACAATCCTGACATCAATACTCACAGCACTGACATCATTTTTATGTTCATTCATTGAAGCAAGCTACTTTCAAACCTCAACTTCAGTCAAGACACAGTCAGCAAATTAATGACACTGATGAGGTGAGATCATGACCATCTTAACCATTAATCTTTTTTCTGGTCCATTCTTAATCTCCCCAATGATGGTGATGCCAAAGGAATCATCAGTATTTGTGAAATGTAAGATTACCCTTCAGCCTCTTGTCATATTATTAATGAGAGAGGTGATTGGCGGATAGACCTGTTTCTCCATGTTATTATCCAGGCATATTCGTGAAATAATCATTCATATTAATCCGATTATGTCGAAATGGCATCATCACTTGAATAATGTGCAAGAAACTGTATGTATGCTTACTACTATCCAACACTTTCAGGTTTAAACTAAGCACACTTCCACTGTTGTCTTTGATGCACAAACAATACGTAATGCTTATCACCTCAAGACTACATTACATTGTCACTTAAAGGGTTATATCCCTGCTTTTCTCAATGCATGAACAAAATGACATACTTTAGTTATGTAAAGTCTCTGCTTGCATTGTCACTTTAAGGATATGCATGGTTCATAGAGCTATACACCATTTTAAAGGTCATTATAATGTGTATACCTCAATGCAATAAATAAGATATCCACTGATACTGTACTGTAGTAAATATCTTACATCGTCACTGAGGTTAGACAAAGTGGACGACGCACTTTCACAACTTTCACAACTTTCTTGTACATCTTGTTGTAATCATCAAGACTTCTCCCCTACCTGTTGCATGGAGAGATGTATGAAATCCAGTTCACATATCTATTGGTGTTTCTATTCACTCTCCTCCTACTTTGGTAGCTATCCTACTGAGTCCCTCCCTGCCTATGGGGCCATTATCGTCATTGCAGCGCCACCTATTGGCGTCTGGAGTCATTACTATACGTAAAAACACATGTAGAGTATAGCCATCTATCAATAAATTATTTCTAAATTTAACACTAAATAGAACACAGTATCATATCTCCTTGACTAATTTATCCTTGTGTTCAGCTAAGAGTTTCTGATAAACCTCCGATCGTAAAAATCGTGGATACGAATCCTTCTCCATTAAAGCTTGGATCCGCTTTTGCGCTATATCAAACGTTAGTCGATCCGGAGCTTCCATATTAGAGATTGTGATAGTTCGTGTTTTGGAATCTAAGTTGACCTGGAAAATATAGTTTACAAAATGACATCACAATGAGACATGATTACGAAATGATCACTCTAAAATTAAACATTTTACACATGCAAAATAAAGTGTACATTATGGAAAAACACGAAACGAGAACAAGAATGGTAAGTATGTATGAAAGTTTACAATTTCCCTAATGGACCAAAGATATGTAATTTCATCCATTGAGAAAGAAACTATGTTCAACATGAAATGTGCATTAACATTACATGGGAGAGATTCAAGGGATTAAAAGCCCATTTATATTATGTTCTTACGTTCTATAATTCTTTAGTATTATCAAATTCTGGTACCATCAGGGCATAACACACAGTATTGTAATACATGTAGATTGAAGGGCCAAAATCTATAGGATACCACCCTTGAATGTAAATATCATGGGATGTTTACCTCACGGGGTGCCTGCACCGCAACGTAATCACTGTATATAATATTGGCAGTTGGGATGAGTTTGGAGTCCTTTATTTCACGATACTCCTCACACGCAATCCAGAACTCGATGTTTTCTTCACTAAACTCTGTCTGGAGAAACTTCCGGAACAAATCTAAGCCGCCTGAAAATTTAAAACTTGAATTAAAAATCAAAGTGGTGTGAGATGACTGAATGTATATTTTCATCTCTGAATAATAAGGCATTAACATGCAAAACATCACAACTTGCTATTTGTTACAAGCTGAATGCCACACACCAACCACGAAACACCGAACACCAACAACCAACCACCCTCACAAAAAAGTTGGAGACTTTAAATTATGAATATGTCACAAGTTGTGGTGGTGACATAACAAGCTCAAATTGAAAGTTTGAATATGCCTTTTGGGTTTAACATCTCAAGTCATGCATTGGAAGGTTAAGAGAGTATATAAATACATTTTTATCTGTACTATCTTGTGTGAAAAGGGATTCAACCACTATTTAGTATTTGTAAATAGCATTTACTTTTAAAATAACATAAATGTTTCTCCTCAATTGTACTTCTTACTAAGGATAATTTTCTGGTTGGAAGGGAGGAGGGTTAAATCTAAAGTATCTTACATTTATCTGATAGGAGTGCATCAAATGTTTTGTTCCACGACATCACTGAATTACTATCAAGTTTATTTTTGTCAGCATTCACCAATTTTTCTGCTGTACTACTCAGAGCTGTATCTGTGTGTCTTCGCCTTAAGAATGCCAATTTGTCTTTCACATCCTTTGCTCTGAAAAACAAAGAAATACAATTCATGCTCAAACAGTTTATGTAAGTTGCATGATTTTAATTGCCATTTCAGTGATTTTTATATACAGGTTTTAATCAAAATATCATGTACATAAAAAGTAAAAGCTGTCTTAAAGGGGACTTGTCTTTTATGAACACATGTCACCTTTGAACACTTGATCAGTGGTGTTCACTAGATTATTACTCTGTATTATGATTCATGAAAATAACTTATCCTTTGTAGAATTGCTCCATGACAATATTAGAGTATGTTTTTAATTAATTCACAATACTAAAGGAAACAAGCCAATGACAAAAAACTTATATTTTATATGTGAAACTTCCTATTACATATTCAAACCCTAAATCTCAGAATTGATCAACTCCTCTTTTATCTTGAAAGACAAATAACAAGGACAATATATTAATTCACATACTTATTTAAACGTCAATGAAATATGAAAAATGACCTGGTGAATATTAGATTTTTTCATAGAGTGCTAGATCAGGGAGCAGTTTAACGATTTTCAGAAAAAATTCTTGTGTCTATATTGTTTAATTTTCTTATAATTCATTGCAAGGCACCTACATGTATTTACCTTGCTTATGCACTCACATGATATTCATATATACATATTGATAAAAATCATTTAAAGTTTAGTATGTTTTTAAAAGTATATGTTTACAGACAACAAAAGTTCAAAGCAGTAAATATGATACACAAATTGAAAATTAAAAAATTATACATTTACTCCCAAATGTAAATACAATACATAATATGCATTGACACATTTTGTTAGCATGCAGATTTGATTTTTCCTTATGTGAAAGCACCTAGTAATATACTCACAGACTCGACTTCTTGGCTTTTCTTGCTTTCAACTTTTCCTCTTCACTTTCAAAGCCCAGTGAACTCTTTCCTGAGGGTTTTTCCTGAAAATATATGTTCAATCGTCATGAAGCTATAAACATTCCTAAAATAAATTACATATTTTTGCGCATTCATATTTTCATAGAATCACATTTTTAACATGTGATATATTCAATATTCATGAAAAGGAAACATCCAAATAAAGCAGTTAAATCTATTACAAACACATGGTGAGGAGCATGACTATTATATACCATATACTTTTAATAAGCTGTGGATCTATGAGGTAGGTGAGGATCTCGTCAGACCATTTCAAAGAAAAAAGATTATTTTTAGACAAGGGACTGACTAAACTGTCCATAGAAGTATAATATTACTCGTTAACTATTACATTGCCTATCTAAATTTGCCTTGCCAATTTTTGGATCCTGGTTATCCTAAATCTGACAAACTGTTGTTTGATACACTGGCTGACACAATGACCTTTTCTTAATTTGATCAGATGAAATTAAATATGTATGTACTTATCATATGAATATTCATATTGCCATTTCATTAAACTTTTTCTCTGGTCAATATATAACAAAAATATTATATAGCAATGATATCTAGACAATATTTTGCTAAATTGCACACACCATGTAAAATTATATCTAGACAATATTTTGCACACATCGTGTAAAAATGATATCTAGTCTGATATTTTGTTTTACCACTCACACATCATACCTGGATGATTTAGCATGTAATGATAGTATCTGAATATTTGTCAATGACATCTATAGATGAGATCAGTTTTTCAGATTTCAAGCCAGATCAAATTTCAAAATCCTTACCTTTTTCTTTGTTTGAAACATTTTTAGATTCTTGTTTTATTCTGTACAATTATCTCAAAACTAACAACACAAAAACATCCATGTGGTAGACTATAGCAGTCCAAAGTTCTCAGTTATACCAGGGTATCTCACATAAGATATCAGGCCATTATTTATTTACTTTTAATCATTTAGTTCACATTGAAGTAACAAAAAAGTAGGTCACAATTTTCATGAAAATATTAGTTTTGAATATTAGAGAGACAATAAGTAAGTAAGTAAGTGGGTTCTTCTAAAATGACTTTTTAACAAACAAAAAAATTAAGAAAAACTTCTATCCAATAGTTCAACATTTCATAATAGTGAATATTTCTCATATTCCACAAGGTCAACATATATCCCTGAAACACTTTGTCTGAAAGATGTACAGTATTTATATATTTGAACACCTTTTCTGCATGGAAGACCTCTAAAACAAATTATCTGAAAGACATACATACTTTTCAACATGGAAGACCTCTAAAACAAATTATCTGAAAGACATACAGTACTTATATATCTGAGCACTTTTTCTGCATGGAAGACCTCTAAAACAAATTATCTGAAAGACATACATACTTTTCTGCATGGAAGACCTCTTAAACAAATTATCTGAAAGTCATGTTTTACTAGAGTGGAAATGAGTGAAATCAGCAAGAAATGAAATTAACAGAGACTTACAAAACTCCCTAAATAGTAAAATTAGATTCTTCTATCTATTGGAGCCATAGCACAATAATACCAGTTCCCAGTCTGGCCCAAGCTGGGAGCAAAGTGTCTCACATATTTATTAATTACACCAGTGGGAAAAAAACAAGCATAATAGAATGACAGTTGAAAGTAATGTCATTCCCTTTAGTGTTTTTAATCTTAAAGAAATGTGCTTTGGATAAGATTTCTGTAACAATTCTTCAGAACTAAGTAAAGATGATTACTTATTCAATACAATGTCTTTTTAATGGTTTTTCACCAGTGTAGATTATAGTTCCAAATCCGTCATTTACCAGTTCCTTTTACAATGGTAAAATTTAACAATACCTTTTACTGTTAAAATTTTCACTGACAAAAAATTTCACTATTTTGTCAATCTGAAATGTTTCATGGGCATTAAATCACTGTTTGAAGAAATATCCAATTGAATTCAATGTTAAGTCAAATTTTCACTGTGCCTTTAATTTCACAGTCTAGCCTCTTCAGCGAATATAGTGAAAATTAAGGCACCTTGAAAATTTGGGCTTTTACAGTATCTAATGAAAATCAAGCTTCTTTAATCAATGTGGAATGTGTATGGCACACGGCTTAGCATACACAAGCAATTATTTCCCGTCAAACTTAATATAAAGCAGTGCGCTCATGATGTAGATGATGATAAATAGGCATCAGTTTCACTGCTTTATTTCACAAAAAATAATAACCAAACCTCATATATCAAGTCATAATAAAATATCATCTGTCGATATATCAATACAAAAACCTAGCTAGATAGTGTCAATCAGACGAAACAATAGATAATAGCTAGATTAACCTCATTTTTGTATTTTTTGATCTTACTGACATTCATTATCTCAACAATATGAGAGATGAGCCAGAATGATAAACAAGTGTTACAGTCCATATAAAATCCATGATATTATATCATCTAAGGAAAAACAGTCTCTGATAATTATAGGATATCCTATGATTTTGAGGAATATCATTTTTATCAACGAGGTGATATTGATATCTGCAGTCATAGGATGTTTATTATCCTTACTAGTAGTGTAAACTAAATGTTTAATATAATTGAAAAATAAATTTTTTTGTCAAATAGTAATAATTTTGCGGGAAATCAACGATACCCTCCGCATATTGGTTTCCCGGAGTATATCGTGACTATATCCTCCAGTTATTTATTTTGCCAATAGATATCAAATTAATATTTTTATGTTATTCTACATATAGTACACTTATGTGTAGGATAATGAAACTTATAAAAATCAAGAAGCAAACAAAGCATTGAAACAACATAATATCATATAGATACCTGGTAATTTATTCAATGGTAACATAAGTGTGACAATTTTTCACAGAGATGATGAATACTAACAATTAATACCAACTGCCAACACCAACCACTGAATGATGTAACTTGTGGTTACATCACAAACAAAGGCATAATAGACTCCCGGCTCATAAAGAGAGAGCTAGAATTAGAATCACTTAATAAATATTGGACATTAACTACTTAACTAATGAACTATCTTGTCTAGGCTTCTGAGGCCATGGGACATGCTGAATGGCACGTTTGAGAAAACAAATTCTGCAAATAACTTCACAAAGTGTACCCTGGGTGCCATAATTCTACAAAATGTATGAGATTACATAGAGAATTTCAATATGTCAATAAAACAACCTCTAGATGTCATAAGTAACCAGTGAGAGAAAAAACTTGAAACTTTATAGTACAGCTGCATCATGAACCATAAACCTGAAACTTTATAGTACAGCTGCATCATGAACCATAAACCTGAAACCTTATAGTACAGCTGCATCATGAACCATAAACCTGAAACCTTATAGTACAGCTGCATCATGAACCATAAACCTGAAACCTTATGGTACAGCTGCGTCATCAAACATAAACCTGAAACCTTATAGTACAGCTGTATCAAAAATAAACCGAAACCTTATAATACAGCTGTATCAAGAAACATAAACCTGAAACCTTAGACACAGCAAAGACACTTGGCAATTTATACATGTACTGTACTCACAAGATGGGCTTGGATCCTGACAAGGGGACCCAAAATTTTAATCTAAGAAAAAATAAGAAAAAAATATCATTAAGGTCTTTAAGCCATAAAGAAAGGCCCCAAGGTATTCTGGTATTCATCACATCTTTCTGTTTTTGAGCAAGAAATATGCTCTGATTTAGTAGTTTACATTTTGTGTTCTGGTATAATATTAGTCTTTATTATATCACTACCTAGCTAGCGACAGTATGATTGGTCAAAACCGGGTCACATGTCGTGGGATATCTGGCGATATTCAATGGCAATGCTAATCAGATAAGACAACCGTGAGATATCTAGCGATATCCCACGCTCCCGGGAATTTTCAAAGAATTTGTTTTCGTTCAGTATAAATAATTTAGTTCAGTGTAAGTCAAAATGGCAGACGAACCGAGTAGATTCAATGTATTTCAATGTTAACCTATGACTTAATAATATTCGGGATATTTAGCTAGACAGTGATATAATAAAACAAATATTTCACTCTATTTTCGGTGAATACCTGTAGCACTTTCACAAGGTGATATTCCACTTACCCTTCGGGCTTCGTGGAATATCACTTGTGAAAGTGCTACAGGTATTCACCGAAAATAGAGTGAAATATTTGTTCAATATGGTATCGTCATCATTGAACATTTTAAGTGTGATGTTATTGTGTATTTATTTCCTTTAATATTGAAACATTACAGAGTGTTACATAATATTCAATTGTCATGACAATATCAAACTCTAATCCATCCTGATAATCCATGGCGTCCCATTCCTTCTCAGTTCATATTGAGTGAAATAGAGGATATCCTATGATTTATGAGTGATATGATTTTTATCCACGAATGGATATGATATCTGCACGAGCGAGCGTAGCGAGAGAGTGCAGATATCAATATCCATGAGTGCATTAAAATCATATCACGAGTAAATCATAGGATGTTCTTTTTATTCCATAGTTAAAGTCATCATCAGAATCGTCGGAAATTAAGTTATTTAATTCGAATTTCCAAACGATCCGGCGATGTTGACACTTAGCCTCGTTTTGAGTCTGAAGTAGCAAAAATCCATAAACCATCGCATACGACGTCGTATGTCATGGCTAAAAAACCGTATGTTATGGTTAAGTGAAAATTTGTCAAAAATATCATATTTTACCACTGATTACAAAAATATCGTTTTTATTTTCACATGTTATCCTATGAATATCATGCTAACTATGGAATAAACAAAAATATGTGATGAATATCAGAATATCAAATTCTGTCTCAAGAATATCATTTTCATAAAGATATTCATAGCCTTTAAAGTAATCTGATTGGTGGCCACTCCAGGCTATGCCTTCTCGTGACACACATGGTCAGTTGATATCTGCAATTGATTTAATTGGTCTGCTGTAACAGTTTCAGCAAAACTGAATATAGACTCTAACTATATGGCTTTTTAGAAAAGACAAACTAGATGACTAATCTCACTCACAAACCCACCTGCTCTCACCCAGTTTAATTTCGAAAACACACATTATCACTAATTGCATAGTGAGTGGAAGTAAAAAGACATTTAGTATAATAAATAGCATAATTTAATATAAAGAATATAAGTATACATTAAAACCAGTTGAAAATGAACACTTCTTGAAGAGGCTAAAATTGTGTTTCACTTAGTTTCTGACAACATGACTGTTAATGGGTATCCAAAAGCAGAACTAAATACACATGTACAGTAAAGGTCATTTATCTGCTCATAATTTAGATATTATTCCAGAAAACTGTATCTTATTCAACTGGGAGTGTTTGTTTAACTTTCTTATTTTACAGGGACTTTAAACTTGTACATGTATCTCTTCTAGAAGTTTCATTTCACTTTTTACAAGAGACACTCAGAGAGTCAAGGGCAGTTATTTTAACTAGCCTTTATGGATCTCAGGGAAATTTACTCAGAGGTATTGTCAATTATAGGGGGAAATATTCACACCCCAAAATTTAAACCAAACTTAACGCAACCGCAACCACAATATCATATCCTATCAGCATTTTTTTCAGGGTAGAAAATATTGAATCAAACCCTTTATTAAATACATCAATCAACCTATTTTCAGATTTTCCAATCGTTCAACCTTTCACATACCTGACCAATAGTTTATAAAATAAAACCAAGGCCATGAAGAACAGATTAAATATCAATAAAAACAAATGTATGAACAATTCTGAAGGCAAGGTAATAATGTAATTGATTTAATGTTGGTCATACTTGACAAAGGCAGGAACCAAATGATTAGAAGGTAATTAATATTTAAGTAGGTAATTGGAGTTGTCAGTCAGTGGTGTTATCTCAATGATTGATGATCCACGGATGATTGTTGATGATTTTTTAGAATTTTCTAAAAAGGCAAAGCTGTTCGGTAGTTTTTCATTGAAATTTTTATTTTATTTGATTTTCTTAAAACAATTAAAGCATTACCATATTAAAATTTATGTAAAAGATCTATAATATGGTATTATAAGATTCATTACTTTAAAAAGATGAAAGATAAATGTGTCAATACTCAGTTTCCTGATTTTTTAGCTTCCGCTGGCCAGTTCTGTCCCTTTACTAACATCCACTCACTCAAACTCTCTTTTAAAGGCCCCATGTAAAGTTTAAACCATTTTGGCTTATATTGTAGTCTTACCCAATGTTATCAAAGTGTGATATGTGAAACTTTTTTTTTTAATTTCAAAAAGTGTTTTTTGACAGACTTTTTGTTCCAAAATTTGTGAATTTATTTAAAACCAACTTTTAGAGGTCACTCATATCTTCTAATTAGCCACAATTCATACCAATGCATAGCATACATCCTCCCATGTTTTTTGCCGAAAAAAATTAAGAAAATCGGTTGATAAACAAGCGAGAAATGAACTTATCAGTGCATGAAAATGGTTCTGAGAAAAATGCATTTCAAAATTTTAGTTCTCATAGAAACCAATGGTACAATGATATCTAAAACATAATTTATTCTTCCTTTTAACCTGGTTAGACAATCAACATTGGTTTTTTATGAAAGTCTAGCATATTTAGAAAAGATTGACATCGAAAAAAAATTCAATTTTTTTCAAAAAGTTTTTGTTACCTTAGTGACATCACTAATGTTTCAAAATATTTTTGATAAGCTAAAACATTGAAGTGGCCCATTAAATATGACATTTTATTATTGAAATAGTGTGTCTTTTGTTCAATCTTTGCATTGGTGTTAAAAATATAATATTTTTTGAAATGCATTAAGAAAATATTTGATGATTAAGAAATTTCATTTCGGGAAATTTGAATATTTGAGAAATGAAATGCTCACAACTTTTTTTCAAAAAAAATTTTTTGTTCAAAAATCTCTAAAATCACTTTTTAAGTCCTGACAAATAGTAAATGAATGATAAAAAAATATTTTCAAACTTTAGAAGGGGGCTTTAAGAATTATTGTTCTAAGATAAGTTTCATTCATATTTCAGGGTGGGTGAAATAAAAAAGTACATGTAGTAAGTAGTATGTTGAAAAGTATAATGGATATCTCTGATCTCACATGAGGGAGTAATCGTGATACCGTGAAAAATACGGGGTGTAAAAATTTCCTGGTGAGAACGCTGAAACATAATAAACAAAAAAAAATAGGATTAAATTCTTTTGGTCACCCTATATACCCCACACCAACTGACTTAAGAGATGTGATCTCCCTTAGGAGACATTATCTCCCATACATGACATGGGGAAAGTAGATTCATATATTCCTCACACGCAAGATATTTACAATTTACCCTAAAAACCCTTCTGGTAAAAATGTTTTCGTTTTCCAAACAAACATGCAATTCTATTATGTCACAGCTGTCATTTGCAGAAAATGAACTAAATGTACAATTCCATCATCATAGCTGACTGCAAGCAATATTTACAGCCAACTGTGTTCTTCAGGGGATGTCTCATATTTACAGCCAACTGTGTTCTTTAGGGGACGTCTCATATTTATATTTACAGCCAACTGTGTTCTTTAGGGGATGTCTCATATTTACAGCCAACTGTGTTCTTCAGGGGATGTCTCATATTTACAGCCAACTGTGTTCTTTAGGGGATGTCTCATATTTACAGTCAACTGTGTTCTTTAGGGGATGTCTCATATTCATATTTACAGCCAACTGTGTTCTTTAGGGGATGTCTCATATTTACAGCCAACTGTGTTCTTTAGGGGATGTCTCATATTTACAGCAAACTGTGTTCTTCAGGGGATGTCTCACAATGTTTCACACTTAATTATACACAATCAATTCCATTTAGGGGGTAGATGGTAAAGGGTATTTTGTGAACAAAAGTAACATTACTCAAAAATGTCACATTTCCCATAATGGTCGGGGTGGGTGGTGTACAGTGTATCACTTCATGAAATGAATAATATTTCACATCTCAAACATATTTATGATATGATATTATAAAGGCCAAATGTGATAAATGTATACTGTATTTGTTTTCTAGCTTGGATTCTGCCTTTTATGTATACTATGCGAAGAGATGAGTAGAATTATGGGGAATTACACAATTACAGGAAATTGGGTACCCCCTCCCCTATCTCCTAAATACCCTCCCATCCTCTAACAGACCCCAATTCCCAATTAAATGTAATGAAATTAATATAAAGAAATTCCTCACACACATTGATTCACCTACATGTACACTGTATTAGGAATAATATCGCTCAAATTGAATATATCTATTTGCACTCAACTTAACAAGAAAAACTAATTCTGTGTTCTGTGCAATAACAAAAACATCAAACAAATAAAATAAGCGAATCAATCAAATTGAACAATCAAACTGAGCAAATAGTATGTACATAATAAACCTTGAACTAGAAAACTAGATAAACAAACTAAGGATGTCAAAGTTCTCCATAATCATTTCTCTGCAAAATATATGATACCATGGCCAAAATAGGATTTTTTTCTCAATAGTTTTAATACACCTAAAGTTAAACAATGGTATTCTGATTATTAATAAAATGGTTTCACTTTCTGTTCCCTCTCCCCTTTTGTTTATGTTTACTTTCTTTTCCAGCAAATCTGTGAGTTTAATACCCTGTGTGCAGAGTCTAGTTATTTAACTACACTCTGCCTAGCATAGACTATATTACAGTTTAGTAGCCCGTCTCCATGATATAAGCCCATGACAACTCGGGTCATCAATCATTGTAAACCTACCACGTTGACCTTTTCTCAACCAATCAGCAAACTGGAAGGAACACATGGTAAATACGTACTCATTAACTATGCGATGATTTCAGAGGAATTGACCATACACAGCAGGCCCGTAGCCAGGATTTGCCAAGGGGGGTTCACTTTTTGAAAATTTCCAGGGGGGGTTCACTTTTGACAATTTTGATCCAAAAATGGCCAAAATCAAATGTGCTCAGAATGATGAAAAACTGCATGATTTTGAAAGAATTTTTGGCCAGGGGGGTTCGCTCGAACCCATCTAACCCCCCCCCCCCCTGGCTGCGGGCCTGCACAGAAAGTCGTCCATATTCTGAATGGCTCGGTGAGTTCAGAGGTTTATTGTAAACTGAAAGAGCGAAGACGGAGCTTTCTTTTAAGAAGCAAAGTGTACAAATGCAAAGGGTATGAGTTTAATATATAAGATAGACACTTAATGGCATTACAGTTAAAAAACAAATACAGTAGAACCTGCTAAGTGGAACACCTCCGTAAGTGGAACACGTCGAAAGTGGAACGCTTTTTCAAAGTCCCATTTTAAAAACCCATTGACTTAATGTTAATTGAACCTCTGTAAGTGGAACACCTCTAAACTTGAACAGTGAACACCCCATATTGAAAAATTAACCTGCTAAGTGGAACAGTCAATTTTCCATAAATTTCAATGGTGATACTTATGTAAACAAAATTAACCTCCAACAGTGATACCTGGGTATGAAAACAGGTAATAACATGATAATTGGCAAATTAGGATTTTAATGGATTACCATATAGTCAATTGGATTAACCTCCTGTAGAGATCGACATGTGATGATACCACTAATTAATTTGATAATTAGCAAATTAGAATTTCATAAGATTATCATTCAGCAAATTGGATTAAGAGATTGACATGTAATGCTCTTGCCTCTTACCTCTTGCTGTTTGTTTCATACTTAATAAGTAAGCTTAAGAATGTCAGTTAAAAAACAAATGAATTATTAGCATTAAGAACAAGTCTTTAAAACTTAATTGCCTTATCTTACTGTCCGAGACTGGCAGAATGAGGAGGATTGAGAATGTCAGAAAACATTTTTGGCAGAATGAGGAGGATTAAGAATGTCAGATACCTTTTTGAGTAAAACAAATGGATAATTAAGGCTGTATAGCTGCCCTGCAATGATCGGAGAATTTTATTTTCAGTGATACATATCAACTTTATATATAATCTTGTATGTTCGTTAAATCCCCGCGAACGCAAAACCTCCGTAAGTGGAACACCTCCCAAGTGGAACGCTTTTTGGCAGAACGGAGGGTGTTCCACTGACACAGGTTCTATTGTTAGTACCTCAACTGAAATACTCGATTCTGATTGGTTGATTAGCGGTCAACAATATGCACTGTTGACCGCTACTAGATACTGTTGACCGCTACTTTTGAAAAAAGTTCCATGACGTCATAATATTGTAAACGTTGATGAAAGTGATTTTTTGAGTTTACTAGACGACAAGAATGGCAAAAATGCAAATAGAAACGTAAAATCAACATTAATTTACTAATGACTCTACCGTGATGTGCCGAATATAGAGAGTTTAGCTACCACTATCTTCAGAATTTCTAAAAAAATATTGCTGACGTGGTTCGGAGAAAAGATTATGAAATGAAGCCATGCCGATTGATGATTGCCGTCTATATGATTGTGTATTACTAGTTTCTTCGGACTAACAAAACAATTGTAGACCTCTCCATTCGGTCAACCGTCAAAATCGTATACCTCGACTGTAAACCTTGAAACTACTGTTGACCTCGACCTTCGGTCTCTGTCAACAGTAGTTTCTCAGTTTACAGTCTCGGTATACAATTTTGCCGGTTGACCTCTGGAGAGGTCAACAATTGTATACTGTAATTGTATTATGAATGATAAGTAACCTCTGTGGTACCATGTCATGTCCTATGATTTAAATCATTCAAGTAACTATTGCTGAATTATTTCAAGAAAGGACAAGTCTTTCCACGTGACTTCAAACTAATGGTTTCTATAAATAGGAAAATAAGAAGACTTCATGATCTAATATAACTAAATATATATCAAGGCTAAAAAAAGTTTATAATTAAAATTGCCTTAATACTTTTACATCAGAGGTGTTACAATTCAAAGGAATTCACTTTCACTTTCACAAGTCCATGGCAAAACAAATTAATCTCTCCTTTTAATGAAAAACAAGTTTTTTTCATCCTAAGCTCATTCTGTCCTTGGCATTCAAAAATGTGTTTTTGATTTCTTTGTAATTGAAGACTTATAAGAGTCTTATAACGAGTCATTAATCTTGGTCCTAAGAAGGCTTAAGTTGATTTAGCAAGGGAATTAAGATCCACGTGGAGCAAGTCAACCCCCCTCTAATATTCTTTATTATAAATATCTACATAAAAATTCTTGCAATTTCACTTACAACTACATTATACCTACAGAATTTCTACAATAGACATTATACAGTTTCACTTCCTTTGGACAGAATTTTATTAGACATTACATAGTTTCCCCTAATTTGGACTAAAAGACAAGTCTCGGTTTGGAGAATAAAGTTCATCAGCCTACTGCACTTTACGTCTGCTTTGGACAATTTTGATATTTTTACATATTGTAGATTTAAATGTCCTCTTTTGAATATCCATAATTTAATTTGGGTGATTTTCTATAATTTTCATAAAAAAAATATTAGCGCAGTACACTGATGAACTTCTTAATCCAAATTGAGATTTGTCTTTTATTGAATCGGTATACTGCATGTGACACCTGCTTTAGACAATTTTGATATTTTTACATATTCTAGATTTAAATGTCCTCTTTCGAATATTCATAATTTAATTTGGGCGATATTCCTATATTTTTCATAAAAAACATTATTAGCCCAGTAAATTGTTCTCCAAACTGAGACTTGTCCTTTCATTAGACATTATACAGTTTCACATACTTTGGACAGAATTTTGTTAGATATAATAGTTTCACTTACCTTGGCCTTCTTTTCCTTGTCTGTATGCGTCCTCAAGAAGAGCGCGTGTGCTGGGACATCCTGGGCACATCCAGCACTGTGACTCCGCCGCACAGGACGTAATATACGTTTAAATCTTCCCTTTTTATTTTCCTTATTTTTATCTTTTTTAGATTTAGGAGACATTGTTATCACCTCCTCAGGTATCGTCTCTTGGTGAACTTTGAGAGTATCATTATTTGACTTAGGTGTACTGTTTGATTTCACTTCAGAGTCTGAATCCGATTCAGATTCATATGTAAAAAATCTCACTTTTGATTGGTCTGCAGGGGAGTCGCAGACACTACTTACTGGGCTCGACATCCCTGAGCTTGTAGTTAATCTATCAGAGCTCCCTCTTTTTAATATTCCACCATTTTCGGCAGTTCGTTGTGGAGAGGCGCTTTTGCCTCTTTCTGAAGTTGTACATTTATCTTGAAATTCCATAGCAAGACGTGTTGATTCATCTGGGGAGCTCATGGATCGAGCTGTTCTAGCGGGATGTCCCGGTCGACGTAACAGCTTTGAATCATGAGAATGTTCTATCGACCAATCCTCTGAGGTTGTAGGTTCATCTAACTGGACCCCCTGAAAATATAAAACAAGATGTTCTATAGTAACATAATGTATACCTTTTATAGGGGTTTTATCTGGCAAATTAATTGAGTGACTAACTTTGAGCTCCATCATTCATCAATGTATAGTCATTGATTCCCATTAATCTCTATGTTTTATAGGGGTTTATCTTGCCATCCCATGTTAATGACTTTGCACTCTTTCAGACATTCATCATTTTTGATCCACATTTCAGTTGTAAATTTTTCCTCAATATTTAATGACAAACTGCATGCTATCGTTTACTCTCAATTTACTACATATTCTAATGTTGTTTTTGTTAGTCAGCAATCCCACCAGAGTAATTTCTATGTTTAATAGGGGTCAATCCTGCTATGTTATTTCAATGACTTATTTTGCAGAAATCATTTAGTTGATGAATACTACTATGTTGATTGAATTTGTCAGTTGAATATCAAAGTCATTATTCATTATAACCCTTTTCAAGAATCAGATTTTGCACTTTTAGAGAACTCTATCCTCACTCCTGGAATAAGAGCTAATCATATGATCTAGTTTCACCCAATCTGATAAGGTTCCTCAAAACAGGCTAACCAATCAAATTGCAGTTATTGCATTATCTGCTTTCACAAGAAGCTTTAATTTGTTTCTAATTCAAAATCCAATTAAATACAATAAAAGCTCTTTTTAGTCATTAAGTTCTTATCACTGTCAAAACTAGTCAATCCAAGTCAGAGTGTAGAAATTGTTACTGGACATAAAAGGGTAGTTCATTGGATGTATGGAAACAGAACATTGTCTCCACTGGGAAACACAGGAGTGGTTTTGTACAAATCCCCTTTGTTTTATAATACACAGGTATAAACTCTAGACTATCCAATATATACCTAATATGAGTTAGATTGATTGATGTACAATATTACAAATGTAGAGATAAGTAAATGCAGGGATAAAAGTATAAAAATGCGATGACAGCTGGTTTTATTTGAAAGGTTCGTCAGTTTTTATTTCAGTGTTTTATGATACTCAATGCATGACTGAGTTGTAATTCTAGTTTGATCAAATAGAAGAGAATTTATTTGCTAACTAAATTGTCTAAAAGGCAACAAAATAATGAAATCCAATCTGCCTACATTATTAAATACCCACCCGATCACTTTTTAAAAACTATTTTTGATATCTTATCACTATAACTATCAGACAAACGCATGTACTGTATGTGAACCATTTTATGATAATTATGATATATTAAACTTAATTTGTGAATTCAAATCTCATCACCATGTCAAAATCAAATTATATGTTGTAATATAAACAAGGCATTGATATGCAAAATGTCACCACCTGCCATTTGTTATAGACACTGATGCTGAACATCAACCACCAAACACCAACCACTGCCATAAAAAACTATTATATAATAAATAAACGAATGAACTTCCCTTTTGCAAATTGTGTAGTTTCCCATTTCCATTTTTTCTCTTATCTCTTATGACACATGAACCTCACCTTCCAGCACAGTCAGTAATACTTTCCATTATAAAACTAAATGCCATTAAATTATATTTCCAGTATGAATGAGAAAGCTTATATTGTAAAGTAAAGCGGATTTAGTCATTGTTCACTGGCTATAAAGTTTCTCATGTCACCCAGTTACTCAACCCTTATTGCGTCATTGCGTACAATCACCATCCTAAAGTCAGTGTTCATCAGATGGGGACTCTGATTCTTCCAGGTAGGTTCACTGGTGGATCCAGAAGCTACCAAGGGGAGCCCACATTTCAAGTCAGGTAAAAATTTCCCACTTGCGCGAAATTTTTTTAAGCCATTATTTTTGATAATTTGGCCTAAAAAGGTCCAAAAAGGCCAAGTTATGGCCCAAAAAGGCCTATTTTAGACCCCCCCCCTGGATCTGCCAGTGAGGCTCCTTATTTTTCAGCGGAGTTATAAATGTTTAACGCTCGCACAAGCCCCACCCATAGCCCCTCCACCACCCTCAGGCATGCTTTATTACATCAATTGTGAGTATATTTTCTGCATACCATTTTTGCCTTTAAACCAACAAATTCATCGACCTGGTTTATATTTTTAAGATTATCTTCACCCATTTTATTGATATGATTTCCCTTTTAGCACATATCTGATACTACCTGATACCAAAGAAACATACAATTATTGATGCCACATGCCCCAAGCGTAGTTTTTCAAATCATGGATTTTCTTAATCAAATATTGTAAGGTAAGATATAAGCATTTAAATGAATGTAAATTCTTGAACAGAAAACTTGGCTCAATTTTAATTTCTCTTGCATCTCTATTTCTCTCTGGCTTGATTATTAGTGCAAAGGATCGCCATTTATCAAATGATCGAGAGAAATTACTCCCCAAGAGTTAATTTTTTATATTTACTCTCAATATCTAACAGAGATGAAATAAATCATTTACCCTTTTTAATATTCTTTGCAGCTTTACAAGAAATCGTCCAATCATCAATGTGACATGGTGACATATTCAATCCTGGTTTCAAGCAATACAGACACTTGTCATGACTAGCAGTTAAACAAGCGTACTGATCTACAATAAACCTATCCTTTCAGTAATGCATACCGCCACTTGAACAATAAGCTCTATCATAAAACATAAATGATTTATCCAAACAATCTCAAAAGACTAATGACGTAATGTCTAAAACTCCATATTAGTAATCTCTCATTTCAGGATCGACTATTTTGAGTGCAATTTTACTATCAATATAACTTGAACAACTAGCTATCATCTTTTATTTCCCTAAGAGTGTTGACGTCATATTTATCAATATCTTTCCTTGAATTTGAAAGTACCGGATGTCTTGAAGATCATGGTAATTTCACATGATTTCTCTCTATAACTCAAATAAAGTCTTCCATTTTCTTGAATTTCTCTTCCATTTAGAGTGTACACATTATGCCTGTTTAGTTTGTACCTTGCTAGGGTCACTCTTTTTCACTATATTTGGCTTCTAAAACCATCCCCAAGATCTTTGCTCTCTAGCAAAATTTTATCTCATATAATAATCTGACAAATTATATGCAAACTTTAAAGCTCAATCAAAATCTTTTTCTTACTTTTTATGTTTTCATCACCCTCTCTCATCTGTAGATTAGATCAAAGTTTTTATGACCTCACCATGGCAACGACTTGTAATTCTTTCAATACTAAAGGCTTAAAACCCAAAAAATCTGGCAGCATGTGTATTGTTACAATGGTGATGCCAATAGATATTTTGCTTATCTTATGCTTCAATCAGCCGATTGCATATTCTTTAACATTGTTTGTCAGATATCTCTTCCACTACATTCTATTGTAGTTGCATTTAGTATTTGTGGAGATTAACACGTATCAAGGTGTATTTGACAATGTAATTAAAACAACTTTAATCAGTTCATTGATAAACTAAGTCTTGTACATATGCAAATTCTGTCAGTATAAATACAGTAATCTATCCTTTTCAAAAGTTTAAATAGTAATTCATCTACACTCTTTCAATGACAATTTTTTGTTCTAGCTTAGATCTAATTTACAAATTCCAGCTAGCCAATCAGAATTGACTTCTGTCTCCATACAAAAACAATGATAATTTGTCTTCTTGCTGGTTTTTAAATGCTGGGTAATTAAAATTTAGAAGAGTAAGTGCATCCTCTAAATCTTTAAGATATTGTGATCTAAGGTTACAAGAGAACATGACATGAATGGATGTTTCATTGCTATACCCACATTTGCATGTATGGGATGGTACATTAGTAAAATTGTAGGCGTAAAAATGGGACTGGAAGATCAGATCACAGCGCACCTTGTTCAGAATTGAAGTGACTGCATTGTCTGCTTTCTCCGGGCTACTTTCATTAGTATCTGGCGTTAACTTCATTATTATATCTTCATTGAAAGGCTTTAAGACCACCTTATCAGCATCAATTTATAAAATTGTCTTTCCTATTCATATGTTCAGAGGGTGGTAATTTCCACTAGTCTCTTTACATCAGGGTAATGGTTATCAGGTTATGTTGTTACAAGTCTGTACTGTTAAATAGTTTGATAAAAATCATCTGTTCAGTGTAAGAAAATGATTTTACAAATGAACACTTGTTAATCAATTTAAAACAAAAATGTGGTCTGGTGCCTGCAGGGGGATCTTGGAAATCAACAGGGGACAACCTGGTGCCTGCAGGGGGATCTTGGAAATCAACAGGGGACAACCGAAGGAGACAAAATATTTATCTAATCCATTCCTTTTTCAGCAAGACAAAATTTCTCAAGCGATGCCTACTTGAAAGTGAGGATCCAAAAGGCCCATTTTATGCTGGAAAATGGGGACAAAAATCTATACTAGCAAGTACATAAACTGAAAAATTAAATCCTGTAGAAGAGAACAAGGCAAAATATCGTAGGTATGACCCATTACATGTTGTAAATTCAATTACTATCATAGACCCCCACAAATGAATTATAGAGTATACCCAAGAGAACAAGGCAAAAAATCGTACGTATGACCCATTACATGTTGTAAATTCAATTACTATCAAAGACCCCCACAAATGAATTACAGAGTATACCCAAGAGAACAAGGCAAAAAATCGTAGGTATGACCCATTACATGTTGTAAATTCAATTACTATCATAGACCCCCACAAATGAATTACAGAGTATACCCAAGAGAAGAAGGCAAAAAATCGTAGGTATGACCCATTACATGTTGTAAATTCAATTACTATCATAGACCCCCACAAATGAATTACAGAGTATACCCAAGAGAACAAGGCAAAAAATCGTAGGTATGACCCATTACATGTTGTAAATTCAATTACTATCATAGACCCCCACAAATGAATTACAGAGTATACCCAAGAGAACAAGGCAAAAAATCGTAGGTATGACCCATTACATGTTGTAAATTCAATTACTATCATAGACCCCCACAAATGAATTACAGAGTATACCCAAGAGAACAAGGCAAAAAATCGTAGGTATGACCCATTACATGTTGTAAATTCAATTACTATCATAGACCCCCACAAATGAATTATAGAGTATACCCAAGAGACCGAGGCAAAACATCGTAGGTATGACCCATTACATGTTGTAAATTCAATTACTATCAAAGACCCCCACAAATGAATTACAGAGTATACCCAAGAGAACAAGGCAAAAAATCGTAGGTATGACCCATTACATGTTGTAAATTCAATTACTATCAAAGACCCCCACAAATGAATTACAGAGTATACCCAAGAGAACAAGGCAAAAAATCGTAGGTATGACCCATTACATGTTGTAAATTCAACCAGAACAACGGCAACGCCAAAGCGTAGCGAATCCCATCGAACATTTTTCAAAACGGGCACCTTCTACCAAAAGTGTCATTAGACAGTGTGCCATGCTTATAACATTCACATACCAAATATGAACAAAATCGCTCTACTACTTTTCCAGTTATAGTAAAATATGTTAAAATGCGGCCATTTTTCAAAATGGCCGCCTTCTACCAAAAGTCTCATTATTAGACAGTGTGCCATGCTCACAGTATTCACATACCAAATATGAACAAAATCGCTCCACTACTTTTCGAGTTATAGTAAAATACGTTAAAATGGCGACCATTTTGAAAAATGGCCCCCTTCTACCAAAAGTGTCATTAGACAGTGTGCCATGCTTATACGTATTCATGTACCAAATATGAACAAAATCGCTCCACTACTTTTCGAGTTATAGTAAAATAAGTTAAAATGGCAGCCATTTTTCAAAATGGCAGCCATTTTTCAAAATGTCCACCATTTTTCAAAATGGCTGCCATGTGCTTTTTTAATATCTACATTTCTAGCTTTATTAATGTCCTATATAATTTTTTTACATTTAAAACATATTGCTATTACAGTTTTACATATTGCACCTAAATTACTGTAAAATCGGCACTAAAATGGCCGCCATTTTTAAATGAGCGGCCATTTTGAAAATCGGCTTTTGAGCAGAACTTCTACCCCCATAGGGTATATGTGTACAAAATATGAATAAAATCGGGCCAACGGTATTTGAGTTATTGCCCGGACGGACGGACGGACGGACGTACGTACGGACGGACGGACGTACGTACGGACGGACGGACGGACGGACGGAGGCGTTCCCTATATCCCTCCGAACTTCGTTCGATGGGATAATTACTATCAAAGACCCCCACAAATGAATTACAGAGTATACCCAAGAGAACAAGGCAAAACATAGTAGCTATGACCCATTACATGTTGTAAATTCAATTACTATCATAGACCCCCACAAATGAATTATAGAGTATACCCAAGAGAACAAGGCAAAACATAGTAGGTATGACCCATTACATGTTGTAAATTCAATTACTATCAAAGACCCCCACAAATAAATTATAGAGTATTCCTAAACACTAAACAGACCTAACAGCACAAAAAACACATCTACCCCATGAACTGCCAAATTGAAGGTAAAATATATTTTCTATTATCATGTCCTGGGCTAACCCTGGTCTATCTGCTTAGACTATAAATCTACAATAACAGCAGGCATATCAGGCATATGTTATCCTTAACAAGAGTACATTCAATATTTTTAGAGTTTTATTTTATTTGAGAATTATTTGATCTAGTATATGAGAATCAGTAAATAAGGAAAATTAGAATTTAGAATAAGTCATAAGACAAGGCACTAACATGTACCATCACCTGATTGTAAATGGTTACACAGAAGTGTAACAATTTGTTACATATAGACACCAACCACTGACTGCCAACCACTGACTGCCAACCCCTGACTGCCAACCACTGACTGCCAACCACTGACTGCCAACCACTGACTGCCAGCCACTGACTGCCAATGATGTTTCAAATGAAAAATAACCTCATGAAGGACATACTTAAAAATGTTAAAGAAACATCATATTTACTCAAATGTTCGCAAAGAGAACAAAAATTAAAATTCGAAGAAACAAAGATTTAATGACACCATTTTGACAAGATGTCTCTCAATGAAATTATCCCAAATCTTACTGCTAATACTAATTGCTAAAAGTAATACTAACTGCAAAAAATGAAATCAAGTACTGAAGCTAACTGCAAATACGAATAACATACTGCATAGTGCACCTTTGTATTCATAACCCACAATGTGATATCACATAAGTGAGTTGCACTTTTCTAATTCAGTCAGAAAACACCTAAACTAGGGTGACTAAATAAGACAGAAACTATTGACACTTGTATTGCTAGAAATAGTTTCAAGATCACACATGTTTCAATTCATCAATCATTGTAAGCTTATTATGTGATATAAGAGGCTTTAACCATGGTCACCCTGATTAAAGTAATTAAGAACCTTCACAAAAGTGCACTCTTTAAACTAGAAATCATTTTTGCTCTGGACTGCTCTATCCAATATCCATGTAATCAAAAAATCAACATATTACATTTTCTGTAAATAAGTAGCTGACACCTATTCCACCTCCAAAATCCCATGCATAACAGTAGTGATAGGGACATAGTAAAAACAGATCAATTGAAGTCAGAGGGCAGTATATATGTTGACGAATAGAGGGTAAGTTTTCATGATTGTTTTCACCATCTTAAGTCACTCTCATTTGTAAGACATAATTATAGATGACAGCGGTGTCATGTTACTGACTGATGAACTGTCACACAGAGTCAGATATAATATATATCCTAAGCTCTTACAAAGAATGTTTACTTGCGACTGCCAAGTAATTTCAAAATCTCCCTGCCCATACAATCTTTTTTATTATTGAAGATTTCTATTATTTAACATGTATTTTTGCTGTAAAAACATCAGCAATTTTATGAGCATGGCTATTTATAATAATAATTACATGCGCAAAATTTGCTATACTCAAACAATCAATAATTGGTTCTCCTATATAGCGGGATCAGATGTCCAGATATAACCCCTTTTTTGTTCGGCTTTTTCAGGAAAGCAACAAACTTGGCACATTTGTAGAAACATATGATTTGAGTGGAAAATGATTTCAGGGCAAGTGGTTGGGGGTGGTCTTCATGGATTTTTTTACCTCTGACCCCCACCCCTATCAGGTGGGGAGGGGTAAATTATAAAAAATAAATAAAAATGGTTTTAAAGTATTTTTGTTTAAATGACTTCATTTGGTGATTGCTTTGAGCCTTGAAATGATGTAAAACTCATTTTAGAAGTGGTAATTAGTGAGGAAAATACATTTTAACCCAATTATCCAGGAAAAATTCATTATTTAAAGTGCCAAATATGGGATGTCCATTACTGTATTTCAAAAATGTGATGACTAATAGTCTTAAAAAAATTCACAGTAATAGAAGTATAAGTGTTTATTGCAGATAGAAAATATTGCTTTGGTAGCTGATGTATTCTTAGAGAAAAAAATTATCGAAATTTCAATTTTTTGGTGCATTTGGTTCAGGGGTAACCTTATCTTACCTCAATAATTTTTAAGATAGTCAATGTATGCATCTCATATGAGCTCAGAATGGTGCTTCTAGTCTTGTTTTGTCATATTATTGCTAATTAGATGTACAAAAAAGATTGGAATTAAAAAAAAATTCAAATTTTCATTTTCGATTCTGAATGAGCAGGGGTAACCATATTGTACCTTAATAATTTTCAAAGTATGTAACATATCCATCTCAAATGAGCTCAAAATGGTGCATCTAGTCTTGTTTTGTCATACTGTTGCTAATTAGAAGTAAAAAAAAGATTGGAATTTTTTTTTTTATTTAATTTTCATTTTCGCTTCTGAATGGCCAGGGGTAACCATATTGTACCTTAATAATTTTTAAAATATGTAATATATCCATCTCAAATGAGCTCAATATGGTGCATCTAGTCTTTCTTTATCATATTAACCCTAATAAGATGTAGAAAAATGATTGATAATTCTTAAAACTCTAAATTTTCATTTAAGCTTCAGACGGTCCAGGGGTAACCATATTTTAGCATAATAATTTTCAAGATATGTAATATATGCATCTCAAATGAGCTCAAAATGGTGCATATAGTCTTGTTTTATCATACCCCAAATAAGATGTAGAAAATTACTGGACATTTCTTAAAAATCTGAATTTTCTATTTGACCATATTTTTAACATAATAATTTGCAATGTATTACATATGCATCTAAAATGAGCTCAAAGTGGTTCATATACCAGAAGTCTTGTTATCATATTTCCCCTAATAATATATAAAAACATAATTTGACATTTCTAAATATCTAATATCTAAAAATCTAAATTTTATATTTGATGTTTTGACAGCCTAGGGGTAACCATACTTAAGATAATAATTTTCAATGTATATTACATATATGCATCTCAAATTAGCTTGAAATGGTGTATATAATCTTGTTTTGTCATATCATTTCTAAGGAGGTGGAAAAAATTATCAGATTTTGATTTAGCTTTTGACTGGTTATAGGTGGCCTCATTTTACCATAATAATTTTCAAGATATGTCACATTTGCAACTCAAATAAGCTCAAAATGGTATTTTGTCATATTCATATGTTCATATATTCATACTGAGATATAAATCAATGAAGTATTATATAAAGATATAAGGTTTAAGAACACTTGCATCACCTCTGGGTACACCTTCCATTCCTCCAAATCAGATGATTTAGAGTAGTAGTTAAATGCAGATGTGACATCGCATAGAATGATTGAATGAAAAATGGGGAGGACTAAACTTTGGTCATGGCCAATTGATCTTGCAATATCATGCACAGATAGTTATTGAATAGATTTTCTTTTACCAAATGCAATCCAAGATGTAGTGGGAACAAGAGGGAGCTGTCCTCCTTCCAGGCATCAACACTGAAACCCTCAAGAACATGGCAAGATGATAGTGACCAAGCAATGCAATGTCTTAGGTGCCATCAAGGATATTTCTCCATACGAGAGACTGCTTCAATCATTGCCTAACAGTTGATTTTGATATGGTTTATCCTGGTGGCAACTTGTGCTGAAAAACTGAAAATGTCAATTTGGATTGCATATGGTAAGGGGAAATCCTTCCAATACCTACCTGCCCACAATATTACAAGACCACTTGGCCATGACCAAAGTTTAGCCCTCCCAATTTTTCATGCAATCACTGGATTTGATATGTCACCTTTGCATTCTACTACTTCTCTAAATCATCTGATTTGAAGGAATGGAAGGTGTATACCCAGAGCTATTGCAGTTGTTTTTAAACTTTGAAACTTTTTTTAGAAACATTGCAGTTGTAGAGTCATTTGTTATTCTGATGCATTCTAACCCACAGTTTCTATCACCACATGAATGTAGTTGGACTACTCCCACTGCTGTTACTGAGGCCACAACATATGAAAATGTAGGTCCTATGAGGCGGATATCTGTATAATAACAAAAGATGTTGCATCCGAGGCATGCAAAAAACTTGTTTGATGTTTAAGGAGTGTTGAGGGAACATATGCAAATGTTTGAAATCATATCTTATTTGCTCTGGGCTATGTAGCCATAGGGGAGACTGTCAGAATCTATAAATCCTGACCTGTTTTGATTATGTTTTATGGATTTGGATTATATTTTCAAATGATTATACACAGAATCTTAATAATGCTACTACTCAGTATAAACTGGACTGTCAAACATTTTCAAATCTTAGAAAAGTGCTCCATAAAACTATAGTACAGTATTGAGCTACTGGTACTAAAAAGGAATAAATGGATGTTGTGATTCTTTATATAAATAAATAAATGGATGTTGAGATTTTTTATAATTTTTTTAATCATTATTTCTTATTTCAGAAGGAATAAATGGCAAAACTTGACTATAATCAACATTTTGAGCTCGTTTGAGTAACAAGTGTGATATATCTTTATTTAAATTATTATGGTAAAATGGCATCAAAAGCTAAGGCCGTAAGAATTAGTTTCTTTGTTTTGCGTCCCCTTGCTTGCATGATTTTGAGTAAATCAGAAAAAAACAAACACATCCAAATAGCAACCACAAGGGTCTGAAAGTAACATTGCATTTCATTCAATCAGAATCAGACGAAATGGCGGATAAATTGATGTGCGTCAAAATTGACAGTGTTATTGATTACTTGGGCATACATTGTGTATTTTTTGTATTTTTACCCTTGAGTAATACCTATATTTAAATATATTGTATAAATGTATAGATCTGTGTTTGTATCACTGCAAATTGGTATGTCATTCCTTTTAATGCCCATAAAATGTATACATTTCTCAGCAAACAAGTTTTTGTTTTTTTGAGTTAGTGTTTGTTTTCCTTGTACCCTTGCATGATTCGGATTTTGCCAGGGCGCAAAACAGAGAATCTAATTCTTATGGCCTAATATGAAAATATCATTTTTTCAAGTTTCCAAACATTTTTTACATTCCCTAGAAATAATATATGACAAAAGAAGATTAAAAAACCCTTTAAAGCTCATTTGAGATGCATACGTCTTATACTTTGAAAATTATTAAGGTAAAATATGGCTACCCATAGGCTGCAATAAGCTAAAATGAAAATTTAGATTTTTAAGAAATGTAAAATCATTTTTCTACATCTAATCAAGGGTAATCTGATAAAACAAAGCTATATGCACCATTTTGAGCTAATTTGAGATGCAAATATTACATATCTTGAAAATTATTAAGGTAAAATATGGTTACCCCTGGCCTTTTAGAAGCGAAAATGAAAATTTGGATTTTTGAAAAATTTCCAATAATTTTTTTACATCTTATTAGGAATAATATGACAAAACAATACTCTATGCATCATTTTGACCTCATATGAGATGCATACATTGCATATTTTAAAAATTATTAAGGTAAAATAAGATTACCCCTGAGCTGCATGCACTTAAAAATTGAAATTTCGAGAATTTTTTTCTCAAAAAATACATGAGCCACCCATGGTATATTTTCTATCTGTGATAAACACTTAAACCTCTAGTACTATGAATTTTTTCAGGACTATCAGACATCACATTCTTGAAATACAGTACTGGATGTTCCGTATTTGGCCCTTTAAACAACGAATTATTCTTAGATAATTGGGTTAAAATGAGTTTTTCTTGCTACAGACAACTTCTTAATTGGGTTTTACACAATTTCAAGGCTCAAAGCAATCACCAAATGAAGTCATTTAAAGAAAAATACTTTAAACCATTTTTATTTAATTTTAATAATATACCCCTCCCAGTCTGGTAGGGGCGGGGGGTCAGAGGCTAAAAAATCCATGAAGACCATCCCAAATCACTTGCCCTGAAATCATTTTTTACTCAGATCATATGATTCTACAACTGTGCCAAGTTTGTTGCTTTCCTGAAAAAGCCGAACAAAAAAAGGACATCTGACCCCGCTAATATGGGATTGATCTTGAAATGACATAAGGGGAGTCAAGAATATCTCTTTCCATTGAAAATGCTGTTCATTTGGTTTTGGGGCCTACCTTAAGGAGGGGGGGGGGGGGGGGGCTAGGGTGAATGGTACAATTGTACTGAATTGCACATGTATATTGTATGACGACATAAATAGGTGAGTAGGTGGATAGACTGGAGGGTAACCCATTCTTATCCTATTCCCATACATAGCTTAATGATTCATGCATACATGAATCATTTATAAATAAAACAAATCATAAGACCTGAAGATATCTTGGAGTGCTAGACTCCCCTAAGACTTGTTCTTCAAAGTAAAAAGACATAAATAAGCAACGAGACGTGAAACATTCTAAATTGAGCAGAAAAAAGGTTTTATACTGATATGTGTACATCTCTCACTTTTAAGTAATAAATACTGATTACATATTTTAAGAGGAAAACATAATTGAGAATCGGTTCACATTGACATTCCAATATATGAAGAGGATAAATGACTAAATAAATATGGTAATTTATCATATGAATTCTGATAGAAAGTGCAAGGAAAAATACATGTGTCATTCTGACATGAGACAAACAAGAAAATATAAATCAACAATTGACTTCAGCTGTCAACATTTTCTACCCTGAAGATTGAAAATGTACCAGCTAACTACACTATGAGATTATATCCCTACAAACTACATTAAGTCCCCAAATTCTTAATATTTTGAAATAAATAAACAAAGGAACAATACAATAACTATAACAAAATGGTAGTTCCTGGTCATATAAATCACAGCAAATGGTTACAAAAGCGTAACAATTGTTACAGACACTGAAAACAGTTGTTACAGCCACTGAAAACAGTTGTTACAAACACTGAAAACAGTTGTTACAGACACTGAAAACAGTTGTTACAGACACCGAAAATAATTGTTACAGACATTGAAAACAATCTGAAAAACAGAATACCATCACATGGGTCTATAAGATTTTGTTCACCAAAGAATGGCACAAATAGAAACCAGGAGAACATAAATAACTTACAAAACACAATATGGATATGGAAGAATCTTGCAATGAATTATGTATATTTCATCTCTTTCAATAACACAATTTTCTTGATCCAGGCACATAATATTCTTAAACTTAATCATCATGTTTTTTCAGTTTTGCAGTGAAGAGTCTTTCAAGAAAGTTTGTAATCCGGCACAATTGACTTAATTATCCACTGGACACTGTATTTCATTCCCTTAGTATCCAGGTACTATAATAATTTTTCCAAAGAAATCCCATATGGGGGCTCAGAATATAATGATGACATCTAAGAGCAAGGAGGATTGGCTCCCAGAATGCAACATTGATATTCTTGCCATATATGGTGTTATGGCCTTTACCTTATTATCACATCGTCATGTCGTGATTACAAAATTCAAAATCAAAGCATCTGCCATTTTTTCACTTCAAAATTGTGAGTTTTGGACTTATTTGTCCAAACAAAAAAATTTAAACACAAAAAAGTAATCAAGATATTTGTTCAAATCTTTTGGATCGCTAATTTTGAATTCAGAGTCAGCTATGATATCAGAAAATAATGAAATTTTCAATGTTGTCATCAAACAACATCAAGGTCGAATATCAAGTTGAGACCCTAGGAGCCAATTCTCCTTGTCTAAGCTTGTGATCGTGAATGCAACTAACGCCTGTCAGCTACCGGATAAACCTACTATTTTATAGGTAACTCATTTACTTAAGTAACTTAAGAAGAAGAATGACAATATATTGAAGAATCCTACCAAGTCAATTAGGCCAGGGGGGGGAGATTTCCCAAAGATGACCTTTCGTATTTGGCACGTTCGAAAACAAATTTTATTAACAGGCCTCATTTGCCATTGAAATGGATTTTCAAATGTTCGCTGTAGTTTTATGAGTATTCTCTACAAGTATGGATTGAGTAACTTCAATAGTATTACCGTAGTTGTGAAATGATGATGTTGAACTGATGTTAACGCCATTCCCACGATTTCAAATCTAACTTTGCGCATGCGCAGCACTGAGAGAGCACGTGCTCATGATTGTTCACGTGATCACATCCTGCAATTTGATAGGAGATGATTCGAGAGATGACGTAATGGGGAATCCCCGAATCTTAGAATATGAAAGAATTGTGGGAGCTACTCACTTCTTCTGTAATTAGGCTATTTATAATCTTATTTATCAACTCACTGGCAATGTCATATAAAAAACCTGAACAGAAATATTTTACACAAAACATGGTCTGATTATGGAATATCTTTCAGAATGCTTCATCATCTTTCATACATGTTAATTGTGAACATTAACAAGCCCAGCATATTACTTATGCAATCTGATTGAAAAACATGCTTTTGACAGTATCAATGATCAGATACATTCTGATACTCATCACATCTTTCTGTCTTCAACCAGAAATATGTCGTACTAGTGTGAAGCTAATACAAGGCCATGATATCTCATGATAGATCACAGATATGATATAAAAAATACAAACATGAAAGTAATGAACATTTTATTATAAATAAAGGCATGGGCTTTCAATTAGAGTGAAAGCCCATGATAAAGGGAACTTAAAGGAATATTCCTTGCCAGACCCTTTCTCTCTTGATATGGTAGCTATAATCATATATATAGTTTCCATATTTAGCAAAACATGGGAAAATGTTTTAATATGGTCAATATTGATCATTTAAAAATCTAGTGCTTATTTCCAGTGAGCTGCCATCTTTTAAGATTTCTTGCAGGAAGTGATGTCATCAACTCTCAACTTCTATAACCTTGCCCATAACAGTATAGGAAAGTAGCACAAAATCACTTCTAGACAAGTGATCATTACTTTCTGTGCAAAAATATTTTCAGAGCTTGTCAACTTAGAATAAAAGAAGAGATTTTCAGAAGGATTAAATAAGATACACAGTTGAAAAAGAATATTTAGCTGGTTTTGTAACTCTTAATAGCTCCTCACCTAATGCTATATGCAAAGTTGAGAGTCGATGACATCACTTCCTGTGTGAAATTTTAAAAGATGGCAGCTTACTGGAATTGAGCATCACATTTCTAAGTGATCAAATTTGACCATATCAAAACATTTTTGCGTGTTTTGCAAAACATGGCAAGCATATATATGGTTATAGCTACCATATGAGGAGAGAGATGGTTTGGCAAGGAATATTCCTTTAATTAAATCGTACGATAATCATAATAGTATATTAGTTGTATATTGTAATAATGATACATAAAATGCAAAAACCAGAACAACGGCAACGCCAAAGCGTAGCGAATCCCATCGAACAGAAATGGCTGGCATTTTAACAAACGAATAGCAAATATCATAAAACAACACACCAGAAAGGCCACCATTTTCAAAATGGTTGCTCACTAGCCAAGTTGTCATCAGAAGAAATAATATGCTTTTAAGTAGCCACCTCTAAAATTTTTGAAAAATCTCACACGTACTTGTAAAATTACACACATAAAAATGGTGGCCATTTTTCAAAATGGCCAACTACTCCCCAAAGTTTCATTAGACAATGTGCCATGCTTAAAGTATTCACATATCAAATATGAACAAAATCGCTCCACTACTTTTCGAGTTATAGTAAAATATGTTAAAATGGCGGCCATTTTTCAAAATGGCCACCGTCTACCAAAAGTGTCATTAGAAATAGACAGTGTGCCATGCTTATAGTATTCACATACCAAATATGAACAAAATCACTCCACTACTTTTCGAGTTATAGTAAAATACGTTAAAATGGCGGCCATTTTTCAAAATTTTTTTCAAAATAGCACTTCTACCAAAAGTGTCATAGGACAGTGTGCCATACTTATAGTATTCACATACCAAATATGAACAAAATCGCTCCACTACTTTTCGAGTTATAGTAAAATACGTTAAAATGGCGGCCATTTTGAAAAAATGGCCGCCTTCTACCAAAAGTGTTTTTAGACAGTGTGCAATGCTTATAGTATTCACATACCAAATATGAACAAAATTCTCCACTATTTTTTGAGTTATAGCAAAAATCGTAAAATGCAAGTAAAGGCCGCCATTTTTCAAGATGGCTGACATGTGCTTCTTTAATATCTACATTTGTAGCATTATTAATGTCCTTTATAATTTTTTTACATTTAAAACATATTGCTATTACAGTTTTACATATTACACCTAAATTACTGTAAAATCGGCACTAAAATGGCCGCCATTTTGAAATGAGCGGCCATTTTGAAAATCGGCTTTTGAGCAGAACTTCTACCCCCATAGGGTATATGTGTACAAAATATGAACAAAATTGGGCCAACGGTATTTGAGTTATTGCCCGGACGGACGGACGGACGTACGTACGTACGTTCCGAACTTCGTTCGATGGGATAATAAACATACTGTATATATACGTATTTCAAACAAATCTAATATTTTCATGACAGTATATTATATCAATTTGTGGTTAAGAGATTATTCTAATATAAAGTGCAAAATGGATGTTCCACTACAGCTAATATATGAAAGCAGTAAAAGTCCCATACAGTTATAAATACCCTACTTCGACAGTCAAGTGCTTATAATTGAGAATAATCAGTACAATTCACCACATCTCTTGACTTGAAAAAATAGTTTGTATTTCTCAAAATCTTGTATCTGATTCTCCGTTACTAAACCCTTATAACTTGGAATTCTGTAAATAATTTTCTGAATGAATTTAGGTCACATGATCAATTGCAATTTGACATGAAGTGAATTTCCATGACAACACGTGTTAGTATTGAATGAACGGCTCAAGAGAGATGAAGGAATATTGAGAATATAACGAGCGATAAGTCTACTTCATTTCCCCATTATCATCCGCTACGTTGCATCTGTGAATTTTATTTCGGGATATCACTGTACATTTAGAACTTAATTTACCGTTTGATGTATTCTAAAGAATGGATGAAAAATGGGTTATATTGAAATCTTGACCATATACCTGATAATTTCAAGCAATTCACCCATAGAATAATCTCAATGTTCTACTTGGAATACAAATCAGTGACGGAAATACTCAAACCCTTGCAATAAAATAAACAAACTAAAATACTCGATGATAATGCCAAATAACATTCAAAATCGTCAAGAAATCTATGCATATACACCAGTTCTTTAAAAATGAATTAAAATCACTGATTCTGTTTTTAACTAAGAAAACAAGGATATTTAAAAAATTCTGGATGTAAATGCACAATTTCTAGATCTACTACTATGTAAGAGGATCTCTAACAAAATATTTATGTTTCTAAGATACCTCTTAATTTTCCCGCATAGGAATTCCGGCAGAAAACATATAATTTCGCACCATACATCTTTTTCATGTTCAATGACAGAGGGAATAACACCAGTATCAATATTTGGTTTGACAACTACAGTCAGACCTGTATATCCAAACACCTTTAAATGTGAACATTTTTTTTGGCCCAATTTTTAAGAGTTCCATGTTAAAAAACTCAAAACGTGAGCACCTGTCACTTCGAACACTTTAGGCTGGTCCCAATAGCACTCTAGTATAAACAGGTTTTACTGTATGTGAGATTGAAGAATAGAAGCTGAAACTAGAAATCAGTAACAGTTACAATGTAATATTTACCATCTACTCTTCCCTTCAATAAACACTTGAGATAATTGTTGTATCATGTAACCATACTTTAAAGATATCTCTAAGTAATGGCGAATTCCTGCTCTAGGTAGCCATTTTGAATTTTCTGAGGCACAAATCAGAAAAATGATACCATAATTGTGATCTACTCTAAAATTCCTTCAATTTTAGTACAATATAGCTATACTTCTAAGAGATCAGAATGTTATTGCGAAATCCCACATTAGGGGGCAATTTTGAACTTTTCGAGTCCTGAATCAGAAAAACAATACAATATTTGAAATCTACTCTAAATTGCCTTTCATTTGAGTATAATCACGGGGTACCATCGAATAATTTTGGCAACGTACCGGAGAACGACATTTTACTAAGAAATGGCAATAATTTAGCACAATATATTTTTTAACTAGAGTTCTATTTTGATTTTGACAAAAGTAAGTATTCCATGCAATAATTATTTCATTCATGAGTTTGTAGGAATTCTGTTGGAACCCAGTTCTGATCAAGTACGAAGTTATTGAAATCGGCGCAGTCGGACTTTACTCCGAAAGATGGTTTTTCGATTATAACTTTTTACAACATTTAAGTATAGACTTTTGAAAAAAGTACAGAATAGTCCTTATACTATTGAATAATTCTGTTATTTCTGATTCACACGACTCTGATTTGTTTAATTAAAAAAAAAGTTTTAAAAATATTACTTAGGAACGTAACCGGAGCTGGGAACGTAACCGGAGCAGATCAGTTGAATTATATAATTTAAAAAAATAAATTATATGATTTAAAGCATATATATTAGTAAATACGCATTCGAACAATCCCGTATGTTTTTAAATTAGTATATGTGCTTTAAATCATATTTTTTAATTTTTTTGATTAAATAATTCAACTGATCTGCTCCGGTTACGTTCCCAGCTCCGGTAACGTTCCTAAGTAATATTTTTAAAACTTTTTTTTTAATTAAACAAATCAGAGTCGTGTGAATCAGAAATAACAGAATTATTCAAAAGTATAAACTCTATTCTGTACTTTTTTCAAAAGTCTATACTTAAATGTTGTGAAAAGTTATAATCGAAAAACCATCTTTCGGAGTAAAGTCCGTCTGCGCCGATTTCAATAACTTCGTACTTGATCAGAACTGGGTTCCAACAGAATTCCTACAAACTCATGAATGAAATAATTATTGCATGGAATACTTACTTTTGTCAAAATCAAAATAGAACTCTAGTTAAAAAATATATTGTGCTAAATTATTGCCATTTCTTAGTAAAATGTCGTTCTCCGGTACGTTGCCAAAATTATTCGATGGTACCCCGTGATAATAAAGCTATACTTAAAAACATCTCAAAATTAACGCAAATTTCTATTTTCCCACGGCCACTGGTAAAAAAGAATATACGTGAAATAGATAGATGTTGTGAATATACTACCAAACTTTCAAATAATAATATTTATTAGTTTGGTTTAAAATGAAAAAAAGATTTTTGCGAAAAGTTCCCACCATTGGGCATCTTGAAAATTTTTTTTTTGCATAAAACTATTCACCAATATACATCTTTCCACCAAACATGAAGAACATCGGTCCACTAGTATTCGAGTTATCTTCCGGACGGACAGACTGACTGACGGACAGATGGAGGGCTTCATTATATCCCTACTGAACTTTATTCGTTGGGATAATAATTCATGTCATATGGACTAAACCTTTATTTATTCTAACAATTTATTCCATTCACATACTCTGGCAATATCAATATCCCTATGTGAATACTAAGTTTCTTCCATAAGTGTTCAGTTCGCACAGGCTTCGCTGTAAAGGTATGTATTTATTAGGTTAAGTAAAAGTATAATCATAGGCTTCGTACCTCGTACCTCTTACCCACGTACCTAGGTAAGTGGGGCATGTACATGACACAATCTTTGAAAGGTTCAATATTTTTTTGCTAAATTGAAGATGCATTAATGCACTCGCGGGCCAGAATTGTTTACCATTGCTATTTTATCCTTCATCAAAATTGCGCAATTGAAAATGTTTGTTTACTATAGAAGCAATCTACTCTATTATTTGCTGGGGAATTTAAGTTAGTCGTCTAAAAGGTGTCACTATATTGCCACATTAAGATTGCATTACAATCTTGTCTTTATGGGTATACTACTCTCCCCATCATTCAATTTGATGGCGAATCGTCATCCTCAGTTAAGCAAACAATTACACTGTAGTATGTTGGGCTGAATTTACGATCCCTGAGACTAAAATCATTGAGTGCATTAATAGTTCAGGTTAATGACGATTGAATAATCTTTAAAAACTTTAAAAATTGAACCCTCCAAAGACTGTATCACGGACCCACATTCATGGGTACTTAGGTACGAGGTACACGTTTTTTATATAAAGCCATAGTCATAGGATTTCTACAATATGTTAACAGCCAGATATATTTAACAATTCTAACAATAAGATTTATCATTATGTATGGCCTTTAGAAAAGCCTATTGCGCCATATAGTCCAACTGAATGATCCTTGGTCACTTGTTTCCATTTCTGAATTGAGTAATAAATGAAGTCCTTTGAATGAAGGATGCACCATATATGCTTCTTCATGTTTTTAGTTAGCTGTGTCACCTTATAACACCTATATAATAGAACTGTCCATGACAAATAAGGTTTGGGAGACTCTAGACCACAAGGGAAAAGAGATGATTTATATTTCAGAGAAACAGGGAGCCTCTCAAGAGACTGGAAGTTAAAAGCCAGTCACTATTGAGCAACTAAATGTTATAAGGCAGATATTATTAGCTTTGTTAAAAATCTGTGCCTGTATCATCTAGCTGGCCAGGTCAAATTACACTCACTATGAATCTAGATTTAGTTTTTTAATATTTCCAAGGATGAATGCAAGAACCTCCAGTGGTTTTAAATCTATTGAAACATTATGTCAATATGTTTCCCAGAATTCATTGTCTGTTAGATAATATCCAATCATGTTCTCGTCAGTTTATCGCTTGATTGACGACCTTGTCCATTGAGGCACCAGACTTAATCTACCACAAAATTATTCTATCCGTGTTCCGAACATCTATTTCTGTGATTAACTTAATCTGACTGATGCATATACATCTCTGATGATATCTTGAAAAGGAGAATACAAATTATGACATATCAACCCAGAGGTTAATGCTCAGCATTCATTGACACTATTATTTACTTCATCATATACAGGGTGTCCACTATATAAGCCACCCCCTAAAGGCCATATATACAGATGTCTTCAAATACAGGGTGTCTTCTATATAAGCCACCCCCTAAAGGTAATATAGGCAGATGTCTTCAAATACAGGGTGTCTTCTATATAAGCCACCCCCTAAAGGCCATATATACAGATGTCTTCAAATACAGGGTGTCTTCTATATAAGCCACCCCCTAAAGGTAATATAGGCAGATGTCTTCAAATACAGGGTGTCTTCTATATAAGCCACCCCTTAAGGTCATATATACAGATGTCTTCAAATACAGGGTGTCTTCTTTATAAGCCACCCCCTAAAGGTAATATAGGCAGATGTCTTCAAATACAGGGTGTCTACTATATAAAGCCACCCCCTTAAGGTCATATATACAGATGTCTTCAAATACAGGGTGTCTTCTATATAAGCCACCCCCTAAAGGTAATATAGGCAGATGTCTTCAAATACAGGGTGTCTACTATATAAAGCCACCCCCTTAAGGTCATATATAGAGATGTCTTCAAATACAGGGTGTCTTCTATATAAGCCACCCCCTAAAGGTAATATAGGCAGATGTCTTCAAATACAGGGTGTCTTCTATATAAGCCACCCCTTAAGGTCATATATACAGATGTCTTCAAATACAGGGTGTCTTCTATATAAGCCACCCCCTAAAGGTAATATAGGCAGATGTCTTCAAATACAGGGTGTCTACTATATAAAGCCACCCCCTGAAGGTCATATATACAGATGTCTTCAAATACAGGTTGTCTACTATATAAGCCACCCCCTAAAGGCCATATATACAGATGTCTTCAAATACAGGGTGTCTTCTATATAAGCCACCCCCTAAAGGTAATATAGGCAGATGTCTTCAAATACAGGGTGTCTACTATATAAAGCCACCCCCTTAAGGTCATATATACAGATGTCTTCAAATACAGGGTGTCTTCTATATAAGCCACCCCCTAAAGGTAATATAGGCAGATGTCTTCAAATACAGGGCATCTACTATATTAAGCCACCCCCTAAAGGTCATATATACAAATACCAGGTGTCTACTATATAAGCAATACAATTAAAAGCTGCTTTTTGTCTTATTGTCTTAATTGTGTTTTGAAGAAACTTATTGTGTTTCTACTCCCACAATAGCAATGACCTGTAGGTCTTAGATATCATTTCGCATGCATGAACTAGCTCTCTTCATCTGCTCCAATTGCATTTTTCTGTCACTTTGCAATCACAGCTACTGTAGCTACTCACCTTGATTCCAATGATTTCATCTTGATCTAATGAGCCATAATGATGAAACAAATATTGACTGACAAATAACGGCTGGAATTAATCTCTACGAATTCCTTTGCTGAATCAGTAAAATGTCCAAATAGGGATTTTCCTGGCTGACCAGTTTCTCCTTAAGGAGTCAATGGGAACTTTGGAGGTTATATCAGATTTCTTTGGACAAAAACCAGGTAATCAGGACATTATGGACAGATCATGGTCTTTAAATCACAATAAATGTGGCCAGACATCTCTAGGGATACATAAAAACAATGTATTACATACATTTCATAGACATTAGCAGCTTAATTGAATAAAGCAATCACTGGCTTTTTAAACACAGTAATCATTAATATTACAAGTTACAGCTCTATTTCACAGCAGTGGCAACAAGTACTCCAGCTGTGTAAAGATGTAATACAGCTGTGGCCAGATATATTACAGCAGTGGCAAGATGAACTACAGCTGTAAAAAGATGTAATACAGCTGTGGCAAGATGTACTACAGCAGTGGCAAGATGAACTATACCTGTGAAAAGATATAATACAGCTGTGGCAAGATGAACTACACCTGTGAAAAGATGTAATACAGCTGTGTCAAGATGAACTACAGTTGTGAAAAGATGTAATACAGCTGTGGCAAGATGAACTACAGTTGTGAAAAGATGTAATACAGCTGTGGCAAGATGTACTACAGTTGTGAAAAGATATAATACAGCTGTGGCAAGATGAACTACAGCTGTGAAAAGATGAAATACAGCTGTGGCAAGATGTACTACAGCAGTGGCAGGATGAACTATAGCTGTGAAAAGATATAATACAGCTGTGGCAAGGTGAACTACAGCTGTGAAAAGATGTCATACAGGGGTGGCAAGATGAAATACAGCTGTTAAAAGATATACTACAGCAGTGGCAAGATGAATTACAGCTGTGAAAAGATGTAATACAGATGTGGCAAGATGAACTACAATTGTGAAAAGATGTAATACAGCTGTGGCAAGATGAACTATAGCTGTGAAAAGATATACTACAGCAGTGGCAAGATGAACTACTACAACTGTGAAAAGATGTAATATAGCTGTGGCAAGATGAACTACAGTTGTGAAAAGATTAATACAGCTGTGGCAAGATGAACTACAGTTGTGAAAAGATGTAATACAGCTGTGGCAATATATACTACACCAGTGGCAAGATAAACTCCAGCTGTGATAAGATGTAATACAGCTGTGGCAACATGTACTACTCATTCAAGGTTAATAGAAGTACTGAAGATCTATTAGCAATAGACCTAATAACATTTGAAAAGTATCAAGTTGATTTACAAGCATAAAAATACAAAATTACCATCAATTATTAAAAGCCCGGTCACACCGCCCGAACTTGCTGGAGCGTTCCTTGAACGTTGAAAAAAATCATCAACGCTCGTCAACACGCACAAAATGGGGAAAAAAACAAAAACACGGGCGTTGGCTTAGCGTTGGTTAAGCGTTTGCGAGCGGTAGCTAGCGTTTGTTTAGCGGTAATGCGAGCATTGGTATAGCGGCGTTCTGCGCATGAGAGCGTTGCCTCGGCGGGGGTATAAATAGCAGCAGCGTTGGTTTAGCAGCATATCGCGTTTGACATTAATTAGCGTTAACCAAACGATTGACGTGGAGGTGTTAGCCTGCAATAACCATTGGGAAATTATTTCAAGTGGGAAGTGTTTAAGAGTAAAGACCTTTATTGGAATTTGTCACTTTAACAAAAGTCCTTCAAGGATTAAAGAAGAAATGTTTTAAATCTAAAGTGCTTCTATTAATGTAATATGACATTAAGAATGAATAACATTACAATTTTCTTAAATAATCTCTCATATCATTTCAAACAAACATATCACAATTTAATTGTTGCATTTCCATTACTTGGAACCGATTTACGTTCAAATTGCTTTAACAATGTCAAATAACATTTACAGCAAAGTAATAATCATGACGCATGACAAATTTTTGCATTGCTGTGCGCGCATCAACTTTTTGTATAATACCATGACGAGTGCAACATTTTACAAGCTGCGCAGAAAATTCACAGATAATTTATTGAATTGCTTGACGTGAAAACAGTAGGTATATACTATATTTGAATAAAGGTCTCAGTAAAAGTCTATTTGTATTAACATTTAATGAAAAACAAAAATCGCATAATTCACCTTTTTAAAATCCAAAATCACAAACTTTGAGCGCTTAATTTAGGAATTTACAATGCAAAAAATTGAAATGCCAGACATGAATATATATCAAATGTAAAATGCACAAGTGTCTCCATAGTGTTCTACACAGTGTTCAGTTGATAGCCACCATTCTATCCTGCCAGTTCACCGATCCTGCTGGGGAGTTGCACCAATGCTTGAGTAGGTTTCGCTGCTTCTTCCCATCGCGTGAGGCTGTGTTGGGGCCTTGCACAATGAAAGTGTCCTCCAAGTTCAGTCCTTCTCTCCATGCCCCAGGCTGCACGTTCCAATCTTGTTGTGCACAAGTGCACGGTCCACAAGTCTGTTCTGGAGCACTGGGTAGCGGGTGCGCATCAGGTTGCGGAGGATGCAGCAAGCTTGCACGATGATTCTGACAGTTTCATGGTGATTCCAAAAGAGCTCGTGGTGCATTTCTCCACATATTTATAGCCAAATTCTCGTCCCGCTCCGACACCTCTATACCAACGCCAAAGCAAAGTTCATCGCCGCCATGGAACGCTGCGACAACGTCCGACACCGTTCCAACAACCCCATGTACGCTGATAAAACGCTAACAACCGCTCCACCGACGTTTGTGCAACGTTTAATCGCCGCCCAGGCAACGCTGGCGAAGCAGCGGTGGTCCAGCGTTTAAGATTTCTGCGTTGGTCTAGCGGATTCAAGCGTCCACGAACTTGCGTCTAGCGATGCCAAACTTTGACTGGGCGTTGGTGGAGCGGTGATAAACTTTGCCAGGGCGTAAAATTGTCCCTTTTTCAACGCTCGCAATATTTTGAGCAGCTCAAAACTTTTGGAGCGTTAGGATGGCCACTCGAGAAACATCCGCGTTGGCCGAGCGTTTACAGCGTTGCTTTAACGGATGCCAACTTTTGTTAAACGGTGGTGAACGTTTACGAGCGTTGATGATTTTTTTCAACGTTCAAGGAACGCTCCAGCAACGTTTAGGCGGTGTGACCGGGCCTTTACAGTCAAAGAGGTAATAAACTATGCCATAGATGTTAATGTATAAAATGGGAACATTTCAATTCCATTTCTATTCTGTTTATTGTCTAAGGTGGCTTCTATATCAAGAACACAGAACTGTGCCAATGCATGGATCATTGCTTATATATTCTTAATTGATGGATACTAATGTCTATCATCTCATCCTAACCTTATGCTATTCAGAATACAGTATTCAGAATATACAATGGGGCTATTTACTACATACATTGCGACACAATCAGCAAAAGCCCTCATCCATCGTGACAATAGCCTCAATTACAAAATCAATACAAATCAAAATGGTCACCTACTTGCCTTATAAAACCTTTGTGATGAAAATATCACAATTGCAAAAATATTACCTATGGTACATCACAATTTTAAAATAGTCAACACCTTTTGCAGACACATTAATTGGAAACAATCTAACCATTAAGATGTGGACATAAATAGTTCAAAAGCAAGCAATCCATCAACGATTATAAGATAATTTGACAGGGAGAAACTACTAATTTGAGACCTCTGAGCAATTTGTTGGCTAAAAAATGGCTGGTCAATTTCCTTGAATAATCTTAAGGAGAAAGAGATGAAATGACTCTTGAAATATGCCTCATATGAGGCCAATAAGTGTAGCCAGATTATAGGAACGGAAGAATCTACATTATATCATGTCTCTTAATGAGTTTTCCCTGCCTCGCTGCATAGCAATTTCAGTATTAAGTAAATGCAGGGAGGGGGGAGTTTTATCAAAAGAATGAATATTAAAGGTGAAATAATTAGTGCAGAGAGGTCATTCAATGATCATGGACCAGTGTCAAAATATATTTAAGTTTGGATATTTCATCAAGACTAACATCTATTTTTATTATCTACAAAGAAACCCCATAGATAAACATTATTTTAGCTGATATTCCTCTTGAAACATGGTGGATCTTAAAAATATAAAAGTGGAAGTCCCCTTTTTGAAGCTTTGAACTGAATTTATACTTCTTAATGCTGAAATTGATAATTTATCCATACATTTTAAGAAAATAGGTATGTCAAAGAAGATGTTAAACCAAATGTTGCCTTGATAGCTCAGAAAAAATGAAAAAACTTTCTTATTTCTCTACAGTCCTTATTGCCCCTTTAAGTCATTCAAAATGTCTGTAAATTGTATATATTGTATATGTCTGCATTATTCCTTCAAATTCACAAGCAATTTAACCAAATGAAAATTCATCAATATTAAGATAGGCATATACTCTCATACTGTATTATTCATCATTGGTTTGATGACTTTTTCATAAAGTCTCTTATTTGAAAATAAGATGCTGATTTCTAACTAGATACATTCTAGGGAATATTAGGGCGTATTTAATCTAATTCTTTAAAACACCAAATTAAAACACAGGCTAAATTAAACAAAACAAATTAAAGTGTGCAGTAATTCAATATTCCAATCCAAAGGCACCACATTACATAGATAACTGATTAGACTCTGAAAACCAATTACAATTTAAGAGAGATATCATCTCCTTTGCAGGATGTCAAATAAAAACACTATAATCAAAAATACTCAATCCCAGTGAGGGTTGTGAACCATTTTTAAGATGATGGTATCTTATTTCTCAAATCCCAGAAGTATTTCTTGATTCGATTTAGAAAATGTATGTCATAATTTAAGAGATCTTCCCATTCCTAGGATTTAGACCTAGCTATTAGCTTAGAAAATGTTCCGAACAATAAGTTATTGCAATTTCTATATTTACAATAAAACCTACTAAAGCTAACACTGGTTGGATGGACTTCATATTGACCTTCTTATTGAATGGTGTTTATTTATATGTAACACAGAAGTTGATGAGAATTTCAGAAATTTTTCTGTGAACTTATTGAACAACCTGGTACATGTATACACTTAGTATACTTGATCCTCTCTATATTACATGTATTTCGCCATATTTGGTATGACACGTGTTATTGTATCCAAGGAATCTACCTGAGGGGATTAAAGTCATTAGGGATTAGAACATTAATCATTTCACACAAGGACATATCCCAAGGTCAAAGCAAGAATATATCAGCACAATTCCCATCTAAAAATTCCACTATGATTCTGACTATTTCATGCATTTTCTCTCTTATAATGACATGAAACCCCAGATTTCTTAGTATTCCTAGGTACTTTTGAACATTGTCTACATGCATGTTAAGTTAACTTCTTGCTCATTCTCTGGCTTTTTATCACAAACTGAACTTAAAAATGACTTGGGTATAAAACAATCTGAAGTTGGGCCCAGTCGGAATCAAAGAACATGTTCAAATCAGACACAATATTCACATAAGCCAGTCAAAGTCATTTCACATTACCAAAAACAAACCATTATCAGTTCGCATTCAAATTCAATAAATCAAAGTTTTACAACGCATCCATGTGGATTATCCCCTCTCCTTTTCTATATTTGCCAAAATACTGGTGAATTGAAAAGAAATTGACTTCAAATATTTTTAGGATGAGGATTTGTGATAGCTGATCAGACTCTAAGGAGTATGAATAAGACAGTTCTGTAGGCATTTGACAGTTGTAAAGATAAAATAAGTTTCCCTATTCTGACGTATAAACATCTTGGATTTCCATTGTGATTGATCACAGTGTTCTATCAGTTCCTCTATAACAGCTAGTTTAAAAACACCAAGATGTGATGAGTATTAGAATGTTAGATTTACAAGATATGGAGAGAATAACATATCACCATGACAACCAATTTCTAACAAAAACCCAGTTAAAAAGACTGCAAAATCTCATTCATGGGCCAATAATCTTTAAATCAAATATCAATTGTCAGCAACGGATGTTGACCATTCTTGCCTATATATTTCATCTAACTATATTTGCCTATATATTTCATTTAACTATAGCACAAGATCTGAAGATTGCTTGTCACAAGCATATGTTAACCCTCATGAAAATTCTAATACCGGTCAAGTTTTAAATTGCAAATTTAATCAAAAAGAGAGGATTTAGCAAGAAACAAAAAAACAGACATGTAATTAACACGCTTAAGTATACAGAACTAAAAATCATATACTTCATTGAAATTATTGTGGGAATTACAGTATGTGAAAAATCAAGTGAGATTCTGATCGGGAAAATTCCAATCCTATCTGACAGGGATGACCAATAAATGTTGATTACTTCCAGCAATAATTAGGACTACAATTTACAGTGAGGTAATAAAATCTCATAAAATATCCCTGTAAGCTCAAGACTTTTTCGCATGATCAATCAATATAATGACGCATGTGATCAAACGCTTGCTGAGGCTAGCTTTCATCTAGGGACTGGGTGGATGTACTAGGTGGATCTAATCTTTTTCATTTTCCAGGACGATCAAGGGCAGGCAAATTTTCTCCAAACAATTGCAAATTTTGACAAAACATTTTCCAATGCTGACAAACACATTTGGCAATGTTGACAAAAACATTGCCTATTTTGGCCATTTTTTATTTACTTTATGCAGTTCCTTTGCTATACTTCAATAAACACTAGAATGGAACATATGATACTAAAGGCTGAATTATAAAGGGGAAGGGCTTAGGAAAAAGTCTGAATAATTAAAAGCACAAATGGCAACATTTGAAGAATATGTTCAAATAAATATAACAATATGGATTAAAACCATAATGAAATTATCTTTGAATAATACTTTCTCAGATATTTTCATATAGTTTTCAAATGGATTCCCATAATAATAGTCCTCACTACATCAAAATATCATCAAAACAGGTATGCTATCTGGCTATGAAATGATGGGAATTTCAAACCATCATCAACATGCAAATTTCATTCCCTACATTTCTTTCTAAACTTGAATGAAATGTCTGAATTTATGGCATTTTTATGCTTTACTATATGCTACTTGATTTTTAAATTCCAACAACAATTATTTCTAATTGCATTTCAAATATTTTAAAACATGAGATTCCTGAGTGGTCAGATTTCAGATTTATCTTCCACTACATTGATTGAGTACTGCAGAGATATAGAGGGAAACTGGCTTTTGTTATTGTCACATTAATTTCATTTTTCAAACCAGATTTCCTTTTTCTAGATCAAGGTTAGGACAATAGGGGGAATAGAAAGTAAACAAGTAAACATGACAAATGACATCAAAATGTCAGATGATATCAAAAAAAATAGTACCGTGGGTACTGGGCTCACGGACAAGTGAGTGATTGCAATAGCTCACCAGCTAAAAAATGCATCAGAAATTGAAAATGTCAACTGTTACTACAATGTCAGGCTGAGAGATCCTTGATGGTAATTGCATTTCATTTTCACCTTATATATACTATTGGTGCATTTGGCTCCAGCCTTACTTTTATTTCATTCCTCTATTGAAAATAAATATACATGACAGCGTTTTCAATAGGGAATATGAAAAGTGAGTCCCGGGGACCCAGTGTTATAAAAATTTGGGGTCCCTCCCAAAAAAAGTGGGTCCCAATTGAAAAAAGAGAAACACTTAATAAACATGTATTCTTTATGTTGCTTTATCATGTTTTTATTGCATGTATTTAGACCCTGGGGTCAGATTGTACAAGTGTAAATGATGAAGAAGTAACGTTTATACACAAGGCGTTACAGAATGTCACATCCAAGGCCATTTTGAAAGTCTTTGCACCCATTTGGGCTGGTGAAAATGTTCCTCTTTCCAGCCCTGATGCATAAACTGCACCGCATTCCTTGGCCTGCAACATACTGCAGCCAGGGGTATGTGTTTTCCCATTCTGGGAGGTACCTCTTAACTTTAGGAGGGCGTGGCATGATAATACCCTTTACCTCTTGACTTTATGATTCAATTAATAATACTCAGATTCTATCCTAAAATTAAAAATTATTTGCAAAAACATTAATTATATAGACCCAATTGACCCAATTCATGCAAGCGAAGCGAACTCTAAAGACATGAAAGAGGGGCCTGAGCCTCCCCACAGAAATTTTCTATATTTATACCTTCAAAATTGAGCAATCTAAGCATTTCCAGGAAGTCTTTCAACAGCTTGCCTTGATGCATTTCTAAATTTCAATTTTAATATTCTCACATTTTGTATATCCTAAATATAATCATCATATTTAATCCCATGTCAAATTCTAAACCCCAGTCAATGCAATTCAATGTAATCATAGCTGTATATCTGAATATAGATGGCACGTGTGTAGACTGATTTCTCTAAGCAAAAAACTAACTATTAAATCCAAAAGATGGCAGTGTTTATATCACTTCTCACATTGAAATCTTTTTGCAAAGCCGGCCACATTTTGACCAAAATGTACCGGTTTTATCATATTGTTTCAGCAAAATAAGTATTATTAAGGTAAGTTATACTATATTTTTTAAGTTTAAGTTGTATAAGCTTGATTTATTGGGTTAAACTTGGAGAAAATGCCGTTTGACCTAAAATAATTTTTCTATTTTTTTCATTCGACAATTTTATTTCTGATATGTTTTCGCCAATTAGGGACGTTTTTCATATAAAATAACATTTGTTTGCAACCTATGGTGAGTAATGCGTCCCAAGAACGCACCAACAATTTTTTTCTGCGTCCATGACTATTTATTTACGTCCTCATAATGGGAGGACGGCGTTGTTAAAAACCCAGCATGATATGGGTCTATCTTTCCCACTCTATTGCACAATTGTATTTTTTCGAATTCAGATAAATATGTCCATTTAGTTTCAATAGAATGTTTATTTAACAGCAAATGTATCTTACCTTAGTTCCGAAAGACTGTAAGAGAGCTACAGATATTTACCTCAGGATAAACCCTATATCCAAAACATCCCAGTATATAACAATTATATACTTTGTATGTCATTGACAGCTCATCAAATACATTTACAACCAAAACTTATTTTACCTTGTTTATTTGTTAGCATTATGAGGTAGGGGCATCAATATGACTACATGTTCTGTATATCAATATATTTCAAATATACATAGAGGCGTAGGGGGTGCGATCGCCAAAAAAATTTTGGTTTTCAGTCAGGGGTTAAGTTGCGATTGTGGCATAAATAAGCCAAACATAAGATTTATCTAAAATTTTACAAAAAAAATTGATTCAACTACCTTCCAAATAACGCAGATGCGAGTAGGTAGTTACCAGTTTCACCACCAGGTGGCTCGTTCGGGTCAGATAGCATGGCAGGTATAGTAGAAAGTTCCCTTTACTTAAATAACATCTGTTTTTAGTGGTTCAATTTTCATATAACCCTTATGTATCTAATAGTTATGCAAATCAAAATATGTCCAGTAAATGAAAATGTTATCTGACCAATACAAGAAAAGATATTTCACTTTTTGTGATTTTGTAACATGGGCTCTATGGAGAATCAACCCGAACTAGAAGTCACACTTTCAAAGATAATTAAATTTTCAAACTTGATAAACAATTTTCGAAACCAAATTTTTAGATGTACTTTTACATGTAGATTTCAAATATAACATCGCTTTGACTGAATTTTGAATATTTAATGGCGTAAATCAAGATTTTTCTGCTCGCATCTAGTCTATTGAGATAGAAGATTCAAATAAAAGCATTTCAAAGCTTGTTTCTCCTTTTATCTCATAGTTCTATTTTTATTGGTTATGGGAGGAGAGGTGCACCCATCGCATCCCCCCCCCTGGCTACGCCTATGTATACATGTCTGATCTAGGTTTCCAGGGCATATTTCATACAGAATGGAAGATTCTTTTCAATGATACATAGCATTGTATAGCAACCTATGTTGGTTTATGCTTTGGTAGGGTGACAAATGCCATCTGATATCCTGTATGCTCTGTATAATGCGTCTTTATGTTCAAGTAGTATCATATGCGAATTATGTTTTTATTGCCAATTGACCCTACAAATCAATGCAACAACAGTTTATGTTAGCCTATAAATTCCTCAAAGAGATCATAAATCTCATCATTAAATTATTGAATACCAATGAAATATGACCTGTGTATGACTTACCTTACTAAACCTATGTAAATCCATTTTATTCCAGAGATTCTATAATTTGATGTTATGTTCAATAATATGCATCTTTAGTATCATATTTAAATTAACATGCCCAGGGTGACTATCAAATGAAGTTCCTAGCTGAGTTCCATTATACCAGGTACACTATCTACCATATTGCATATATAACATTTCAAACTTTAAAGTTTTAAACAACTTCAAAATGCTGAAATGTCATATCTTGCAAATTTAACTTCTATTAACCCTCTGTTATTTTTACAGGAGATAACATGGATAAACAGTCCTGTGTGGTATGATCAAAACTTAGGCCGAGAAAGAAAATTTTTGTTTGATAAAGTACTGTGTACTATGAAGCAATAAAAAGCTTGCACATAGTAGGTCTTAAAATCAAAATGAGTGCATTATCAGGGACTGATCAATAGTATAGTTTCCATATAGCTTTTGAAATCTCGCTAAATCTCGTTTTTCGTGAGATTTTAAGAGACTTGCATATTAGACCTCTAATGACTTACATTACCTTCTTTTAAATGGCATATTTGAATTCAAAGAAATGTTTTCTCCTTTAATAGCTTTGATTTACACAGTTATGTAATTTGAATAATTTTCTATAACAATTTAAAAAAACTAGGGCCAAATGTCCATAGATGCAATGCTAAAATTCTTTAAATCCGTGGATTATTTGTATGTCAATCAACATTTGCATGTTTAATCACATCATGTACATAAACAGGGTCATCATGTGGTATATCTTTCAAGTTTTATACAGATTCAACAAACACACTTTGATAAATCATGAAATTAAGCCACTTTTCCAAGATTTTAGCATGTAAATGAATGGAGCTCTAGCCCGAGTTAAAAGCTGAATAAAAGATGGCAGCACGAGATTTCATTGATTTTTCTGCTATTTAGAAACTATCCTATTATAGCATTCTTATCATTTGAATATTATTAAAGTGTCCTGGGTTCCATAGCACTGCATCTTTGTTCACTCGGCTCCCGTCTGTGAAAGGCCGGGCGTGCAAAGATGATAATACAGTGTGAAAACTAAACATACTAGACTCATACACATCACATTAAATATACATACAACATAGTACATCAATATGAGTACAAGGATGATAAACATATTTATCAAATATTGGCCTAACTTGATAATCTTGAGAGAGGACCTGGGTATTAGTCTGGGTAATATAACAGTCAAATAAATTGTCATGTTTCTCTTGTTTGTTTACCTCCTTACACATGACTAAAATCTCAATGAGTTCTTGCTTCTTTCTTACATTTTCTCTGTAAGATTGGAATAAAGAACATGAAATTTTGGCATATCTGTAAAATTAAGAGTATTGACTAAAAGCCTGTTTTTTACTGCTTAGAAGTAATGGTTCTTTTTATGCTATTTTGAATTTAAAATAGGACTCTAATGATATTTTTAATGTGGGTAACCCCATTCTTAAAGTGTCACGTCACATTACATTTGGTTACATTAGGTTATGTTTTCTCTGAAAATTAACATAACAAGAGCTTCCAGATTTCATGATATTTAGTTACATGATAGTTCATAGAATTTCTTGGAAGTATTTTTTATTTCCTTTTAGTGTAACTTAAAGTTGCTGAGACTTGATTGAGGGGTGCTGAATATCCACTTTGCCTCTTGAATATGCTATCATCATAGAATCCCTACTGCAAACAATGAAGATATATCTTCTTCAGATATTTCCAATACCATTATGCAATTGTCTTAAGAGATCATTTTCATGTTCAGAAACACTTGCAGTGAAATTCAAACATTTTAATCTTGGGGGCAAGTGATTTAAATGCCAGTCACAATCAGGTTATTCACCCAGTTTTTCATCTTGGACTGGAACTTAAAAAAACATATAACCAGCTATATAGAAGCTCGCCAATTTCATTCAAAAAATGCTAATTTTGACTGATGTCATTTTTGACAAAACCAATACCTTTTTTGACCATTAATTCTGCTAATTTTCTGTAGGGAAAATTGGAGGAAGGGGGCCTCCCAAGAGCCCCCTCATGACTACAGGCATGTCATATATCTTAGTTGAATATAATAAATCTTTGGACCTAAATTCATTTAATACATAATGTACAATATGCTGCCAAAAAACCTGTAGCAGAGCAAATCATAGGACTATATAAAGGGGGATTATCACATTAAATTTATATACAGCGAAACCTGTAAATCCAAAACACCTCTACAATCACGAACGCCTCTCAATGGGAACACTTTTTCTTGATCCCAAATTTGTTATCCTCCATTGATTTACATATATATACAAAACCTTGATATGTGAAAACCTGCTACTCCGAACATTTTTGACTGGTCTCAGAGGAATTCGGACGAGACAGGTTTTACTGGACATATTGATATGAAGTAATTGTCTGATATAATATGTTTTGATATCAAATCATTATTCCTTCTTCTTTCATTAATATATCTAACAACTAACAAAACATATAAACGAATTTTTAGCTAATTCTTTAGTCTAAATATTCAGTTCTCATTGGCTCATTAAAATGTAACAATTTTGACTTCTGACTGTAACTCAAGGTGCTATTGACTGCTGTAGAAGCCATACATTAATCATTTACCGTATTCTCTGTAATTACCGCCCACTCTCTAATAAGCGCCCACCCCGCTTCACAAAGTTCAAAAAACATCGAGGAATCATAATAATCCATAATGAATGAAGGAATTGTTCTTTATCGGCATTCAGAAATTTCAAAAGCTACTGTGCAGATGTTCTGCGCATGTCAAGGTCGTGAACTTTCTGGTTTCTTTTTAATGTTTCTCGACTTTTACACGACTTTTGCACGAATAATAATGATCTCTCATCAAATTAGAAATAATGTATAACTTTAGATCGATATCCAGCAGTCTCTAGTGGAAATATTGAAGGTAATCGGCGATAATGACAAAGTGGGCGTGCCGGAAATAAATTAGACATAGACGGGTCTTCAACCACTGTCAATATTGTCTAAGCGATCTTTACCGTATTCTCTCCAATAACAGCACTTGTCATATTATTATAAAAATATGTTGAAGAAAATGCATTCTTGTCAAGAAAAATTGCCATACATGAAATTCCTCGGGATTTCTGATTTCTTTCATACATGGGCGCTTATTAGAATGGTCTAAATAATGTATTTTCAATTTTCTAAACGCCCTGGGCGCTTATTACAAAGAATACGGTATATCTTAAAACATACTTACTTGGCTGATCCAGTTTTATATCTGTAATAAAACAATTAATTAATTGCTTAGCAATGTTGTTACTAGTTAGTCTCTCTCCATTTAGATAAATAATAGATATGAACATCCCCTTTCTATAGTACAAAGTAATGTTTCATTCTCCCCCAACAATAATGGTAGATATCATTAAAAGTAATTATTGGTTTGCGGTATTAAAGTGACAGTATTGTTTTTCAAATTTTACATTTTAAAGTGTTTTTGATATAAAATTAAACACAGACAAGATCCAGCATCTAAAAATCCCAAATATATCTTAGGAAATACAATTAACGAACCTGATGTCTCAAGAATTTCAAGGGTCACTACATCCGCTCCTCTAAACATACAAATCTATGTCATATTCTAATCCACCCATTTATGTAACTAACCTAGAAAATTACTGTAAACAATTATCAATGTTTGTTGTCAATATTGTATTTTTATCCCATTCATAATAACCACCTGCGTGGGATAATAGCATACTCATCCAACAAATAAACAGATAAGAGTAAAATACACACCATTAATGTACCTTACAATAATTCTAATAAACAATCAATTTCATTCATCTATTCAATTGTCAGTTATTTCAATAAAATTGTCTGTTAATGAGCTAATTATTTTCTTTTTCTAGGATGTGGAATTAAGAATATAAATTACGCATACGCATATGTCTAATATTATCATACATATTTATTTACACTTTTTATTGTATTTTATTGTACACTGGTGCCCATATGTTTGTAAAATCTTTCTGGGGCCAGGTACTATATGTGTTCAAATGTACTAGTATGTAAGAATAACCACATTTCACATCTTCTGTTAACAGTTTTATTTAAGATTTAATTTTACATCTTCAGTTATCTATAAAAATAACTTGTACCTTGATTTCTAATCAGTTACCATGTGCTGAAAATCCATGCAGATCATCAATGAACCAAATATAAAAACTTTGAATTTTGATCCATGAATGAAATAAGATAAACAAGGCATTAACACACAAAATGTCACCACCTGCCAATTGTTATAGATGCTGACCATCGAACCCTGAATATTGTGTACGAAAAAGATGGAGTTTATAACAATATGTCACCACTTGTGGTGGTGACATGATGGTGACAGAAAGATATACAATAGTTAGTGTTAAAACACAAATGAGCAACAGTGTATGTATGTTTCTTCTGGAAAATAAAATATGGAAATAATGAAAACCATGCATCAGCTAGGCTGTAATACAATATCTTGATTGAATATGGAACATAAAACTGATTTATGATTCTGCAGTAAGCAGGTATTACAGAACATCCCTATAATCACATAGAATTCGTTGTCCAATTAGAACAGATATCAAACCACGTGTGAAGATTATGTCTCGCTAGTATAATTTATAAATCATTCTCTGATATCATGGAATTACTGTTTTATTTTTAATTGGAATTGGGTTTGGGGATGTGTGTGAACACTAATCCTGGCCAAAAGTTCTTTCAAAATCATGTATTCTTTACCACTCTGAGCACTTTCAAGTGGATTTAGGCCACCCCCCCCCCTGGAAATCATTTAAAAAATGTAGAGTGAGGTATGACTGGCTGGTAGCCATTCAGGGTACATAGAGACTAGAATGATTGATGCTGTGTGATCCCAATAGTTAGAGTGTGGTATGACTGGCTGGTGGCCATTCAGGGTACATAGAGACTAGAATGATTGATGCCGAGTGATCCCAATAGTTAGAGTGTGGTATGACTGGCTGGTGGCCATTCAGGGTACATAGAGACTAGAATGATTGATGCCAAGTGATCCTAATAGTTATAGTGTGGTATGACTGGCTGGTGGCCATTCAGGGTACATAGAGACTAGAATGATTGATGCCAAGTGATCCTAATAGTTAGAGTGTGGTATGACTGGCTGGTGGCCATTCAGGGTACATAGAGACTAGAATGATTGATGCCAAGTGATTCCAATAGTTAGAGTGAGGTATGACTGGCTGGTGGCCATTCAGGGTACATAGAGACTAGAATGATTGATGCCGAGTGATCCCAATAGTTAGAGTGTGGTATGACTGGCTGGTGGCCATTCAGGGTACATAGAGACTAGAATGATTGATGCCAAGTGATCCTAATAGTTAGAGTGTGGTATGACTGGCTGGTGGCCATTCAGGGTACATAGAGACTAGAATGATTGATGCCAAGTGATCCCAATAGTAAGATTGTGGTATGACTGGCTGGTGGCCATTCAGGGTACATAGTGACTAGAATGATTGATGCCGAGTGGTTCCAATAGTTAGAGTGTGGTATGACTGGCTGGTGGCCATTCAGGGTACATAGAGACTAGAATGATTGATGCCAAGTGATCCCAATAGTTAGAGTGTGGTATGACTGGCTGGTGGCCATTCAGGGTACATAGAGACTAGAATGATTGATGCCAAGTGATCCCAATAGTTAGAGTGTGGTATGACTGGCTGGTGGCCATTCAGGGTACATAGAGACTAGAATGATTGATGCCAAGTGATCCTAATAGTTAGAGTGTGGTATGACTGGCTGGTGGCCATTCAGGGTACATAGAGACTAGAATGATTGATGCCAAGTGATCCCAATAGTTAGAGTGTGGTATGACTGGCTGGTGGCCATTCAGGGTACATAGAGACTAGAATGATTGATGCCAAGTGATCCTAATAGTTAGAGTGTGGTATGACTGGCTGGTGGCCATTCAGGGTACATAGAGACTAGAATGATTGATGCCGAGTGATCCCAATAGTTAGAGTGAGGTATGACTGGCTGGTGGCCATTCAGGGTACATAGAGACTAGAATGATTGATGCCAAGTGATCCTAATAGTTAGAGTGTGGTATGACTGGCTGGTGGCCATTCAGGGTACATAGAGACTAGAATGATTGATGCCAAGTGATCCCAATAGTTAGAGTGTGGTATGACTGGCTGGTGGCCATTCAGGGTACATAGAGACTAGAATGATTGATGCCAAGTGATCCCAATAGTTAGAGTGTGGTATGACTGGCTGGTGGCCATTCAGGGTACATAGAGACTAGAATGATTGATGCCAAGTGATCCCAGTTGCCACACATGCTTAAGTTTATATAGCCTTTGTTTTTATCAATTGAATCCCTAATCACCAGTCCAAAGTAAGTCAATTCCATCGCCCATCCTAGGCTTTTATGCCGTAAATTACAGAGTTCCCTTGTCTGATGCAGTATGTGGGTGGAGGCATTGAAATCTTGATAACAAATCTCAGAGAGATCAAAGCTTTGATTTCTCTACAGATAATTCATGGAATAATGTTTCCCATGAACTCTTTTCATGAACAATGTTTATAACATGTAGGCCTATATAAGAAGGCATTAACATGCAAAATGCCATCACCTACCATTTGTTACAGATGCTGAACTCCAAACAAAAGCCATCAAACACCAATCATCAAATGCCAAAAACCAACCACCAAGCACATTCCACAAAAAAGTTAGAGACTATAACAATTTGTCACCACTTGAGGTGATGACATAACGACATGACTGTACTGTATAACAAAAAACTCAATTTTTCAGGAATAAAATAGGAACTCATTCTTTTGCTGATATTCTTCATCATGTACCATGATGCTTTTGAACAATTTGAATATGTTTTCTTCATTATGTTTTTACTATTTTATTAACAGAATATGGACAATGCCTGAAGGACTGTCAATATAGAGAGTGAATACTAAAGTTTGGCTGATGCACATCCATGGCTCTTTTTTCCCTTACCAGATTTTTATCCTATAATAAACAATAGCCGATGGTAGCACAGGGGTGAATGACCAGCAATACTTATGAAAAATAAGGAAATGAGACAGCACTTTTATAGTTTCAGGGAATTTTTTCTCTAACGCAGGGCACAAAAGTAAACACATTTTTTGTTTTATCTTCGTGTAAATATTTGTTCATGAATTTTTTCCGCACTTGTACATGTTTCTATTGATTCCCAATGTTTACTCATCGTGGGCCCCACGGAACCTCTCTTTGAAATGAATGCGATTCCCTATAAGTAAGAAAATAGTCATGTTAGATATGGCTTGTAGTCTTAAATAGAAAAAAGAGGAATCAGGGAGGAATAAAAATTGAATAGAAATACTGGATAAAAATGAGACACTTTATTCACATTTTAGACAAAAATTGAGCACTATAGTAAAAATTGAGAAAAATCTCAGGTTTGGGAGAAGAACGTTTGATGAAGAACAAGTTTACCCAATTTACATTTTTATCTCAATGAGTAGGCTTTTTATGTCACACCATTGATTGAAAGAAGTCATTAACCAATGGAGACAAATATTGGATAAAAATTGTGTTTGTGTTGTTGTTGTCATAACTTGGAACAAAGAATAAATGATTAGTTAAAAATAATATTTTCAGAATGATTTTCCAGAATATGATTAATGCAAACACAGAAAGAAATCCTGTGTATGCTATACTTTGGGAACTTCCCTTTGCTACATCATGATATACAGGGACATACATTTGTAGCCAGCTTTCAGTCAGGGGGTGCAATCGCCAAAAAAATTTGGGTTTTCAGTCAGGGGGTGCGATTGTGGCATAAACAAGGCAAAAAATTAAGATTTCTCTGGAATTTTACAAAAATTTATGCAACTTCCTTCGAAATTGAGCTCTTTTCTTCTTCCGTTTTATGTTATATTTTTATTGGTTGGGGGGATCGCACCCATCACGCCTCCCCCTGGCTACGCCTATGATATACCATATACAACAAGCAAGACCCTAAAAACCTAAATAAAAATTCCAAGTATAATTCACTGCATTTATTTTCTCAAATTCGTTGAGTTAAACCACCACGACTGTCTCCTTTTTATGCCCACATATGGTCATATAATACTTGCATAATCGTGAAATGCCAAGCACTGTGGAACAATGCAGGATAAACAAAGTTACGCCAGAAATAACTCAAGATGATCTTTTCATCAGTTTCTTTTCTCGAGACAAATAGTTTATACAACACCTGTAATGTGGTAGTGTTAACCTTTGGTTAAATCATCGAGATAAACGGCATACCACATACTGCCTCCTTTATCAAAATAACCTATAGGGATGATTGAGATGATACAAAAATAAACTATATTTTGTGCAATTTTGAACGAGACATGCCAAAAATAACATAAAAAGTCATAATGACAGAAAAATTCAGATTTTAGCTCATTCCAACTAATTATCGGGAATATACACTTGCTAAATGTGTCAGCTAGTCGTGTACATGTATACCCTCCTCCTCTTCTATTTCTTAGTAAAGTAAGAGGATAAAAGACATCTTGATTCAAAAGATCTCAGTCATGTTGCTCCAACTTCTGTTATAACTAGTGTTCTCGCGATTAATCGATACATCGCGATATACATCGCCAAAGCTGATTCTGGCGATGCATCGATGTCTGAAACAAAACATCGATGTTTTCAAAAAAAATTAATTTGTTAAAAATCGCCCTTTCTTATCTTATTTTCAAATTGCTTACCTTTTTTCATGTCTTATTTCATTTTCCAATGTTTTCTGATATGATTTCGCTTAAAAACTGTTTTAGCTAGTCGAAATGAACCATTAATCTAAAAAAAGTTACTTTACTTTCATTCCACTGTTACTAGAAGTTCCTGGATGTACCTTGAGCGTACTCTTATTAATTTGTTCCGTTCGGTATTTTAGTGCATTAGCGTTCGGTATTTCAGTGCACTTTTCTCGAACTCCTTCTCATACATCGCGATGTGCATTGATGTTTTCTAGTGAAAATTGCCGATGCATCGATGTACGATTTTGGCACATCGCGACAACACGTTATAACACCTTTGAAGTCGAAGATGGATAAAAGAGGTCTAAGAGATTATATCATACAGATTATAAAGTACACTGTATTGTAAAATCTGTGCACAGTGAACACCTATGGAGCCACAAAAAATGTGTTCACTCTAGGCAGGTGTTCACTATACAGATGCGATCTTACACAAAAGTCAGTAGCATATGTGCTGAGAAGAGGTGTTCACAAGACATAGGTGTTCACTTAGACAGGTTTTCACTACAGAGATGCGATCTTACACAAAAGTCAGTAGCATATGTGCTAAGAAGAGGTGTTCACTAGACACAGGTGTTCACTTAGACAGGTTTTGTTGTACAGTATAAAACTCTGAATCATCATCAGTTAGTCACTCTGCACTCTAACTACTGAAGTACCAATGATTTTACAGATTTGGTGCTCTAGCCTGATCTTAATGATCTTACATGTAGCTTTCCTAGCATTTAATGAGAATTGAATGTGAAATGAACACATTGGCTATCTGTATATTGTAAATGTTCTGTCATATCATGATTTTCACATACTTTGATAACCTACTGGTGATAGGATTGTGATCGATCAATGTATTAATTCCAAGCTCTTGTCAAGGTTAAAGTATTTATAAATGGATTATTTAAGGCTAAACCTGGACCTTTGCATCTTTGCACGCTTGGTCTTTACTGCGGCAGGAGCCGAGTGAACAAAGATGGGACCTTGGGTCATCAGAAAAGATTAAAGTAACTGGGCATGAGTCAACACTCTAAATTATATAGAAAATCAGATATTTCATTCACAAGTATCAGTAGCAGATATTGGGGGGGGCACAAAAATCTGCTTCTCCACATATAAATCGGTAATTTAGGTACATAAATTGGGTAATTTAGGTAACAAACTGGCAATACTGGGCATTATCTTTTATCATCTTTTATTTTTTGGCCTACTTTTAAGAAATTAGGCCACTAGGGGCCCAAAATTTCAAAATTGTGACTCAAAATATTTTGGGTTCCCTATTGATTTTCAAATCTGCCCATTTGTAGAGTGAGGAAAATTTTGGAAAAAAACACAATCGATAGATAAATTCTGGCTCGAGGATATAATTCCAATGTATATAATTACTTACCCCTCGACCAATACAATACATTTTCCTCTTGAGATCTTTCGAACACCGACTGCTTGGGATCGGGCAAAATAAGCGATGCATTATGGGTGATTTAGTATTCCTGTGAAGTATTGTTTAACAAGTTGATTCCTTTATTCCTCATAGCACTATGTAAATATGTCAATCAATATTATCCTCACACATGTCTAGTTTATTTACAATTTGTAAAATCAAATGTTAAGTGCAGCTGGCGCGAATCATTCAGTTTTAATTGTTCTATATCCCATCATCAAAGCTCTTTTACTGATTTATACTGGGTGCTCGTGATCATCTAATATTGTATTTATAACAAATCTATATTTCACTGAACCATAAGTCATCTCTGTAAGTTTTCATCTTCATTTACTCGTTTCTCTTCAATGGTTATTACTATAAAAAGTATTTATAGTTTTTTCCACTGAACTATCCTTATGAGGATGGTAATGTGTGTTTATTCAGCTAAAATCCACAGATTGAGCCAGATTGCAAAGTGTTTCTTCAAAAATTAGAAGTGATTTCACCTTAAGGTCTTACCTCGGTATAACACATTTTCCAAGCCACAAGCACTTAAATGCAATAATAATTTGTTCTATTTCAACTTTAAATTAATAGTACTACTGTAGGCCGGTGATTAAAGGACAACCCACTGTTAATACATCGCAATGTGTCTACCTATACAGTATACATCCTACGATAAAGCTCTTAAAGTGTTTTATATTTTATAGATTTTCCTCCGTCTATTGAAAATTAAACCAAACAATCTCCATGATATAAGCGCCTCTATACAAACAGATATTACTTAAAGCGTTATTTTAGACTTCCAATGTAAATCAACAAAAGATTCTTACTAAGAACAACACTGTTAAAAAACGTCTTGCATTAAATGTCAAGGATAACGACTGTTTATGATATCATTCTGTGAAAAAATGATTTGCAATTAGGTACCATAGTAGAGTTATAGATTTCCTTGTCGCATATTTGGCCATTGTTTTGAAATATCATGGTCTCTTACATACATGTATCTTGTCAGTTGATTGGTGCCCATGTGCGCATGACGTTTCTTTCTTGTCCAGATAGTCAATTCTGGCCTCATTTCGTGCCTGGAAATGACTTTCTAAAGAGAAAACCCTTTTGTCTGGACACTGTCATAAATGATATAAAGTTCCATGAGGTGAAAAACACCTCCCAATACTGTACTAAAAATCATGAAAAACTTTGTTGGTATATATTAAGAGCGATTCCGTGTAGAGTTGTGCAGTTTACAGATTTGCATCTGGTAAGAAATTGAATCTTAGCGCTACTGTGGTGTTAACGATGTTTGTTGTTCTGTAATTCACATTGTAATTCAAGCTTGCCAGAGTATAATGGTGCATTAATGGTAATCATCTCTCACCTTATACCCTATGCACGGAGGCATTCAACAACATTAGGGGATTAAATCCTATAAGGCTCTGCAAATAGTGTGTTGCATATATCGAGCCCTATGAGTTGCTGACATAAGTGTGTTGCAGATCCAAGTATGTCATCTTTGTAGAATAAATCTCAAATAGCTTTCAAATAATGTGTTGTTTCTTTTCTTCATCTCAGAGAGCTACCAACATTATTACATTGCCAATCCAGTGTCACAACCACCACTGTAGCTATTAAATCCTGAATAGCTTTCGGATTAATGTGTTGTTCTTCACCAGACTGACAGCTACCAACATTATACAGAGTGTTGTATCAAAGGTACCACTTCTCCAGCTTTCAAAAAGATCGTTAATCATTCAGTTGGTGTTGAATATCCATCAGATTAAATCTTGATGAGTCTGATGATAATTAGTGAGTTGAATAAGTGCATCATGCCCAGATGGAAACATTAAGTGTGTTGCAAATTCCATCTCAAGAACGCTGTATGCTCATTATAAGCAGAGACTCTATAATCCTGTTGTTGACAGGGTGATATTCAGACTCTTTGTGTATTGCGACTTCATGCAGTGAATGGCTTCATATATTTTTAATAATGATTCAATGTTCCTGTGTTCTGTCTACTTTAGTGCAATAAGACTTGTAACCTGCCTTGAGACCCAACATTATGTAACATGATGCCGTTAATTGTTATTTCTTCCTTCGGGTTTCCTGGGGAATACCCCTTGTATTAGACCCTTTTAAAGTCGACCAACAGAGTAATTTTATCATTCTGAGACGTTATAAATCTATATAATGCGATTGTATCCAGATTATAGAAAACAACAAGGATATTCTCTCTACTCATCCATGCAGATTCCTCAAAATATCTCTCTAAATCTCCACTTGCTCTTGGACATTCTACTTTATTTCACTATAATTTCTCAAAAATACATCATTTTTCTGCATTTGTCAACAATTCTGTATACTTTATTTCTTGTAAATTCTATTCGTTTTCATTGTATTTTACATACCAAAACATGCCTTTCCTAATATTTATTCTCGGATTTCGTCGAGGATTAAAGGATTTGTATGATCCCGGAGATTCTCCTCTTCCCAATTTTACAAACAATCCTATCAGCAAAGCCTATCATGATTGCACAATAAAAACCTCATTTTACGGAAATGTGTTTTACTCTTTTATACCTTATAAGACTCTACCTTGCAAATAAAACAATTAGACCAGCTCAAACAATCTGGCTCCTTCAATCATTTCTCCTTGAATTGTGCTCATCATAATGCAAAATTTGATTACTTTTTGCTTATAAGCCCCTGTTTTAGCTTAACCTTGAGATGTAGAATAAGGCCTGGAATATCAGAGAGAACACCTATTTTGGCATGATAGGGATACATCCATCATTGTATGGCAATTTCCTTTCTAGAGATTTTAATTCTTGTCCGCAAGAAAGGAGATGTGATGAGTTTCAGACATATCATAAATGTCCTTTATTGCCATAGCAACGGTTGTACAGTTGACATTACACATATGCTTATGTCACCACCATAATGTCACCACCATAAATAGGCAGAAAAAGTAATCTGGGAAATACCATTTCCAGGGATGACTTCAATGCATTTGCTTTGTAAGGTCCATTATACACTCAAATATAGGCATTATGTATAAAACACATTGAATTAATCCAAGCTTGTTTTCTTTACCAGCATTAATCTTCAGATTCATCAAAATTTTCCCACAAGGAGTAATAATTCACATGCTATCAACTGTAGGACAGACTGTTCTATTGTTTCCAAGATCAATGGATTTCTTTCATGATCAAATGGTTTTAGGTAATAATTAACTTGATTAAAAAATGTTCTCCTGGCTTGTCTCCTTACATGGTCTACCTAGTTATGTCAACAAGGCTCTAATCTTGGAGACAAATTGCCAATTTTGGAATTGAAGGCCAACAGAAATAGATTTCTGATTAAATTACCTTGAGATTTATCCTCATCTTCAACTTTAATTTCAGAGAAGTTTAAATTACTTAAATGCGAGTAGGTAGTTACCATTTTCACCACCAGGTGGCTGATTCGGGTCAATTAACATGGCAGGTATATAAGAAAGTTCCCTTAAAGGAATATTCCTTGCCAAACCATCTCTCTCCTCATATGGTAGCTATAACCATATATATGCTTGCCATGTTTAGCAAAACACGCAAAAATGTTTTGATATGGTCAAATTTGATCACTTAGAAATGTGATGCTAAGAGGAGGGAAAGCCCCAGAGTCTAAAGATGACAGACATAATTACCTCTCTTGCTTACCACCTTCGTTCGTTCAAATTTTCATCGGCTAGTTATCAAATACTACACTTCGATGGGATGTTTTAATTGATATAGGCATATTCCGTACACCTTTCTTTATCTTGATGTGAAATGAGAAGCTATGATATTGGTTTACGCGCCAGAAATGAACATAATATTATTCGAAGCGTATTTCGAAGATTTTGAAACCGCCATTGATGACGTCATTTGTTTGTCGACTTTTGACCAATCAGCGACGATGTCATCTCAATACAGATTTACATTATAAGCGTATGTCATCTTTGAACCCTGGTGTTCCTCCCCCTCTGTGTGATGCTCAATTCCAGTAAGCTCGTGCCATCTTTTAAAATTTCACACAGGAAGTGATGTCATCGACTCTCAACTTTGCATACAGCATTAGGTGAGGAGCTATTAAGAATTACAAAACCAGCTAAATATTCTTTTTCAACTTTGTATCTTATTTAATCCTTCTGAAAATCTCTTCTTTTATTCTAAGTTGACAAGCCCTGAAAATATTTTTGCACAGAAAGTAATGATCACTTGTCTAGAAGTGATTTTGTGCTACTTTCCTATACTGTTATGGGCAAGTTTATAGAAGTTGAGAGTTGATGACATCACTTCCTGCAAGAAATCTTAAAAGATGGCAGCTCACTGGAAATAAGCACTAGATTTTTAAATGATCAATATTGACCATATTAAAACATTTCCCCATGTTTTGCTGAATATGGAAACTATATATATGATAATAGCTACCATATCAAGAGAGAAAGGGTCTGGCAAGGAATATTCCTTTAAACTTGAATATTATCAATTTAAGTGGCTCAATTTTCCTATAACCCTTATGTGTCTGATACTTATACTAATGAAAATATGTCCAGTAAAGCAAAATATTATCTGTCCACTAAAAGAAAATATATTTTATTTTTTGTGATTTTATAGCATGGGGTCTATGGGGAATCTCCCCGAGCTAGAAGTCACATTTTCAAAGAAAATTAATTTTTCAAAGTTGATAAACACTTTTTAAAACCACATTTCTAAATGTAATTTTACATGTAGATTTCAAATATGATATTACTTTGACTGAATTTTGAATTTTTAATGACGTAAATCAAGATTATTTCTACTCGCATCTGGGTTATTGTAAATCAAGCTGATATATATGATTTATTAGTTCTGGAATGAAAACAAGCCTATTGTTAACAAAAATAGTTTAATTGAATAAGATTGATAGGATTTAGGACTAATTTGAAGTCAGAATCGGGTCTAGCGAGCAATCTTGTCGAAAAAAAAAATCGTCGCAATTTTGGAATACATTTGGCTCACTCAGATCACTCTTTGTGATGTCTGTTTTCTAATAATTTGAAAAATTCATTAATTCATTCCAGAAAAAGATTTTTCATTTTAAATAACTTCACCATTTGATAATATTGGTCTCCACATAGGCTTTCAATTGAAAGCTCATGGTCTCGTGCAGGACAAATATGATATCCTACCCACTCATCAGATATGATAGTGTTATGTACCCAAAGCTAACCAAGTATGAGATACTAGATGTTATAAATACTTCATATCTATGTTATATAACCATACTTTTGTTGTATTATGTTGGTTGGTTGATGCTGGGTCTATTGAAAGAATATACAAGTTAAATCCTGCTTCCCAAAATTATCACATTTATATCCCAGTGTTATGTACCTGAAACTTCACTACAGGATAAATACACATATCCGCAAGCACATTCATTGTCTACAAACACTTTATCTTAAATAAAGACTATTATTTAGTCAAGTCCATCATGAAAAATTATAGCCTTCTAACAGTTTCTTTTCAAGACCATGCCAGTTAGAAAACAGAGACGTGACGAGAATCAGAATGGAAGCCAAGTTGACGCATTTATATAGGCCTTCCTAGTGCGTTATATCTTGTAAAACAATAATGCAAATAAATAACTGTAACCTTGAAAATGAGTCAAAAGCGGGCCTGTAGCCAGGGGAGGGGTTGAATGGAATCTTTGAATATAATGCAGTTTTTCACCATTTTGAGCACTTTTCAAGTGATTTTGGGCCAACATTTTCAACCCCTTAACAAAAGCTGGCTATGGGGCTACAGAAGTAATACATGACAGCTTATATATACATGATATTAGAAAGAAGCTTTTACTTAACAGTGGTAATGATCATCATACCCATATTATATACACAGTATTAGAATCATTGAACTGCCCCAATATATCTATATAAATTAGCAAAACAATATAGACTAATCACTTAATGTTACAAAATTAGGTTCAAACATCATCAAATATTCATAAGTCATCATAAGCCAATAATTTCCTGTTGTCGCATTAAGAATGAATATATCACAGTGAATTGATGAGGGCATTATTTCAATAATTTTGATGCCCGTTGACCTGCAATTTATGATTCATGAAAATTTTCACTCTGAGAATAAATGGAATTCTTGACTTGTATTGTCTGTTTTTCTGCATCTTAAGCTAACAAATCCTCAAATATGGTTCAGTGTTTTGGGTTTATCAAGCCCAACTCAATCATTCCCATATTGGACCTTTCCTGGGACCTTGCTCTGTATTCAGTAAAAAAATATACCAGGTATAAATCAAATTAAAGATTTTTTACAGTTGCAAATACTTCCTTGTATGTTTTTTAAACAACAGGCAAATTTTAATTTTGTTTTATGTTATTTCTATGAAATTTGATCTATTAATATCCAAAAGTATACCATATAACTTTTATTAACTCATAGAAGTCTAAATGACAATATACCAGAACAGGTAAAGAAAATCTATTCTGGACCATTGAGCCTTGCTGCACTCAGATGATGATAAATACACAATGTATCAGTCCAATCTTCACTTTCAAAAGGCAGTAAAGAGCATGATAAGTGCTCAGTATAGAGCATGTATAGCGATGATCAAGTTTCCTCAAACTCAGTCTTAACAAGCGAATAATTTACAAAATCAGTCAATTTTTGTATTTTATAATCATAGAACCTAAATTAGACCTAAATGAGGTAATCTATCTCTAGTTGTTACTATGGCAACCATATGATCATTCATTATCTTGATTATCATTCACAATAAAATAATAACTATCCAATGAAACGTCTGTCACTTTGAATTACAGGTTCATATTTAATGGATTCTATAGCAAAGTCATTTGGGAAAAGTTTAATAAACTATCGCATCGTGTATATAGTTCAAATTAATATGAATGACATTTGAAACCGTATTCGACTCATCGTTAATATGGAATGTCTAATTCTGACAGATATAGATCTGCATGACCCTGAACTTGAACTTGGAGAAATAAACTAAGATATCGTTAAGATAAAAGAATCAATTACATCTGTATATAATAACATGGATCACTGCATTTATCAGTTCTGGTTGCATGATAACTATGTCTTGCCTTAATTATATCTTGATTCACTCATAATCTGACAATATTTGGGATTAATTATATGGGAGATTCACACATGCTTCACTTTCTCCAGGGTTTTTATACAATCTAGACAATTTAATCATGATATAATTTTATAAATGAGCATCAAAAATTAGTCACGTGTAGCAAGAACCTCCGACAAACATAAAGAGGTTAATAATAATGTCATTATGAAGGGCAATATAGTGAAATATTGGACCAATATAGTGAAATATTGGACCAATATAGTGAAATATTGGACTGAGTGCCAACTTAGGCCCAAGGTCCAATATTTCACTATATTGCCCGCAGAAATGACGTTATTAGTATTATTACCACCTTTTATGCCCAGGGCTGAAATAGCAAGAACTGAATGAAAATTTTACGCACTGAACAATATTTAATTTCCCGGGGAAAATTGGCTGGGAGTTAATGCATTATTGGCCCGCCACTATGGCCCGCCACTATGACGTCACATATTGCTCAGTTTATATAGTAAAATGATTGCCCTCTCAGGCCCGTAGCCAGGATTTGACAAGGGGGGGTTCGGTTTTCAAGAATTTCCAGGGGGGGTCACATTTGACAATTTTGGCACAAATATGGCTAAAATCACTTGAGAAGTGCTAAAAATGATGAAAAACTGCATGATTTTGAAAGAATTTTTGGCCAGGGGGGGGGGTGGTTCGAACCCTGCGAACCCCCCCCCCCCCCCTGGCTACGGGCCTGCCTCTAAACTAGCACTAATACCCTAAGAACAGGCCTGGCAAGGTGGTAATAATATTTGAGAGTGACTTTTTCTATGCTGAGAGATTTAGACATTTCTGCCTAGCATGTCAAATCTTCAATTACATCCCTCTCATATATCACAAATCTTTTTCCAATAAATTTTATCATGGCAGGGGACAGATTGCCTTGTTTTTTAAAACAGAAAACGGACAGAAATCTATTCCCAAGTACTTTCATATTGTTTCTCAATTATATACATTTTCAATAATTTGATTTTCCTTCTTTAAAAAAAGTGAGCTCTCCATCTATATATTACACCCAGGGTACCCTTTATGAGGTTTTGAATGTGTTCGAAGTATTTCCCTCATGTTCTATTACGACAAAATGCAAGATTATGGACGCCAACTTATATTTATATTCCCCATAGGTTGGCCATGGCATTAATCATTATGCTAAAAAGTCATTAATTAATATGAAAATGTGCACCTGTCAATTAGAGTTTGGTTGATACAGGGTGTTCTATAAGTACTGATAATTTCTGATTATTTTTTGTTTTTTTCTAGATGTCATCATTTACATAACTATAGAAAAATGCACTCAAGTGATTGTATGCTAGGCTTAACTCTTGTCCTTTCAGACTTGTATTTGACTGCATACAGTTGACTTGGATCTATTATTTCTCATATAATAGAAAGGGTCTTACGCTTAAATCCTTAAATGAATCACCATTAATGTTACAAATAAATGATGAACAAAGAACAAACAAAAAGGCCTTGTAATTATCAGTAGTAATTGAATACCCTGTATATAAAAATCTAATAGGTAGGTTTTGAGGAGTTCTTTATCCTTAAGCCTAATTAATGACTTGTCCAATTGTCCTAGAATTTGAACGTCATATGCTAAAAACATGCAAATAAGTGCAATTTATGACTTGCATCAAATCAGAGTATCTCTAATTGAGTACAAGAGAACGGAAATTAACTTAACACACTAATTGTAAATAACCTTGGAACTTTACAAAGGTATTTTCCCTTTCAGTCATTAGTGTTTCGATTCATCTATTTAATGCCAAGTATTCATCCTTTGTGAGGGAAGTTATCTTGAGGTGTATGACTCTCCTATTAACAATTCTGCAAACAGAATAAGAAATAAAACATGACGTTGTCAATTAGCAGAACAAAGCCTGCGGTTTAATTCAGTTATAGTCACCCTTTAAGAGTTATAAAAGTCAGGATGCGATTACTGAGTTGTTTAATACGAGAGCACCTTATGACATTACTGCCATCTTCTGTTGATATTCAACCCCTTCCTCCAGAAGATCATCTAATTGTCTCTTCCAAAGGGCATTTGACATCCCATTCCAGACATTTGGTCTCTTCGATTTTTAACTCCCTCTTCCAAATGGCATGTAACCCCTCTTCCAGAACATCTTGAACCCCTTATTCCAAAAATATCTAACTCCTCCCAAAAGTCAAAAATCAACCCCCTCTTCTTAAATACATGTTAGCCCTTCAATATATTAAAGCCCTGTCTTAACCTACCCCCAACATCTGATTACAACTATAACCCCTCCTACCAATCAAGAGATTTAATCCACTACATCTGAAGATTTTTAACCATCAATCGTGTTCTTATGTGTCTCTAATGTTTTTATGTGTCTCTAAATATGCTGTGAGATTCTTAAAATGTTCTTTAATATGTTCTTGCATGTTTCTTTTTTATTTATGTTCTAATGTGTCTCCTGTATTCTTGTATGTCTTGTGTATCTTTAATTGTTATGTGATTCTTGTGTTCTTACATGTCTTTTGTGTGTCTCTTGTGTGTCTCTTGTGTGTCTTTTGTGTTCTTGTATGTCTCTTGTGTGTCTCTTGTAGTCTTGTGTGTCTCTTGTGTTCTTGAGTGTCTCTTGTATGTCTTTTGTATTCATGTGTGTCTCTTGTGTTTTTGAGTGTCTGTTAATATGCTGTTGTTGGATCCTTATGTTCTTACAAATCTCTTGTATGTCTTAAGTATTCTTGAGTATCTCTTAATAAGACTAATACGCTGTTGTGTGGTATTTGTGTCACGTCTTAAATGTCTCTATGTTCTTGTGTGTCTCTTTATATTATTCTCATCTGTATCTTGTATTATTGCATGTGTTTCTGTGTGTCCATGTGTACTTTGAAACTGACACATCAGCTAACTGAGCTAAGCACAAGCTAGGTCCAAGTGCAAGTACACATGGATGATCTATGTAAGGAAGATATCTTGAATAATTGTGTGAGAGGAATATTTTTCAATGTTTCAGCTCAATCATTCAAATCAACATCAATCTGGGCTTAATCTCGTTGGCTGATTTGGCAATCTATTCAGCCTGACAAATTATCAATATTTGAAAAACCCGAGTGATATATTTGTTTTTTGTTTTTTCATCTCTCTCTTTTGTTTGTTGATGAGACACATTTATGATGTCACATAGAAATGACTTTTTGGGAAAGCTCACCCCATTGACTCCTGAGGGAGAAGCATTTCCAAGAAATGGAAAACAGAATAAGATGATAAAATTTCATAGTAAGCTAAGTTACAGTATAGTAACTTAATATAATATGTTTTACTGCCTGAAGGTTATGCATAAATGAAATTTCTACAACAAGAAAATTATTCATGAATAATTTCAACTGTTTGTTTTTCTCATTTATTTGGTTTCAGCTGTCAGAGCAAAACTAATGTAAACTGAAATGTAAGCTTGCCATGGTGTTTTATTAACAGGGTCAAACTAAACTTATCTTTTCTTCATCAGAATTTAACCATTGCTGAGATTTCTCCCTCAGCCATGTCAAATTCACTCATTTTCTCTCTAAAAATTGAATGAAGTTTTTCATTTTTAGCAATATAATTTAAAGTGTTAACTTCAGGTCTGATTACTTTATTGCTTGCTGTTTCTACTTTTTACTCTTAATGGAATTCCATAATGTAACCAATGTGGCTGTTTATACTCCGGGATCAAAGAATCAAAATTCAAGTTTTCCTGAATAATACATATTCAAAGTTCCAATTACCAGAAGATTCCTCTCAAGATTTTCAAATCCAATAGGCAATAGTTTCTAAAAAGCGTCATTGTTGCATTTAAAGAAGCTAAAAATGACTAGTCAGAAGCCATGCTGACCTCTACAGATTATACAGATTACTGGAATTATTTCTTAATGCCATCTAACTTTAGAACAAAGTAACAAAAGCAAGAAAGTAGTATTAATAATGTTTTTTTCAGTTTAAGAAAAACGAGGGTACTTCAAGTCATAATGAGAGACTAGAATTATGTCATTTATCAAATATTTAGAATTGAGTACAATGTTATCTTTAATAGATTAAACCAGTTAAAATCTTAATGGTCTACATCATTAATGATTTTTCCATCAATTATCATCAATGCTATTAGTCTACCTTATCTTATTTAATCCTATCTAAAGCACTGTCCCTATTCACTATTGTTATTGTAAATTCAAGATGTTTTGTACTTTTACTCCCCTACCATGACTGTTTCACAAATTACAAGGGAATATCATGACCAAAGAAAGTAAACCTTCTCACATTCCCATTCATCCATCTTTAATCCCCAAATCCAGACCAATTCCAAAGTCCAATATGTCAGAATCGACTTAAGTCAACTAATTTCAAGTTGAATAAATCTAGGATGAAGAAAAGAATAAATCAAGATGTGTAGTCTTCAACTAACTTTCTAAGCTACTAAGAAGGGTGAAGCAGGCCCGTAGCCAGGATTTGCCAAGGGGAGGTTCACTTTTGAAAAATTCCAGGGGGGTTCACTTTTGACAATTTTGGTTCAAAATGGCCAAAATAACTTAAAAGTACTCAGAATGATGAAAAACTGCATGATTTTGAAAGAATTTTTGGCCAGGGGGGGGGGTTCGCTCGAACCCATCGAACCCCCTCCCCCTGGCTACGGGCCTGGTGAAGAGAGGTTTCTTGGGTCCAGAAGCCAAGATTCCCAACCATCTGCAAGACATTAACCTGGCTGGTATAACATGTATTGCAAATGATAAACTTAATATATGATATAAATGATTTAAAAACATTAACTGGATCTACACTATATTTAGAAAAGAAATAATTCTTTGATTTGAACCATATCCACTCATGTTCGTACCACATTTTTTAGGTATACCTGTAGAGTTCATTCATTTCAGATTCAAAGTCCCATAAAAAGCAAGCTACATTCGAGATGATTAAGATTCACCAGTACTAAAATTTTTAAAATCTGTAATAGTCAGAGGGGAGAAAGATAAGCTGTCTGATGACCAGGCTTGAGCCAGCTTTTGCCAAGGGGGGGGGGGGTCACTTTTCAAAAAATTCTAAGGGGGGTCACATTTGACAACTTTGGCCAAAAATCAATTGAAAGCTGCTGCAAATGGTGATGATTTTGAAAGAATTTTTGGCTAGAGGACTGATGACTCAGGGTAATTTGTTTTTGATCCTTGGTTTGTTTACATACCCAAATGAAAATATTGATTGGCAAAAGAAATTATTATGATTGCTGAAGTTTCCGCAACTTTCCTGACAAAAATCTCCTTTCATCATTGAACATCTTCAAATGTTTTAAGTCAACTCCAACAAATATCTTTGGGACTGTGCTAAAGGTCATGTGCAGTATGGCAAGTGATTTTAGACAGTCATATCTTTAACCATGAGTACTTTCTGGGTATAAATATAGAGGTTTTTATTAAAAAATATGTTTTCTTTCAAGTGAAGTGCCCATAATGATAAAATATCAATCAAACAATTCAAAATATTATGAATAGGGACCCCATGTCAACATTTTTTTTTAAATGTTTAACCTATTTACTCAAAAGAGAATCTTCTTTTTCTGGTTTTTATTGCATGAAAAGATTATTCAACAAGGGGTCTAAAACTTCTTCAAAGTAGAATGGTATTGAAAGTCTAGTTTTGAAGATATCCATTTTTGATGACCAAATTTATGCTGAAAACAATGGATAGCATGAGTTTTCCCTATGGAAAAATAACATCAGAGATTTGGGTTAATATTTTACTATCATGGGGACTTCACTTGAAAGAAAACATATAGGTTTCATAAAAACCACTGTATTGATGGCCAGAAAGTACCCATGGTGAAAGATATGACCAATCAAAATCATTTGCCATACTGCACATGGACCTTTGCGGGAATCAAACTAAGGGCTTTCCACTACAAAGTCTGATGCTCTACCACTGAGCCATAAGGGCAAGCCACTAAAGCTGGGATACCATAGTTTTTCTCAGAGAATTAAACAAGGCTCGTCAAATATTTCAAGCTTACATTGCTTTTTCCAAGAAAGAATTATGAAAAATGTGTCTGAGTAAAAGTGCATTTTTCTCAGAGAATTACATTAGATACATCAGATACACATTATTCTGAGAGAAGTTCCTTTTTGAGAAAGTCAAATCTCCATATCCAGCAATCGTAATGTTAAATCGGACATCACCTTATCTCCTAACTGGTACTATTACTGAGATTTCGTATCAACACTTTAGTCTACTAAATTAATGTTTAAAACTCATATATGTGAGCGTTAATGCATGGGCATTTCATACAGCCTATAAACACCGCCCTTTCATCAAATGTCTTTTCTGGTTTCCTTAATTTCGCCAATTTCTTAAGAAATTGATGGATAATTTCAAGATCATATGATCAGACACATAAACATGGCATACACCACATACGTTTCTCATATTTAGTTGTTGTTTTTTAGTTGTTGTTTTTTGTTGAACCATATATTACGTACATGGATAACTGTATTTTATTTACAAGTAGGCTGCATCTTGTATTAGACCAACATAGCATCAAGTTTCACTAGAGCTGCTTAGAACACTTCTTATCAGATGTGTTGACAGCTCTCCTGATAAAGAAAGTGTCTGGTAATTTCTGGATTTGTTAAGTCATCTCCATACATGACCAGAAACATTACCTCTAATTACCATGAAAAAGGAAATGGCTGTTGCGTCTGACCTTATATGGAACAGGAAGTCCCAAGGTAGAGGGGGTAAAAAGGTTCTTCTCATTTTCCTTCTCAACTTCCAAATATAAGGTCTGTGATGCATCGATTTTGGAGAAATGATCGAATGGCATGATTTAGAGAATGACTTTTATGAACATCTTGACTTTTCTACAGTATTCCATCTCCAAGTAATGATGGCTCAATATTTTCAATGGAATTGAGATCATTTTATTTTTTAATCTCCAACAAACACTTCTAGTATTTGTGATTCTCTACATAAAATTTTCTAGGATTATCTATATACAATTTCATAATTTGTAATTCCCTACATGATATGACTTTCTTAATTAGTGGTGCTCTATTTATGATTTTAATAATTAGTAATTCCCTACATGATAAGACTTTCTTATTAGTGGTGCTCTATTTATAATAATAATTAGTAATTCTCTATAAACAATTTTAAAATTAATATTAATAATTAAATCAATAAATAGATTAAACGATAATTAGTGACGTTCTACATATTTAAAATAACTCCAGTGATTTATCATATACGTTTTGTTTTAATGAACCTCTTTATATACATGTATATTATATATATTGTTTTCATTTTTAGTCTTATCAGTCATTATCTACATGTTATTCCAATTCACTTTTATATTACAACTGGAAACTAAAGAACTTAATGAATGCAACTGATATGACAATTACAATCCATTGATGAGCCACAAAACACATACAAACAACCACTCAATCATAATAATAATCATAAGATCCTCGCAAAAATACTGACGGGATATTGAACATTTAAATAATGTGTTGTAAAATTGAAAAGAAATCCTGAACCCTAAAGTTAATGTAAATTCACAGATATTCATCACACCGCACGTCACTCAAAAATAGATATAAATCACAAATATTTATCATTGAATTTATATTGAGGAATACCTTTTGCATTCGTTCAACTTCACTTCTAAAAAGAGCTTTGTCTTTATAGTAGTTTATAACTAGACTCTGCGAGCAGGGAAATTGAGGAATATCTAGAAGGATGAAGTATTTTAGGTGCAGTCAAGTATGAAATGGTGATGATGTTATCACACCTATTCAATCATTAATTTCTCATCAGCACACATAATCAAAACCTGCACTGTAATTAATCAATAAATCAATCTATTTTAATACCTATTTATGTAGGGATCAGCTTTTCAAATGTCCGTCTGCTTTTATGTATAATATATGAGCTCTCTCAAAAATTTGAATAAAGTTACTAATCTTTCTGAATTTTTATACAATTTGAAGTGTTACCTATACGGCTCTTCCATATTTTCCTTGGATATTTCACGCTTTTGATCCATTTTGTTTTTGTAAAAATATCTCCAATGTTTACAGATGTACTGAATTGTGCTTGATGTATTTATGTGGGAGACAAACTTTCATCTCATTTGACAACCTGCTTTAGTGATTTACTGATATGTACAATTGTAAATCTGAGTTGGCGGATGAAAGACCCAGATCAGAAAGCATCAATTTGTTTTGATTTATAGATTCATATTTAAATATGGATGAAGCTGACATTATGTAAACCCCAGTACCTGACATATAAATTTTCCAATGTCAAATATACATTGATTCCCATTAGCATAAAAATACAATACTCTCCATTTTTTTGTATGAAAAGTTTTTTGTGACATTTTCTATGTGGGAATTTAATGATAGAGCATTTGTACAAAACAGTAAAAAGGAAACACCTTTAAGACAGTGGTCTGTGGTCATATATAAATAAATGACATATACCATTGGAAAGAAATAAGTTGATGTAATACTGCAGATTTTGTGGTTTTACAATGTTTTTGCTTGTTGCATTTTTTGGGACGCACTGTATAGCATAATGTATACTAAGACTAATACATGTAAAATCTAGTTGCGCTTACATGCAAATGCAAACTTTCATTTTACAGAAAGTAATAATTACTGAGCTTATTAACTTATAAATGTTATTTGGAAAATGAACATACCTTTATTAAATCTCTGATGTAGAATTCACTTAGTATGAGAATGTCAAGCCAAGGTTACACCTTCATTCATGAAATAGTTTACATAAATTACTCCAATTTTGCTATCAGTTAATTTTTCGTGTTTCCCAATCAATCATAATAAAGTTAATGTAATTACTTTCTGTATTCAGTAGTAATGATTTACATTGTTATCAATTAGTAAATATTCGAGTATGTCGCCCTCTTACTCCTCAACTTCAATTAACTATACTTGCTCTGGTTCAATATAATTTCTGCAGATTCTTTCGATATAATTCACCATACGTACCAATCAAACTGAAGGACTATTCCCTTATTGCATTGCTTTAGTTAACGTTCGGAAAAGTTATTGATATATATGACATTCGCATGCAATGAAATAATCTGCTAATTATGTCATTCTGAACAAAAATGTCAAAGCATCTGATTTGTTTGAAGAAGTATCCTCTTTGCTGTTCTCCATTAGAAAATTGGAAAAAACCAATATAAGGCTTAAGTGAATTATTATACAAGGCACTAACATGCAAAATGTCACCAACTGCCATTTGTTACAGACACCGAACACCAAATGCCAAACACCGTCCCAAAAAGTTGCCGTGGTGACATTAAGATGAAAAAAAATTGAATCTTATGAAAAAAGATTTTATGTTACCATTTCTGGTCATGAGATAAAAATAGAAATAACCTATTTTTATTTAACAAATGAAAAATACTACTTCACTTTCAAGAAGAGTTATGTATTAACCACATGTTTGTCATTATTACATTCTTGTAGAATAAATACAGTATGAGAACATCTTGACCTTAAACTTTTCGCATCCAGATAATTAATACTTAGCAGGGAAGCCAACTTCCTCTAATTTCCACCCTTTTCCTCCATATTTCCCGATTGAATTGTGTAATTAGGGGTTACTTAATTAATCAGTCAAAACACATCTAGAGAATTAAATTGAGACTCAAAATTCCTATATAATTATATATCAACACAACACAGAAAATAAACCATAACACTAAAGCCATAATTTAGATATTGTTTTAGAAATAGAAAGAAAGAATATCACAATAAACTATGATTATTTCACTATAGGAGCTAGTGTTGTAACTCGCGGGGATTTTGGGAATCGAGTAATTCGCGTGATTTTGAGTCGGAGATCGAATAAGAATCGCGATTTTTCATCAAAAAAATAAACAAGAAAAAATCTTACCATTGCATGTCATATGGTCGTTTTTTAGTCCTTTTTTCAATGTTGTTCACTTGCACAATACCCTAGGTACGCTAGGTATATCAAGAGTTGTCCATATCTACCGATTTAAATAACATACTTACGATTAATTACGACAAAAATTGAAAAATTGTTTATTTTATGTTTCCCGCCACACATTGTTGCAGCACTTTCATTTCCGGTTCTACGGACTGAATTAATCATGGAATTAAAAAATAAACTCAAAAATATTTCATTTAAATTAGATTTATTACTCATATTCATTCAAATAAAAACAAATGATACACACGGAACAATCATTTGTACATAGTTTCACCTTGTTTGTAAGAAAAAACAATGCATTTGACGTCAGGATTCGCTGTGAAATCGCGAATACGAATACAAATTTGTGAGTCTCAGACTCGTGTAATAATTCGCGAAATCTGAACTCCTAATCGAGCCGAATTCTATAACACCTTGGCGAGACGATTCGATGACTACGTGAGTACTTATCTACACCACTAATAGGAGCCATCAGGTTTGAGGGTTTCATGTTTAAAATGTTTCATTTACACCGGTATTATATGGAAACTGTTTTTGCGGACTGACTTCATTTCCGGCAATTCAATTTTTGTGAGTTTGTTTTGGGAGTGGTATTTTCTTCCAAACATTTCTCTTTCTTATCAATAGGAGATGTAACTTTAAGGTGTAGGATGATTTGTCGAAGTTAAGGATAAGATAAGTTTGGGTGTCTATTGAATAGGTGATGTTTAGATGATTAGGTAATGTTTGTTGAATGGGTGATGTTTTGGCTGATTAGATGATGTTTTGGATGAATTTGTTATGTTTTAGGTGATTAAATGATGTTTTGGATGAATAGGTAATGTTTTGGGTGATTAGGTGATGTTTAAGGTGATTAGGTAATTTTTGGATGAATAGGCGAAGCTAGTGTGAATAGGTGATGTTTGTTGAATAGGTGATGTTTTGGGTGATTAGATGATGTTTTTGGATGAATATGATATGTTTTGGGCGATTAGGTGATGTATTGGACAGTTATGTGATGTTTAGGGTGATAAGGTGATGTTTTGGGTGATTAGATCAAGCTAGGGTGAATAGGTGATGTTTATGTGATATTTGGATGATTAAATGAAGAAAGGGTGATGTTTGAGTTAAAAAGTGATGTTTGGGTGATAAGGTGAAGTTTGGGTGTATAGGTGTATCATCTAATAGGGTGAATAGCCGAAGTTTAGGTGATGTCGAAGTTAATGTGATTAAATGACATTAAATTATTCTTATAAACGAGGCATTAACCTTTACCATGCTGCCTTATTTCAGCAAATATATCCCACGCAACTGGCTTATTTTTCAAAGAGTGCAAAAAATGATATGCCTGGACTAAATAATTAATATCTCAATAACTACTGAATGAATCTGGATAAAATTTTCACAAAGGGAAGATACAGTGGCCTGGCTCATGAAAAAAAATGTTCTCATGAATTTTTTCGTACATTAACACGACTGGGCATAAATAAACCATGAATACTCCTCCGGAATCCGCCGCTCCGCCCCTTCATCTGGTCAGAATCCAAATCGGAATTTGCAGCGATCGAATGTTCAATTTTTCAATTCAGAAAATATTCTAGTTTCTATTTTCGATGACCGTTATCGGCTTCCAAGAGCCTAAAGAGCTCGAAATCGTAATCCATTTCCTCCACATTTTCGTTGTGATCGTATTTGTCCACCATTTTGTACGATTCGTTCACTAAAAACGACTAAAACACTGTTTAAATTGTTGAATTGAGAATTATTTTTCGAAATATCGCCATTTCTAGGTCAACAGGAAGTCATGGTAGGCACTGAATAAATCGGGCAATCTAATTGGACAATACGAATGGCACGAAAAAGTAAAGTTTTTAAAAGTTTGAAATCGGGCATACGGGTCCGCCGGCAGTTGTGAGAGGCATTTTAGACTCGGCGGACGCGTCCGCCGGCAGCACGCTAAAGGTTACAAACACTGAACATCGAACACCAACCACCAAAATTCAGCCAATGAACACCAACACCCAAATGCCGACCGCTGAAAACCATCCACAAAAAATTTGGGATTTTAACAATATGTCAACACTTCTAATGGTGACATAATTACCAGACATACATGGATCCCTAATGGTAAAACTTACACTCATACTTTAATACATCCCATCACGGAAAACTATCATTATGCTAATGAAAATGCCATTGAGAAATAATTACAAACATTCCAGAGAATTTCTGATTCTCAAAGACTGCGTGCTTGGGGAGGTCATTACAGGCAATTATTTTCCCTGTAAAAATTACAGACACCTTGAAATTCCCAGTCATCTAATGATCAGCAAATTGATAATCAGAATCACACGATTCTAACAATCTGAGAAAAATTATAAACACTGCATAATTCCCAATTGCCAGATCTCGTAGACAATGTCATTGATCAAGAGGTCATAAGAGATAAGTTAATCTATTGATATGTGAGCGCAGGATTAAATAATTATGTTCGGGATGGGGCCATATTAAATTTTTGTAAGAAAAATTAATTTTTAAAAGGAAATGCCAATATTGATATATTTACCAGAGGTTCATGATTGTGACAAAGTAATTATAATTATAATTATTACTCCAGTTTGTTCAAATGATACTCCCTTATAATACAAGTGTATTATCAACCATTTTCATGACTTTTTAAGTACATTTTACTGACCATGTCACATTATGACCTGTGTATGGTAAATAAACCAACGATGGCTCAGTATCTCATCAAAGGTAAAAGTCAAGGTATATGTACTTTAATAAAAAGGTCAAGATTGTTACATAAATCAGCCAATCTGAACAAACTGACATGTCAGAAATAATGTTTTAATAAATGCTTATTGTCTACAAAATCAATGAATCAGCTCAACTTTCTTTGGCACTATGAGGATGGCAGATCTATTCCTTTCACAATTAGCGCATTGAGTTTCTCAAATTTCAAAATTTTAATTTTCTCGTTTAAAAAATCTAAGATTAGTTTTGTGTTATTAGTTATTAATTTTGTATCTTAGCTTTTGACGGGATTGAATCTCATAAGTTTTAATTTCCCTGGGTTAATTTCCTAGATTACTAATCCTAGATATTTTTACTAATATTTTTATCCAGAAGATGAAGATTATCCTGTTACTTATTAAAAGGGTTGTTACTCAAATAGAATGCTCTTAGGCACATACATGTACGTATGTCCAAATATGGAAGAGGAAAATCAATATTGCCTAAGACAACGTAAGATCATGCCATTGCTAGATTTCACCTCAGGACGTTCAGTTTCTCTGCAGATGGTCTCAAACAATTATATTACATATGTCATGAATATCTCATATTTTCAATTTAACCTCAGTAAATAAGACCATGAAGCGTTGGATCTATTTGATAGAACATAGTGATCAAGTGTGCCAAAGGACAATGAAGTAAGACACTTCTAGGTTTTCAATTTGGGGCATTGTTTTGTTTTCTTGTTGAGACTATTTCTCTCATTATAAGTACAGTAAACCTGTATCATCCAAACACCCTTCAAACGAGCCAAAAATGTTCAGATTAGCAGTTTTCTAACATGGTAGTCAATATAAGATTAACAAGGCACAGGACGTGAACGAGATCACACCATCAAATAGGCAGACACTATGAACCAGGAAAACTGTTCTCCTATTATGTTTACAAATTTCAAGAACAAGAAAACAAGATGGCCGCCCAAAAGTTAATCAGCTCTGGTACTTGATATCCTCTATCATTTGTGTAAATTTGAAGGAAATCCGATGAGCGGTTTTCTTGAAATGGCGATGACAAGATTTTTCGAAAAACCTTCAAAATGGCCACCAGAAAACAAGATGGCCGCCCAAAAGTTAATCAGCTCTAGTACTTGATATCCTCTATCATGTGTGTAAATTTGAAAAAAATCCGATGAGCGGATTTTCTGAAATGGCGATGACAAGATTTTTCGAAAAATCTTCAAAATGGCTGCCAGAAAACAAGATGGCCGCCCAAAAGTTAATCAGCTCTAGTACTTGATATCCTCTATCATTTGTGTAAATTTGAAGGAAATCCGATGAGAGGTTTTCCTGAAATGGCGATGACAAGATTTTTCGAAAAACCTTCAAAATGGCCACCAGAAAACAAGATGGCCGCCCAAAAGTTAATCAGCTCTAGTACTTGATATCCTCTATCATTTGTGTAAATTTGAAGGAAATCCGATGAGCGGTTTTCCTGAAATGGCGATGACAAGATTTTTCGAAAAACCTTCAAAATGGCCACCAGAAAACAAGATGGCCGCCCAAAAGTTAATCAGCTCTAGTACTTGATATCCTATATCATGTGTGTAAATTTGAAGGAAATCCGATGAGCGGATTTTCTGAAATGTCGATGACAAGATTTTTCGAAAAATCTTCAAAATGGCTGCCAGAAAACAAGATGGTCGCCCAAAAGTTAATCAGCTCTAGTAATTGATATTCTCTATCATTTGTTTAAATTTGAAGGAAATCCAATGAGCGGTTTTCCTGAAATGGCGATGACTAGATTTTTCGAAAAACCTTCAAAATGGCCGCCAGAAAACAAGATGGCCACCCAAAAGTTAATCAGCTCTAGTACTTCATATGCTCTATCATCTCTGCGAATTTGGAGAAAATCTGATGAGCAGTTTTCCTTAAACGGCGATGACAAAAAGCGGGACGATCACGATCACGACCACGATCACGATCACGACCACGATCACGACCAGTATGACGACTATATCCCACCAATGGTGTGATAAAAACTTGGGATTGAGAAAAGGTGTTCACATTTAGACAAGGAGTACAACATCGATATTTTTGCCATATATGGGCATGTCGTGATTACAAAATTTGAATTCAAACAGCCACCATTTTGTTCACTCCAACATTTGAATCGTGACTTTTGGTCTTATTTCCAAAACAATTCATTCATTCATTATTCTTTCGACACAACCATATGGGAAAATATGACATGTGACTAAGTTGGTGACAATAAAGTAACATCTTTATCTAGGTCAATGGGAAAATTCCAAGCTTGCTGAATTTGTTGTTTTCAATTCATATCCCCTGATCTGTATACCATTCAATGTTTTTAAGAATAATTATTAAGAATAATTAAGTTATTGCTACCTTTCAGTATTTCCTTAGAGCCCTTCAATTCTATATCCGTGCAATGTCATTTATTAAGGACTTCTGCTTAAAAAATTATCTCAAATTCACAAAACTTTTTTATCTGCAGAATTAAAATCTGACTTCAGGTTGACCTACAGGGTGGTCAAAAAAACTGGAAACCCTTATACCATTTTACCTAATATCTTTATTATTCTAAGAAATGACTTTGCACATTTGTACATCACTCAATTTCCTACCAGCCTACCATATTTCATGACCATCTGATTGATAGTCACCGTGTTACAGCACTTTAAAGAACATTCCCGGTGGCCACTATTGCGCTGAAGACCAACCTGCACATGTCGTCCAAAATGTCTCTACCTATGGGGATATGGCAGAGATAGAGTGTATAATAATGACCCCAGGACACTTGCAGACCTCAAAAGTGAGATCATCTGTATCATTCAGGCCGTACCTGCTGAGGAAAGCATTTGGATCATTGACAGCTGTGCAAATTTGCCTCTAGTGCGATGATGGCCAAACCTGAAGCATGTTGTTCAAAGTGCTGTAAAATTGTGACTATCAGTCTGATGGTCATGAAATATGGTAGGGTGGTAGGAAATTGAATGATTTACGAATGTGTGAAATATCAGGGAGTAATTTCTTAAAATGACAAAGATATGAGGAAAATGCAGGGTTTCCTTTTTTTTTGACCACCCTGTAATTGGCTTATAGTAATGAGCCGCCCTCTGTTTTTTAAAGTAGGCTTGTGTCTTCTGTTTAATTTGCATTTCTAATACATATCAAAAAAATGCATAAATACTATTATCATATGATCTGTAAAATGAAGCCCTCTGATTGGTCAGTTCTTGTGCCGTACCAATCTGTATTGCTACTGAGATTGTTCCCGTTGATCATCTCCGTCGCAATACAGAAAATATTGGTACGGAGGGGACAATCTCAGTAGCAATACAGAGGATCACACGATAAAATCAGATAAAATCACGATAAAATCAGAAGGCTTCATTTTACAGATCATACGATGATATAAGTTATTGAATGATTTGAAGTGCAATACAGGATATATTCTGTCTCGTTCCAATACGGAATTTCTGGAGCAGAATATATCCTGTATTGCACTTCAAATCATTCAATAACTTATATCATCGTATGATCTGTAAAATGAAGCCTTCTGATTGGTCAGTTCTTGTGCTGTACCAATCTGTATTGCTACTGAGATTGTCCCAATTGATCGTCTCCGTCGCAATACAGAAAATATTGGTACGGAGGGAACAATCTCAGTAGCAATACAGAGGATCACACGATAAAAACGTTATTGAATGATTTGAAGTGCAATACAGGATATATTCTGTCTCGATATTCTGTATTGGCACTCGACTTCGTCTCATTCCAATACGAAATTTCTCGAGCAGAATATATCCTGTATTGCACTTCAAATCATTCAATAACTTATAATATTGCCCTTCGAAATGACGTTATTGTACTATCAACATGCAAAATGTCACCACTTGCCATTTGTTAGTCATTGAATACCGACTGGCGACTGCAGAATGTCAAGCTCATGGTGGTGACACAAAAAATGATTCTTTGATCTACTATCCAGAAAAATTATACTGGCGAAATATCCATGCATAATGTTTTTTGAAATGGATTTTGTTTTCGAGAAAAATTAAATATTTATAAGGGAGATATGTAATCTTTAAGTTTACATCTCCTTTGATCATGTGTCTTTACAAGTTTTACTTCAACACTTTGGTTTTACTGAAAAGAAATGTCAAAGTAAAATATTAAATCATATCTAGTCCTTTTTATACATAAAATTAATTATGAGTTTGTTGATTTGCATAAATTGTCAAGATAACCTCATATTTCTTAATAAATATCAATAAATCATTTATTATTTATCTTATATGTATTTACAATTCATTTCATTTGTACTTATTCATTTGTAGTCATTCATTTGTAATGGTTGCAGTTTCTAAGCTTTCTATGACTAGAACTGATTAATTTAGGTCATAAAATATTTTGGGAGTCCCAATTGTGTGAAAAAATAATAAGTTGTCCCAAGAGACAGATCATTCTATCCACCAAAAGCCAAAGTCTTGAATAATTAATCATGGACATTGTTTTTTACTTTGCCTCATTTGAAAGTTTTACAACAGTTTTTCTTCCCTTTTAAGTAATCTTGAAAATTAAAGAAACACTTTAAGTATTGGACCTGGAGTCTTATTCCTGGTCACTGGAGGGGCTTTCAAATTCTAGAACCCCTTTTTGAAAGTGTTAATTTTTGTCTTTTACCTGTAAAATCTCTGAAATACATATAGTTGAATATAAGATGCTCTAAAATGGATTGGTATTACATGCCCAGATGAAATTACTTTTTCTATATGGGTCTGAATACATGCCGGGAATTTGTGAAGAAATTCTTTTTTTGGGGGAGAAAAATCATCAATTTTGCGAGGAGCCAGCAGAGTTAGTTCTTTTTCTTCTGGTTTTATGGTGTCTTTAGTTGAGAATGACAAATGGGAGTTGTTTCCGTACAAGCTTTATTGTCAGTAGTAATAGTATGAATATTTTATATCTTCCTTATTTTATTTATACTTCTCATGTGGAGCATAAAGTCAATGTGACCTGCTTGCAAACCTTTCAAAATTTACACTTATATTTTTTATTCACATTGAGTTGAAATTGTTTGAATCAATTTTTTAGGTACTTTAATATAATTTCTATTTCAAAAACTGAATCAAAACCAGAACCAAATTCTAGTGTTTGTTTGAAAATTATTTTCCAAATGTTGCCCTTCGCAATTACCATCCACTGCTTTAAGACACAACTTGAAGTTTAAAATTCAGAGCTAGTAAGAAACTACCTAACAAATGTCAGAGACAACTTAACACCCACACTGTTATTGTGAAAATATATATTTATGGCCAAATTAGGATTTTTAGTAATGTTCAATAATTACTAAAAGTGATTTTGAACTCTTGCCACAAATAAATCAATTGTTTATAGGTGCTATGCTCAGATAACAAAACCTCGAGAAAAATCGTACAATAAATTATAAAAGTTGCTACAACATTTGCACTTAATAATTCCCTAACATTTTCCTCGACTCCGAAGAAAAATTTCTCTAAAAATACAGCAAATTAAGAGATTTCAAACCCATGAAGAAACAGCTCAGTGTCATTTTAAAATTGTATGGATTTTCATTTTGGTAATCTTTACAGTGTTCCAGAACATTGTATAATATGTTTCTCAATGTTCACTGTTTTACCCTTTTTTAAATGGTTTTCCCCAAATTTAACAACCCTGCTAGAGGTAAAACAAAGACTTCACATGACCTCTTTAAATTAGCAATAAATATCTGATTCTTCCGAGTCAATTAGAGCCTGCTATTGCTCAGCCACAGTAACTTTGATATATATTTTTAAAAAAAGTAAGATTATAAACAAGGCTTTTCTATGCTTTATGACTGGTTGAGCACTAAACTCTAAAGTGGTAACTTTGATATATATTTAAATTAAAAAAGTAAGATTATATATACAGCTTTTCTATGCTTTATGACTAGTTGAGCACTAAACTCTAATGTGATTTATCATAGTCAGAGGAAAGAGTGGTAGACAATTAACACAGGGTAAGTGAGGGGATAGTAGTAAATTTGATGCAAGTCTTCAGTTTAATTCCAATTAATTCCAATTCATTATGTATTTATATATACAGGTTTTGTATTCAGTAGTTAATGGCTTCTACCTGGGTCACTGTGACTCCCATAAATTGGATAAGAAATGTTTTTTAATCCAGATTGAATCATTCATATTACATTTTAGTTAAATGTGCAGCAGATATTTCATTCTATTTCAGTGAATACGGCGTTAAAGATAGAATCGGAGATACAGAGGAACTTTTCCAAATTAAGCCTTATTCGAGATACCTTTGTCTCTTATCATTCTTTATGGTGCCTGATTAAATAAAATACAGAGATAAACGGAAATACAGAGATTTTAACATTTTCTACCACATACAAATTTTAATGTTTATTCATTTTTGTCCATGGCAGTTATTTCATGATCCCATTTTTATAAGCTACAGAGTTTCAAAAATTCAAAATGCATTGTACTTACCAAGTCTGTCAATATTAACCCTTGAATAAGCAACGATTAATATTGAATAAAATATGATATGTGGAAAATGTTAATAATATGGTCTTAACTGATATGGCCATGAACTAGACACTCATCCTAGTATTCCGTGATTCTGCGTCGCCGCAGAAAAACCGCAGAAATTTGCATTTTCATTTTTTTTGCAGAATTTTTGTTTTGGCGCGGAATTTCGCGGAAAACATGATTTTTCCAGTCAACCATCTCATCTCATATTTGTCACTCACCTAAACACCCAAATACTCCGCTCGTTTGTTGTCAGATACTTGTGTTTTGTCAGATTTTCAAGAGGAAATCTGAAATCTGTTTTAAATATTCTCGAACTTCCGCCTTTGCACTTAGAGGTAAGACTGCGTCTAACATAATCACGAAATTTGAAACCATGTAATGACTGTCCCTCGTAATTGTTTTGCAGTAGTATGTCTAATATAATTGTATTCTATTGTGTTCTAACGCAATAAATCATGCTTCTTCTTGCGTTTTACTTCGTCATATATAAATAAATGACATCTGAATTCCCTGCATATTGATCTAGAATTTCGTGATAGTTCACAAGTGAGCATTTGGTAAGTTTTGTCGATCGAAGTTTTGTCGATCTAGACTAGATCTAACATTGGATCTGGTTTTCACTGTAGTTGTCCATTATCGCTGAATAAAGCAGCATGAGTGGCTTTCAAGAATTTTATTTTATTTCGTGGAGAAAGAATTTCACTTTTTGCACATACTACCACAAAATTTCACTTTTCCCCGTGCAGAATTTGGCGCAGAATTTTAGATTTCATGCAGAATTTGGTGCAGAATTTGGCTTTTTCATGCAGAATTTCTGCGCAGAATTTGCATTTTTCTCATGCAGAAAACTAGGATGTGTGACTAGACATCTAATGCAGTTCATATGTTCTAACTAGAACCCAATCAATTCAGTACTGTATTAATTAACGTCTGAATATTGAAATATTAATGAAAAACAAATAGCATAACCATCATCATAGGAAAGTGACCAAGAGGAATATATTATATATGAAGTTACAGAATTCACTGTGTGTTGCTAACATTGGTAGTTCTGCACCACTATGGGTACATAATTTTTTTTATTTTATCTATTTTTTATTGAAATCAATATAACATATTTATAGGCTATAATGGCTATTAGCCAAAAGAGGGAGTATTAGGTGCCATGGTATTTACAATGATATGCGATATATTATGAGAAATGTACATGGAATTGTGTAAAGTATTTGCCTAACAATGGGCCTTTTATGCCTCACTTTTGAAGAAGAAAGCCCCAGAAAATATGCCTATGGTACATTTTAAAATAGGGGGCCAAAATGTTTCCTGTAGTAACAATACTCACCCCCTGTCCTTCTCACTTTCCAGACCTATCCTATCTTGTTAAAAATGATCCTTTAAAAATGTTGAAAAAATTCAAAATAATTTTCCCAAATGTGAAATTCACTGCTTTTTTCCAACTGTTTGGACATGTCTTATATCCAATTTAATTTGTATTTTTAATGCAATTTAATCTATTGCTTCAACATTGATTTTTCATAATTGTAAGACTGGTAGTGTATGGTATGACATATGGAAATAAAAAATGAATTATGTTTAATGCAAATAACACAGTGTCAAAAGAAAAAGGACGTCATAATATAGATGTGATCAGAAATAATCTTGATTATTAAATCAAAGTGATACCATATTTGAAATCTACATGTAAAATTACATATGGAAATGTGGTTTAAAAAAGTGTTTATCAACTTTGAAAAATGTGACTTCGAGGTTGGGGAGATTCCCTATAGACCCCATATTTCACAAACAGATAATATTATACAAATACTGGATGATCAGGAGCTGGATATGGCAGAATACATATTCAATGAGGCCTATTTTAACTATGATGTCATAGCAATAATAAGAAAATTTAGAAAATTAAAGTGGGAATGAATATGGCCTTTATAATCAAAAGTTACATCAAAACCCTCCATTATTACCAATAATATAACAATATATGGCCTTAACCTTGAAAGACCTTAACTAATTCATTCTAAGTATCTATAAAATCAGTATGCATTGCACAAAACCTAATTTAGCATTTTCAGATAACTCGCCAAAATGATTATGACACCATTGTGACAATTGAATTGAGTAAGTATTGTGAAGTGTGGCATAAGAAAGCAAGTTTGAATACTAATCCAACTTAATGGGTTATTTTCTGGGTCTCGGGATGAGTTTATTTTCCATAGTTATATTTATATTAGTCCTTAATCTTGATATAAAGTCCAAGGGATTAATTCTCAGAATAATTTAAGTTTGAACAATATCCAACTCTCACACTTCAAAACAGAATTTGAACTAACTCCACGCAAACACTACAGTAAGTGTAGAATTTTGATTGAAGAAAAAATGTGTAAAGGTAATGCCGTGGTTACATTTGCTCCAATCTTCAAATCGGTGACAGGCCAAAATATTCATTGACTGGGCGCCAGTTCCAAAATTCAGAGCAAATGTGACCATGGCACAATGGAAGTAATCATGAATTCATTCAACCATGCATTCAATCATGCATTCAATCACTCATTCAATCGCCCATTTAACCATGTATTCAATCATGCATTCAACCATGCATTCAACCATGCATTCAATCATGCATTAAACCATGCATTCAACCATGCATAGAGCTGAGGCTGGATTCTTTCCAGAGTAAACCAAGATTAATTCCAGATTGTAAACAGGTCATGTCTTAGCAGTTGAAACCATGTATATCACAAAGGGATTCAGAATGGATTGAAATTCTCAATGCCATATTTTGTTTCACTCATTAGCCATCTCTGCTACTTCTTAGTATGCTAGAGGACTGCCTGAGAACACCCTTAAACTTCTAAATCCATTTATTCAGCTTATTAGGGACTCTTGGACCTTATTAATATGCTACAAGAATCTGACAGAACCACCCTTACACTTTTAAATCAATTTTTAAAGATCCAATGTCTCTGTGTTAACTTCTGCAATGTAATATGTTTGATTTAATCTGATCTTTTACCCTGGGTGTCAGAACCTACCACACTTGTGCTCTGAAAAACAGAAATAAATATACAGTTTTGATGCTGGTATTAAGGTAAGATCTGAATGACTCCAAAAATTGCTGGCATGGCCTTTACCACGTTTCATTATGAAATGAATGTCAGGTAATGCATTGGTCACATTTCCTCAGATCCATCGGCTGGCGCCTGGCCGATTGAGTGTTTTGTTCAATATTGTATTCAATTTTGAACAAAGTACTCAATTGGCCAAGCGCCGTAGTGGAAATCGGAGCAAATGTGACCAACGCATTAAAGTTGACAAATGCTATTAGGTAGCTGGAATTCGAACGCCAATGTTACATGATTAACGAGATACAAATATATGTCATATTACGCAATGAATACTCACATGCGGAATATCCCATATGCCGCAAGTGAGTATGGCATATTCACGTGTATCACAAATACTGTGCAACCATGAATATATGCCATATTCTGCGTAACAGCCTATATTCTCTGTATGTTGATTGGTTAAAGCTAGATCAAAGGATCATCTGTAACTCAAAGAGTGCAGATGAAGCTCTCTTTTAAATGAGCAAAATCAAATGGTAGGTATTTTAATGCTGCAAAATATGAATGGGCCTTTTGATCTGAAAAGTTTAATTTTGAAGGTTTTGAGCTGGTTATAATTTGATTATTGGACAGTTTATCTCGTTATACTTACCATAATACAATATTGGTCTATGGATTGTAAGATGTCTGTTTAGTTTGTGTTGCCCTTTGTTTTCTTTTAATTATAAGTTTATCCAAAAAGCTTACATAACAAACCTATTCAGGCTATCTTTCATCAGATCTGGATTACTCTAACTTACCCCAGTCAACTGACAAATAGATATGATTTGCCTCAAAAAGCCAATTGATGGTTTTTAATATTTCCACCTGATGGCAAAATAATATAACATTCGACCTAATATTCACTACAGATGAAAAACATACTCAAACCAAGAATTTGTTTCTTATCAATATCAAATTCTAAATTGCAAAGCATACTTTTGATTACATTTATGGAAATCTACTTGTAATTGTAATTACACTAAACATTATATCTAATCGTGAATGACATGCCCAGAAACCTAGAATTGAGTTTTTTTAATTAATTTCAAACTCCGCAAACCACTTGAGTAACATAAAACTCAATTACCTTACTACCATTCGAACCAATCAACTGAATAATCTGCCGATTTGTAGCCATTTTCTCATTATTTGTAATCCATTCTCGTAATATTCATTCAAATTTTTGATGAGTATCCTCTCAATGTGCTACATCGAATTTAACGTAAAATTTAACCGATTAAACCTTGATTATCTCCGTTATTGATTCTATAATTACTTTTTTAGTCCTGTTTGCAACATAAGTTCAAAAATATGATCTAATGAGTTAGTATGCCAGATTCCTCCTTAGAGTTTCTTGTTAGATGTCAAAATAAGAAGAATGATGTTCAGTGTTATGTCAAAACTAGTTGTGAACTATATCTCTTGTGATAGCTGAAGAGCACAGTGTTTCTCATCCCCTTATCACCAAGCTCTGGGCTTAGACTTGTATCATTTCATTGTTACCTTAATATGCAACCCAAGCAGCCAAGCCTATTTCCATGATAATTACCCAGTTCATTAAATTTTATTGATTAATTTTTGTGCTTCTATTGGTTGTTTTATAACCATAGGCAAGCATATGGGAAATCATAAGGTATACAATTTAATTAAACTTAAGGTCAGATAAGTATTCCTTCCCTATTCATTTCTCTTAAAGTTGTGACACAAAATGAGAAACTCAATATTAAATGGTCAAGTTTATCTTCCCACGAATATAGACTCACAAAATAATCTGACCTCATTCCTTCTGATGGTTAGAGGTATAAAGATGCAAATATAAGATTGGATGGCTTGATATTCACAAGACGTTCACAATCCTTATTATATTCAAATATAAATCACATACACTGTAGGCCCATATGACGTCCAACTTGACATTGAAACCAAATTTAATATACTTGGTCAACCAAGGCTCAAGGTCAGGCTATAATTTTAGTCTAAGTAATTTCTATTAATATCTCACCTACTTCATCCATATTTGACCAAGGGTTGTTTTAATCAGGAATTTTCTTGTATCTCATGATTTTTATAGTCATTCACTTGGTCTATTGCAACCTAATTCAGTTATTGTGAAAATCAGTATTCAGAATGCAGCTCGAATTCTTTTCCCAATCCTAATGTCTTATTATATGAATTGCAGAAACACTCGAGTTAATTCAAGACTCCCTCGACAACTCAAATCTCCATTGAGGCTTATCTGTTAGGAGTGGTGCATGTACAATAAAGAAAAACGTATATACAATAAATATAGAGTACTGATCCTAAAACAATAGACCAGACTACAATAACTTAATTTACAATAACTAAATATGCATTCATGAAATTGAGTAAATGTAATTTTAGAAAAATATGCAGGGACTACATTAATTGACTTCTAATCTTTTTTAAAGGGCATTCATTACTTTTATGGCTTTGGAATTAATTGGGAATAACAAGGCCAATTTGGACCATGCGCAATCTGATCCAATAGTTGTTTTAAATTCCAATCAGCTAGCCGCACTATATCTCAATGACAATTTCAGATGATTCCACATTTAATGCTCAAAAGGTGATAATGATCTCAAATGGATCTTTCGTGTTATGCCTTTAAATAGGACTTTGATTGTGCTTAATCTGAAACATAGGATCAAATCCTATGTCAGGGGCTCATGTGAAAAAATCAATCCACCTCGTTGGGAATTGAACCCACAACCTCCCGATTACATGCCAGATGGTCTACCACTCTAGTTGGCACAAATGTAGTGTCAAGATTGTCTGCATGCTACATATTCTGATTGGCCACAGGCTAAATAAAAACAAGGCATTAACATGCAAAATGTCAACACCTGAAATTTGTTACAGACACCATTCACAAAAAAGTTGGAGACTACAACAAGATGTCAGCACTTCTTATTGTGATATAAAAATGGGCAGTGATACTTATAACAATTGAAGAACTATCATAATTTTCTGTTGATAAAAGAATTACAAGTATCTCAAATTTAAAGAGTAGAGACAAAGCCAAGCACTTGCAAGGAACATGAGAAAATATGAGAGACCACGAATAGTGGGAGGTTCTCCATGATCTAATAGGTAAAATCTTGAGTATTATGGAAAATTGTGTGTGAGAGAACCGCTAATGCCAAATATGGAAAAGACTAAAGAGTTTGCATTTTGTCAAATTAACCTCAACCAGAGTATGCAAATCAAAATCAAAAAGTGCAACCAGTCTTATTAAGGAAAAAAAATCCCAAATAACCCAAAATATGACCTAAAGCACAAAGACACGTTGTCAAATTAATCTCCACCAGAGTATGTAAATCAAAATCAAAAAGTCCAACCAGTCTTAAGGAAAACAAATCCCAAATAACCCAAAATATGACCTAAAGCACAAAGACACGTTGTCAAATTAATCTCCACCAGAGTATGCAAATCAAAATCAAAAAGTGCAACCAGTCTTATTAAGGAAAAACCAAATCCCAAATAACCCAAAATATGACCTAAAGCACAAAGATACGTTGTCAAATTAATCTACACCAGAGTATGCAAATCAAAATCAAAGAGTTCAACCAGTCTTAAGGAAAACAAATCCCAAATAACCCAAAATATGACCTAAAGCACAAAGATACGTTGTCAAATTAATCTCCACCAGAGTATGCAAATCAAAATCAAAGAGTGCAACCAGTCTTAAGGAAAACAAATCCCAAATAACCCAAATTATGACCTAAAGCACAAAGACACTTTGACAAATTAATCTCCACCAGAGTATGCAAATCAAAATCAAAGAGTGCAACCAGTCTTAAGGAAAACAAATCCCAAATAACCCAAATTATGACCTAAAGCACAAAGACACTTTGTCAAATTAATCTCCACCAGAGTATGCAAATCAAAATCAAAGAGTGCAACCAGTCTTAAGGAAAACAAATCCCAAATAACCCAAATTATGACCTAAAGCACAAAGACACTTTGTCAAATTAATCTCCACCAGAGTATGCAAATCAAAATCAAAGAGTGCAACCAGTCTTAAGGAAAACAAATCCCAAATAACCCAAATTATGACCTAAAGCACAAAGACACTTTGACAAATTAATCTCCACCAGAGTATGCAAATCAAAATCAAAGAGTGCAACCAGTCTTAAGGAAAAAAATCCCAAATAACCCAAATTATGACCTAAAGCACAAAGACACTTTGTCAAATTAACTTCTAACCCCAGAAACCATTGTCAAAACCCATAACAACTCTATTAGACACATTACATATTGTGACAAGGATAGAGGAAATTATAGAAACATCATTTCGTCTAGAGTACATATATCTTTGACTTGTGTCAAGTTGTAATGCATTTTTACATAGTTTAATTTCCTATACTAGCTTATAGTATTGTGGTTTTCAGCATTTTGTCCCTGTTATGGTTTTGTCTCTCAATTGAACTCGAGGGCTCCCTATATTAAGGAAGGCAAAGAGGTCTCATTGTATCCGATGAGCTAGCATGGTGTGTTCCATTTTTATTTATTATGAAATACTTAAAAAAGAAATTCCAAAGCCTCGGGAAGGGGTGTAAAAATAGTATAATAGTATTACTGGCAGTGATCTCCTCAGGATTTTTTCTCAGGTGGGTGCAAAATTGTCATTTTCACAATTCAGACCAAAATTGGTCAAAATATGCCAATTTTTCATGATTTTCTCATTTTCAAGTGGGTGCAAATGGATTTTTAGGTGGATGCAGGCCTATTTTCAAAATCTCAGGTGGGTGCTGCGCCCACTTGCTTTAATACTGGGAGATCCCTCACTGGCAACAGATAACAATGAGCTACAACTTTTCATTAATCCTTTTATGATTTGGTTGTCCAATAAAAATGATATAAATGGTAGTTACGGTTTTAGTAGAATATTGCTGTAGATGCTGCAATGTCATGTTGTTCAACTATCAATTTACATGATTTTAATAAGCGTTTTATAGCGTGTTATATGGTCCATACAATATTGCGACTGTAAAACTGCAAGAAATCATTTCACAGATTGTAATAAAACAAAATATATAACAAAAAATAAAAATAATAACAGCTTGGTGTTTGCGAACTGTAGAATTTTAATTCAATGAATAATAGTACAATAACGTCATTTCAAAGGGCAATATTAAACGAATACTGGATGATCAGGAGCTGGATATGGCAGAATACCTATTCGAGAAAAAATATTGGGCGAGGCCCTGCAAGGTGGTAATAATATGTTATGATAAGACCCCTAACTAAAAGGTTTATAAAATAAGTGTGAACATGACATCATTTTGGCTTTAAAATGACATCATAATTCATAAATATTCTCACCAGACAGTCTAGCCAAATGGGGATATTCCTAGAAAGCTCCCTATCTTTAATATTCCTTATTTCCATAAAACTTAAACTGGAAAAGTTCTATACAACAGCAATATATAAGTCTTGGGCATGACATAACCCATATTCACTATGTTTCCTCTACATGACAGGAATACAAAGGGCTCTAAAACAAATATAACCTTCGAGACAATGGGACCTTTATCGACTGAAATTAATAATCAAAAATATTTCCTACCTTTTGTTACAGCCAAAAAGCCATCAATGTGTTCATAAAGTGTGGATAATGAATTTGCGGTTCAATGATCACCATGGTAACAGCATCCCAGAGTGTACCCATAGTAACATATTGAAAAAAGTCTAACAATGCCTCGGATTTTCGCCTGATACTAAGGGTTTTTCCGAGAATGCCCCTATGTCCTCTACAAACAGTTTACAGTTGATTTTAATATTATTTAAAGAGAGAAAGTACAGAAATTATATTTTTGATCAGAAAAATCTTTGTTTATTCCTTTTCTTAAAACTCCAAGAAGAAATGTCCTTTGGAAATCTTTCTGGAAAAATAAAGGTCTTATTTTTCATTTCTTAAATTTTCAAAGCAAGATTCTTTCATATCTGATCAGATAACAATGGTACAACAAGGAGGACTGGCTCCCAGAATGCAATCTTGATATTTTTCAACAATGAAAATGTCAGGATGTCATTATTGCCTGACATTAAATTGGTTATTTACCCTGCGTGCAGAGTCTAGTTAAGACGAAGCTCTCTTTTAAGACGCAAAGTCAAAGGAATGCAACAAAGGGTATTGGTTATCAAATCATAATCAGCAATCCAAACAATTCAAGCAAATATCTTGATCATTTCTTGTGTGTTTTGAATTTTATGTTAGGCAATAAGACCAAAACTCGCGATTCAAAATTTGAAGTGAAAATCACGACATCCTTCAAGATGCGACTCCTTGTTGGAAAATATTGAGATTGCATTCTGGGAGCCAATCCTCCTTGATGATACCATAGGAGACACATTGGCATGTTAATTGAAAGAATTGCTCCTGCCATCTGTCATATTACACCCATAATCCTCTGCTGCCACTTTAAATAAGTTTTAATACTACACTAAATTATCAAGCTGTCTTATCTAATACTGAGCATAGAGATCTTACCTACAAATGAAATGTATGTTTGAAGTCATAAAATGTTAAATTGTCTTACATTAATTAATTGTTCTATATGATATAGTAAGGATATTATACAAGTCCCATATTTATATGGTATACTCGGAAAACTGGTGAGGATTGATTAAATGATATAATTTATCACCCATATATGGCAGTATGTATTTCATATAATAGATATGACCATCTAAAATCACTTGCCATACTAAACCTTAAGGCTCCATTTTCCCAAAGTATGGTGGCCATCCTAAACATTCCTTCTTGAGCGAAGGTCCTATGCCTAAAAGGCATCAGCCTATAAAAGTTAGCCAAATCCATAAACCAATATTTGAGGTATTGCCCAGACAGACGAATGGATGGACGGACAGACAGACAAAATAGATAGAATGGATGAATGGATGGACAGACTGTTTCCCTATATCCAGCCAAATTACGTTTGTTGGGATTATAAGAACCTCTTTCAAAGGAAGAATCATTTAAATAAATGAATGAAACGATGTTTATGCCATTTTGTAACATTCTTGATCATTTCTGTTGAAAATGTGCCAAGATTGTGAGCTGTCATTTTAACAATGATGACATTTAGATTGAACACAACTTTTTCTATATGTATCATAATCACTAAAGCTTTTCTGGCCATAAAAATTTAGCACCATATCACAATATACATCTTTTCATATCTTTACAGAGCTCTTTAATTCTAATTCCCAGGAGTAAAGAGACCATCCTTCAAGATCACGCTTCACTGATATACAGCAGCTATGTAAAGAAGTGAAATGCCTTGGACCAAGGATGAGCAGGATGAAAGAGACACCCTATAGCAGAATAATATTTCAACTAGAATTCCCATCTCATGAATCTTGCACATGTACTCATAAACAAGAACTTCTCTGTACATCACTTTTTATTGGGACACAAGTGAGCTTATTATTTAGTGTTATTTTGAGTATACAAAATGTTGCGTACCATCCTGTAGAAAGTTCTTTGAACTTTGAAATCAGAAAGTATGAGTCATACTATCACAAACTTATCTTTTCATATCTTTACGGAAGCTCTTTAATTCCAGTGAGTAAAAAGACTCCCTATAGCAGAATGTCAGGGGTCAAGTTTGGAACTTCAAAATATAGCGTTAAGAGTAGATTAGGTACCTATACTGATTTGTATGCAAGGAAATGGAAGAAAATCAGATGTTTTATTCAGGTTTTGGAGAAAGTAAATGGAGAGACTTGGATATTAATAACTCGATTTCAAGTATAGGAAATTATCGTTGCACATTATGTTTTCATCGCTAGATAAGCTTGGAAATATGATGAAAAAGCCCTGGACGTTCCCTGGGGATTAAGCCTCATCATAAACCCCTAGACAAGTTCAATTGATCACAAACGATTATGAGCAAAACCCTTCCTAATTAAGTTCATTTTATTTATAATATTTCATACTATTTTGTTTCAAACTCCTGCATTGTATTTAATTCAAAGGAAACACCCAATAAAAATGACTATCTTTTTCAGACTATAACTTAAAAATACTCAAACATTCATTCACGGAAAAAATTATGATTTTAGATATGATGTTAGGGTTATCGATTAGGATTATGACCATAAATGCATCCATTAAACTTGAGAAGATTCGATCTCAAGAGGAGTCTTTACTAAATGCTAATGGTCAGCTTCATTACATTTTTGTGATTTAATGGTTATGTTGATTATTTATAGGAATTTTTGGTCATAACATTAAGAAAACTGTTATTGTTAAAAGCTCTGCGATGCAAATTACACGCTCACATGTTTTCAACAATAACACCTCATTCAAGCGCACTCAAACCTTTAAATACCCCTATGCCAACTTTGTCAGTTACACTCGTTCCGGTCAATCGCTGGAGCAACACAGGGGTGCCATTCACACAAACGTAGGTGTGTGTGCGCTTGAATGAGTTGTTTTTTGTTAAAAACATGCGACCAAGCAATTCACACCATGAGGTCTAACGATCATTTTCATGATAAGGCTCATTAACTGCTGTGCGGGTGTATTGCACCCGCGTGTATACGAAAATACAGCCTAGAATGCAAAGAGGATAATCAGCAACAACACAATAAATGCCAATAAGACGAGTAAGGGCAATCTGCATCTGGTTCGGTTCGGTTCTATAGCAATCTGTACCTGATTCGGTTCAGTTTTACCATGGGCTTTCAATTAGAATTTTACGCATGCACAAAAATGTAAGGGGCTTCCCATGATACCTTTCGGTTAAAGCATTCTCCCATTATAGTTCAATCACCATCATCAATGCTGAGTACAAAACTATTTAGAAATTTAGGACCATCCTAACATGTTACATCAATGATCCCAGGTAGTTATTTAAACCTACAATAATCCATCATACACTTTTGTACTAGATCGTACATGTAAAATCAGTATTGCGGCGGCAAATATGGAAAAATTAAATGTATGGGAGAAACATATTAAATGAAATAACTTTGCTTTATATTGATGTGGCAAAAGGGCCCAAACTGGAAATACTAGGTAAATTCTATCGTATTTTTCCTATAACCATTGCGCATGTACAATAAAAATTGACCAATCAAATTTGAGATGCGCAGAAAATACGAGCAGAGAACCGAATCAAAGAACCGAATCAGTTGTAGATTGCCCTTAGTGAATAAGACATAGCACAACCTAATAAATGATTGCAGACTAAGCCAATATCAAAAAATATGGGATTTAAATACCAGGTACACTTGATGGTATCATTCTTATTCTTTGTAGGATAGTGTTTAAAGTTCATTTTGATGTAAAGCATCTTGTCTTTTGGGCCCAGAGTAGCTGATATTAAAAGTTCACCAGACTCTCTCCCAATCCAGAGCCCAGCAGTGGTTCTATAGGAAAAATAAACAATTTTCAACCTAGATTCATTGAACACATTCACTGTTATAACAGACATTTACCTTGCACTCTTAGAAGCTTTATCTAGCTAGATATACAGTATGTCTCATATTATTTATGATTTCTAGTGAATCAAAATGATTAATTAGAATTTAAATTAAGTTTTCCAGAATCAAAGTTAAATTTTAAACATTTCTTTCTGGCTTTATACTGCATCTCAAGGTATAGCCAAAACAATGTGAATTTCATTTCTTTTTCACAAGTTTGTATGGGTTGTTTTACCTTGCTATAAACAGAATCAGGCTGTTAACACCCCTATGAATAGCTAGCTTTGAGACTTAGAAAGCTAAACTCAACAACCTTACATCTAAAAACTCCTGAATGATTTAAGCGAATTATTGAATTTCACCTCTCTTGCCAAAATGAAATGGGATTTTCCAGGAATTATCTGTTTTATCCACCAATAAAATGATGTGAATGTTACGCATGATGAGCACATCGCGATAATTTGTATTTTCCCAGGGAAATATATTTTGGGTTACAATGATAGTGAGATTGTAGCTCTCAGCTTCATTTTCTGATATATTTAGCTTCGAGAATATGATATATTTAGCTTTGAGAATAGGTGCATTGGTGCAAATGAATAAATTGACTTAAACAGAGAGAAAGATCATTTATATTTTCAGACTGTCATGTTTTGTGCATAGTTTGATCAAATCATGTGAGTTTCTGATATATATGGCTCATGAATTCAAACATGCAGAACAATAATTCCTAACCCGACAATGCATTTTTAGGCCAAATAACATTTTCAAACAATGTGCCATTTTTAAATGTACCTCTCTCAATAAATGGATAAAATGTTTGTAAATATAACTTTTTTTCAAATAACCAATTTTCAACACATTATTACTGTATTTGTGTATGCCCACGGTGCTAGTGAATTGCATGATGTTTAAATGAGGTTTCTCCCCAGTTATCATTAAAAAGAACAATAAGCCATGTAGTGCTCATTACATATACTCATATGTTTTTAATAAAAATAGCTCATTCAAACACACTAACACTTACTTAATTCTCTTGAAAGACAACACGGTTTATTGCAATTGAACTCCTGTGGTGCACTAGCAACAAGCCGGCACGCGGTTGACACTCGCGAGCAGCCGACAAGGTTGCCACAGCGTAATTATCAGTTTAAGTGCGCTTGGATGAACTACTTTATTGAAATGTGTGAGCATGAAATTTGCAACGCATGGGCTTATTTTCTTCATGATACCTAGGGGATACTTATTATTATTATGCAATGCACCAGTCCGCGGGCAGTTCAAAAATGCAGCCTCAATCTTCTCAACTTTTCCCTCAAAGCAACTTTTCTAACAAAACATCTTTCTTCACAATACATTTTTTGAACAATGAATCTTTTCCCACTATGCTTTTTCCTACAATGCTTTTTAGAAAAAGTTAATCTTTTCCAACAATACATCTTTCTCACACAATCAATTCTAAAGACTAAAGTCTATCTATGAACATATCCAACCTGGCAGACAAAACAATTCTCACAAGAACAAACATTTTTCTCAAGCTTTTAAAGATGTACTAAAATGGAAGACAACTCTCTCCTTACCTTCGACTTACCATACAAAACAACATTTACATCATTTCAACTCTACAAAAGTTGGTTAAAAAACCTTCATAAACTTGATTTAAAATTTATGTTACAAGATCATATTTCATGGCAAACTGATTCCTTTTGAAGTGTCATTTGACAATTGTGTCACGAGACAAAAGAATTTCTGCTCTCAAAATGAAATAATTTTTGCCACAAAAAGACTCGTGCCGACTTTATATACCTTATATCATGCTAATATGAAATTTTGGAAGTGTTGGTGGTTCACCATCGAAAAGTGTGGCCTTCATAAGGAAAGGTAGCATAAATATAATCTAAATCAAATAAAATGGTTTTATTACATCTTTAAACATCAGGGCATACTGAATATATTATGTTTCCTAATTAGAAATGTAACTGGTCTACCATTTCTAATAACAGAACGACAATTCCAGGAACTAGTCTGTAAATCTTTTGGCAATCCACACAAAGTATGCTGCTACAGTTTAGCAAAGAAAATAATGAAACTCTGAAATTGTGATAAATATTGGCACCAACTGTTTGATTTTTCACTCGGTGCATTAACCTACGTCCAAATTTTGTTTATGTTTCTCGTTGCCATGGTAACCATGACGCATGATTTACATCCACTCTTGCCAATGTTTACATATATGCTATTAGAACCAGGGTGCTATCTCGCTAGGCCAGGCGCAAGATTTAAATAAGTCAGTTTTGTAAAGCAAGCTATCCTAGAATGAAAACCATCTGGGTAATCTAGACTCAGGTAAACCCAACTGAAAATGTTTGGCAGCTCATGATGTTAGTTCCACTCCATTTCTCTTTAAAATTTATTATCCTACATCCCTGCATTTCTAAACAATTAGGCATATGCACTAAGTAAAGCTACAATGTATTTATTCATTATTTCTCTTTTTAATTAATACTATAGGTTGCATTTTAAAATATGAACCTTTTTATTTTAGTTGGTTAGAAATAGGTCCGCAAGGTATATTAGGCAATCTAATCTAAACGGGATACTTCTCCTCCAAGAATAAGTGATAATGACTGACTTTCAATGTCGATGAAATGTGATATATATTAGCAAAAGTTTAAAGTCTGTTCAGGTAGCTTGTGAAAATTGAGAACTAAATATCTTGTACGGTATTTCATTCATTATCTAAAACAAATGAGGATTTCTTACTTTGTAACAATCTTCACATAAAACAAATGAGGAGTTCTTACTTTGTAACAATCTTGACATAAAACAAATGAGGAGTTCTTACTTTGTAACAATCTTGACATAAAATAAATGAGGAGTTCTTACTTTGTAACAATCTTGACATAAAACAAATGAGGAGTTCTTACTTTGTAACAATCTTGACATAAAACAAATGAGGAGTTCTTACTTTGTAACAATCTTGACATAAAATAAATGAGGAGTTCTTACTTTGTAACAATCTTGACATAAAACAAATGAGGAGTTCTTACTTTGTAACAATCTTGACATAAAACAAATGAGGAGTTCTTACTTTGTAACAATCTTGACATAAAACAAATGAGGAGTTCTTACTTTGTAACAATCTTGACATAAAACAAATGAGGAGTTCTTACTTTGTAACAATCTTGACATAAAATAAATGAGGAGTTCTTACTTTGTAACTATTTTAACATAATACAAATGATGATTTCTTACTTTGTAACAATATTGACATAAAGCAAATTATGATTTCTTTATTAGTAGGATTCATGACATAAAACAAATTATGATCTCTTACTTTGTAACCATAATGACATACAAGGCATTAAAATGACAAAATGTCACCATCGAGTTGCTCACAATATTATTAGTTCAATCTTAAGTCAGATTTGAATTTCTCAGAACTCAGTTGATGATTTTGAAAAAACAAATTGGTCAATTTGAAGCAAGTTTTTTTACCCTGAGAAGGTCATTGAAGGTGAAATCTCAAATCTAAAATCAGATTTGAACTTCTGAGAACTTGTACATGATTTTGAAAAAATTAATCAATTTGAAGCAAGTTGAAAAAATACTTTTTTACTTTTCTTTGACCTTGAGAAGGTCACTGATGGTCAAATCTTAAATCCAAAGTCAGGTTTGAACTTCTGATAACTTGTTGATAATTTTAAAAAATAATTTGGTCAATTTGAAGCAAGTTGTAAAGTAAATGTAAAGTCAGATTTGAATCCCTGAAAACTTGTAGATGATTTGGAAAAACATTGAAGTCAGTCTAAACAGTATCTGTTAAGTGGAAGTTTTAAGAAATTGTTACAGACGCTTACCGCCACCCATCAACTACCAACCATGAACCACAGCCACAAAAAACGGAGACCATAACAACATGTCACCACTTCTTGGTGGTGACATAAAACAAATTATGATTTCTTACTTTGTAACAATCTTGACATAAAACATTAGCAACATAAAACAAATGCTGATTTTTACTTTGGGACATTTATAAAATGGTAACATGGTTTAAAGTGGTGTCTTTATGTATGATACTCATGGATTTGATTAATGGTCTCCAAATATAATGAAATTGTAAACCGAATGATTTATACAGAGTGTCAAAAAACAATGGGAAATTCCCCTACAGGATATCTATTCAATGATACAGAATGTGTCACACACTAACTTGAAGTTAAGTTGATTTAATTCCTGAGTTATCTGGTGTTACGATGCAGAATTAATAATCATTATTTTGTGCTTTTCAATCAAAAGTAAAGATGAAGAAAAATGATTATTTTCTTCATTCAGAGACTCAAAGAATGTTTAGTCTCAATTATTGTTATTCAATAAAACCAGAAAGTCAAGTATAATACCGCAATTGTCAATTCCAAATTTTCCGCTTGTCAGATTTGTCTTTTCCGAACAAGTTTTGATTAAATCAGTTGATTGAATTATTGTGTTCCCTATAGTTAAACATTCTCAGTAGAACCCTACTTCAATTATGAATTTAGTTTATGAGTTACAATTCTCAGAGGAGAATATCTATAGGGTCATTAGATATTCTGGTCTAAAATTTTCACCCAACACATTTTTTTGTGGAACAACAAAGAACACACCTGGAAACTGACAAGGGACAACAAAAATGTTTACTAGTATTGAAATTTGGATCCATTTTTCAAAAGTTGCATTTCTGAAACAAGCCTTATTTTTTCATTAAGGTCACATATGCCATTATGCCCTTAGCACTCCCTTGGTCTGCTAGAGACAAACTACCTCTCGACTTAAACAACCCTCCAAAATGAACACCTCTATGAACACCTCTATGACCATGAACACTTTCCACAGGTTCAATTTCAGTTTTCCCTCCTATTAAATGCCATGTTAAGTTCACTTTTCAGATTGAACACCTTAAGAAAGAACATTTTTTACTTGGTAACAATTAATGAGGTGCCATTGCAATTCATGAATGCAATCACATTCTAATGAAACAATTATAACCATGAACTTTAAGACTGAAGATATTTTCCAATATCCTTTTCCTTTATTATTCAAGCTTACAATTTATCAATTTGGGTATCCTAAGTTCAATGGGTGTAGCTTTAATGACAACATCTGAAAGTTGATATTACTCTGTACTTATTGACTATTGACCAAAATATTTTATTACATGTTTTCCTGCTGTGTATTGATATTTCATAAACTTTGAAGTAAGATCAACTGTGTGCCTATGAAGTTACAATTACATATTTGACACTAGACAACAGCAACACCAAAGCGTAGCAAAAACCATCGAACAGCTATGGCTGGTATTTTTACAAACAAAGTATATAGCAAAAATGGCAGACATTTTTCAAAATGGCCACTTTCTACCAAAAGTGGCATTAGACAGTGTGCCATGCTTATAGTATTCACATACCAAATATGAACAAAATCGCTCCACTACTTTTCGAGTTACAGCAAAAATCGTAAAATAAAGAGTAAAGGCGGCCATTTTTCAAGATGGCTGCCATGTGCTTCTTTAATATCTACATTTCTAACTTTATTAATATTCTATATAATTTTTTTACATTTAAAACATATTGCCATTACAGTTTTACATATTGCACCTAAATTACTGTAATTCAAGCATAACTTCTACCCCCATAGGGTATACGTATACAAAATATGAACAAAATCGGGCCAACGGTATTTGAGTTATTGCCCGGACGGACGGACAGATGGACGGACAGACATACAGACGGACGTATGCACGGACAGACAGATGGATGGACGAACGGACAGACGGAGGAACTTTGTTCGATGGGATAATTACACAGTTGTATTCTTGAACCTCTGTGACTTGTTCCATTGACCAATAGATCAGTCTTATTCAAAGCATCAAAGGGTAAACATAAAAGGACCCACAAATAGAACCAGCACTACCAAAAGGACCAGCACAACAAGAAGCAATACTTTTTTAACCAATGATGACTTTGTATGATTTCATTTGATTCTTAAATCTAAAAAAATCTTCCATTTAAAAAACATTCAAGCAATTTGCATAAAATTCATTAAACACATTAAATCTTGGGTAAGAATGAGATAGTCAAGACCCTGTTTTACTTAGGAGTAACATTTATTGACGAAAGCTTGCATTGATTATAACCATTAACCGAGCTTCTACCCATCAAGGTGTCAGTTTCTGCGTAATTCACTGGAAAATCAGGATATTGCAAAAAATTATCTCTAATTCAAAGAGGTTTGAATAGAAGCACTGGATGAAAAGAATCATAGAGGCTCAATGAAACGGTTTGGATGAATGAGCACAAAAATTTGAAGACGTTGTATGTGATAAATCAGTGATATAATGTTTGGTTTTGTATAATATATAGGGTTTACATAACATTGGGAAATACAGTTTATATATTTCCCCTGATCCAAAACCTTACATCATATGACAAAGTGGTTCAAATGAGACATTCATTAAGGCTTAGCTATGCTGCCTTGTGGTTGGTCACATTCATGCATTCATCGATATCTGCGAATGAGTTTTTTTCCTCAAATGGGTGCAAACTTTTGCAACAAGAAATGTATTAAGCTGGATAATATATCACAATTTTCATAATTTTCTATTTTTCAATTTGCTACAAAACACTTTCAACAAGGGATATAGTAATCTTCAAATCCTCAACAGGGTACAGTAATCTTCAAATATTCTCCTCAAAAGGGTGGATAGTAATCTTCAAATTCTCAACAGGGTGCATAGTCATCTTCAAATTCTCAACAGGGTGCATAGTGATCTTCAAGTCCTCAACAGTGTGCAAAATAATCTTCAAATCTTCAACAGGGTGCATAATAATCTTCAAATTCTCAACAGGGTACATAGTGATCTTCAAATCCTCAAGAGGGTGTAAAGTAATCTTCAAAACTTCAACAGGGTGTCCAGTAATCTTCGAATCCTCAACAGGGTGCATAACAATATTCAAATTCTCAACAGGGTGCACAGTGATCTTCAAGTCTTCAACACAGGGTGCAAAGTAATCTTCAAATCCTCCACAGGGTGCCTAGTAATCTTCAAATCCTCATCAGGGTACATAATAATATTCAAATTCTCAACAGGGTGCATAGTGATCTTCAAGTCCTCAACAGGGTGCAAAAGTAATCTTCAAATCTTCTACAGGGTGTCCAGTAATCTTCAAATCCTCAACAGGGTGCATAGTAATCTTAAAATTCTCAAAGAGATGCATAGTCATCTTAAAATCTTCAACAGTATACATAGTGATCTTCAAATTCTCAAGAGGATGCATAGTAATCTTCAAATCCTCATCAGGGAGCATAGTAATCTTCAAATCTTCAACAGGGTACACAGTAATCTTCAAATTCTCAACAGGGTGGATAGTAATCTTCAGATCAAATCTTGGACAGGGTACATAATAATCTTCAAATCATCATCAGGATGCATAGTAAACTTAAAATCTTCAACAGGGTGCATAGTAATATTCAACTACTCAACAGGATGCATAGTAATCTTCAAATCCTTAAGAGGGTACATAATCTTCAGATCTTCAAAAAGGTGGATAGTAATCTTCAAATTCTCAACAGGGTGCATAGTAATCTTCAGATCAAATCTTGGACAGGGTGCATAGTAATCTTCAAAACATCATCTGGATGCATAGTAATCTTCAAATACTCAACGGGATGCATATTAATCTTCAAATCTTCAACAGGGTGCATAGTAATCTTCAAATCTTCAACAGGATGCATAGTAATCTTCAAATCTTCAACAGGGTACATAGTAACCTTCAAATTCTCAACATGGTGCATAGTAATCTTCAGATCAAATCTTGGACAGGGTGCATAGTAATCTTCAAATCATCATTCGGATGCATAGTGATCTTAAAATCTTCATTAGGGTGCATAGTAATATTCAAATCCTCAACAGGGTGCATAGTAATATTCAAATCCTCAACAGGGTGCATAGTAATCTACAAATCTTCAACAGGGTGCATAATAATCTTCAAATCTTCAACAGGGTGCATAGTAATCTTCAAATCCTCAAAACAAGATGTATAGAAATCTACAAATCTTCAACAGGGTGCAGAGTAATCTTCAAATCCTAAACAGGGTGCATCACCCCATTGATTTAATACTAACATGCCAGGCAAACTACTTACTGCTTTGGGGACACCAATTTTCACTTAGTGTTTATCTTGATAAATTTACCTTAGGCAGTTAAACTTTATCCATTAGAGCCATGATTACAAATTGAGGCTTTGATGTTGCTTCCTTGCAATGTAGAACTATATGATCTAATTTCAACCTACTAAGTGGCACACTTGTAATCATAGATGATCGTATAAACCCTTTCCGATGGTGGTGGATACACTTTTCAATAAAGTTCTGAATATCTTTTATGTGAAACAGGATCACTTAATTTGCTATTCATACCATACTATACCACACCTTACTATACCAGACCATACCATACTATACCAAATCATGTTATATTTTAATAATAGGGTCAATAACATGGTCAATCATTTTTAAATGCTTTTACACTATTCTACCAAAATATGGCATATATAATAGTAAAAAACTAGCATCATCAAAATAAAAATTTAAACTTAGAGAACAACTTAACTTAAACAATGATATTAACAATGTCATTCAACATAAAAATCAAAATATATTGGTAACTTAAAAGTTTGAGAAAAATTGAACATTGGAAGATACAAATATATGTATGCATGAAAATCATGAATCAATATCTGATGTTTTAGCCTCCAAATTCAACATATCAAAAATCAATGAAACATGACACACCATGCATTGCTTATGAAGAGATCATTTCACACCATGCACCATTTCACACCATGCACCATTTCACACAATGTGCCATTTCACATCATGCGCCATTTCACACCATGCGCCACCTACCGAGTCAATCTGATCCGCACATTGTATTGTGAAGCGCCATTTCTCATTTCTCAACACTTTCTCTTTTGCCATATTTCCACACAGATTTTTCCTGCCTCGTAAAAAGTCACAAATTACATCGCAACATCAAGAAGTCTTGATTGATCTAACTAAACTGTGGTCAGTCGTATCCTATTGACTTGATCAAGATGGAAAATTTTACAGCTTGTGGCTGATTAGATTAAATGTAGATTAGTGTAGGAGTGTCATATCCTATATCATATCCTCCTTCTTTATCCAGATATCCTATGACTATCCTGTTCTGAGATTTTGCTTGATGCTGCTTTAACTATCTAGAGATGAAGCACTGTTGTTCACCTTTAAAAACAATTGTTGATTTTTTATTAGCAGGGGGTGATTCATAAAATGTTTTATTGTTAACCAATTCATAAATGCAATTCATTTGTCATTCATGATTTGATCTTGACAAGGAAATAACAGTTGAATTCAATTAATTAATTAATTAATGCTCAATCCATGATTCAAAAATAAATAGAGGATATCCTATGATTTATGAGTGATATGATTTTTATCCACGAATGGATATGATATCTGCACGAGCGAGCGTAGCGAGAGAGTGCAGATATCAATAACCATGAGTGGATTAAAATCATATCACGAGTAAATCATAGGATGTTCTTTTTATTCAATAGTTAAAGTCATCATCAGAATCGTCGGAAATTAAGTCATTTAATTCGAATTTTCCAAACGATCCGGCGATGTTGACACTTAGCCTCGTTTTGAGTCTGAAGTAGCAAAAATCCATAAACCATCGCATACGACGTCGTATGTCATGGCTAAAAAACCGTATGCTATGGTTAAGTGAAAATTTGTCAAAAATATCATATTTTACCACTGATTACAAAAATACCGTTTTTATTTTCACATGTTATCCTATGAATATCATGCTAACTATGGAATAATATGTGTTATGTATGATTTGTGACATTTATGGAATTTTCATGAAAAACAACAAATGCCAGTGACAGTGTATAATATTGTATAAAAACTAGAAAAATGGCAACACAATGGAGTAGCAAATCCCACTGAACAAAGCAGCCATTTTGAATTTAGAAACATTTTGGAAATTTTCTCTCTCTCAAGCAGAGATTGTATACTTTTAAAGAAGTATCATTTTAAATATGATACAAGTTGGTAGATGAAGGATTCAAGTTATATTGAGCCATTTTGAATTCAGTGACCTATTCCTTCTCAAGCAGGGGTCCTATGCCAATAAATATAAGCTCAACTATAAAATTTGATATTTGAGGTATAAATTTTTTCAATGGTGACCATTTCAAATAAGTGGCCTTGTTAAATTCCCCCTTAAACAGAGGTCCTATGCCAACGGTATCAGGTTAAGAACCAGAACCAAAACCAACAACTAGTATTTAAGTTATCCCCCAGTTAGATGAACCAACAAATGGATAGACAGACTTACAAACAAATGGCAATATCACTACCAAACTTTGTTCAGTAGGATAGCAACCACTGGCAGAACAATGGCACTATAACAAAATCTGTTGGCATCAATTGCTATACAATAATCAAACTAAAACATAACAACTGCAATGGCACTAAAATCACTGACGGAGATGATCTTCCCTCATCCAATCACAATTGTGAATCATTTAGTAATTTACAGGACAATTACATTAGAAAAGATTGTAAAGGTTTCAATAATGATTAAGCGGTCAAATCATGAGCCATTTTGATTGATGGGTATATTAAGATAAACCATGTTTGTTTGTGAGACACCAGTAATTAGGCTTAGGGTCAGCTAGACTCATGTCACTTTGATTGATGTGCTATTAGAGATACCTTCGCATTTAACGATTAGGATTTCTTATCATGTTTTATTTGACTGAATCTTAATCACAATGTGTCAAAACAAAAATTGAATTTTACACTAGGTTTGACTTGTCTCAATCCCCTGAACCTCCTTCGCTCAGATTCCCTTTTTAACACAGACGATAGAAGGTGATGCGCAGTGGTAGTGTCTTCTCCACAGATTTTTTTCTAAACTGGGTGCAAAATTCTCATTTTCACAATTCAGACCGAAATTGGGTCAAAATATGCCCATTTTTCTCATTTTCTCATTTTCAAGTTGGTGCAAATGGATTTTCAGGTGGGTGCAAGTCTGTTTTCAAAATCTCAGGTGGGTGCTACACCAACTTGCTCTAATGCTGGTGAGAATATTAATATCAAGAGAGGAGACATGAAAAACTATTTTCTCTCAATAAATAGTATGAAGCATTTCTAAAATGACCTTCAAAAGTAGGCTGATTTTTAAACCCAAGATCAAAAAATATTTGGAAAAACAGGGAGGGGTGTTGCCCCTGATTCCAGGAGTGATCGTGATCCCAGAGTTTCATATCATGTCAGACTCACACCAGGTCCCTTTAAATTGGAACTTAAGTGATTCATATTCAATCTGGCTGTTCCTTTCCTATAACAAATCCGTAAAAAAAGACAAAACACCATATCAATTTATGATTTGATATGACTAACGCTGTCAGTACATATAACATAGATCTCAGATTGTTTATGGATTGAGCTAAATTGTTTATACACTATTACAATTGTTTATGTAATATGTAGGCTTCTAGGAAGTCTAGTAATTGGTTGGCATATATCCCTCTGTGATATTATTAGTTGAATCCCTGTACTGTTGTTGCAATTAATAACGTTATATAATTTTACTTAAATAACTCATGTAACACTCATCATAATAGACACAGTCTCGAATAAGTGAATCATCCATGGGGTCTATTATAGTTTCAATCTTATAAAATATACATTATTATACCATGATGCTGTAATTTGATTGGCTTATTTGTCTTTAACATATGTCGTTTGATATAGAATCCAGGACTATCAAATTTTAATGAAAAATTATTTAAATCAGCATTTTGTCTGATTTTTCTTCATGGAGGATATCCAAAGCCAATCAAGGCTTATTCAGCGATTCTTTGGAGAAAAGGGGATGGGAATAAGAAAACAATGGGATGAGACAGCCATTTTATAGCATTGCATTATAGGCAACAAGTTATTCAAACTGTCACAATATCATTGATGAGGTTAACAAATGACATAAGGAACTCTGAGATTAATGGGAATTTGTTAAATAAAATAGAATTTCACCCCTGGGTGAGGCTTTATACAAGGGGTGCTCCAGATATTTTGATAAAAATGGCCTCTAGTATAGAAGTTGATGATGTGACAAAAAGACATAATTAAACAACTGTCCAATTAAACTGGTTATTACCAAGATCCTTAAACAGAAGATTGTTGATACGTAGGAGTCAATTAATAAAAGACTATTAGCTTGAAAAATGGTCCGATAATAAAGAAGCTATAACCCAGATATTTGTAGATGTGTCTACTGTGATTGATCATTTATATATGGGCAGTCTATAATTAGGATTAAGAGAGGACCACACTTTTTGATTTGATTGATTAGGCCTATCTAAGAATGAAATATAAAAATACAATACTGTACCTTGATGATAATCTTCCATTATATCGATTAGATATATCAATGCATATTAAGATATAGGTGGAGATAGCTGGAGCTATCTGAGACACTCTAATTCAGATCAATTAAAAACATAAAAATATTGAATGTGATATGGTTAATAATCCCGACTCAGCACTTTAGAAAATCCATGCGGTAACCGTAACCATGGTTACTATGATTATGACTCATTCCTTTATCATGATGCACTTCCAATATTTTAGGCTCAATTTTCAGATTTAAAGTTCATATCTGATTGTTCAATTATCCACCTGGTCTGATCTTTGAGTCTTTATTCTAGATCTGCGCCTTGGGATGTTTCCAAATTCTTATTTTGATTTGATGATATTTCTGTTAGTCTCCTGAGTGAAGACAACCAACAGAAGTGACCTTCTATCGCTATCACCTTAAAATCCCGGATGATTCCCTACTATCAGAGAAATCATAAATGATACACTCACAGTGTGGAAGCGGGAAAGCGTTGGTGAAATCTGTCAGTGAGAATCTTGGACCTCACAGTTCAAAACCAGAACTTCTTATGTATTACGTAATTCACACACCCACACAACTTCTCCGCTACACTTTGCTGGAACTCATGCAAATCTTTTGGCCAATTGTCGAGTTCACTTTTTACTCTGTACTCCAAGCATTTATTCTCGATAATAGCAATGTTCTTTAAAATAGTAATCAACTTTCAAGGGTGACTTTCAGCCCTTGATATCAAAAGTAAAAAATCCAAAAATCCATAAAATGATTTTGATAAATTGTGATCGGTCGACTCCAATAATCCAACCATTATTTATTTCATTTTGACATTTCTTTCATGAATACTTTCAACAAAAAATCTCAGCACTAAGATTTTCTAAGGGTTTCCCATGTTCAAAATCCCAAACCAGTCGTGTCTATTATACACCAGTTCTCTCTAATGTTTGAGTGAACTGCCAGTTTTTCTGGTATTTCTATACAATTTAGAGTGTTAACTACATGCCTATGTTCTACATTTCTTGTTAATTACTCTGCTTTCCACTCAATTTTGAATTTTAAAACTTGACCCCATGAGAGTTTATCAATGATCTTTATCTGACTTTGGTTGATTTACTCACCTTCACAGTTAGGCAGAATCTACCTTAGGGATCATCTCAATAATAAACATCTAAAAACCATAAACAATCCATTCATAGCAACCAAGACCAGCAAGTCAAATCTTAACTACACCAAATGGGCACTTGGTAGGTATGCAACATAATCATTAGTGATTGTAACAAGATAAGCACACATTTTGAAGGCCCTGAATATATGGATTGACTCACCTTGAGCCATCTGGAATTTATTTCTTGATTCTCCATTACCTGGGATTTTTCAACTACATCAACTGCCCTTGCAAACACTTCACCAAACACATTTTATTAATGGACAGTCATGACCAATTTTAAAAACAATCATGAAAAGTGAAGCACAGTCTTACAGATTCTGCGCATAAGTATGACATACAAGCATATCTCAATCAGTGTTCAAAATTTGAAAATGTCTATGCATCATCATGCAACTGCCAAGAAGATTTGCCCCACAGGTTTGCTGCTTTCACTCAAAGCTTACTAGTTAAAGGTTCAATACCAACAGATAAAAGTCTCAATAGTTTAGATTCAATCATTACTCATGTGATTTGAGAATGGACAGAAGTGAAAATGAGATGTAGCTTTAGAAATTAAAAAACAGACCCCTATAAAAGTTATAAACTTCGATTGAAACATGTAAGAGTTTCAATAGTTCAGATAGTTCAGAAGAGGATTAATGTTCAGAAGAGGATTAAAGGTTCAGATATGATTATTACTCACAATGACATGAGAATGTTAGTGAAAGAGTAAAAGTGATTAATAAATAAGACAACACAAATTCTTACAAACTGTTAAGATTGGTGCTAAAGATCACACCTTTAATAATATTTTCAGCCTTCTTAATTACAGTGAAACCTGTAAAGTGAAACACCTCTAGAAGTGGCACACCTCTGTTAGTGGAACACTTTCAGAGTCCCAAAAACAACTGACTAAATGTTAAATGAACCTCTATATGAAGAACACCTCCCAATTGGAACACCTTTTAGAGGTGCCAAATGTGTTCTGCTGAGACTGGTTATACAGTAAAACCTGTGTTAGTGAACACCTCTCTCTAGTGAACACCTGTCCCTAGTGGACACCCTTCCTACGCACATAGTCCACTGACTTCTGTATAAATTACCCTCTCTCTAGTGAACACCTACCTACAGTGAACATTTTTTCTTGGCAAAAAAATGTTCACTATACACAAGTTTTACTGTACTGTAAATGTGAAAACCTATGATTGTGAACACTCTCAATATCAATATCTCCATATGAACGCTTCGAACAGTCCAAATAGCATAGTACAGTCATTATATATTTAGAGGTTATGTCACTATGACGTGAAATATGCCTGAGTTCTCCCAATATAGGCCGACCTTGGGAGGCTCTATATTTGGGCAAGAACGAAGGCATATTTCACGTCATAGTGACATAACTGATGTATTACATGCCTTTGTTCCCATGGTTACTTTGTATCAATGACGTGACGTCATGATATTATCATGGTTATTAAAGAAATCTAATATCAAAACGAGGTAAGCGGGCTATATCGGGGTAATCGGGCAATATCGGTGGATATAGCTCGCTAACTTTCCCATTGACTTCCATACAAATGCTTCGCTAGGTATGTAATACATACATATATAGGAGCTTTCCAAGATGTTGAATCCTCCATATCAAAGCATAGTCAGTTTTAAGTGGTAAAGCAACATACTGTGTCATCTTATCAATGTAGAACTTTACATAAGCTTCATCAAAGTGAAAAGTACTATAATTATTTCACATTATCTCTGTTACTATGATATCGATTCTGGGTTACTAGAGTGTCATAATGGAGTTTGTAAATAGACTCTTGGTGATTACACACGGCAACCAACCAGATCTTGTCAGTTAGCTCAAAGTATAATATATTTACCAAAGGGCTACATTGCCTTAGACAAGACATTAACATGCAAAATGTCACAACCTGCCATTTTTTACAGACACTGGATGCCACCAAACACTGACCGCTGAACACAGTCCACAAAAAAGTTGGAGACTTTAAAAAATGTCCTGGTAACATAAAAATGAGGCCCCTCCATCGGCCGATGATACCACGAGTTAACAGTATGATCAGGTCCAAACTAGTACCTCTGTTACAGGTATATACATTCCATCCCCCATATAGAAAAGAGTAAAATGAATAGGGAGAATTATACATTGATACATTGATCTCATTATTAACAATATCTTTAGAATTTCTCCCCAATCTACATATTCTACTACTGAATTGTCATTTCCGTTCCTTTTTCATGAGTTGTGCATTGTTTGGATTTTTCTCATATTCACAAATGATCAGCTGCACACTGAGTTTTGTAGCGCAAGATTTGTTTGGTAATGCATGAGATCATACAAGTCAGTAGTGATGATAAACTCACACCCCCAAAATGTATGTAAGGTTTGATTGGTTCAGAGGAAAGATTGTGTAAACATTATATGTAAACTAAGATTTGATTGGTTTGGAGGAAAGAGTTTGCAAACATCATGTGTAAACTTATATTAATGGGTGATACAAAGTAGTGATAATTTAACATTTATCTAGTAAGAGTTAATTTGAGGAGTGAGGGGCTCAGAATTTTGATTATTTAATACACCATTATTATTATTTATTTTTGCATATTAAGGAGACTAACTTGCAATATAATAACAAGAACACAAATGTGTACAAAATGTCCCCACCTATGGGTGATCCCGTCAAATGGTTATCCTAAAAATGAGTAGACAAGACTTTACCGACACAATTTGAGGACGGAAAATCCAAAATGGCCACCTTAAAATTTACCCAGAATGCCAAAAAATTAGTCAGTTCTAGATTTTCATACTAAGAACCACCCCTGAAAATTTCAAATTGATCGGTCACACAGTTAACCAGAAAACATGTAAACAAGACTTTACAGACAAGATTTGAGGACAGAAAATCCAAAATGGCTGCCTTGACATTTATCCAGAATGCCCAAAAACTAATCAGATCTAGATTTTCATACTAAGAATCATCCCTGAAAATTTGAAATTGATCTACAAAACTGTTCACCTAAAAACGCGTAGACAAGACTTTATGGGCAAGATTTTAAGACGGAAAATCCAAAATGGCTGCCTTGACATTTATCCAGAATGCCAAAAAACTAATCAGATCTAGATTTTCATACTAAGAATCATCCCTGAAAATTTGAAATTGATCTACAAAACGGTTCACCTAAAAACGCGTAGACAAGACTTTATGGGCAAGATTTTAAGACGGAAAATCCAAAATGGCTGCCTTGACATTTATCCAGAATGCCAAAAAACTAATCAGATCTAGATTTTCATACTGAGAATCATCCCTGAAAATTTCAAATTGATCTACCAAATGGTTCACCTGGAAATGCGTAGACAAGACTTTACAGACAAGATTTTAGGACGGAAAATCCAAAATGGCTGCCTTGACATTTACCCAGAATGCCCAAAATCTAATCAGATCTAGATTTTCATACTGAGAATCATCCCTGAAAATTTGAAATTGATCTACCAAACGGTTGACCTGAAAATGCGTAGACAAGACTTTACAGACAAGATTTTAGGACGGAAAATCCAAAATGGCTGCCTTGACATTTACCCAGAATGCCCAAAAACTAATCAGTTCTAGATTTTCATACTTAGAATCATCCCTGAAATTTTGAAATTGATCTACCAAACGGTTGACCTGAAAACGCGTAGACAAGACTTTACAGACAAGATTTTAGGACAGAAAAATCCAAAATGGCCGACAATAAAAAAGTGATTATGAGTTTTTGCTGATTTCTTTTTACAAAATTATCACAGATAACTACTGTTAACAATAACATAGGCTTTTACAACAAAGTACACCTGAAATTATTTATAAAGCTACAAAATAGTTTAAGTATGAAAACTGAAAAACACCATTCAATATGATACGAAGAATTATCGTGCGCTAACTTTTCTTAAAACATTCAAAATGGCTGACATGACTGAGCTAACAGGTCCAAAACCTAATCAGATCTAGAATGAAGTGAGCTGAACAAGATACTAAAGTTTTAAAAGCAACTGTGAAGCCGTTTTTCTTAAAGTTTGCAGACAAGGATTTTAGCATTTGCTTTCAAAATGGCCGACAGGAAGTAGGTATCGAGTCAATTTTTTTTCATCCACATCTGTATGCACTCATAAGTTATCCCTGAAAATTTGAAGGTGATATCTGTAGCAGTTTTTGAGAAAACTGCCGGACGTACGGACAGACGGACAGACGGACAGACAGACAGACGGACAGACGGACGGACGGACGCGCCTAGGCCGACAATATGGCCCCACACTATGTGGTGGGGACATAAAAATGTTTGATTGATTTATATCGAAGACTAGTATGTCTTGCTGAGGTTGGGCGGGAGACAGTAAAGCCATTCGCCATGGGGATCATCTCATCAAAATGCACCAAAACCATGCAAATGGCTTGATAGAATCCCTTACCCAAAACCACCTACGAGAGCACCCCGACTCTTCTATGACTCTAAATAATAATAAAAATACATTGAAAAAAATAAATTAGAGAAAATAACAAAATAAAACTGTTTAGTTTAAATAATTATCTATTTTGATTCATGCAACTATGTACAATTTATTTACATATATTACATAAAAAACAATAATAAATAAACCAAAGGACAGCTAAAACGCTACCTTGACTAACTACAGCGTAGGGTTTCGATGACCTGTAGACTCAACATTTGCAATAAATTTCATTAGCAATCATCCTCTTCACATCCAACTATGAATATACAGGAAGGATCGGGAATTTCCTTTAAAACTTTGAAATTGATCTATGCATATTGATTTTGGAACCTATAGGGTGGTTAGCAATGTCTTGGAGAAGCAGCGCATCAGCGTTTAATTAACATAATTCTTTCAAAGTATTTGGACTTCTGCAAGGACCAAGAGGCCATAATTATTCTTGCGTGAAGGTTTTGGGAGGACACCCTGTGTGTATGAGGAGGAGTACAAGATCCCAGGCTCAGCAAATTTGAAAATGATTGCAAATGGTAACCCTACAATGTCTTATACTACAGTGAACATATCTATATGTACTAATACATAACAAAGTAAATCATGAACACAAACAAGTACATAAACAATGGTGAACAATGAGAATGTGTCAAACATACAGTCCATCGCACAGCCTCCAAACACAAGTAACTGACCCATGTGTATAAACACAAAGCAGGAGTATTTCTAGAGTCTGAGCAGAAGACTGTGCATGTAATACACTAGCTATAGATTGCTGAATAAACACACGGCACAATTAAGAATTGATTCCTTGACAAAAGCACGTCCGAGTTGCGGTTTATTCATCAATATAAACCTATTTATTCTGACTGTAATATTGTTACAACTGTGGTTTCTATAATAAGGTAAATTAATGATAAAAAAGATATTTAGCTCTAATTTATTGCATGAAGACAAATATCACCAGAATTCTGATGTTAGAAATGAAATAAAAAGAAAGCAAAATTAATGTTCTTAACGTTAGCTTATCTAAAAGGATGACATAAAATGATGTGACTTGTGACGTGATTTGATGTGACATGACACAGTGTGACAAAAATTAAAGACATCACATAGGGTGAAAACAAATGCACTAAGTGCACACATAAATTAATTAAAAACGTATATATATTGAAAATATTCCAATTGAAAGTCTATGTGAAATACTCTTACACTTATACAAAAAAAAAAAAATTCATAAATTGCAGCAATCAACTGGGAAGTTATTTTAAAAAGGCACAATAAAGCCTCCTTGAAGTCGTAATATCTATCAGCCATCAGCTAAAAGTACAACCCAATGTGGCGCCTACAGACATGTTATTTTACTATCGTAGGTATCAAATCCTAATTTCTAAATCAATCACCTTTCATTCAATTTGTTAACAACAATTCCATTCTAGAATAACATCATTTTTTCTACACTACAGCCATCTTTTGATAGGAATATGAAATATTTTCATATAACAAAAGAATTAATTCTATATACATTTTCAATACAATTGTGAGAGATACAAGGCCGTTTGCATATTTGGGCAGTCATTAGTTCGCATTATATGTACAAATTATATACAATTAAAATAGAGCTTTGTACATATATACTTATATACACATATAATAGAATAAATATGCAGATTCAAAGTTTTGGTGCCCACTTTTTGGGGCAGAGGTATTATGGCAACTTTTATTGCAACAATGTTCATTCTATGTTGACTAACACTGAACTGATACATGACATCAAAATGCACTGACATCTGACATCACAATACTATGACATCATATTACATGTAAACCTCCTTTAAATAGCACAGTGATCACATGATGTTACATGAAATAAACCAGAATGACATTTAATCGAAAATGTTCATTAGATGTACACAAGATCATGTGATCACTATGTCATCTGCAGTAGGGTTACATCACAATATTGCGAGCTGGCCTACCCGTTCAGTGGACAACTCATGTGGGATTGAGCGACAAGAAGTGGAGATTCTTTGCGATAATAGACTCTTCCACGTACATTTCTGTTCAGTTGTTGGTGCACGTAATGTCACGACGCGTGCATTCCAGTTTAGGTAATAATCGTGACTGCCTCGTTCTGATACCAATTCAAATTCGGCAGCTGAAAATATAAAAATGAAAACATAAGTATAAAACATAATTTTACGCATTAAGTAAAATAATTATATTGCATTAAATCATATTATATTCAGAAATGTAAAATAAAGAAAGATATTCCTTTTAGTCACATCTTTAATCTTCTGTATAAGATTTCACTTACGATGTTCACAATCGAAATCCATCTCTCGAACCTCATGTAAATTCAATGGTTCGTCTATCACAGCGTAGCGGCCATCTTGTTGCATTTTTGTCAGGAGAATCAAGTCGCTGAATAGTAGAACATTAAGCTTGATCCACTTTCTGTTTTCAGTGTATAGGAGGTCACCAGAGTATATCAAATGTCTTCCAGGAGTGGACAAAGTGAATGCCTTTAAATAGATAAAGAATCATTATAGCAGGGTTCACTGATGGTACATGTAATGTAATTATTGATGATTTGTAGGCACACTTACATATCCTTAAATGTGCTTAATGATGGGTTTAATAAAATGAATGAAGGTTTGAATATAATAAATAACATGTTTATCTTTTAATAAAATGATGTTAGATTTTAAGAGTCTGAAACCAAGTTGAAGATGTGAATGATTGTAATTAAGATTAAAATCAGTTATTCTGAAGCCTAATATCCTACTAAATGGGTAAAGCTGGATAAGCATTGATACCAAATTTATGAATTATTAATCATATTTATTCAATTAATTATCTATATATATCATTATACTTACAGGTACAGATGACGAAAAGATAAGTTTGGATTGTATGTCCAACACATCTGAATCCAATGACGATGTAGATTGGATTGACTGAGTAGACGTTCTTGATGGACAGGGAGCTTCGGGCGGTGACCTTGAACTCCCAGAATCCCCAGTATTTTCCTGTGACATCTGTCCTTGGCTGAGTGACCCCGTTGATCCTCCGCTTGTACTACTTGGCCGCAATGTTAAATGTTCGTGGATAATTTGGCAGGTTTGCTCCATGGCTATAATTCAAAATAAATCAAAGTTGAATTAGATGTTCCCAAGGGAAATAAAAGCTAAACTATTAAGGTTTGTGTTTTGTTGTTTATAGTGAGTAATATTACTTGTTAAAAATAGACATAAACGAAAAAATACTGATAATTTGGCTAATTGCCACTAATAGTCAACATGGCAACACATTTCTTATTTTGACAACGAATCTGAAAGGAAGTAATTTAATATAAAATTTTATCATCACCTTTTTTGGATATAAGAAACGTAAATCAATGAAAAATTCAAAATTCTTACCTTGTACTACATTGTCTAAGTCAATGAAATCGTAATGCAGCTCAGCAGTGCTGGAGGCTATCACGTTGATTTGGCGGTAGAATTGACGAATAAATAAGATTGGCTGTCGTATAAAATCCTCAAGCATCAGCTTCTGGTTGAAGGAATCTTGTTCCTATAAGAAAATGAAAAAGGAAAATTTAATCAAATAATTCAATTTTAATCATTAATGTTCTGAAAAGTCCTACACTTTATATACATACTTCAAATATTGACAAAATAATGAAATGAGAAATTTACAAAGTTGGCTAATTAAGTACAAAATAGAATGAAACTCTTTTAGTCCAGTGCATCTGTGCTATAATTGAACAAAACTATTCCATTTACCATCGATTAATTTTAAAAACTGAGAAAAAATATTCAAGAAAATATCTCACCTGCAGAAATGTGTTGAACTCATTGTATTTTTTCAAATCTGCGAGGAGTGATTCGGCCCTCCGCAATCCTCGACTGTAGATCTCATATGCATCACATAAGACCTGGATCTATTGGAATACATATACATAACATTAGAATAAATCATGAACAAGTATAATAATGAGGAATGCTCTGTCAACAAACGTGATACCATACATTTTGATGCAATCATAACAAACGGAAGTCCCCCAATATATAATTTAGTTATAAAAACATCTCGATATAAGATAAATGACACTGTGTCAATTGAATGTCATTCCAGTCTTGGACTCCCAAAACTAAAATATCAATTATTGTCATGCACCAAAAACTGTATTTGTTTTAAAAAGAAGTACATTTCCACAGAATTTAAAGAGTGATACCTGTGTATCATTCTCATTCCACATTTTTTGATTTCTTCAATTTTAATTTTAGTACATGATTGATGAAGAATATTTTTCTAGGTTAAAGCGCAAAGTTTGAGTTATCCTTTAGAGGGTTGGATATTGATTTTATCCTGAGGCATACACAAACAAATACTCCACATTAGCGGGAGTTCTTATGTCTCTACACTGAACTCAAACAAGTTAGATAAGCAATGTAACTACGCGAGAAAATGAAGGCCATCAAGACATAAGATATAGCTAAGGATTATGGGAGAATGGTGTAGAACGACGCTAGAGTTAAAAATCAAAACAGATTCCCTATGAAAAGTCTACCAAGTTCACATAAACATCACAGAAGTTAAAAAAAATACTGATATGTACTTGAAGAAAGGATTAAGAAAACATTATTTCAAATAAAACTTAATTAAAAATAGATTCAAACCTACCTTATGTACATATGTTCCTCCTACAGTATCCACAAATCCGATTGTCTGGTCGGGGACATCAGAGTATAGAATTGACTGTTCTCGTAGCTGCCGCAGATGACATTCTGATATAAGCACTAACTGTGAACAAAAAAGAAAATTATGAAATAATTTTGAAGAACTTTATTACAGTAATAAAAAAGATAAGCCAGTGATAATATCCAGTCCTGTACAAGTTTTTGAATAGCTATAAATCCCTTTTAGACACTACTGCCCATTTTTGTATCAGTTTCGAGAATTTATGTTTCCGTCACACCATATTAGGAAATTTCAAGGAATGTACCTAAAACATAATTGCAAAAGTGCCTTGATTATTAAAGTGAGTGGGCATTTGAGTCCCATAATGGTATCTAAAGACATTATAACCCAAGAGTAAAATTTTTGACAATGTATTTTAGAACGAAAAATAGGATACAAAAGATTGGATTTAGCATGAAGCAATCTGGATTGGAGTTAACACTCTACAATTCTACAGTTGTTGAAATTTAGACACTTATCAATTTTTTGTGAAATTTGGAGGAATAACGTTAAATGTTGAATGGCATCTACTGACATCATGGGGTTATTAGATTAAGCTTCAAGCGTGTAACTATTAAGATTAGAGTGGATCTCTGAGCCAGAGAATTAAGAGAAAAATTGGTCTATTAGCAGAAAGGTGGTAGATTAGAACCAGCAATAAATTGTACAGATTCTTTCAAATTATCCCTTTAAAACTAAATTAGCATGTCTACGATGTGAAGTGTAATATACAGTTTGATGACAAATATGGATCTTGCTCAACTTAAATGACATCTATTCTACAAAGCAATTTATACCGTGACATTAAGAAAATGGAAAAAATATTCCAATATCCGATTTGCGAGATATTTTGAAACTGCAACAAGGGCAAATAGAGATAACCAATCCAGTTAATATCGGCAAAATATCAAGAATCTTGGCAATGACCTCTATTCCTATAGTAATTTAGAAAAAATATTGTGATCGTGCTATATGTACTCATTTCACATAAATGATTGGAAAAGCGATTATTGACTTAAAATAAATATTCAGACATTCTTTCAGAAAAGTAGAAAATTTCTTGAAAACCTCAAATTAAAACTGTTGAAATGGTTAAGTCAAAAGCTAGGTTACATAGTTATTAAATGATAGCATTTTCCAATATTCCCTTAGAAATTGCATAATTAATGAGGCTTTAGATCAGAAATCATATGCAAAATGAATCAATAACCCTTAAGAATAGTCAGAAAACAAAGATAATGCTATAATGAAGCCACAAACTAGCCTGAGTTTGAAGTTAAAAGAAAACATTCAAAAATCTATGAATCGGGGAGGAGATGTAACAGTGAGCCCTATACTCCATTAGCAGCCAACCTGTTCCAAAATAACCAAAATACTGTTCCTTTAATTGGGATATTTTCCACGAGAGTAAATATCTAGCAATCCTCAGAGTGGGATCTTATAAACTCTAACTCTGTTTAAACTCAGTTCAAAAATAAACAAAAGCATCATCTGACATTTCATAAATGTCTCTCAAAGTAATATTGTGATGTCACAATGACATCAGTAGGAATTCAGGTTTCAGACATTTGTTACTAAAAACACTTAATCCTTCTCTGGTTTCAAACTATAGACATTGCCCTCAAATTAAAGGTAAACTTTGAGCTCACAACTATAGTTTATAATTAAAAAAACATTCTTCTATAAAACTCACTTGATTTTCTTACGTTTGTACATATATATGATTTTGAATGTTCAGTACAAGTATGAGGATAGACAAGTTCATTAGGTTTCACCAATGAAAAATCGTTTACCTTTTCAATGTTTTGAAAGAGTGTTGCGTGTTCGTGTGGGGAGATTAAACGATGCCGTAAAGGTCTGGAAAATCGTTGGATACCATGCTGCATTGACATCACAAACTCTCGCTCTAGTGTTATTAGATCGTTGATATCTTGCTGTCGCATCCTTTCCTGCTCAGTTAAGTCCTATAATTGAACAGCATGAAAACTTTTATTTCATTTTTAAAAACATTCATAATTCAGTGTCAAGGAATACAAATGGAAAACTGATTTTAAGTGTAATAATCTAGATTGCATCAATATTGTTTTAATGTATCGCTGTAAAAGGAAATGTTTTCTATCTCTTGTATACACAAATTCCTGATGGGAAATGGAAATCAATCAGATTTCAATGTCAAATGAACAGCTAGTTCTGACCAACCTGGTATGCAATCATGATCTGTGGCACCGATGATGTGTTTAAGGCTTCAAGGTTTGGCTCGCTCTGTGTTCTTCTCTCTTCATCCATCAGTTTCTTAGGGGTACCAATAGGTGGCACTGTACTAATCCCAGCGTGCTTTACCATATTTTCTTTACAGTCATCAGCCATTTTGAATTTTTCAATATTTTGGTTGCGGTCTACGTTGTCCATTAATGTAACATGAGGTTCTGGAATATCTGTGACAGTTCTGGCACGTTGGACATCCAAGACAATTTGTTTAGTCGACAGTCTAAATAAAAAAGATGTTCAAAAGTGATATTTCAGTAAAAATAATTGCATTACATATTATCTCAAGTAATACTTCTGAAGGCGTCAAAACAATATTGACTAATACGAAAGCATGATCTATTGATAGCTTGAGGAATTCTATAGGTGTATTTGATCTAGTGCAAGTACCTATACACAAAATCAATTTATTTATTTCGGAATTCCTTAAACTCTTATATAAAACAATACGTAAGAACCTCAGCAGAAATTATGAAACTTAATTTAGTCCATTATTCTAATTTCTTTATAATGTATTACCTGATTATACGAACAATGCTTTCCGCTGATGACCTTGACACATTTTGACCGTTGATTCTCACTAGACAATCTCCTTTCTCCAGGCCTTGCTTGTGGGCTTGGGATCCTAAACATAGAACACAATAAATGATCATTTTTTGTCTTTTTAGATTCAAGGATCTTCCATGAAAAGATAATTATAGCAGCTCTTAATTCTGTTTCGCGTAACATTTCTTATCCATATTATCTTACATCCAATATACTTAAAGAAGAAAAATGGTGAATACTCAGATTGATCTAAATTTAAACAACCATAAAAAATAAATAACAAAAGCGACTCAATAACAACACAGTTTCAATAAGCCAATTATTATCTGTCACATATTACAAATGACACTTGAAAATTCCATATGTGGATGCTAATTGAAATGTCTATTATCATTGCATCAACAGAATTGGAAAAAGTATCAAGTCAATCTCCTGTGAGAAAGTATCTAAAAGCATCGTGTCCTCCGATCTTTTGTGAGTTATGTTATCATATGTGAGCAAGTGAATTACAAATAATTGGAATTATAACTGCATTGTATAAAATACATAACTTGGGAAGTCTATAAATAATGAGTCAACGTAAAATTTGTTAACTATAATTAAGAATATAAGATTGATAGACGGTGAACCATGGTGACCATATAAACAGTTAAGTGTCTCGAAGTGCATCTGTGTTGTAATATATGTTAATTTTCTTGGTAATTATATGACAAGATTTCTCAGGTGTCTCTTGAAAGTATGATGTAAAATTGAATGGTAGCCTGTATATCAATTAAACATCTGAAAGTGTAGCAAACGAGATCCAGTTTCAGAATTTTATTGATTTTTGATAGGCTTGAAATAGCATAGGTAATCCTGTTAAATTGATTGGTTTCAGTAACTTTGTATGGCAGTATTACGATTGTGTGTTATATTCATTGGATGTGAGAACAACATGTTGCCTTTAATCTCAACACACTGAGGTGATATCGGCTGATAGAAGTCACATATAAGTAGTGAAAATAATTTAAAACAACACCTCGAGTGTCAGTTCAATTTTAACTAAAATCAAACTGAATTAACCCGAGGATGCATATATTATACCAAATATCAATATTATACCAATGGAAGAAAATATCTTCCAAGAAATATCTATTTAGCTTGAGTATGTATATTTGATTTGATTGTTATTGTAATGGTCTACTCGTTGTGGTATGTTTATACAGTGTGTTATATGAATTGATTGATCTTCATTGAAGTCAGTCTACTCCTGTTAAAACACACTTTTGCTCAATAAAATTTGATGTAAGCTGATTTTTTTTAATTTTCATACAAATTAGAGTGTGAAGAAAATTGTGTATTCATTTCTTGTCTTTTCCACTCTTTTCCCAGTTGTTCCTGTTGTTACTTTAAATTTCACTTTGACATGTGAGCATCCATGGGTTAAACAACTAGAATCGAAATGTTGTCATATTTTCTTTAGAAATATAGTGTAAACAGTACATACCTTCGTCAACACGCCCTATTCTAACTGGGCTTGAGCCGAGCACTGTAAACCCATAACCCTTCCTGCCTCGACCAATCACAAGCTGGAAAAACAATGATATCATATTACATAACAAAACAACATTGATAACAATAAAGCAGCAAATCAGTCTGAATGAATGAATGATCTGAATTTCAAGTAACTTCACTTAATTGATAAATAAATCTCATGCGCAACAATTCAAAAAAAATTGCAAAATAATCTCATTCCTCTCGTATTAACAGAGACCTATTCAGACCATGCAGTATATTCTCCTGATCTGATGCTTCAATACCCATGGGGGAATGTACAATGGTGTGTAATGATCATACACGTTAGACAGTACTCATGTGTCTGATATTACAACCCAGGCCTTTAACTTCCATAATATCTACCCAGCATGCTTCAGAGAAGGTGCTTATATCCCAGAAGGCTCCATGAGTTATTACCCCATAAGATATATTTCAATTCATAATAAAAAACATGTAAAAATGGGAAAGGTTTAATGACATTGAAATAATATGATAGTGTTGTAGATTTAAATACTATACCCTAATTACATCAATTAATCCGTTTTATTTCAGATACATGAAAAGGGCAAATAAAAATGTATTATCCCAAATGAATCTTGACTGATAAAATCCAGAACTGTAATTAACAGTTAAATAATGGGCTATAGGTTTGCGATGACATTATGGGTTTTATAGACTCAACAAGCTGTTGTGACAAAGAATTGACAAGAGAACACTATCGAATTGAAATATGACTCTCGTTACATTACTAGAGTCATTTGTCATGTCATCGAAATTGTCATCCCAAACTGAGCTTTTCGCATTCATATCAAACACGATTTCTTTATCTTTACAAACTGTAACAATGACATACATTTATTGCATCTCTATATGCGTTCAAAAGAAATTATTGACAGATCTGTATTTCTTGGAATCAATTTTAATTGGTATGAAATCTGGATTAATGTGTTTAATCATGTGGCTATTTAGACAGATAGCAGGTCTATTTGTCATAATACACCATCGAAATTCAATTTAGAATGCCAGAGATTAATGGGACATGGGCGTGTAATTTTTTTGACCTTATATGGCCTCTGGATGTTGATTGAATCAGAAAAAGATTATTCTCAATAACAAAACATACAGCTAAGTGGATGTCTACTTGGAAAACACCTGATGACCAGAACATACACAATTACAGGTGAATTTAGAAATGCTATAATGCTATATACACATTATCGTGTTTGATTCCTTGCAGCATTGGTGATTCGCATGGCGAAAAACAAGTCATCAAATTGAAAAATGACGCACCCAATGATATTGTTTTTAGAGACCATGGGGTAATATATTTCCCGAAGGACTGAGATATCATAACGTATGGCAAGAGCACAATGTGAGTACACGTAGATGTCATTTCTTTCAATCTAATAAGATAGCCATGGATATAAGACAATTACATAGCTACCCACACCACCCAATAAAGAACACTTAATTGCAGAGCAGTACAGTGCCCATGATAGAAACATCATGATGTCCATATTTCAAAATTCAAAGTCACGGGCAAAGAGTAAACCCAGCAAGCAATACAGTTCTTATTATTTAGTCAACACTTCAAAGTGTATGGAAACCCAAGATATTCATTTATTTCAATCAATTTTTAGAGAAAAGAAGTAAGCATGATCAGATATATGTCATCAGGTTAGGAGCAGGATTATAAGTGTTACAAAGACATTAATACACTCTAACAAGGCATGCAAGCAACTCTAGCAAAATGAACATCTTCATTTAACGAGGCCCTAAACTTCTATAGGCACTGGAAAGTGATACCTTTCATCAAAATTATGAATATCCTTTATAGTTTTCCATTTCTGTTAGTGGCCAAAATTATCGACATGAAAATATATCTTAAAACCTGATCGTTGATCTTTCACTGAAATTTATGTCGAGTCAGTGGCTGGTAAAGTAAGCTAAGTGTAAATAGCAATAATTATTGTTCTTAATATATATGGAACAATGTGAGATTTGAATTGTATGATTCAATTTATTGTCTGAGACAAAAAACGCCATAGAAACATGAAATCTGTAGCCATGGTAATTTGCAAAGCTTGAAAGCCTGTTGTTTCAGAAACATTTCGCTCGGTGAAGCGTTTACTTGTATCCTATGTTCACCAAAGCAACCTTTTCAATCCCATGATCATTTATCAAATATTTTATAATACTTGATATTAATTGGCCACTCGAGGTCACGTGATGCATAAAAATTATTATTAAGAGAGTGACAGTGTAAGACTGAAATATGGAAGGGATCAGATATCTGGAAAGAATGATAACCAAGTAGAAACAGAACAACACTAATTGAAATATACTAGATCCTTAACATTATATTTAAATAGAAGAGAAATTCTGATTTTTTTATTTCCTACTAGTTACTGCTAAGTAACGCTTTTAGCTAATCTAAAACTCAATTCCCGTATGAAGCAGAATGATGGCATGTTTCAAAACATATTTCCGTATACATATTACGCACTGCATTTACTTGTTTTCATGGAGAAATGCAGATACGTGTGTATTATATTCATCATCAAAATTAATAAAAAAGTGTTAAAGAACAAGAACTTGTTATTATAAGTGATATGAGACAATCTTGAAGTGATGCAAGAGAATATATAGTGATGCAAGAGAATATATAGAGATGCAAGAGAATACTTAGTGATGCGAAAAATACTTAATGCAAGAAAATACTGAAAGTAATGCAAGATATTTTAAGAGAATATCTAAAGTGATATGTCACATAAAGTCAGATACGTTTGAAATAAGACCTAGAATCTTTAACCTTTAAGATATCTTTCCAGAGCAACTCATTTCGTTAAATTTGTGTGACGAGATGAATTGAATCAAACTGGGCCTAACCAGATCAAAATAAAATCACAATAAATCACTGGTGTGTTAATGATGAGATATTTGACAGTGCCCTATCTAGCTTGGCGTAAAATACTTCTGGTTAGCGTCACATTCCTAATCCCGTGGGTAAATCTGGTAAAACGGAAAGTAAAAATAACCAGATTCTCCTGTCAGTGACATTTGAATGTCATTGATATTTGTTTTATGGCAATTTGTCAATTTGAAGTATAGACAAATTATTGAAATCCTCTTCCTCTGGGGCCAGGAATATATGTCATCTAGATTCTAGTCTGATCTTTGCTTGTATTGGTTTGATGACTAATGGCTAAAATCCTAAAGGCTCGATTAGAGAATGAAGGAGTCCCCAAAGTGGATGATGCTTGCCTGATCGGAGGTTTTATATCATTGAAGGCGCCACTACGAATGTGCCAATAACAACGAAATTGAAACTTGCTTTTTGAATATCATAGAAATAAGTAAATGGATACTTAAGGGAAGGAAAACATTTCACAAAGAAGTAATATAAAACATGTACTTTATAAGGGGACAACAGCCAAGATTAAGATCCTTAAAATGCAAGAACATTTTCAACATTGAGCTTCTCTGTTAGTGAAAGTACAGAATGTTCCTTTAGGTTAGAGAGACCCACTGTCCGATTTCTGTTCTACGAAGGTTGAATAAGCACAGTAGAATCTAAAGAAATGAAAAATCACTCAGATTACGAAATCTGTAGACATGACATGGAGCAATTTCGTTTTACCCAAGTGAATCAATTAATGATAAGCTTATAAGAAAGAATCTCAAATGAATGTAACTGACCTTGAATTATAACAAAGTTGGCCTAAAGGAAAATGAGAAACGTTACGTTGAAATCCTCAAAATTAAATGTCAGCCTGATACTGACTTCTAATATACCAAAACCTGTCAAAATGAACACCTCTACCAAGTGAAAACCTCTACCAAGTGAAAACCTCTGGCAAGAGAACACCTCTGTAAAAGTGAACACCTCCATCAAGTAAACTCCCCTGTTCAAGTAAAACACATCTGTCATGGAAAAATCTCAAAATACTGACCAAAATATTTTCCATTGAGGACCATGTAAAATATAAAATTAATAAACTTACTGTAATTGATTCCATCCACAAGACATCTTTGTTCACTGGTGGTATATTTGAGGGTACTGAAAAACATAAAAAAAATAAATTAATAATAAATTAATAACCCTTCAAAATAAAGACCCTTTCCAGAATTCCAGCCGAGATACTTGGACAAAAACATGTATTAGATGTTTTCATTAACTCATTAACAATTTAATATTCCACGCCAACTTTTCTTTCGATTTCTCATCAGGAATTGCAACATTGGGTCTGGTAAATTAGAATATTGGGTGGATTACCTCACGACTGAATGGCTTGTTAATCAGTTCATCTAAATTCCTATTTATTTCTTGTACATTAATTGTCACAGCTGTTGCTGTAGAATTGTGAAATATGAAATGATGTTTTCATCATGCAAAATGACTTTACGATATAAGATAGCTTTAAATAACAATGACATATCGGTTTGCATGACGCTTGAATTGTGAAATGTGATTGGAGCTATATCTTACACGGTTGCATATCGATCGTATCAAAACAGAAATCTTGCCACGAAAATGTGTGAATCTTGGTAGTTTGGAAAAAGCTTCAATAAATCAATTACATGGCATGACACCATTAGGTGCCTTAAATATTAGATTATAGAGCTTGTCAAATAATTTCCATAATTACTGCAGAGATCCAAGAAAAATCTAGATTTTTTGTTTTCTAAGGAGGGGTACTTTATGAGAATGGGCAAAATGGCTAAAATATGAGGAAAATGTTACATACATTTTCAACTACTGCATGATATATGGCACCATATTAAGACCATAACTGAATATGGTCGCTAGATCTTGTAAGTCATAATAATATCACTGGAATGTACTTTTAGATAATTGATTTCTTCAGAAAAGAGCGTGCGGTTTCTTTTCAGAAGACTATGCACTAAAATAATTGTGTAATATGATCCAAATACAGGATGTTCATGAACGTCTTATGTTCAATATCTGGTGACTGACATGTCTTGTATAAAAAATGTATTGATTGATAACTATGTTGTAGTTTAGGATGTCACGCTCATTAGCATCTGAATGCCATCTCCTGTTTGAGAGGCCTCAATCGCAGGCAATCCACCTAATTGGTATAAAATGTCATGGAATAACAAGAGCCATTGATCACTACAACCTCGCAAATTATCCAACAAACACAGACTTATTCTACGTGTAACCTTCAATAAATCTTCAAAAATAATTGGTGCTAATAACTCAAATTAATGTACATTATCACAGATAATAATTGTTCGTATTTTTTATTCTATTAATATAAGGCGTATGGAGCACATTGGGTAAGGTGTCTGTAGTTTTAATTTTATATGCATCATCCTCATACATCACTGATGATGTCTTGTCTAATAAGGTTTGCCCCTTGACCACACAACCTCAGATTAAATGTCATTTTGAAAGTGCTCATGTTAAAAATGCTAAATACACTTGAATATAATGAATTCTGTAAGGATAAAAACAGCAGACATATCAGAACTATGGATAGTATTATAAATTGTGCAGAAATGCAAAAATGAGACTGTTTAAAAGACAAAGAAGTCTCACATGACAAGAGAAACAATATTTTCACTTTCTTCCTTGGCAATTTTCCCTCTACTTCATGGAATTATGAAAACAGATATAAATCACAGATCTTTTTGTTTGATCTCAGATTTGCCTACATACTATGTCAACAATAGTTTACGAACTTGAAGCAGAGAAGACTGTGAAATACCAATAATGTAATAAACTTAATTAATCTGCCCATTTATAGTCTACTTTAAAAGAAAACCTCAACATTTCTTCAAACACTAGTGCAATTAGTACAACAGATTTATGTTTCACACAAGACACATATAGCATGATTTTTCCAAAAATAATAATCTCGAGAAAAAAATTACTGAGACAGTTATAGTATTCACATTTAAATAGATCAATTCAAAAAGTGAAAAGAAAAACTATATCGGGAATTAATAATGTTATAAATAGATGAGTTTGTATATTGGAAAAGTTTGCAATTGTGAGAACAAAGTTCTCTCTCATAGCCCTATTACTACTTGGAAAGCATGATGGGGATTTGATGACATTCGCCCGTGTTCTCCCATAGCCCTGCTGTACTTATCCTTACGGGAGATTTACTATGGTCAAAAGAGTTAACAATATTCTTGAAAATAATCAGAAAAGCTGGTTAATTAGAATATATTTCCCTCTTGTCAGGGGTGTTAACTTCACATTTGTTCATCCTATATGTGTTATTAGTCACCTTCACATGGAACAATTTCCAGTGAAACCACAAGGGCTTGGATAATTTTCTAAAAGGGTAATAATTCCTAGCCATGGAGTAGATAAAACCTGCAAAGTGGCTCATTCAAGGTTAAATGATGAAAATTACAAACATGTGAAATTATTGCGATTCTGATATTTTTGATATGATTACTACCACGTAAATATCAGCTGGTATTAGTTTCCCAAAAGTGAAAAATTGGAAATATATGTGTATCACATACATGTGTATCCATACAATAGATCCATTAGAGTTACAATGATCTTTAAATACCTTTTTTCTGTGGAAGTGGTGGCTGAGTTGGAACTGTTGTTTCTGTCGCACGTAGATGTTTCTTGCGTCCTATATCCTCTGTCAGTAAGTAGTACCAGCCAGTGATTGTCTGTAAACAGATAACTACACTTTAAAACGAAATCCCATTTTTTTGTTTCTCGCGTCTATTAATTTCCATTCATTCAAGTTAAGAGGAATATTGACTGAATAAGAAATATGAAATTAAAATTACAAGTTTGATTTCCAATTACCAGCGTAAACAAGTATTCCACTAGATTACTTACGATAATTGCTTTATAATATGATTGTATTTGTATAGATGACCTCAGTGTTCATCATATTTGCATTAATACCTATATTTACTCACTTGACCAGGCAGACTCTATAACATCTGATCGAACTAGCACAATATAAGGAGGAAATGAATATGTACCTAATCGCAATGTTTTAATATAAGATACCTTTCAGAACAATAACACAATACTAAAATCACCTTGAAAATTCTATTATTATTTTCATACATAATCCATCACATGTCTTACAATATAATACCAAATTCATCATATTTTCACGTAGACTCAGATTCTCCCGAGACAGATACAAATAGCTTGGCGTGACTGATCGACCAATCAATTCTCTGCCAATTCTATGGGGGATTACGTTATGACACTCCCAGCGATGCTTGCAAAACGCTAGTACAAATAATAACAAATAAGTCACAATGATCTAAAATTGAAATATAAAGTCTTGGGGAATATGTCACGGTATTATAAAATTGAAATTTAGAGTCTCAGGGGTAAGGAGCACTGTAGAGAATTCTTTTTACTTTATTACGAGATCTTGAGTTTAGGATGAATATATTTTACTTACTCTGCTTGTGGCCAAGAGATGCTTCAGCCCAAATGACATACAACCAAGGAACTCACTGCGTCTGAAAAATACAAGGAAATGATAAATAGTTTCATCACATATTGTACAGTGAACACTGATACAATCCTTCATCCAATTTTAGAGAGGATAATATCTCCTTTGAAATCAATCAGATGAATCAGAGAAACTCAAGAACATAACAAATGCTACTGATTACTCCAAATTGCCATCCAGGAAAAAAACCTCCATCAAAAATGTTCTTCATGTCTATCATAACTTCCATTCTCTAGTACCATATAATATGTACAAGTGTGTATGTCAGTCAAGCTCGAGATTTTGTGACTAATTTTGTGACGCTTGAACAATTTTTAGCTGGTTCTACACACCTCATTAACAATATAATTGTTTTACTTGTAATTCCAGAAATAACAGAAAAACTAGTTATCTTATTGTCAATTCATTGTGCGTTATGACCTACAGCAAATTTCTAAATTAACTGATTTAATAATATCAAAATAATCATATTTTCTACCCATACAATCTAATAAATTCATGATTGTAGATTCAACAAAATCCCCAATGGACTACACCCTCCCCATACTATCCTATAAAATGGCCATCCTTAAGCACAGGGCAGGGAGAGGAAATGCTATTGGGGGGGACATAGGGAATTAAAACAAAGAAACATGAAACAATGAAACTATATATTAAATCAATTGATTCAAATATATCGATCAATTGAAACTATAACACAGATGTTGATAAATAAAGTCTAATATTGATATTAAGGTTATTTTTAAATCAACAAAACAAAACTAAAAATAAACATGATCAATCAAATCATCCACTGGACTTATATACTACAGTGTATCGATATTTCCATGATAAGGGAAAGAGAAAACATTGAACATAAGCATGACTAGAAATATCCATAACATGATGTTTTAAAATGCAAAATTTGGTAAAAACGAATGAAAAAAGTTCAAAATAATATATATCTACATGAAGCCAACATGCTAAATTGTATAGAAATGCTAAAAAATTTTTACAAGAAATATTGTATCAAATGATGATTATAACCAGAGTCGCTTGAATCAATGACATCGAAGAACATGTACATGTTTTAACTGCAGTATGCCCATTAATCCTCTTATAACTGGTAGAGACATGGATAAGTCAGGTAGCTCATAAAAAATTCATCAGCATCCTTTTTATGAGTTCACAAAGAAGTAATGCGAGATATTACATGAGCAAACCCTTCCTAATCCAAAGATAACGTTATATTCAGTAACCATTAACAATCAGCCCACTCATCATTCACCTGTTCATATTCAAACAACTTTCAGTACAATAACCCACGTCGTCTCCAAATCAGCATGTAAGCTTAACATAACAAGTGACCAACAACCAGCACATGTTAATAAAATCTCGGAAAGGGAATATATAATGAGAAATTATCGTAACACGAACATCACCATTATAAGCACTATAATGTACCATAGTTCGTGCTAATCATATTGTGATATTGTCGTCAACTCGATTGTGAAGAATTAATACAGAAAGATTCACATTAATCCATTCCCTTACAAACATTCATTAGACACAACCTTAACAAGATTTCCCAGTGAAAAATAATGAGTTGCAGAAATCGTATTAGAAGTTAAACAACATTGCCTGCAAATGCGCTATAAAAAACATACCTTCTCTTGACGGAGTGTGAACTTTAACAGATGGGGAAGATTTAATGAGTACTCGTGCAGTAGTTACATAACCTTCAATAAAGTCATTCACTGAATGAAGAACTTCTTGTGTCGAACGCCGTGTTAAGAGTTTTTTTCTCAGAAACAATTTAATGAGATAAAAAATTGCATTAGAGATTGTACATTGTATATCTATAGGGAATTCCCGCAAAGACTTTTCACTATAGTACATCATTTAGAAATGTGCTAATGGTTTACATCCACGTTAAATACCTTTCCAGTCCCAGACGGAATTGAACAAACACATGGATCTCGTGTAGAAGATAATTCTTGTATTTTAATTCCATTGAAGGTCAATGCAATGAAGGTCATTCCAATAACCATGTACATGTATTACTAAAATGAATACTGCATATATTGTCTTAGATCTGAAGCAAGCACAATATGATAAGACAAATCAGGCATCTTGTTGTCATAGAGAATCAGCGTCAACATGCCTCAACTTTCCATATAGTCATGCAAAATATACACTTTTTCTCTGTAAAATCTGAATAACCTGTATAGCTTTCTTGCATTTCTATATAATTTAGAGTATCGAAAACATACCTATTTTCTTCATTCCTTGCTGATTCCACTCTTTTTCACTCTATTTTCTATTTTAAAACATGACCACTTATATTTTACGGGTTAACATTCAATGTGGCAAGAATATATAATTTGATCATATCACGGTAAAATGGTATTTTACATACATGAGTAGAGAAGTTTAAAAAAAGAAAGCAAATGAACAATATATAAAATTTTTGTATAATTGAACTTTGTTCAAAGATTAATTTATCATAATTTCATTAGAAATCTGATTGCTTAATTTTCCTTTTGTATTTAACATGCTACACCACACTGTCAAGGAATCTTTTCAAAAGATTCCACACACTTAATTTATCCCAAAATTCATGATGCATATCTTCAAAAGAAGCGAATTTAAATAAATGAAATAGTACTAATGAAATAAGTGAACTAGCTCCGAGCGTCTGATTAAATAAATGACCTTACACTGATTAAATACAAACTCGGGCTTTCTGTTGTTTCATTGATTAAATCCCGATAAGACCAACGTATTACCTCTTCATCACATTAGCCATGAAAAAATAATTAACAACTGGTCGCAATGTGATAAAAACAGAAAATCCATAATACTCAAGATAATTAAAAATGAGATTTCCACCAATCCATTCATACACTGAAGATTTTGTACATGAGTTTAATAAGATACATAAATGGTAAGAGAACAATGCAAGATAACACTGTCTATTTAGCAGCTAAAAATACTTTTCCGTTGGATTGAAAAAATAGGCTTTGAGTTAAATAATTGATAAATAACACTACTTACTCTTTTTTAATGTCTCTGTGCCAGATTGATATCAGCAATCGTTTTTTCTTGTCTCCGTCCAGTAGCTCACTTAAAAAATAAAACGTTTCATCTAGTTATTTCCAAAGTAGTGTACAATAGCCGTAATCAATAATATGTCGACCATGGTAAAATATTTGATTTGTAGCTGCTGTAGAACAAGACTGCAGTATGGTACAAGCAGTGACATCTATAGATGGTGGTGAAAAAGAAAAACATATTTGGATCAAAATACTATCAAATGTTAATAACTGTCCATATTTTGTGACATTTATCATATTTATATTACTGACTGACAAGACATGTCATATCATTTATGACATCAATAATTCATAAAAGAATGACAGTGGATCAACTGAATTCAGATGTTCTATGAAATTAATGATTATGGTCTTGCTTTGTGCGACTTTAACTCCCTGAAAGCCCCACTTACACCCCACAAGTTCATCAGGCAGAGTAGATGGCTCGATAGGGTAGGGTCAAGTCAGACTTGAAAGACTCAAAAGACTATAATGGATACTTACAAAGAGAACTTCTCGTCATATACTGGGTTGTTAGTCTCGTAGACCATCTCTGTTTTACAATGTGTTCTTTTGGCATCATCAGGGTACAGCGACATCTTTATATAAGAATCGCATTGACTTTTTGTTTTGTTTGTTAGGCCACGAGCTTGGACAACTGAAACAGAAAATAAGTAAGACTTGTTTAAATTTTGATTTGATTTATCAATCATTTCACGTTGATTGTGTTTTATAAAACAGATTAACTATTTACAACTGTAACCATAGTAATATATTGTAAACAAACCTGGAAAAAGCTCTTTTAAACAATTCCTCAATTTTCTGTTCAATTATTTATTACTTGTGAAATGGCTCACAAAGGAGCAATACACTAATAAAAATGAACCGTTGAGACATTATAATGAACCTAGAGACAATGTAATCTTTATAACGACTAATTCAAATTGAAAAGTGAAATCACGTTGACTCCTCTTCCTGTCAGGCATAACTCAAAAAAGTCCTTGACAATGACACAGCTCAGCTCAAATTATTAAGATAAAGCTACAAGTAGACAGTATTTGTCTTGAAGACATAATTAAGGCATCTTAAGTATCTAAGATACAAGCTATTTTCTTGTAAGACTCTTGCAAATTTCTATAAGAAGCTACTATTATTACCCAAAGCCTTGATTGTAATTTACTTGTCTTACAGATATCAGAGTTCTGAGAAAATATAAAATTGGGAAAAACAAGACAGCGATCTTTCTTGAAGACATTTATTGCCAATTTCTGTTAGTACTTAAAGGGCATGTAATGTACTCATGATATCTTACTACATCGTAATCAGAATTCTGTAGCGTCTTAGATTTACTTATAAACTAAAATTTGGCCAATTACTGATTCTGATTATTGATGGGTCAAACACTAAGAGGTAATGTGACTATTTATTCGATTAAGATAGGCAATTGAAGATCGGGATTGGCCTCATTTGATCAAGAAGTTATTACCCAAGACATCCAATTTCAGATACTGTAGTTTTCATGAGAGATTTTACATCTGAGGAATTTGGAACTGATAAGTGGTGTCCAAGATAATGGAGAAAATATTCAGATTTATTGACCTGATTCAAGTATTGTATTGACCCCGTTCAACAGTAGTACATTGTTGTTGTTCACATTCAAGTACACATTCAAGTATTTATTAACATGGATTAAAGGCACTCTGACTTATATAATATAGAATATAAAGTTTGGGGTCAATTCTTGATCCAAAACATGGTTATATCATATATGACCAAATGAACAACCCAAATTTTATCCAACATCTTAGTTTGTATCATAAATACTATGTTAACAAGAACCTTCTAGCATGTTGTTCAAAACAAGGTGAGATGTCACATTTACAGACCAATGTGTGACTATCACTGAGTCCCAGCATCCTAATAGGGATGACACATGTTGATGCTTTTTTAACGAAAACAAATCAGTATGAATCATGCAAATGATGTAAATATCCCAACTGATAAGACACTTAACTTGCAGGGGGCACTGCTGGGATTTGATGCAAAGCGTGACTTAAACCATATGAAGCTCACTTTTAAAACACTACTTAATCCAATTTGAAAAAATGAGCAAATGTTTGAATTCTCAATCAAAAAGACTGTATAGGTGAAAGAAATGGTGCCGTGTTTTGGACTTCATACTGGGGTTCTCCAGAGAGTGATGGCATCGTGACAGTCACTAATACCTAATTAGCCCATTAAAAAATACATATACAAATGAGCAATTGTTTTAATTATCAATCAACAAGACTTGGGAGACAAAAAATGGTTCAATATTTTGGACCTCCAACTGCGTGGTCACAGAAGATTAACACTTTGCATGTGGCACATGTGGAGAGACCATGACTTTAGCAATATGACCACTAATCAAACACCAGGGGCTAGGTAACCTTGGTGGTTGGAGTAGGGATGGGGGAAATTAGTCAATTGAGGACTCAATGGCCAATATTGATGAGATGCTTCGATAAAACTGACAGCCACAATAACAAAAAAGGATTTCTTACATGAAAATACTCCATTTTTCTATGGTAATATATCAAAGATGTTGCAAGCCACAAATGTAAGCTTGAAAATGAAACTGAAGATTGTGTGCCCATTGGGGAAATCAACAAATGGTACTACATCCCACGTGGACTCCAAAAGACATGATTTTCTATAGGGCATTAATCAAAATTGTAATCAATAACTAGAAAATTGATTCCAACATTTACATTTAGTATCTATGTCTAAACTGATATTCCGAAAACACGATACTATATGAAGCTAGCTAACTTTCCATTTGAAACTACAATTTTCTTTCTGTTAAGTACCCCAAGGTGCAACATTTAGAAACACAAGGTGAATTTTGACTTACTGTGTATGGTTAGCAGACCGCAGTTCATGTAAACTGACAGCTTCAATTGACCTACAAATACATATTTAATATAAGAATGATAAAGTAAACAATATAATAATCTGTTGTTAGTAAAAAATAGTTCTGTCTGATATAAAGTGTAAATTATAATTATGTGAATTTTGCAATATCTGTGAAGTATACAATATGAAAATGCTAATATACACGTATGACAGTTATGATATTCAGAAAAAGTTTTGTATTCAACTTGAAATATAATAAAAAACAACAAAAAAACCTAGAACAATTTGAAACATCAGTAAATTAGACAAACAAGGAAATAAAAACCTTATTTAAACATCAATCATAGATCTTAGGAAATCACAATACAAAGTAACGATAATTACCATTTCATCATGGTTTATTATACATGTTTAAACAAATATTTTTTTTGTATGTTTGAAGTCCCAGACAGACTGTCTTGAGACTCAGGATGTTACATTGATTATTCAAATTACATTTCCCATTCATGATAAGAGAAAATTAAGAACACTTTCATATGTTTCAAAAATCTATTTCTTATTCTGGAGAGGAAATGATGAGAGAATAATCCCGCATTGTGCCCTTGTGATCCCAATAAGCCCCCCTAGCCTTAGATCTATAGTTCTGAAAGTGAAATAAAGGAGGGGAGGGGGGTTGGATATGATCGAGGCAAGTTTTACCTGTATTTACCTGTTCTACCTGTAATCAGGTGACAAGGAGGATACAGGATATGCAAATAGACCTGCGTTAATTAAATGATAATTTCAACCATTTTATCTATTCAACAAATGAGAGTTTTAAATGTGTAATCCTTTCATATCTTTGGAAGTGTCACAATCAATCTAAACCGAGGAAATACTTTCACTAAAATGGGCGAAACACTTTCTGGTTTACCAGTCCCTCTTTTTTAAATGCATGAGAAAAAAGCAGAGGCTGTGGGCACCATAATAGGCATGATAGAACATTATAATTTTTCATATTAAATCAATTTTCAAACAATAACAGTGCACATTTATGACCATTATATTGCATGGCAATCCATAACTCTGCAAAACTAATATACTAATGACTTAAAATGATAGAGCTATACTGAAAGGGTTAAACCCTACCTGTATATTATTCATTGCTAAATGGCTTGTTACTGCTTATCTTTTGCTATCAAGCTTTGCACAGATGGCATTTGTTTCAATTTAAGTTTCATAATTGCAATAACTACTTGTAATTTAATATGGGGAAATGCACTACAATACACTCTCGCTGATTGTCTGTTGGTTTGATACTCATATACTGTATCTATCTCCCCCTGATCTCATTTACTTTCCCTTATATCTATATTTAATGTACATTCTCCAAATCAGTATCCAAATTAAAAGATTAATCCTTGTTTAATTATTAATCATAGTTCTATAATTTGAGTAATTTAATGAAGAATCGATAAACATTCCCATAGAAACCAAACACAAGAAACAATCCATGTTGAAACCCTTATCAAAACTGTCAGAGAAAACCTACCACACCTGTCCTTAATATAACCTATTGTGACAACAACAAACAGTGTAATAGTTTAATTCTTTTTAAAATGTTGTTCTCATGATCCATATTCACAATTCAAAGCTTTTAATATAGTCAATAAATACTAAACCTATAAGGAAACATAATCTGGGATATTGAGACTGAGAAATCAAAATTTTGTTTTTCGAGTAACAAATGATTCATTCACCAAATCTGGATACGAGCAAGATATTTGTAATAGATATAGAGATTTATGATACTTTTTTCATTATTCACTAACTTTGATCAAGCATGTGGAATCAGAAGTCATAATAACTTTTCTGATAAAATGAAATTAGTTCAATATAGAGGAAAGTTTCATTTAGTTAGATTGCCTCTAGAAAGAACAGATGCCTTGGTCTTAACAGATGGTAGACAACAAATTGTGAAATGGAAAATTCTGTATGACCCTAATATCAACAATTTTATACACCTATAGAAATCCATGTAAAGAATTTTGTAGGAATATGTTTACTCTAACTGTTATTTGGGAAATGGGGAATTATATGCCCAGTTTACTTCAAATATTCACTTCAAATTTAATACATTTGAGCATGACCTTCTGTTGAGAAGTTATATACCATACCTCTAAATGATTGCACCATTGCAGTCCGTGTCCTGCTCTCCTTATAAGCAACAGTTGAATTTTGGCGGTCTGCGAATAGCATACAAGGCATAGTGTTATTGTTGCGCATGGAAAGTATATTACGATTTTGATGATATATCTCGTCTTCTGACGATGAATCTAAGGAGTCCCTAGAATGGGCAGGTCTTCGCAGTGAACACAGGGGTATGTCAATTGAAGACCCTCTATGAGAGTAACCAGCAGATCCTGAGTGTGATGTGCATTCGGAACTTGATGACGTATCAGTTGTGACGCCGTTCCATATTTTATCCATATACATGGTGTGTTATGACAGTCCAAATCATGTAGTATAGAATCCCTATATGTATCAATCGAACCAAATACAAATGTCTTGTAAATCTTCTATAGTGTCTTAGCAGAGCAAATAACCAGGAGTCTTTAATGAAGATGTGTAGAGGTCAGACCTTAAGCATGTGATACTAACCAAACATTGCTTTCGCACCTCTCATCAGTTAAGATAACATGGGTTATAGATACCTCTTGGAGTCTGGAAAATGTCTAAGTTCTGGTCCCAGCTAGTACCTATTAGTCACTTAGGAGCAATGTTCCGCTAATTTCTCAGGATCGAATTTCATGTGACTACTTTCTCATATCTCTCTTGATCTTATTTTAAATGTGTATAATCTTCTAGCTCTACTGGTTCCAAATCCCGCCTGGTTCGTTTGTAGAATTATCGGCCAAGTTCTCACCAAATCGTGAATAGATATAGATCGTTTGTTGAGATATTGATGCTATTGAAGATACAAGTACCCAAGAGAATGATATCTGCAATAGTGTTTTAATTAGCTAGTATTAATCTCGAGATCCCTTGATCATTCAACTACTGTCTTTCAATCTTCACCTAGTTATCTCTCAAACTGAAGTTGGTACCTATTAAACTGCTATAATCAATCAGTTCAAAGTATTCCCTCCTTATATAATCTAGTGGAAAACCAATCGGCCAATCGTTAAAGTCCAATTGTTGATTCAAGTGAAGCTATGTCTTCTATTCAATAATATATAATAATATAATGGTATGTTGAATATAGGCTTGCACCTGCCTTTGTGTTTATTATAGACTTAGTCCTGATTCTGTATATATTTGTAAATCCAGGTTGAAAGTAGGTATTGATGTTTACATCATGCGATATACATGTATAGCTATTTACAGTATAAACATGATAAACCAATCCCAGAAAATCCTGAATCCAAGCTTTCTGCTTTCCTTTCACTAGTGTACTTGTCGATAATGGCTGTATTGTGGTGGATGTTTACCAATATACTGCCAATCCAGGAGATTTTATGATCACTTGATTCGATGAATGCTGATTGCAGTGTTTCTTCTATCTAATATACAGCTCAAATATTGCTCTCCGCTTTGATTGCTATATGCAGAACAAGCTGTTTCAAAATTACCGCTGAGGTGAGGTATTAACCAATCAGAAGTAGTCCATGACAGATGTTTAGTATACGGCACACGCCAGTTATTCTCTCTGAGCTCTTAATGTATTGTGTTCTAGTTCAACACTATTTGAATAGAATTCTTGAGGCACACTTTTGTCTTTGCAATCAGGATAATTTATACCAATCAATTAACCCTTAACTGCCAAAGGTATTAAAACTTAAGTCGCAGTTCCTGAAATTGGATTGGTTTTTGAATTTTTATAGCAGACTTTTTAACTAAATTTTTTCCAGTTTATTTTCCTCTTAGATATTGGTGTTTTGTACCTAGAATTTGAAATAAAATGAAGAAATTCCAATGAAGAAATAGTTTAAATGAACTATCAGCAAGTTGAGGGTTAAGACAAATGTAATGAATATTCAATATTGATGTCTCCTGTCATAAGGCACTGTCAATCAGATTCTTAATGGCTAATATTGCTCTAGTCACTTCTGGCAGTTGAGTGTGCGGATAAATTTCTAAATCCCTTTTAATCCATTTACATATCACTTTCAGTTCAAAAATAACATGCTGCCTGAAATGTTATCTTAGAGAATTACTTAACAATACATTTTAAAGAAACTTGCAATTATTTGCATTGACCCATAGAAATATATGCCAATATAGGCTTAAATCGGACAATAGTTAGGACAACATGCAGACATATTTGGCAACTGCCATGTGTCTTTGATTAACATTTTTGAATTTCCTCTGTAATTACACATAACTTTACATAAGCTTAGAATTATTTATTCAAAGTGGATGTAATTATTTGTAATTGTGTCATAAGTGTGCCAGTTGATCCATTAGCTCCGTCAAATATTTGATATTAAGTAAACTATTTCTTTAAAACATGTAAACCTTTGAATCAAGCTGTTGAATCGTGTTGACTTACGTAAGACTCGCTTAATGAAATGCCTCGTTATAAACACTTGTTGCGTACTAGGGACCTTCCCTCTATTCTGTGCATATATGGAAAGTTTACAATCAAAGAACAATTTTAGAGTTAAGTGTCAAGGAACAATATGTACTGAATCGGGATTTGGGAATAAACGATGCATTAATGTGTTAAAACACGCTTGCATGACAAGATTGTTATTTATACACTGTATACACCATCCATGCTTTCTGAAATGTCAATTTAATTTCAAATCTCATTGAGATAAAAATATGGCATGTGGATTCATTCTTAAACAAGAAACATTCAAAAGGATTTTTTCCCACATTTTACAAACTCTCAAACTCGGCAGGAAACCTGTTCAGATTTTTCTTGAGTTAATCAGAATTAGCAATTTTGCAAACTTTCCTACCCCCTCCATGTTGTTTTCCTGACCCGGCTACGAGGTACAGTTCTTCGGTGTAATCGTTCAACAGTAAAAGGCTAATACATTATGGATGGTCATTCTTAATTAGTTTAACGAGATTATAATTGATCAATATATCTATAAGATGCTGGTTGGTCAACTTTTTGTCTGAAAACAACAAACTAATTTAGAAATTCTCCAAACTTGTTTTAAGTAACTTTCAAAGTTTGCTGTTTAATTAATTAAATTAAATTTTTGACGAACGAAGACAACAGATTTGTGAAGTGCAAAATTAAATGTCAAAGTGTATTGATTTTAGAAATGATCTTGCTGTGAAGTGTTAAATTAGATGAAGTAGCAGATATACTACTAATTTGAATAAGATTCAATTTGAATTGAGTGTGTTTCTTAACCACATCTTACAGTTAAAGCCTCAGGAGATTTCAAAAATACCACACATCGAAATTTTAGTAAACCATGAAGAACCTTTGATTTATATGCTTGTTTTCTTCACGTCAACGATACAGAATTTATCATCGATTTGTGACCAATGATTTCAAATTATAATATCGGATACCAATAAACGACAGTGCCATTTGAAAGTTCATTACATTTGTGTTAACCGTTTTTGAGACAACTCCTTCTTAAAGATAATTACTTTCAATCCTAGTAATAGCAATATCTCTATTAATCCTGTTGTCTCTGTTGAATCCTTTCCTGGTGTCAATACTTTTGAACTTTGTGTCGATATCAAAACAGCTGAAGATATTCCAAGTTTCAAAATGTCATTCCCAACTAATTGTTACATGTGTTTATAATGTCATCCAAAACACACATGTAAGTACATGTACTCCTTGTTTCTTTGATGTTTATGCTTTGATTTTTACAGTTGAACAGATCGTTTATCCGGTAAACCACTATATTGCTGTTATAGTTTATTTTCGTAAAACAACTGAACTATGCAATGTTGATCATGTAACTGGTTCACTATGTCAGCATACCAGATGTAACTGTTTAAAGTAGTTGGAGGCCAATTATCTCTTGCATGTCAAAAATGATTAACACTTCTAATCTATGTGTCAAAGTTTGTCAAAAATAAGTTTGCATGTTTGGTCAGTCTCTTTGAAAGAATCCCATTATTTCAAGGTTGTGAATTTCCCCTGTGGTGTTTCCAAACTGCTGTTTATACTTTCACAACCTTATCTTCTTATTTTGATCTATTATCTTCCAACAATTTTATCCAAAGTCAATTTTTTGCTTTTGGTTTTAACTAACTAGCTGTGTAAGTACTATGATATCAAAGGTTGATTTCTTTTTTGATTTGAATGTCTAGTTTGTCAGTTTCTTTTTTAAATTTTAAAATGTTTTGATCTTTTCAAATTCTACTTTTTAAAATGTTTTGATCGCCTCAAATCGTGTTTAAAATATATTCATCACATGTTACAGTTAGTAAATACTAGGTGTTTCTTTAAGATATCAATTATAAAGGAAGTCTTAACTATAAGGGGCGTTATAATGTTTCAGTGAGGTCAAACTTTTTTTGCCAATTTGATAGACAAATATCAAGCAAATATTGAAAAGATATATCAAAACATGACAATTTACATAGAGTTCAGTATTTGTATAATTGAATACATTTTCAAATAGAGAACAAAACTTTGACTTTTATGAAACCGTTTGACCCTCCCAAACTTCACTAATCACCATAATTTCATATTGATATAGAGACAAGTGACCTTACTCCCCGGGCATGTGCCATTCACCACAATAGGTAAATACAAGTTAGTTGCGTAAGCTTGACCCATGGGCTCTGTAGCTTACATATGAAATTCAAGGTATTACACATTCAAACTTAGAATAAAGTTTCATTGGAGTCTTATTAAAATGTCTAATAAAAGATGAAATGATAATTGATATAAGAAGAATTGAAGTAAACAAACAAACAACAAACACAAACTCTAAATAAGACATAAAGAAAATCCACAATTCAATCCAATTTTAGAGAATAAGGAGGATGTAACTGAAACTTTAAGCACAGATTTATTTTGGGCAACTAAAAAGATCAATATCTATGTCTAATAATTAGAGGGTGCTGGTGATAACCAATTCCTGAGGTTAAAATCTCAGTAATTTGTAGGCAAGTATGGTTACATAGTGTGGGATTGGGATAATAGTTGATCAATAAAGAATATATAAAAAAATATTTGCGGTTCGGTTTGGAGAAATTCTAAATACCAAATATTACAATGAACTTATTCAGCACTTTGAAAACTGTATAAACAGCATCTATATATAAAATAAACATACATTTTTTCTTAACACTAGGCAAAGACCAAGAACAGTTCAGAAAACTGTAGAAATCATCTGGTTTTGTCAACAGAAGTCAACTGAATGTCAATACCTGGTTCTAATTAAGAAATGAAGAAATGCAAGGATGCAGCACATTAATTAAACTTTATGCATAAATAAGTGTTAATTAAAGCGATTATAATCCAGAGCAATTAAAGAGATATCAAGCCACCAGTTAGTCAATACTAATTTGGAGAGAGGGGTTTAAATGTTAATTAATCAAATACAAGGCCTTCCTTACACATTCCAGGTGGAACATAAAACCGCAATTCAAGATTTAAATTCAAAAGACGTTTTCTTTGCAAATTTATCGTTCCTTCATTTAGTAATTAGTGTTAAGAAATGGCCATGAAGCTAATTGCTAATTACAGAAATTATAATTTAATGGTTTATATCTAGGGGCAACAAAATCATCAACGTCCTTAATTTTTTATTTATATCTATAGGGGGCAGTGTTAAAATTATGCAAATCAGGATAGCGCTTTTATCTGCATCATTAAATCTAAAAATGAAATCAAACCTGAATCATAACTTTGCTTCTAATTAAACATATTATTCTAATCTTGAGGTAATGTTCAACAAAATCTAGGTCACATTTCTAATATTCTTTTTTGAGGCCAATTTGAATAAGTTGAATAAATACATGTAATAAACAGAAGGCAATCTGTCAAATCCTGTACCAGGAAGAACCTTAGAAAAACTTCTGCCTTTTGGGCACAGGCATAAAAATGCCCATTTATGATAATTAATATAAATTGATTAAATTAATCTAATTAAGGTCAATGTGAGGGGTAATCATTTTTTAATTTGTATTGAATTCTCCAGATGCTGAACTTTCTACAATTGTCATATCTACAACTGTCAATTAACAATAAAAGTCTTAATTTATTTGTATATGTATACAGACAATAAACATGAATCAAATCAACAAAATCAATACTGATACCTTCAAATATATAAATTGAAATACAATATGCAAAATTATCTTTTCCAAACTTAACTGATCATTCTGTGCTGTTCTTATTGGTCTTTGTGGGTACCAGGTGAATTACTCGTGAATTACTGGGCTCAAGTGATGAAACTGTAACAAGACCTAATGAACAATTTCTGTTAAAAGGTTAACTCCATAATTCATTTTCCCATTTGCTCAGAGCATAATAACTATGATTTATTATCGATTCTTATCAGAATAAGAATTCGTTAAGAAAATATTTTTGAATTTTCACTTTTAAAACTTTGAAAGTTATGACTCATGAATATTTGATTAGGTGACTTCGAGTCTCAGATATTTCCACAGAAATAAATAGAAATAAAACAAAAATAAACCAAACAGCAATAGAACATTTATATTTATACAGATTTGACTCTAAAACCTGGTCTAATATGTATATTTCTACAAATTCCTCTAAATTTCATGCTTTTATTGCATATTTCTTATCGTTTCCATGCATTTTTGAAAGGGAGAGTAGATTGTTCTTTCTGCACCTGGCAACCAAACATGCAAAGACAAGTTTGATGTTCCAAGAAGAGATAATATTCATTTATTTATTCTAAATATCTTTTATATATGGTGTCAGTTTTAATTATCTATTTCACATAAAAAACTTTGAATCACTAAGGATGAGCAACAATGAACAAGAGAAAAGAGCCAACAGGAATATTAATTAGAAGAAAAACAGATGTTTTACCTTAGAAAACAATATTTCAATTTTTCTATAATCTTACATTTTAAATGACCCATTTGAACCCCGAAATAGCTTTTAATGATACTTGACATTTGTATTATGAAAATGTAAATGCTAACTGTTTATAGACGGTGCCTTTATTTCAATTTTCAATATCGATGATAGGATGATAGGTTTTATTCAAATATGAAATGTTATACAGCCAAAAGGGCCCACCTTTTAGATTTTATCAGAGAACAATAAAGAACATCTTCATTCTGGTAAAAGATTCATAAGACATAAAATGAAAGTCAAAGAACCATATAAATCTATGTGTTTATTTAATTGGTCATGTTTTAACTATCCACCCCTGGCTCTTTCACAGCAACCCACAAAAAAACAAAAATATCTTTTTTTACAACCAATCATCAGTATCAAAATTCATGCAACATTGAAATCACCCAAGGGTTGTTATGCCTACTGATTAAGGAGGTTGATTAACATTTCTTTCATGGTAATTAGGATTCGATATTGGATTAAACTAAATGGGAGGTTTTCATGTCATCAATTTCCAAAATCTATAGTTTTTATGCACCAGTGTAAGCCTAACGGTACAGGACAACTCCTTTGATGAAATATTTTTCATAAATAATCCATTTGTCTTTGACTGACTTCTATTGGTAAGAACAATCATGAACCATGATTCCATTCAATAAAATCACCCATCTATCCTAATACATTTAATTTAATATAAAGCATATTTTCATTTTTTTCCAGACAGGACAATAAAAGCCGGTATTAAGAGCTACTTAAAAAATGATAAAATAACTCACAGAGGCAGGTGGTGTGAAGAAATTTTTTGAAAATTTTTATAACGTTGTAACGACCACTTGTTGAGTTCTCCACAAAACTAGCAAGTATTGTCAAATTATAGAAAAGTCAGAATGAGCTAAAAAACATCGAACATGAAAATCAAAAACATGTAAAGCTTTAGGGGTTCAGGGTAGATTTACTAGATTATTACAATTAACAGCATGTCTGAGACTCATTACATTTTTTTATTTTTAGATTTATTATCTATTTTTCCCTTTCTGTCAACAATTTATTTTTTGTTAGGATTTTTTGACCATCATCTCTGGCAAAATACATCATTGAATATACATTTTGCACCTGACCATTTCATGCTGACAAAAAAGATGAATTTATCATTTATTTTACTCAAGTTTTTTATATATCTTAAGTGGTTTTCCAAATAAACCTTCACACTTGACGTTTTCTAACAATATTGCGCAGTCAAATAGTCAAGGCAAATAAATTCCATTGAAACAGCAACAAAAAACATTCATTTTTCACCATAAAATGCCAAAAGAAAATGCAAACTTCTTATGTCACTTTTTACTAACCAAATAGTTCAAAATTGTCAATTTATCTATATGAATGACGTGAAAACATATAACTGACAATATTTCAAACAAAAAAGACATATGAAGCAAAGGGCAATAATATAACACATAAGAAAATGGTCCATTACTTGGAAACAGACTTGTCTCATAAATATAAAGATGTACATGCTGCACTAACAGGTTTCCCCTCCCACTGTTGTAGTAGATCATCTATTTAATCAGCCCCTACCAGTGCTATGTACTGCTGTATATTACAATCCCTGCCCTGGATGCTATTAAATGCACAAAGCTGTTGGGAACATTGAGACAGCTTTCCCTCCCCACTGATCATAATCATCATTAGATCCTATCACCCTCCATGATAAGTTCCAGCCAACAATTTATTCTAACACTCTGCTAACTAAAGATTATACAGTAATATGGGCTGAAATATTTCATATGACAAGACTGTCAAAATAGAGGAGCACTCATTATGAAAATTATTGCGACTTATTATGAAAACTATTCTATCAGTTTCTATCTGAAGGCATATAGATAGTTTGAAGTATCAGCATGTCTCCATACAAACTGTACATATGTGTGACTGCAGTGGATAACTTAGCCTCTTACCCCAATCTCATCTAACAAAACTCTTTTAAAGAGTGCAAAATCATACATTTGAAAAGGGTACTTAATAACAGTAATTTCTGACAGAATTCCTCTCTAATATGGGCTGATTTTATCCTACTATCAAGGTAAGGTAGTGTTCTTCAGATGATGTCACAGATTTTAAGAAAACTACCTTATAATCCATCTACAGTATATAGCCTTCACTTACCAGTAGAGTGCATTCGAGCAAGAGTGTTTAATTCTGGGCTGTATTGGACTAATATAGCCTCCAGACTAGGGATATGGCACTTTTTAATTAAAATTCACAATTCCATATAAAGAGACAGTCCTAAGCTCAAGCCAATGTGACTAAAATTATGCGATAGTTACATAGAGTCGTCAGATATGAGAGAAATAAGTCACAAAGGGATATTCTGTAACACATTTTGGAATGTCAAGAAAGGGGAGCTTCTCACATTAAGACAGTAAGAAAGGTCATATATTCAATTTCTAGTGACATGTATTGCTTTGTTAACCCATTTTGCCTTACTATTCACTTATGGGTACCTAATTTTTCACTGGGCACCACAAATTCCTGGAAACCCTCACTTTGAAAGAATGACCTAACTTTCCACATCTGGTATTTCACATATTTCACCTTTCCCTGCCACATGTCATTGTAACGTCACTTAGCTGTGATGATAATATCTCAGAACTTATCTGTTGGATATATTTCACCTAAGCTATGTCAGGCCTGTTTGTCTTATTACATAGAAAATGTTCATTACATCACAGAGGGAGAAGCAGGGGTCTGGTTTTCATTACTCAGCCAACAAGAGTGCCATATCTCTACTTATCTTTCTGACCAATTTAAAAGTAATCATGATTTTCTTTGGTTCCATAGCAGGAGGTCACCACAAACAAAGTAAAACAAAAGTTATCTTATTTTTGTTTTTAGATATTGATTAATTAAATTAGTGGGGAAGATATTTGTCTCTGAGCTTTATACAAAATAGTCACTTATCAGCCCCCTCCCTTCAAATTACCTTTAAAATACAGGGACAGAGATATTCTGGAAATAACTAGTGGGGGAGGGTGGAAATAATGTAATGCTAGATGAAATAACCATTTCCTGAAAGAAAGGTTGTACATAATGGGGTAAACATCATGCACTGATATTGAAAACTGAAAATGACCACTCCCAGATTGAAAAATAAATTTTCGGCGTTAGTTAAGACGGAACTGGGCACCTGAGTTGTGAAAGTTGCAAAACGGGTATCAGAAAATGAGACCATTGTGGTGTCATGGTATCCAAACAATGTTATTTGTTCGTCTTTATGATATTGCGTGTTTAAGCTTACTTTCTCTATTTCCGTATAAATTCTACAATCTTGGTGTTAGATAACACTGTGCTATAAACGAAACATTTAACACTTATTTGTAAAACTGTCAATTTCTGATTTATATCAATCACTGGTAATTGTTAATTTCATCGAGATAATTACGTCAATTTTGTCCGTAAATGATTCATTCACACAGAAGACTGTTGTGAGAAATTTGTTAAATTCTTTAACAGTTATTTTTCATTTTGAGAATTTAAATTATAATAGGACTGCTGTTATATTGCAAAATATTATGACACGTACATTGCAATGTTGAGCTGATGACATCTAGGGGAGGAGTAGTTATAATTAATTTGCATATTTGCACACAATTTACACTTAGGGAATGCAGTTTATTAATTAATTAATTTATAAATCAAATAATTGTTAATTACATTAATTAAGATTGTGTATGTATTACACTTGAAGTAAATATTCTATTTGAAGATTCAACTTTTGAGTAAGCAGCAAACATCAACAATTTATAGAATCCTAATTTTAATTAATACTAAGAAACAAAATATTTACCAACATAATTAAGAATGATTCAAAATATCTCAATCAAAATTCTATCTTTGGAGTTTGACAATTTGAATTTAAAAGTTTTCATAAATGAACTCAGAGGAGTGAATAATTCAACGCAATAATCAGGTAATCTACTTATTCTCCAGAGACTGTTGTACAAAAAAGCAACCGCCCCTTGGTTATCTCCTTAATTAAACTGTTCAACATAATTATGAAAATGGCGTAAAAAATAAAGCCTAAAACAAGAAAAATGATATGATAATAATTTAAGTATTATAGAATTATCATGCCTGCCTACACTATACATCTGTCAGTTGGAAGAGTCACAAAAATAAAAAATCGGAAACGTTTTAATTCAGATTTGAAATAACTGAACCACATAATACACATTTTTCTTGAAAGAAAAGAGACTATGGAATATGGGGTTATGGGTTGACACCTTGTATAAAATGGGTGCCAGACTATTACAACATAACTATGACATTAATGAATAACATACTCAAAGAAGGCAATATAACAAAGCATATGTAAGAGAAAGTTCACAATTATCAACTATTGCATTATTCCATTCATTCTGATGTGCTCCAAAAAACATGATCAATGCTATCGGTAGTGATATCATTCATTTGTGAAAAAAAATTACATAATAGTTTTTTCTTTTGAACAGATTGACAGATTCTTTTTTTAACTACAGTTATGAAATACAATGCTCGATAGCATTAATTTGAACACCTTGTATGTATACATGTAGCAGATGCTTTTAAATTATATATACTTTGTAACAAATCTTGGATTTAACATTTTAATATTTTCTAAGCTTATTATGTTCAAAACAATTTTCTTAAATCCTAAAAAGAAAGAAGTGACCCTTAAACTAAATGAACTTAAACTTAACTTGAATTTAATCTTGCAAACTCTATCAATATTAAGTGTTTTTGAATTGTCAATCAAAACTTCTGATTGAATGGTATCAAATTCTGATTTTATTGGGACATATGGTATCTTTGGTAAATTTGATGGGGGTGGGGTTGAACTTTGGACTTCATGCTGCTTGGATGACCCAAGTAAAATGGAGTTTTATGAACATCAATGTATTGAATACCTAAATGAATTCTTGATCAAACTTAATTCCATGTTTCATTTCAATTGTGAATACCTCTTCCATCCACAGCAGAAGAGTAGTGACAATCTGTGGGGTCTGGCAACACAGAAACAGGGGTTCGATGCAAGACTAGACAAACATATCCATAGCAAAAATCACTCACCCAGACACTGTAGAATGGATTTCTTAATCTCTGGCTCGCTTGACACAGTCTCCATGGCCCACTCATCAAAAGCCTCCTCGCATCTGGGAGTGGGACTGAACTTCGCTCGTTTGATTGGTCCATATTGTTCATCAGCGCATAAGATTGGGCTTCCATTTACGACTTCTGTTGGGAGATCAGTCGGGAGATGTCGTATATTTGCTGTATTGGTGACAGTTGCCAACCCTTTCCTGAATTTCATCATCTTGCAGGAGGAGTGCTAAAAAAATTCATTGGATTTGCATTTGTATGTTATGTTCAGGTTTATCAATGTCTACAAAAACAGTCAATCACTGATGGAGTATTCCTAGTATTCCTGCTTTATGAATGAAAAGGAAATGTGAAGAACAGACGATATTTGCTCGTTTTAATCTATGGTATACTGAAAGGGCCTTCAAACCAGCCAAAGTTCACCTGGATACCTTAACACAATGCTTACAATCAAAAATGAAAAAAATCAGTCAATACTTTCTTGTTGAGTATAAGCAAATCCGTTTCTATAACTAAATATGATATCTTTATAAGAATCAATTTGCATTTACTTTCAACATGTATTTATCAAGCATTATACTTTGTGGGAAAAACAAATAAATGAAAAACTAAAAAATGACAGATAGAGAAGTATAATAATCAATGTTTTTTACTTATTTACCTTGTGGTTAGAACCAAGCACTGGGAGGTTTTAAAAAACATTTATCGAATTCTGATCATTTCAATTCATACAGTTACAGTTCTTTACGATAACAGTTACTTAAATCATTTCATAAGGGTAATCAAAAATATTCAAAAATACATCTGCCCATAAGTGCACCAACATCACTCAGTACATTTATGTCACATGCTGTCAAGTTTTTGAAGGGAAATTTTGAAGTTTTTCAAAAATGCAAATTGGATTAGTTTTTCTGTCATAAATACCAAATGATATAAAACACATAATATGAGACATTAATTACATTTAAGAGCAATTACAAACTTCAAACATGTACTAAACATGAATGATTGAATATTAAGTACACTACACTATAGGTATATACAATAGAAACACCTTACCTGGAAAATGGGTTGTATTTGCACCTGCAACTTGTTGCACACCTAAAGTGAAAACCAAAGATCTCTGTATTTATACATAGAAAACAAAAAATACCCTTACAAAAAATACACTTCCACAAAATATCATCATCCCTTAGAATTTTGTAGTCAAATATGCATATATTTTGGATAAACATTCCAACCGGGTAACAGTTTTTATTATAGACCTTGATATGAGATGTAATACATCAAAATGCATTCTTTTTAGAATATTTTATATCTTTAAATGTTGATAAAGCACAGGAATCACATTAATTAACATTGTGATATCTATATTTTAGGGAAGATACATTAGATAAGAACCTACTGTTTCTAATGATAACCCACAGTTTCACATGTATCAATAGAGAAACCAATTAAACTAATTTATGCAAATTTGAAACACAAACTGAAAACTTACTCAGTGGTTACGATAGTTCAATAAAAAACAAAACCAGCATTAATGGTGAGATTGCATGGAAACAACAGTTAAAATCAATTAAGAAGTGTTACGATGTAGTGAAATCAATTTGAAGTGTATTTTAATTAATTAGACACAGCTAGAGAAATGTTCAAATTATTGTTTCAGAACTATTTTAAACTCACCCAAAATTAGTCCACACAATCGGTCAGCTTGCTGTTTAATGCCCTTCAGTCATATCTTTAAAATGTTAAGTTCCGTATTTCTGGAAAAAGCAAATATTCACTTAGTGTCCAATGCACACAATAACTCTCTTTGTACATAAAAACTTGATCAATATTGTGTCCCAGATAAAGCAGGACGTCTTCCCTCTTTGGTCCCGTTAGCTTCTATCAATGAACTAAAAACATCCCTTGCAGATAAAGTAAATCATTGAATATAAATCCTTTAATTTCTCATCAATATTCACTTTTTAACTTCCTTTCAACGTTCTTAACAGTCCAAAATGTTGAAACACACATGCTTCAATCAAAACAACTTAACCATTGTGTTATATGATTGAATATTGCCAAGTATGATATAACTGAAAAGGTCTATACTGCACAGAATACTACCCGAGTTACTCTAGCGTAGAAAGCGTCAAAGAGCCACGCTCGCTTTTGCACCTGTTCCTTTTTACCCTACTACTTCACCCTCCAATTATCATTTTGGATCAAAACCTTGCAATAATCAATAAAGTGTTTTCCTACAATGTCATCAAAATCTTACAATCGCAGATCTTGATTTTTATATTCCTGATTTGAACGTACTTTAAAGACATACAAGATATTTACATGATAACAGTTTTATAACCTTCAATTAAAAATAGAAAAAATAAAGGATGAATATTTTACTTTCAAATAAACACAATAGGTCAACTGGGTACCTCTACTCTTACATCTGCCACACTTTGTCGGAATTTAATATAAAATGAAGAAGATTCACTTCAGTGGTTTTCTTAACTTAAAACTGAAAGGAAGTATTAAGAAAATATGATATCATGTCCCAAGTGATTCATAAGTATAAACCCATTGTGCTATTAAGTGTGATCACTGATTAATCCATGAAAACAAATAATAGTTTGATATCTTTATCTGTACCTGACCTAATCCAAACGCTTTCCATGGCAAATTAGATTCAAATCTCAATTAAGTTGAGATAATACCAGATAAAAGTTCAAATGTGAGAGCCAACTGACAGCACTCTTCAATTTCAAAATGGCAGATGATTACCCATCTCTCAAACAGAAGAGTAGGAGAGATGAAAGAATAGATAATGTTAATATAATGTACTGACCATTGTCACAAACACATGCTGCATTGTAATATGAGTTTAATGCCTGAATAATCTCACTTGATCCCTGTATTAATATATCACAATAAATATAAACGCATTGGACCAGGCACTTCGAGGCCCCAAAAATAAAATACCTTGTCAAGGCCTCATAGGTGTAGCCAGGAAGGGGTGCGATGGGTGCGATCACACCTCCCCCCCCCCCCCCCCCCCGACTGAAAGCTGGCTACGCCCCTGAGGCCTACTTATAAAATGCACTCGCTTATATGAAGGAATATGAAATCTCACCTCAAAATATAATGCTTTTCTATTTTCAGACTTTCTCTAAAAAGTCCATGATTCCTGAACTCAGTACATGTACATATATTCTGAAAGTACCTTACATCCAAAATGAAATGTCATGTTGAAAGCCCCTTTATTTATATATACTGTATATTCTACAGAGGACATAATGACCAGGTAAAAATCCTTGAAAATACACTTGAAAACTATTGGGTTTCCAAGGGTGGGAGCTAAACCTATTTAACATTCATGTATTGTCCACTTCCTTTTAAATGCGATGAACAAACTTTGCATTTGCAAAATGGCATTAAATGATTTTCAAATTCAGGCAGTATGTTCTTATTCAAAATCCAACATAAACCTTTAAGGCCCTATGGTAGAACTGTTCCCATGGGTTTCCCATAATTTTAGAACCCTACGGTACACTAACTTACCTCTTGATTGTCAATACTAGATCAGCAAATATACACCTCCCCAAACTGAATTTGTAAATAAATAAATAAGGATAAACCTATGCACAGTTTGACCACTAAAACCTCAGGTAAAATACCAAAAATCACACTATGAATGGTGATAATCTATACACCATATTTGACAATTCTTTACTTATCTTAGGGATTTATTTAAGATCCAGATATGGGAACTGATATATGGGAAATTATGTCACTTACTGGGCCTAAATTACAATCAAATTAATCCACTCTGTTTCTTAAGGAGTCAACTCAAATACCACATATTCAATTAATTTTACTCAACAGCATTAATTTACTCAAACTCATTCTCAAAACTGTCATTTACATTTTATTTGATTGAGAGGATACATTTTTGAAAATAGGTTTGGAACAAAGCTAAGTTCCAGACCCAAATCAATTCTTTAATTGCCAATTAATAATTTTCAGAACACTTAAAAAGAATAGTAACAGATGTAATTACTTAAAAACTTTAAAAAATTGGATAAACAAATTAAAAAACACTTTATATTTAATCCTATCAATTAGTGTGGCTTATCCAACTTGTATGTAAGATTCGAAAAAAAATCATTTTACTTGACATCATAGTTATAGTGTTTAATTCACATCTGTTTGTCTCTATCGTTCAATTCTCAATGGTTTGTCTTACGTTTTGAATTAAGATTTGTCGTAGAGTGAATTTGCAAATAATTTGATTTGGCATTCTAATTTATCTGAGTCCCAGTCCCTCTTTATCTCATGCTTGGGAAGGATATTACAGGCTGTGACTGAGGCTGTGGATCTCACAATGTTGCTTATTTTTATCTAAATCTATATTGAGAAATAAATCAATAAATGAGCAATGATGATTGTTACTTCAAACTCACAAAGCATTCTGACAGATGTCAAAATAACTCTAGCTTCGACTATTCAAGTGGAAATCAACAGTGAGAAAACTGCATGATATGAGACGTTTGATATATACTTAAAACATTATAAATTATCATTATATCTGTTAAATTACTTCAACAGTTGAAGAACTCAATCTAAATGTACACCAAAATGCAACTGAAATGTACTTCATTTTCAGTCTCCATCCCTATGCTTATACATAATATATGTTTGCAATTACTTTTAACTTTTAATATCTCTATAATAAAATCAAACATGTTGAATATATTGAAGTTTCAAATCTCAAATTTACTTTAAAAGTCAACAGTAGTTTTTGTACACCTCTTATGTCCTAATCAATGACTGATTTTTTTTACGTCCATAAATCAGTGCTGTCAATGCATTTAATAATAACATGGCTGAGACAATTACAGAGATAATATTTTTCTTACCTTTCAGCATTTAACTATAACTGTTTTTAACTAATTCTAATTAAAATTTTTAAAAAAATCTCACCTTGAAACCAGTGTTTAATGTGACTCAAAGTTTGTCTGCTAAACGCTGTATATTATATTCCACTGTAATGCGGCAATGTAAATGCTAGCTGTCGGCAAAGCCTTCAATGTTCTATAATATCCTGTAAGTAGATGCAATTTGAATGTATTGTCCAGTTTAAGTCAAATCTATAGTGGCAACCAATTTTATTTATTGTGAAAACCTTGCAAAGCTGCATGCTGCATTTTATACACACCCAGATTCTGCATTAATCCCATTACAATTGGCTTATCCAAGATATTAAATTCTTCAATTTATTAATTTGAATTCATGTTCGGGGCCATGTTGGATTATGTGTTATTCAAACAATGGATTTATAGGATAGAGCAGAGGCATCAAATACCCAGTGTTCAAAGTTAAGCTTTCCATTTTCAAAATATGAAATATTTCAAATATGAGCCACCCAGACTAAAGCAATTTTCTGAAAAAGAAATGCTAATTGACTTATATTACCAATGAATATGTAAGACTACAAGAATTTCAAATCACAGAATGTCAAAAGAATTATATTTATGCTTAATTTGAACTTATATGTTTAGTTTAATAATCATTAACAACAACATCAATCTATAACTTACCCTATAGTATAGAACTCTGCATTATGATTTGTTAATTATTCCTCAAGTACTTAAATCCTGAAAAGAAACAAACAAATAAATAAATAAGTCACAAACTAACAAATATGAAAATAAATCAATATACAATTTGCATTCGTGGAAATCCTTCAGTCAGTTAATCTCTTTAATTGAGTATGTAATCAACAATTAGACAATAATATCCTTGAATATCAGACATTTGTTTTCATATTTTTATTACATATTTATAGAAAAGTTTATATCCATAAAGAAAATACAGAAATTAGTTATGAGAATCTTATATCTATCTTATTTAGAAAGGCATGTCTATGGGTAGCTTTAATCAGAGGGGAGGGGATGGTTTTTCAATATTCAAGCAGCTAGAAAGTCACATTTCATTCATTCATTTCATATTTCATTTAATATGACATTAAAAAACATATTTCTCATTCTTATTTTAAAATGCAGGCCCATTTATTAATATTCTCCACAGTCACCAGGACAACTGATTGAATGGGGGGGAGTAACATAGAAGGCTTGATGCAAGTTTTATGTTCATTCTCACTCTAAAATATGTATTAACTTGCTTACAAAGAGAATAGCATCACAAAAATATCTGTACAATGAATCTGTAAAAATGAAAAAATCTCTAAATCTGCAAATCTCTAAATCCCTATGGCTCCCAGATGTTCCAAAAATTCACAATTTACAACTCACACATTGCAATTAAATCAAAAGCAGAAAAACAGCAGAAATATACCAGTTATGTCACTTATCAGCGGAGGAAGATATATAAATAATACTCAAAAAACTGATTGCACCATAACAACTAGCTCAAAAGGTAATCTACTTCATACATCACACTTCAATATTACATTTACAATTTTTCATAACATGAAATGTGCAATCAAGAAATGATGGAAAGAGACCAGACAAAACTGATATATAAATAAAAAATATTTTCCAACATGAATCAATAATTAAAAATCAATTGACAAACATCAATAACAATTCAGGTGTGAACAATAGTTTCCTCTTCAAGCGTCTCCACTTTATAGGATGTTTGTGTCTAGGTATTATAATGAAGGAAACAAAAACACAATTGGTAGGATAACTATTATTGTTATATAATAGGTTGTTTGTATAACTAATTGATTTTGAGTTTGTAGGTGTGTAGAATTGAACAGTAAAAGGTCTCTCTTCATCTCCATGACACTACAGTTATCATTAAACATGAAACAATTAAGCAGCCATATACCTTGGTTGCTCTCCCCTCTCCAGCCCCATTTAACTAAAAATCAAGTTGAAGAAAAAAACACAAATTATGATTTTTCAGTATAAATACCTAAATGAACCTATTGATTTACTTAATTCTGATTATGATTTTTCAGTATAAATACCTAAATGATCTTTCATACCCATGACATTGATAGACTAGGTGTGAGTAGAAAATGTGACTGCTAGGTGAGGGAGATTCCCCATAGACTCCACACGTTATAAAATAATACCAAAAAAATGAAATGTCTTTTCTTGCATAGGACAAATAATATTTACTTTTATGGGACCATGGGCGTACATGTAGCTCAAGGAAGGTACATTAATTTTTGTAAAATTCAAACCAAATCTCCTGACCCGAATTCTTTTGGCGATCAAACACCACCTGAACAAAAACTGGCTACAAGGGTAATATGAAAATTGAACCACTAAAACTGAGGAATATTCAAGTTTGAGGGAACTACCTGTATTTCTAATACTCTGCCATGTTATCTGCCCCAAATTAGCCACCTGGTAGTGAAACTGGAAACTCCCTACTTGCATCTGGGTTATTACCCTCACAATTCAAAAAAAACTATGAGGTAAAAAATCCTACCCCTGTAATCAGATGTTGTTCTACATCAATCAAATCTAAAAAGTAAGATTTTGAAAATGAATGTCACCTACCAGTATTTATATACTGAACACACAAATCACACATTTACAATCACCACCAATACAATTGAACCATTAGATAGAAGAAAAGAGGTTTGAAATGCTTTTTATTTGAAGTTTCTAGCTCAATTTTGAAGGAAGTTACATTAATTTTGATAAACAAATCTTTAAGTAAATCTTTTTGGCTGGCTAATGCTATAATCAACCCCCCCCCCCCCCCCCCCCCTGTGACCAGTCCATATTGGTCATATTCTAACTCCGTAAATGCATTTACAAAATATGAAAAAGGTACCTTGAGGTCTACAATTGATTTTTAAGAGAAACATTGAGACTCAGTATAAGGAGGATCAAAACTCCCAGGATCAAAACTCAATATTTTCCAACAATGAAACATATACATGTAAATGTCTTCATTTTCTGAAACAAAATGTTGGCTGTTTGAATTCGAATTTTGAATCACAACATGCCCATAAATGGGACAGAATATCTATGTTACACACTAGGAGCCGATCCTCCTTGGGCTCAGTGACTGAACACAGTGAACACCATCCATTCATGGATTATCGATCACTGACGGATCTGGGGGCCCACCCCCCCCCCCCCTTGGGGGCCCAAATTTTTTTATCTGGCCTGAAATTTATGCCCCCCTTGTTGGTTCCCAGATCCGCCCCTGGTTATAGTAAACAAGTCTTCTATAAGAATCCCTTAGTTCACTTTGTGACTGAATATTTATTTAAATAATCGCCTTCAATAATATCAATGATTGAAACATGAATTTCAAACATTTCTGGATCACAATGGGAAGACTGGTAGAAGATCCGTATTTATATGATATAAAAACTATAAATTACTCGCATCTAAAACAACAAATGACAGATAACATATTTTTTACCTTATTTTCGCAAATAATATTTTTCCCGCCTCCGTGATTGAAGAGCTTCTTGAAACACCTGTCATTATTAATTTTGTACGTCCCAGATGACATGTCATTTTTTGATACCTTGAATCCATAATAGGAACGTTCGAAAATAAAATGGTGTTATGATTCAATTTATCTTGAAAGAAAAAGATATGCCGTTCAAAGATGATCTCGGTAATTATTGTTGGGTGTGAGTTTGTTAGGCGTACGCTAAGGACTGAAATATACATAAATTATATACACTGTAATTAGATAATGATATCCACTCATTGCCAAATACCTATATGAAAAGATGTTGATAAGTTAAAAAATTAACAGCCTATACCCCTATACCCCTCCCCTCCTTCAGGTATAGGCCTATAAGTGATGATAAACACCCGGGAATAAACAGGAAGGTAAAATATAAGTCTATCGTCTTTTCTTTTTTACAGGGTGGTAAAAAAAATGGAAACCCTTATACCATATTCCTCATATCTTTGTCATTTTAAGAAATAACTCCCTGATTTTTTACACATTTGTACATCATTCAATTTGCTACCAGCCTACTTTATTTCATGACCATCAGATTGATAGTCACAATGTTAAAGCACTTTAAAGAACATGTTCAGTGGCCACTATTGCGCTCTCGGGAAACCTGTACTCGTCGTCTAAAATGTCTCTACCTGTGAGGATATGGCAGAGATAGAGTATATGGGAATGACCTCAGGACAATTCCAAACCCCAAAAGTGAGATCATCCCTGTCATTTCGGCAACACCTGCTGAGGAGTGCATTCGGGTCATTGACAACTGTGCTGTTTTGCCTACAGCGCGATGATGGCCAAATCTGAAGCATGTTATTCATAGTGCTGTACAAGTGACAAAGTGACAAAGATATAAGGAAAATACAGTGTTTCCGTTTTTTGACCACCCTGTAGATGAAAGTATATATATATATATATCAAATGATATTGTTACCATTCAAAAGATGACCATTAAATTGACACTGTGTAAAATTTTCAGAATTTTGTGATGACTGGTTTAAGAGAAACGTGTGTTCAAAAAGTTCGCCATATCGATACCCATCTTTTTACGGAAATCGTAACTCTACGGGTCCGTAACTTTACGGAGTTTCGAGAAATAGACCGAGGCTACTCATTCTGATACACAGACCATCTTTGCAATACACTAGAAGGAAACTGAGAGAAGGCTGTGATATCTAACGATGGGGCTACTAGCTAGATTTGATTTTAGTGTAGATATATCTTTGTAGTGAATTAAGTTTGATTTAGAAGATGGCAACACTATAAAAATGAATGTATCATGTAATACAAACAACTTCGCCATCCTTCGATGACATTGATAAAAACTTGAAATACAAAGCTTGACAGATCAAAAATATTTTTGATTAATTATTGTAAGCTTTGATGTGGTCCGTTTGAGCTGTTGTTGGTGTCAAATGATATGGTTCTTATCAATACATTGAACATTCTATAAAATTCAAATAAAAGTTCTTATTTTGCCCAAAAACATTGAAAATACGCAAAGTGGGCCTTCAATGTAGTAAAAACACATAGGTTTAGATTGTAATGTTACCAGAAATTGAAACTTTTACATTTTAATTAAAATGTTTTTTGAATTCATTTGCCGAAAAGATTAAGAAAATTCGAAGGTTCATAAATAAGCGAGAACAAACAAATAGATTAAGAATATGCCCGTCAATCATATGCAACGATTTTTACCCATTTTGTTCTTTTAGATTGCGTTAAATGGTCAAAATGAACTGTAAACGCTTGGGTTCCTGACCTGTCAACATATCGTTTCTATATATTGGAGTATATCCTAATTTCTTACTAAAATTCAACGTAGGCCTGAGACATCACTTAAAAAGGTGACATAACAGACCATAACGATGTACGTTTTTCATTTTCGTTTTTATTCGTGATTTAAAATGGTTTAACACAGTTTGATTCTTGGATTCTTAGTTTTTAGTTTCATATTCCTCTTCTTATTTTGCATCTTTTCATGCCATTTATATGTAAAAGACCGACAACCGACCACCGACCACCGACCCAACTGTCGAGAGAGTGACCGGTCGGTCGTTGGTCGGTCTTTTCATAGATTACTTGGCTGCCACCTTTATATCAGCCTAAAAGATATCTGCACGTTGATCGCGTACTTTATATGCAATGCTCAAAACCCGGGACGCAAAATTAGATGTCAATTTAAAATTTGAATTCAAGAACCCAAGAAAGAATATATGAGTGGATGAAGGGAAGGGTTAATATAATACTTTGTATGACCTGGTATTTTGCATATAAATTGAACATGTGATTCTAGCCGAATTAAATGTGTGACTCTCAAGGTCCATGTGCAGTATGGCAAGTGATTTTAGACAGTTATATTTTTCACCATGAGTACTTTCTGGCCATAAAAACAATGTTTTTTGTTAAAACAATATGTTTTCTTTCAAGTGAAGTCCCCATGATAGTAAAATATCAATCCAACTCTCTGAAAAATTATGGATTAGGGCCCCACCCTGGCACTTTTTAAATGTTAGGCTTATTTTCTAAAAAGAGGATCTTGTTTTTCTCAATTAAAACATATCAAAACATTCTTCTCAACTATATTAACAATTTCTGAAAAGGGAATGCGTATTGAAATGCGTTAAAGTTAAAAACCACATATCCCATGTTATTTTCCCTTAGGGAAAACTCGTGCTATCCATTGTTTTCAGCATCATTTTGGTCATCGAAAATTGATATCTTCAAAACTAGACTTTCAATACAATTATATTTTTGAAGATGTTTTAGAGCCCTTGTTGAATAATCTTTTCATGCAATAAAAATCAGAAAAGGGAGATCCTCTTTTGAGTGAATAGGTTCAATATTTTGAAAAAAATTTTGACATGGGGTTCCTATTCATAATATCTCGAATTGTTCGATTGGTATTTTTATCATCATGGGTTCACTTGAAAGAAAACATAATTGTTTTAACAAAAAACACTATATTTATGCCCAGAAAGTACTCATGAAAGATATGACCGTCTAAAATCACTTGCCATACTGCACGTCACGGTGGTCTTTTAAAACAGCTAAGCACCGACAGCAACCGTGGGACAATTTAAGAACCATTTTAAAAGATCAATGTTAGAAAATTAACTTTGAACAGTTAGGGGGAGGCGGTCAGCCCTGTAATCTTAACATAAGAATTATAAAAATTGACTGCATTATAAAAAGTTATGTAAATATTCTTGTGACCAGGCGAAATAACACTAGGCCTATCAACATTTGTCAAACACAGTTTTGTGGGGGAGGGAGGGGATCACAGATTAACTGTTCAAGTTAGTAAGCTTAATCCAACATTGAACTTTGAGATGCTGCTGTACCTTATTCAAATTATTACCCGAATATTGGGCATAAAAAAACATTTCATTAGCAGTTTATTAAAACTGCTATTTGGAAGTAAGGAACGGATTTTAAAACGATCATCATCGGGCGATGATGATGATGAAAGTGATGCATGTTAGACTGTTGTTCCACGATCACCTACCTCTGCCTGAGATTCCTCCTGTTGGTCTCTAGGCTCAATGACTATTTTTTATTATGTTCGAGTTAATTGAATTAAGGCTTAGCCTATGCGTTGTTAATGAAACGGAGCTTTCTTTTTAAGAAGCTATTAAAGGTGCGACAACTCAATGCAGAGGGGCTGTTCAACGATCATCGATCAGTGTCAAACACTAAAAATATAAGTTTGGATATTTCATAAAGACTGGCATATATTTTTATCATTTACTAAGAAACCCTCCAGATCATGAACATTCATTCAGGTGATATTCCTCTTGAAACGTGGCACTGCCGGGATTTAAAAATGACTCCCCCGGGCCGTCAGAAGCTTTGAACTCGGAATTTATTCATACATTTCAAAAACTTTTAGGTATAATTTTCTCTATACAGTCCAGGCCTTGTTGCCCCTTGAAAGTCAAACGAATGTGAATGGTATCGTAAAGTCGGTATTTTGTTTAAAAATCTCGAACGACCACTCGTTCGGTTTTCTACTGAAAGCCACGTTCATTTCCGGTTTACAAAATGAAGAATATTTTTTGTTTTTCGTTTGTATTATGCCTCATATTAGGCGGTATAGCGGCCCATTCACATGATCATGGGCACGCACACGATCATGGGCATGCACATGACCATGGACACTCACACGACGAGCCTGCGCACCAGAAATACTCCAGATCTGCAAATGAAAAGCCACCTCCAGATGCTCATGCCGGTCATGGGCACGCACACGATCATGGTCATACTCACGAACCTCATGGGCACTCACATGATCATGGTCATCAGCATGGACATGCACATGAGCACCATGGACATTCTCATGAACAGCAACCGCCACAAAAACAAGCTGGTAATACGAAGCCAAAGATAACAAAGCCTGTAGATTCTACTTTAATGTTATGGGCAAAAGCGCTAACATCAACGGCATTGATCAGTGCAGCTCCGATATTGATTCTTCTGTTCATTCCACTTGAAAACACTCCTGAATATGAACCACTTCTCAAAATTCTCCTGAGCTTTGCATCAGGTGGTCTCCTTGGTGATGCATTCCTACATCTGATTCCACACGCTATGACTCCTCATGGGCCTGCTGATGGAGATCACAGTCACTCACACGGCCATTCTCATGGCGAAGGAGAGGGCCATGTTCATGATATGAGTGTTGGCCTTTGGGTCTTGGCGGGTATCATTGTGTTCCTTATAATTGAGAAGTTTGTTCGCTACGTCAAGGGTCATTCACACAGCCATGGCCACAGTCATGGAGCTCCTGCCAAAAAGGAGGAAAAAGAAAGTAAAAAAGATGAAAAAGAAACAAAGGAGGATGATGCTAAAACCAAAGATAAAAAAGAAGAATCTGATAATAAAAAAGAAGAATCAAAAGAAAAGAAAGAAGAATCTAAAGAAAAAAAGACTGATGATAAAATAGTAGAAAAGGGTAAAGTCTACATTTATTTAATTTAATTTCAATTATTATTTAAAACAAAATTTATACTTGAGCTGATGGGTTTTGTGAAAGGTCAGTCTAGCCCAGTTGGACTAGTCTTATGAGTACCAATTGAATGAGTTAGCACCGAGTTATAGAACCGACAAGCTTTTTCATTTTTCAAATTCAGATCATTAGATTTCTATAATGATTTTGTGCTTATTGTATGTCAAGCTTTGTATACATTTACAATGCATCACAGTTACAAGTGTTATATTGTTTTAAATTATTTTCTGTTCTAGATCATACATTTCCTCAAGAAGACATCAAAGTATCAGCATATCTGAATTTAGCTGCAGACTTCTCGCATAACTTTACAGATGGTCTCGCAATTGGAGCCTCATATATGGCTGGCACAAATATAGGTATGTTAAATGATTGGTTCTGAAAGTTGCTAAAATTGGTCACATTCAGGGCTCCATTCGCACAGGGTCAAACAATACTTATTTCTTTTACAAGACAACCCATTGACTTGGGGAATTTTACAATTCTTTCCATGTTGAAATAATATTCAGTACTTTTACCTGTTGTTTTCATTCATTTTGTCTGTTGTCAACAATTCTCGAAATCGTTGTTCCCTCTTCAAAAGAGGAGACGCGAAAATCTTTCCTTATAAGGTCAAAATATTTCCCATGATGCAGTTCGCGGAGGAACAAATTTATACTTCCTGGTTTTCCCTCATAGGTTTAACATGGGGATTTTCACACCTATTTTTCAAACGATATATTCGTTCATATTCCCGTACGAGAGTACAGAAAAAAATATTAGAAACGATTGATCTCTTATTAATCTTAATATAACAGCTATTTTTTTCATTGTATTGATTCATAGCGTGGTGATAACGACGATTGAAAAGTGAGAAAATATTCCGGAAGAGAAGGTCACGTGATCAGTTGACTAGTCGCCATATTGGAAAAACAATTCCATTCGACTTTCAATACTTTCATGCCAATCTTACCACATTACAAACTGCAACATCGATGCAACAACTGAACTGAAGTATTCATCTTCAAATTACATTATAGAGTTACGTTGAAAACCCACAAACAACTGAGCAGTAGACCAAAGAAGACGCGTCGCTATTATCTAGGTCAATCTGTTCTGTGGTCCGAAAGCAAATCTATAGTACTCGTTTCCGAATTTTGTTGTTTATTGTACAATCTTTTATTGATTAAACTCAGTATACTGACTATTAAAGCAATGACAGAGAAGAATACTTCCGATGGTGTCATTGTTTTATTTAGCGTGCGGGTGTAAAAACAAAATTGCGTAATTAGTTTGATTTAGAATTTTCGGGTCACGCGAATAGCTACGCGAAAAGCATAGTGGGAAAATATTGACCAATCAAATTTTGTCCTTTTTGAGTGCTTTTTCAGAACATATTTGCGAACGTTCTGATTCAAAGAGCGAACCGCGAAAGGGAGAATTCTGATACAGTTCCAGACATTTATGAGCATTTATATTTTGATTTGACAACATACAAGGGTGTCCATTAGGGCTGGCATGGAATAGAATTATTGTCTGAACTGTCTGATTTTACCATCGGAAATAAACTTATGAACTGCCTTCTCAGTGTTTGCCCAGGAATGTTTGTTTAGAAAAACACATGGGCCGCCAAAATTGGTTCAATTACTTTAGTGTCTCATACGTTTTTCTAATCAAACATATTCCAATGTTTTCGGAATTAACTGTTTTCTGTAAAGAACCCTTGCCAACTCGCTATAGCGAACTGGGATGAAACAAAATCAATAAATTTGTATAATAAATATTGAAGAGTTAAAGTTGTTTGTAAGCGATAAATAAATGATTCATCATTGATTTTATATATTTCATACCTTTTAAAAAACATATGAACATTATGCAAATTGTTTATAAGTTAATATATTGTATTAATAGTTATATTAACAAACATTAAGTCTGAAATTCCGAAAGTTCTGAATTCTGGAGGTAATTTCTGAAACAGTTTTAATTTTGTTCCATTCCGTGCCACTTGTATTGTCCATGCATCAACAATATTCTGACCTGACAATTGAAAACTGCCATTTGTTTGAACCAATGGTTATATCACTATCTATGTGCATGCTGGTAAATTACACCATTGGTCCCATTTCCTCATTTTCCCTCCTCTAATATTTATCCCATCGAACGAAGTTCGGAGGGATATAGGGAACGCCTCCGTCCATCCGTCCGTCCGTCCGTACGTACGTCCGTCCGTACGTACGTCCGTCCGTCCGTACGTACGTCTGTCCGTCCGTACGTACGTCCGTCCGTCCGTCCGTCCAGGCAATAACTCAAATACCGTTGGCCCGATTTTGTTCATATTTTGTACACATATACCCTATGGGGGTAGAAGTTCTGCTCGAAAGCCGATTTTCAAAATGGCCGCTCATTTCAAAATGGCGGCCATTTTAGTGCCGAATTTATAGTAATTTAGGTGCAATATGTAAAACTGTAATAGCAATATGTTTGAGATGTAAAAAAATTATATAGGACATTAATAAAGCTAGAAATGTAGATATTAAAGAAGCACATGGCAGCCATCTTGAAAAATGGCGGCCTTTACTCGTTATTTTACGATTTTTGCTGTAACTTGAAAAGTAGTGGAGCGATTTTGTTCATATTTGGTATGTGAATACTATAAGCACGGCACACTGTCTAATGGCACTTTTGGTAGAAGGTGGCCATTTTGAAAAATGGCCGCCATTTTAACGTATTTTACTATAACTCGAAAAGTAGTGAAGCGATTTTGTTCATATTTGGTATGTTAATACTATAAGCACGGCACACTGTCTAATGGCTCTTTTGGTAGAAGGTGGCCATTTTGAAAAATGGCCGCCATTTTAACGTATTTTACTATAACTTGAAAAGTAGTAGAGCGATTTTGTTCATATTTGGTATGTGAATACTATAAGCATGGCACATGGTCTAATGACACTTTTGGTAGAAGGCGGCCATTTTGAAAAATGGCTGCCATTTTTGCTATATACTTTGTTTGTAAAAATGCCATCCATGGCTGTTCGATGGGATTCGCTACGCTTTGGCGTTGCCGTTGTTCTGGTTACACCAGACTTGGTTTGTATCAAAGTTATTAAAGCAATTTATAAGTTATTCTTATTTTTAGGATCATAATTTGAGATTGAGTTGTGATATAGATTCATCACAATTATACAAGTTAAATGACACGGTAATAAAGATTTCATTGTTTCAGGTATAATCACCACTATCACAATTCTGCTCCATGAGGTCCCACATGAGATAGGGGATTATGCTATATTGGTGACATCAGGCTGTTCTCGAAAGAAGGTAAGTCGTCCATGACATTACAGCATAATATCACAATACACATATCGCTACAGCAAATAGGTCCATTGAGAATGTGATCTCATTTGAAAATTGACAATATTCAAACTTTAGTGTCGATTGTAAAATAACAATCTGAGACCATGAAAACTGAAGATTAGAATGCAAAATAGGTTTTAGACCAAAATGAAAAAAATGTGCAGTCGGTAGTTCATATACATGTGTATGATATTCTTTTGAATTTCAGATGCGTAACTAGTTTACTACTCTGCCATCTTTTTTTATGACCACTCTCTCTCACAATGATATAAGTCTATGAAAACCTGATCTGAGAATAAGGAAATAAGCCACGTTTTTGTAAATATTGCAAATACGTCAAGTTGGGACATCTAGAAAATGTCTATATTTTGTCATTTTTAAAGAAGTTTTCCCACATCTGATCTTTTACTTAATCTTAAATTTTATAGCATCCTTTGGTGCTATATTGTAATCAGATTGCAAGGTAGTAGGGCGGGTGGTTGCACAGGGTCCCAAAATCTTTTCTTATTGTATCATGTTTTGTCTCTAGGCTATGATGCTTCAGTTGACTACAGCTGTAGGTGCCATGATGGGAACACTAGTCAGCCTAATGTTACAAGATATGACAGCAGCTGCTACCACGTGGATCCTTCCCTTTACAGCAGGTGAGTGGTTTGAAAATCAATCCAATATACTATATGTATTTGGATCATTCCTTTTCTAGTAGATAGATATGAAAAGCTGGTAAAATGTTCTATATAACTGTAGTTTTCTTGATATATACGCAGATTGGTTTTGTAGCTTCAGAGATATCGGAACTGAAAGTTGCAAACATTTAACTGGTCTGCCAACTTTAATTTTTTCCATTAAAAAAGATTGTGAAATATCTTTAGAAAAAATGTACATGTCCTGTGTAGCTTACATTATTATTCATTTCTCAAACATGTAATTTGAAAGGCATTTATTTCCCAAATTCTTTCACCTTAAATGCAGCTACTTATATGGGAGGGCTGTGGTAGCCCAAAGGGGAAAGCTACCCTGAAATCTCAATGTTCTAGTCTCATACCCTCTGTCTATGACATAGATTTAAATCACCCCTATTGGTAGTTTGAATTGGAAATGAGTGTGAAGAATAACGATTCTGTGACTACATACTGTGGAAATAGGCTCGATCTAAGAACTGTCTCAAATTTAAAGAGTGTAGATTAAATCAAGTTATTGTGAAGGGTAGAGGATGGTATTTAAATTCACACATGTTATTGTTGTTATTTCAGGTGGCTTCATCTACATTGCCACAGTGGCTGTTATACCTGAGCTACTAAGTGAGTCTACCTTAGGCCAATCCATCAAAGAGATTGCTGCAATGCTCGTAGGAGTCTACATGATGGTTCTCATAGCTGAATTTGAGTAGTCCATTCCAGTATTATACGCTCAAACGTTTATAGGTTTATTTATCCTTTGAAGTTCAAGGGAAAAATGAGTTATTCAGGATTGGAATTTGCTGGAGTTGTATTGGTTACAGGATCAAGTTAGATATGAATATCTGTGTGACTTTGTATACTGTAGATTGGGTTAATTTGGCGCCCGCTTTAATTTGGCGAATTTGGCGAATTTGAAAAATTCGCCAATATAAATCTTCGCCAAAATTTAAAATGAATCCCCGGGAATTATCTAGAGTATTTCCTCCAGTGTATTTAGGTCACTTCCGGTTTAGTTTCTTTCAAAAATATGAAAAATGTCTCTCATAAATTGGCTCAGAACTGGTCAGTCACTCATTAATATTCAGGGAAAAACTAGAAAGGAAAAGCGTGGTATGGTAGCAGCATCGATCGAGGTGCAAAATGTAAAGGATGATCGCCAGTGGTCCTCAAAAGAAAAATGGACATAGCCAAACTTATCCATTTACATGGTAATTCGCAAACAGTGCGTAAGTTAATTTTGTTGCATATCCGCCAAATTAAATAGCCGCCAATATGCCAAAAATGGCAAAATCGCCAAATTAAGTAGCGCCAAATTAACCCAATCTACAGTAAATATGCTAGTACATGGTTTACTATATAGACTTGGAGTGGGAAACTTTTGATACAAAAACTACAGTGTATTAGTTTGACCTGATATCACCTGAATATTCATTTTTAGAGGGAATGAGTAAACCATCTCACAATAGTAATCTCTCAGAGTTAAGACTCAAATACTCCAGCCAAACATTCAAGCAGTACTTTTGCATAAGTCTAAATTGTATGTAATATTTAGAACAGATCAAAGATCTCTGAGGTGAGGTGAAGGAAATATTGAATATTTCTAGGATTTAAAAAAATTATGTTATAACATGTCATTTTGGAAATATATGAATTATGAAAATAGAAGGGATCATGTGCAAAAAGATGTCAATTTGTCAAAGGTGAAAATTGCAAAATAAACTTTTGAAAAATTATAATAAATGTAGATAGTTAATTTGAATGATATTGTGTTATTCTGATTTACATATGAAAATGAAGATACTGTGAATTATTTGATCATATTATTGCTATGTAAAAATTGTTATTTTGACTTAGTATTGTAACCCTACAACGTTAAGTAAGTCATGTTGAATTATAATACTGTCCCATTTTCTTTAATTCATGAAACATTCTCATTCAAGAAACATCCACTCGAGGCATCCAATTTTTGAGGTGGGGGAATATGTATGGGGGAACCCATTTAGAGAATAGAAAGAATGATTAAATGAACTACTTAATTAAGATAGTGTAAGTTTGCAGTATAATATTTGTTTAACTTGCCATTGAACATGTTTTTTTTGTGTGTAGACAATGCAAATGGAACTGAAGCGCCATCTAATGGTGAAATTGTCAATGTATAAATAGGATAACATTGCAGAGACAGTTTCTCCAGTTGATGATGCTTCAGATTCCTGTAACATTAGTTAAAGATAGCATTAAGATAGCATGAAATATTTGAAATAAGTATACTGTTATTTGGTGAGGGGTTTATTTTATACATGTACCAAATGGACCAATAAGCATGTAGTTTTACTATTTCTATATTCCACTTGTGTCATTAGTTTCTCTTCTCAACACAGTCTCTTTAGACGTATCTTCCCATAAGAAATCACTGTTTATGATTTGAGGTTTACGTTTGGTTAATAGAAAGGAGATATGGTTGTAGGGTTGTTATTTAACAAATAGAAACAGCAATATTGTACAAGCACATGTACCTTGTGTTAATGCACAAGTCATAATGAACAACATTTATCATTATGTACATTATTTCCATTATTTATGAAAGATCAACTGAACAAAGACTTCATTGTTTTTTACAGTACAGTAAAGTAAATGTAATTTATTACTCAATGTAATAATTATACATGAATAGACATAACATGCAGACACTTATCTGTAATAGTAATTTATATGTAAGTACAGTACAGAAAATGATGTACAGTACAGTTCTAGTAAATGATGTATAATACAGAAAATGATGTACAGTACAGAAAATGATGCACAGTACAGTAAATCAGTAAGTAAGTGGGCGTGTGGACATATACACCAGATTCAAGACAATAGTCGTCATTGATTATGAAACATACAATAAATCAAGTGTACAAAATAAAACCTGATTTTCAGTTCCTGATTCTTTAAAAAGCAAACACAAATACATATTGAACAGGATTTGAGCAAATGCCATTATTGTTATCAATTGCGGTTACATTGCACATACCACAGGGATGTAGCCAGCTTTCAGCCAGGGGGGTGCGATCGCCAAAATTCGGTTTTCAGTCAGGGTGGGGGGATTATGGATTCTGGCATATACAATCCAAAAAAAAAAATACTCCCAGTAATTTTCGCGCGCTACTATATTTTGCGCTTTTCGCGAGATTTGGAAAATTCGCGAAATATAGTAGCCGCGAAATTCCAACAGTTCTAATTCGTGAAATTTAATAGTCGCGAAATTCCAAGGAAATTGGAAAGTAAAAGTGCTGGTCGATGATAGGGAAAAACATGACATTTTGAGTTTTGAAAAAGAAAAATTAGATTAAAGACTGTTATTACAATTTTAAAATGAACATTCTAACGATATGGCTCAATTAGAAGCCAAACTCATCAGGAGAAGGAACAACCATGGCTTTTATTGAAGCAAATGACAAATCCGCGAAAATTAATAGCCGCAAAATTTTAAAAATTGAAAATTAGCGAAATATAATAGCCACGAAATTTTAAATTGCCAAAAAACTTGAAATATAATAGTATCAAATATAAGTGGGAGTTCAGTATTTTGAATTCCAAATTGAGCTAGAAGTTTCAAATAAAAAGCATTTTAAAGCTCCTTTCTTCATCTATCTCATTGCACCCCTGGCTACGCCTATGTACCAGGTGGAGAAAAGTATGAGGCCACCTATATAAAGATCATAGAACTAAAAGATAAAAGTTCTATCTTCTGTAAGAATCATCTGATTTACATTAATGACTCAACTGACTCATTTCCTTTATTTATGATTTAGCCTATATTTAAAAAGATATATTTTAAAAATGGACGGATGTATGCTCTACACAATTCTAAATGTGTATAATCATTCATTCCAAGACTAATAATCATGGATGATTCACTATTTCAGAATTTAGTTCATTAATATCAATACAACTGTAAGTATAAAATTGACTACAGTAAGTATAAAACTGACACACCGCACAAAAGTGTCCGTAAAAAGATTTTGATTTTAACACTGGTAGGGACTATTATTGCACTATCGTTTAAATATAACTTTCTCAAGTCGCATAAATGGTGCTTCAAGGCACATTGATGCAATGAAGGCCACACCATATGTGCTCATGAAGAAACCAAAGAACATCTGAACAAGGCCAATGTCTGACATAATAAGCGTAGTTTCCCTGCTCATTAATATTGTATATATTACAATGGGGTGGACCAGGTAACAGCAGTATGTAAGACGACTCAGTGGAATCAAACCAGGCCAGGAGAGGATTGTGTTCACAAACCCTGAAATATATGGAACATGTACATGTCAAAGTTACATAATCCATGTCTTAATCTACTTAATACGCTTTTTAAAACATGGGCAGGTTTAGCATTTTTTCCAAAAGTGTGAATTTAGATATCCTTTACTTGTCTAATAGCTCAGATGCGAGTAGGTAGTTATCAGTTTCACAACCAGATGGCTCATTCGGATCAGATAGCATGGCAGGTTTTGTAGAAAGTTCAATTTAACTTAAATATTCATCTTTTTAGTGGTAGAAAGTTCCATTTAACTTAAATATTCATCTTTTAGTGGTTCACTTTAAATATCACCCTTATGTATCGAATAGTTATGCAAATTAAAAGATGTCCAGTAAAATAGCCATATCCAGCTTCTGTTCATCCAGTATTTGTATAATATCTGTCCAATACAAGAAAAGATATTTCTCTTTTGTGATTTTATATCATTGGGTCTATGGGGAATCTCCCCCAACTAGAAGTCACATTTAAAAAAAAAAAATTCTAAGTTGATAAACAATTTTCAAAACTATATTTCTAGATGTACTTTTATGTGTAGATTTCAAATATGACATCATTTTGATTGAAATTTGAATATATAATGACGTAATTTCGTAGTAATTGACGTAGTATTTCTACTCACATTTTGGCTATTAGAGAGCTCCAATACAATATAAAACCTGTAAAGTGGAATATCTCTGTAAGTGGAACAGTTTTCAATGTCCTGCTGCCCTTTAACTTAATGTAAAATGAATTTTCTGTAAGTGGGACCCCTCCCAAGTGAAAAACTATTTTCAGGTAAATGTGCTCATTGAAGGGGTAATATAATTATTCCATCGAATGAAAATCAATGGGATTTGCTATGCTTTGGCGTTGCTGTTGTCTAGTTTTTCATGGCTGCAACCCTAAAATGGGTCGATAATTGTACCATTGAAAGACAAACGCTGTTCCAACTCTGGGTCAGATCTGATGTGAGGATATTTGGATATCCTAGAAAGGAAAACAGCAATGGTCTAAAGTACAATGCATATAAATGTCCACTTGGATAAAACTTCAAAAATATATTTTCGTCCAAGCATTTGAATATCCTTCAAACAAATGAAAGGTAGGAATCTTATTTGAGATTAATTGAATACCTTTAATCATTTATTTCTCCTTACCTCCATAACCTGTACAACAGGCAAAGACCACCCAGCCCAGTCCTATACTCCATACAGTACGGGAGGTAGCATCATAGAGGGCCATTACATTATCAGAGAGGGGGTGTCCATTGAATACACCCCAGAGTCCATATTGAGTTAACAGTGATAGAGTAGCAGCTATCAGCCATCCTAGTAAAGCGACTGCCTGGAATAAATAAAAATAAAAAATGTTAAAACATGTTAATTGTGGATATACTTTTTGTGGGTATATATTTTTTACTATAGCAATTCTATCCATTGAGTGATCTTCTGTCTGTGTAGCAATTAGGTGTTACACTCAGGTGAAATACAAAACACATATAGAAAACTTGGATAATTTTACCAGTTTTTTTCTCATATCACTTCAGCCAATTTTTTATCTTTTGTCTTTTCTTGAGATTTTATCATTTTCCTTTTATTGTAAAATGCCTTAATTAAATGGCTGTTTTAATTTGAAAATGAAATTCCCAGAAATTTTCTTCCAGTGCTTTTTCCATGTGTTACCTTGTATGATAAAACTTTGGCGAAAAGCTTGATTGAAACATGGATAACATTTGCCAAGATCTACAGAGTACCATATGGTTTAGATAAAACAATATCCGGATAAAATTGCTTTATCGGGGGCGACCTGTGAAGTAAGAAATACATTTGAAGATGGTCAATCGGCTAAATTAAATAGAGCCAAATTAAAACAATTTACAGTATTTTGATGTGCAATTTTGCAGTGCAAGGGAAAAAACCCAAGTGACTTTTTACTTTTACTTACCCAGTGCAACTTGACTTTCCTATTAGTCCTGTAAAGAATGTATCCCACTACAAAACCAACTAGATATGGTCCGATTCGTGTATATGGCTTGATGTAGATATTTTGGAACCCAGCTTGTCTACAAGGTAATAATACGAGTCATTTTTCGGCTTTTTTAAAAAAAACAGTAGCTTTTCAGGAGATATAAATTCTCTAACCAGATTTAAATTCTATTAAATAATGAAACCTAGATGATAGCAACATTGTTCTAATGGTGTGCCCAGTCATTACAAGTTTTAAATTAACAGAGCATGGAAAGAAGAGGTCCAGTTAACTCACGTATTTCCAGCTTTGGCTGGATCAATAACTGCTGTATAGTTATCGCCATATTCCGCTGATAGCAGCCCAGTAACAATCAGATGCCCTAGTAGCATAGCCCCAGTCACTATATACCCAGCGATTGCAGATCTGTGATACAGAATATGTGCATATATATGTTATTAGTAAAATCATCAGGTTTTGTTGTGTCTCGTATATTGATAAAGAAACTGCAATTCTATCATAATGATAATAGCTTCAGATGATTTCCTTTGAATATTGAATGAGTTATCATAGATCTCTAGATCTGTTTGCAGAGTGGATACTACAATGAAAAAAATACATTGCTAATGGTGGCAATATGAGAAATCAGACGTTCATGATTTTAATAAAATAAAGTTTTTAAAACTAACATTAATATTGTCTTTATTAAAATTTTCATTCCATTTTCTAAAAACAAATAAAGATTACGTTACAGATTTTTAAATTTTGAACTCTTATACCTCAAAACTAATGCAAAATTTTAATACATGGTCAATTGCTTTATGCGTATGGCACAACATCTAGTGATGACATAAAAACTGATCATGTACAAATATGGTTTAAGTTTGAAGAAAATCACTTATTCATTTTACTTACTTGAAAAATGCAATGATGAGAATGGGACTTATCCAGTGGAACTGCATGTCATTTGCCAGATACCAGGACCAGCCCATACACTAGAGATAAGACACAGACATGCACTTTAAATAAATAGGCCAGGTGGAGTTAAATTTTTATCTTTAATTTTGGCTTATAATATTTTATATTTTGCACCAGCCAATTAAAAAATTTGAGTAAGGAGTTTCCCTCCCCACCATGTACATGAGGAGATTTTACAATTCCAAAACACTATTTTGCTATTTCTGGACCGATTTGATGTGTTTGAGTCAATTAAAAAATATTTTGGGGAATAGCCAGATGGGTTGTTAGTGTGCAAGAGAGTGAAAGAAAAATTTGACTTTTTAAAATATTTACCATTTTACTATGCTATTTGGTGGGCACTTTTGATGGACACTTTTAATGTTTATTACCAATTCTTACCATTTTGTCATCTTTAACAAAATTGTTTATATACAGCAAGTTTGTCCACCAGGTGTCATTGCAGTAGTTCCTTTCAAAACCCTGCTCAGGCCACAGTGGGCCTGTACTCACATAGCGCGACAAACAAGCACTGAACATAAGAATCAGCATATATGGTGGGGTCAACCTGAAGAACACAACTCTTTAAAGTACATGTACATGCACCATTGCACATGTATGGGTACTATTCTGTGAACATTTTTATGTGTTACCCAGTTCATTGTAAGAGAATTTAATCATGGAATTGGGATAAAAATTAAATGACCTAAAATATATTTTTACTACTTACCTCCAAAATCTGTGAAAGTAATACATGATCCAATTCAATTTTCCATTTTTGGCCTTAAGTTCCCGAAGTACAAGGTAAGACACTAGCAAACCACTGAAACAAGTACAATGAACTATACAATGTAAGATATACAATGTACTATATATTTTGGAATGATACTTTACAGCATTGATTATTATGAGCATCATTTTCCCAGATTAATTTTTGAACAATTTTAAATGAAACAAAAATACTTTGTTATGATATTATTTTATATTGCTTACACATAATTTTTCAATTTTGAACTCTTATTTTATTCACACCTTAAGAAAAAGAAAGCATCAACTGAAAAGAATCCATTGATAATCACTTGGAAGCTGTAGCGTTTTAGATAATCTGTTGCTAACGCAGGATTACCTGCAAACAATATAAAGTATGCACATATTTAAAGTTAATAAGTCATCAGTAAATAAATAGTAACTAAAGAATAAAAAATAATAAACAAATCAATAAAATTAAGCATCTAAACTGAACTTGAAACTAGAGCTATCTTTCTTTTCTTCCAAATTTTGATGAATAACTATAATAGTTTGCTAAGAAAATCTGGAATGATCAACATCCCATAACAATGTGCTCAATAACCCAGATGCGAGTAGAAATAATCTTGATTTACGTCATTAAAAATTCAAAATTCAAACGTCAAAGTAATATCATATTTGAAATCTACATGTAAAATTATATCTAGAAATGTGGTTTTAAAAAGTGTTTATTAACTTTGAAAAATTAATTTTCTTTGAAAATGTGACTTCTAGCTCGGGGAGATTCCCCATAGACCCCATGCTATAAAATCAAAAAAAGAAATATCTTTTCTTTTAGTGGACAGATAATATTTTGCTTTACTGGATATATTTTCATTAGTATAAGTATCAGACACATAAGGGTTATATGAAAATTGAGCCACTTAAATTGATAATATTCAAGTTTAAGGGAACTTTCTTATCAGGGCTCTCACCAGGAAATATTTAGGGTGTGGTGCTAACATCTTCAGAATAACCGTTCAATCATGATAAATCATATTTATGTTATGTTTTATCCTTTTTACATGCTATTATTGTATATTCAGTCAAGTTTAGACTGTGGAAACAGTCATTATTTGCCAATAGGGTGTGGAGGGAGCTAAATAGAGTGTGGTGCTGCGCCACAGTCTAAAAGCCTGGCGAGAGCCCTACTTATATACCTGCCATGGTAATTGACCCGAATCAGCCACCTGGTGGTGAAACTGGTAACTACCTACTCGTATTTGGGTAATTGAACACTGAAGATAACTGCAGTCTTGAAACAATTCTTTGTAGTTTTTTGGTTACCTGTTACACCAATCCCAAAAGCAAATGTATGGCACAACATGACCCAAGTCATACTGAAGAATCGTATTCCATGAACGCAGTCTAAACTACTTTCTGATGGAGGGCCAACTTTAAGGATCTTGTCTCCATTTGTGTAGACAGAGAAACACAACAGCATTCTCAGTGCTATTCCTAAAATCAACAAATGTTTCTGGTTTATAGGAATTTGGTTCTGAAAAGTTGACATTTGCATCATAACGTTAGATTTAAATATTCTATAATAATTAATAAAATAAAATATGACCAAAGAAACATCAAGTTACCATTTTTGTTTATGTGTATATTAAGTTTATCTTAGTTTAGTGATTTACCATGTTGCCTGGGTGGTGAATTGACTGGTTTGTTATTTGCAACTAATGGAGTGTATTTGTTCACATTGTGCTGATGATCCATTCCATTTGGTCTCTTATCCTCAATAATGGAATTCAACGTAACACCTTTTTCAGTATTATTCTGTTCCATCGTGTACATTATTGCATCAAATGCAGTCCCACATATTACAAGACATCCAACTATGCTAAAGATGACTCTGAAAAAAGTAGTTGATATCTATATCAGGAGCTCTCCAGCTAACATCATAAACAATGCTCAATTAAAACACCATATTGACTTAAACCTTCCATTACTTTTAAAAGAGAGTTTCAACTACACTACATGCACTTGAGTTCAAAATAATTCTTTGACCCATCTAAACCCATCAGAACACTAAGAATATCCAATAAAATCCAGCTATTGCTATGCAAATCAAAACAGCATTCACTGAATTTTATGCTTAAAGTACCTGACATTCAAATTTAAATGAAATCAATGTGAGATATACAGACTATATACTAGGTCAGTGGAAGAGGCAACAACAAACTCATCAATGAACTATCCCCTTTGGTTGGCCCAAACTACCATTGTGAATAACTTACATAGCAAGGATAGCCCTCCAATCTAAGGGGATGTTGGTATTGGTGCATGTCAGAGCAACCACTGTGTAATTTTCAGGCAGAGCAAATAAACCTGAAATTTAAGTCATAGACATGCGGCAGGTGGGGTAAGACTAGATACATAACTGCATTGTTAACTATTGTAGAAACTATTGTAAGTAATCAAAAGAAAGTTCTTTTAATATGACATCATTATACACATGATTACTAAAATTGATTGATAATTCCTTACTTTATGAAGTGTCTGATAATGAACCCAGCCTATTTTTCCTGAGACTATCTTCTCTTGAATTAACAAAAACATGGAGTCCACAAATAAGCATAAATATTAAGCAATTGTACACACCTGAGTTGACAAGACCTGCAACATCAATAATATTGCAGCTACTGGGCACACATACAGCTATGGAGGGTGTTATCTTCCCAAAGGCTGCAGGCACCTGAATATAAGAAATTAAATGATTCATTATACAGGGCATATAAAAAAAACGCAACAAGTAGTTATTTCGTAAAATCACAAAACTAGTGATGACTACACCAATTTCATTCAATGTACCATAAAGCCACGTCTCTCCTCTCTGAAATGATATGTCATTCATTCACATGTGGTGATGGTTGGGTGAGAAATCCTTCCATTTGCACAGTGGGTCAAAATCGGCTCTGGGCCAAGTTTTAGATATTGAAAAAATCAGTGCAAGGGCTAAGTGCCAATGGAAGTTCCCCTGACTTGAATTCTTGTGACTTTTTCTTTTGGAGCTCTCTCAGGAGCATCTGTGTTCACAATTCCTCTACCAGATATTGCAAAACCTCAAGAAAGAATTGCCCATGGGCTGCTTTTCTCTGCTTTAACCCACAGATGACTCAGGGCTGAACCATGCATGATGTGGACAGATGACCGCATCTTTATGTGCAAGAAAGTGGTGGCAATTTGGAGGGGTATAGGATGTATTCTTGCAAGAGTATGAGTATGAACACTTTACTGTCTATACCACACCTGTGAGACCCTCTTCCAATAGCCCCTATGCCCTTTGTACTGACTTTTGCAATGTTTAAAACTTGGGTCCGAGCTGAATTTTACCCCACTTTGCAAAATTAATGATTACGTATTTGGCCAGCCATGACTCCCTATGAATGAAAGATATTCCATTGCAAAGAGGAGTAATCCGGCTTTTTGGAACATTTAATGAAAAGGATGCAGTCAGCATTGGTTTTATGTTTTCTTCCAATATTGCATCGGGCTCCGTACACTGACTTTTGCGATTTTTATAACTTGGCCCAAAGCTAATTTTGGCGCACTTTGCAAATGGAATGATTACTCGCCCAACCATGACCAAATATCAATGAATGATATATCATTGTAAAGAGGAGACACATGGCTTTACTGTGCATTGAATGAAATCAATGCTGTTATCACTGGTTTTGTGCTTTTCCGAGATAACAATCTGTTGCGTTTTTTTGATACGCACTGTATCTTTTAAACATGTCGGGAAAAGTTGAAACTTGAAAACAGCAAGCGAAGAGCAGCAAATTCTACTCACAGGCTGGTATCGAAAAAATTGTCCGCTGTGACGGAGCGTGCTATTTTCGCATAGAAACACTAGGAAATCCACACAATTTATTTTTTTACTCATATGTTTTGCTATATCAAAGAAAATTACTGACTCCATGCAATGAATATATCATTTGCGGGTAACTTTAACTTCTGTTTGAAGTTCAACAACGCTAAGAGTAAAAGCTATTGAAAACGGCGTCGGAGTATCATACTCCAAAATGTACCATTTCTTTTATTTCTTTTTAATGGTACAATATAGCGACACGATAATATTTACATATGTTTTCAGCGTAACTCTGAAGGTATTAATGAGATCTTTATGTATTGGGTATTTTTAATTTTTTCAATAAAAAATAATGTTTAAATTTTTTGTCCGCTGTGACGGAGCAGTTTCAAATCTGAAATACGTTAAGAATTTAGATTTATAATATATCTCTTTATAACTACACGTTAGAGGAGGGAGCGTATCAAATCTCTTTCGTAAAGTATTCTGAAAAATAAAACGGAATAAAAGTACAAATTCAAATTCTGAGATGTATAATTATACGACCACTCTTTAAGCTTCTTTAACTCAGTTTGTACTGTAATCCAAGTTATGCATGGTAACGATCATGAAAATGATAGTCAACTTTATTTCAGTATAGGGTATTTGCCTTTCGTTGTGCCTACTGTGGATCCATCACCTGACATGGTCATTTTTTATGGTAACTTATATACAGTAATATTATGTGGTAAAAGGTTATACATCTGTCGGAATGCAGGATGTCTGTGCGCTATTTCGAATAAATTCATATTTTCCCTATTTATGTTACGCGGTAAACACGATACAAAAATATGCCATATTCCGCAACGAATATGCCATATTCACTTGCGGTGTATGACAGATTCACCTGTGGTATATGGCATACACACTAACCAATGAGAACGTGATACGGAAGTATGCAATTGTCAATTGCATCGATTGAACGAACAAGTAAAACTTTATAAATTATTATAATGATTACTGAATCAACAGTACAGTTTATCGAATACATCAACGTATGCAGAAGTATCACTCACCAATCTCACGTAATCAACTTACCCAATCAATCCATGATTCATATATTAGTACTCGGCGCACTGACAGTATTGGTAATCCAGCGTAGCTTTACACTTAGAGTCGATTCTCGCAACCAATCAAACCAAGTCTTTCTGTATCACATTTTTCACCTGCGGAATATGTCATATTCAACTGCTGTATATGGCATATTCCGCAAGTGAGTGTGACATATTCTGAAGGTGAGTATCAGGTATTCACTGAATTCAATGCATCACATATTCACTGCGGAATATCGCATACTCACCTGTGGAATGTGCCATATACCACAGGTGAGTATGGCATATTCACCCGTATCACAAATACTGCGCAACAATGAATGTATGCCATATTCCGCGTAACAATTTACACTACACGTGACATTCTAAGACGTCTTGGCGAAAACGTATTAGAAATATTATGTTGAGTTTACACCATGTTGATTCATGTTGATTTCAGTACAAACCTCTGAAAAATGCTAAGAGTTTTTATATCTCAGATTTACATTACCCCAGATCTCCCAGAGGCTACTTGTCATAATTTAGGAAAGTGATTTGTGACGTTCTCTCTTCTTAGGGTACTTTTAAAAGGTATAATTTGAATCTTAAATTCTTAACGTAGTTCACAGTTAAAACTGCTCCGTCACAGCGGACAAAAAATGTAAACATTATTTTTTATAAAAAATATTAAAAATACCCAACACATCAAGATACCATTAATACCTTCAGAGTTATGCTGAAAACATATGTAAATATTATCGTGTCGCTATATTGTACCATTAGAAAGAAATAAAAGAAATTGTACATTTTGGAGCATGATACCCCGGCGCCGTTTTCAATAGCTTTTACTCTTAGCGTTGTTGGACTTCAAACAAAAGTTAAAGTTACCCGCAAATGATATACCCATTGCATGGAGTAAGAAACTTTCTTTGGTATAGCGAAACATATGAGTAGAAAAATAAATTGTGTGGGTTTCTTATTGTTTCTATGCAAAATAGCACGCTCCGTCACAGCGGACAAATTTTTCGATACCAGCCTGTGCTACTGAACAAAACATATTTTTGTTAAATCCTGATTCATTTGGATATGACATGACAGAAATAATCAGGAAGTAGAGGGGCAATATTGTCTCATTTTGTCAAGATCTACACACATGTTGCCAACAATTTATATTTGAGTATATGCTTTCATGAATTCGGATTCAGCACTCATTTTAAAAAATTCTTCTTAAGCAGAATTCTCTGGCCATAAAGCATCAGCATATAAAATATATAATAAATGCATCAACTGGTGTTTGAGTAATGAAAGATTACATTTATATAAGCCATTTTGGCACCAATTTGGAAGTCAGCAGCCATCTTAAAATGTAATAGGGCTTTCGTGTCTCAGGTATCAGCATATTTTTGAACAAATACGTTAACTGGTATTTGATTGATCAAAGATTACCCTTTGAGTGAAAAGTGGTGACCATTTTGAATGTGGTCATATTTAAAATTCTTTCCATAAGCCCAAAAAATTGAACAATAGCAGAAATCATTCATCAAACATCCATGATGCTTCTCTACATGACTTATAATGGACTGGGAATGGCATGGGGAAACTGGAACATGCTTGAATACTGGTGTGAGGTTTGGTTTGGCGGAGCAAGCACCTCCTGCTGTATACTTTGAGGTGGGGTTGGTGTGCCAGAGGGGGAGCGTTTGTCCCCCATATCTGTCTCCCAGAAACATTGACCATATCAAGGTGCTATTCGATGAAGTCTGGGCACTTTAAAAGTGACTGAGACAATACATGAAATAAATTCAGAATTTTTGTCAATTTTTTTTTGTGGGGGATGTGAGGGGTAGACTACTTCCCTAGAAAATTTTACAATTTTAAGATGCTATTTAGTGCTTACAGTGCTGATATATAATAATTAAGGGTGCGTTTTCAAACTAAACAGAGTGCTCCTACCAAAATGAATTTGCCTACATACCCCTGAGACTCTTATCTGATAGACAGAATGCACAAATGAAACAAAAGTTTCACTATTATAGGTAAAAAGTTCTCTTGAAATTTCGAAGTGATTTTACCTGTTAATTCTGTCCATGGTCAGCCATTTTTGCGGAAGTTACACTGAAACGGAAACTCCATGAAACGAAACGAAATCACTAGAAAAAATATGGCACACATTGTGCGCATGTGCAGCAAAGTTTAAACCAATCATATTATTTGATTTTTTTGCGCACGTGAATTATTTGCTTCTGAGCACTTACAAGCTTACCACAATAAACAAACCTGGCAGAGACTACCCTTAGCCTACTTCATTTTGGGGAAATTTTAGCTCAAACTCGTGACAAATGCATAATGCAAATGCATACGCTGGTGTGAAGCCTTGGAGACACTAATTTTGGTAAATATGATTTATGGTGTATACTTTTCTGCAGTTTGTGGGAGTTTGGGACATTAAATGTTAAAATTCAAGAAAATATGCCAATTAAACGACTGATCAATTAATATATACCAGCACTGTAGTAAAAACTTTGAAAAGCACAATTTTTTTCTCAATTTTTTTTTGGGGGGGGGTGTTGTGTTTGGGGTGTGAACTTACAATAAATGATCAAAAAATAAATGATCAAAAAATATTATCGACCTGTCAAGCTTTATATATCAAGTTTTTATCAATGCCATTGAAAGATGGTAGAGCTGTTTGTATAACATGATACATTCATTTTTACAGAAGTGTTGCCATCTTTTAAATCAAGAGTCATTTAAAACATGAACTTTGTTTAACATGTGCATGCATGTCTACTGATCTCTGAACTTCAAATGCTTTTTTCTTTGTGAGTTATTTTTTTCTTGGTTCAATATTAAAGCAAATCAAACTTTGTGTCATATTTGAGCAAGTGTGTAAGTAGCATGTTTTAATGATTATTCTTTAATTTTTTCTTCTAAATTAAGTATAGTGGGCCTTTAAGTATTACATTGTTCATATGATTTGTAGAGGTTTGTATTGTTTTTCAAATATTGCCCTTAAGTCTTTGTTATTTGCACTTTATGCAAGGTACTTCTACTTCTGTAGCTTGCTCATATAAACAGATGTTATACACTTAAGAGCTAATCTGAGAAACAATAGGATATTCAATATAGGGGTGACTAAATATATAACCTAAACTGAGTTATAGTTATATAAACTTGAAATATTATATAAGAATAAGTTTTCATATATTTTGAACAAGTTTGTGCTTGTATATACTGTGGTTAATAAATGATGGCTGCTTTCCTAGAAGCATGTATATATATTGACACTTTTTAATGAAATTAATAACAAAAAAGATAAAATACTGTTGTTTTTGTGTGTTAATATTTCTTTTATAAAACAAACATGTACACAATAAATAAACATGATTCTTCTGTTTATACAGATGAATATATTGTCTCATACTACCATGTATCATATATATAAAAATTGATAACATATCTTCAATTTATTGAGATCATAAATCTGGTCTATTACTAGGTAATACTAAAGTTATTCACACAGACTTGTAAAGTAAAGTACTGTAAATATCAAAGTTCTAGTGGCAATTTTTATTTAAACAGTTCCAGCATCTGGTGCAAGGTCCATCAATTTTATATAGAGATCATTTTCATCTTGATTCAGTGTGTGCTTTGTCATATTAATGTTCATCATCTACCCTGTTATATCTCAAATACATATTAGAACTGGAATGGTCCTGTTTCAAATAATTCAACTTTATCCAGCAAACCATCATCTGGAAGTACAGAGCAAAATGAATGTTATTTAACAAATGAATAAATATTAAATACATATAAATAATCAGGATAAATATATATTGTAATTTTATTTTCACTGACATCTTTATTTCACTAATGAGTTTCTTAATGAAATAGTCACACAGTGTACAAATGACTTTATATCTTAAATGGAATGAATTGTTACACATTTGGTACCTCTAAAAATGTTCAACTTGGGGGGGTGTTCCATTTATAGCGGTTCATTTAACATTAAGTGAGTTAATCTTGGGACTGAAAAGTGTTCTACTAACAGAGGTGTTCCATTTCTAGAGATGTTCCACTTTACAGGTCTCACTGTTTTAACAAATACAGTGAAATGATTAAGATTGTGAAAGTTTCAAGGGACACAAGAGGCCTTTGTCTGATCATGTGCCTATCTATTGTGCGTTGTCATGAATACAAGTTTTGAGACCATGGAGAATTTATTTATGATAGAAATTGCAATAACTGATAATATTTGATCAATGTTTTCTCAAAAACAACTTCCTGTGCCCAGTATAAGGGTAATAAACATCCAAATTTCTTCATGATCATTGAAAATGATCGTCTGTGTAAAAATGTATAATGACAAGGGCTAAATATGTGTAAAAAAAGTTTCTACCAACACTAGGGTATCCTGGCCCACAAATGTACAGAAGGAAACTCAATACATGCAATTTTAAAGTCATAGCAATAGCAAAATATACTTACTATTTTTATCAGCGTTTCCGAAGCTTTCTAAGCATTCATTATTGGTGGATGAGATTGCTTGAGCGAATTCTGAGAGTGTCACCACTTCATCATTGTTCAAATCATATTTTGAGAAATCGGAGGGAAATGGCTTCTCATCGTCATTGGCGACAGAACGTCGTTTACGCCCAATATTGCACACCTTATGGCAGACAGGAGCACAGATCCCAGGTGCTGTACATTTAGTATTACAATACATGCTACAGATGGGTGCGATGATGCGACGGAGACCAAGCCTTGGTGTTCGAATACGCATTCTCCAGGCATCACTGGTCTGTAAAGTGGCAACAGCAGCTAAGAGCAGGAATGCAAGAGCAACTTTCATGTTTATACCTAAAATAATAAAATATAACTCTTAAATTGTGGTTCATTTGGCATTCCATCATTTAATTGCTTTTGTGATACTAAAGTTGCCTTTCATGCTTCAATTTAAAAAATGTCTTAAATCACAGTCTGTATCTCATTGAGCATATATGGCATTTGCGCTTATATATTCACACGTATAACTACAGATTAAATAATTGAGAGAAAATAAATGATATTGATGAGCTTAGCTTGAACTTAATAAGTATTATATCATTTTTGTGTCATAAAACTTACCTTTTTATTTATGTGATCCACAAGAGAAAGAGAATTCTAGTTCTATTTATCGCCTGAGCTGCTGTATTGTTACAAGTCCAGTGATCTTCTGATGGGGTCCTATTCATTCTGGTCTTATATACAAGCCAAGTGGAAATAATCTGACGTTTTTTCACTAATTCTAGCAGTATTTCTCCGAAAAGACTGAGAGATCACTTACAAACAAGTTCAAGTTCCAAGTTGACTTAAATAAGACACTTGAGGTCCCAGTAAAAATATAAATGGTTAAATTAAACAGGACCTTATTCTTGTTTAAATGACTTCCTAGTTGCCAAAGAACTCAGATAACATTCATATGATACTATTGTTTATCCTGGTGAAGGGAGAAGTTCAAGAGAAGTTCACAGTAAACAAATACTTGTAAATTATCAGTGATTTCTTCATTTTGCTAGTTTACAGAATGTTTAGGTCTAATTACCTGGGTCTTTTTATCTAATTCTCACCATAAATTTATTTTTATAAACATTTTTTGAAAGGAACAGTTTTCATTAAAAAACACACTTAACATGAACTAAAATCAAGGGAAGTTTATCCTTGATTTTAAGAATAAAAGGCTTAAATCTATTTACTCAAATTACAATAACACAAGTTTTTTTAACTTCCTCATCCTTGAAACCCTTTCAAAATAATATGTTTCTCCTCTTTCCCTGAAACCCTTTCAAAATAATACTTTTCTCCTCTTTTACATTTATTCGTAAATATGTTTTACAAGTGGTGAGTTATTTTTCACCATACTAGACATGTCCAATGATCAAAAAATAAAATATGAAAAATAAATAAATTGGTTAACAAAAATCAATTAATCATTTCACAACTTTTTTCTCAAGCAGAAGGCCCAACTATTCCAAATCGACTGAAGTATTTTGAATTTACTTCCATTGTATTTAATCAAATACATGGACATCTTTATCTAAACATTCATTTTTATTTTCTTTAAAAGATTGGTCCTTTTATAGACAACATGGGAGCAAAGAGGAAATCAGGAAATCGGATTCCCATGTGCAAGAAAACTGATATTGTAAATCTTGAAAACAAACTAATAAAAAATTGCTGCAAGATGAGGGATGAAGATATGGACATCAACCTAATGCATAATTAATGCAACCATCAGAGATGAGCAAAGTGATGTTGATGAGGTAAACAATGGCATTGTACAAATGGAAAGAGATGTGAAAGCGATGAAAGGCAATTATAAAGAATGAGGGACCTCATAACATAGATGCCAACTTTACAGTGTGAATCAAAAGGTATGGCAATAAAATCTGTTAATAAAAATACTTTGAAGAGATCTCTAAACTATAATGAATTCCCGCTTAAGACTGCTGTTTTGAAACATGACTGATGTAAATATCAGTCTATCCATGCTCATATAGTGCAATTTTAAGGTCACCAGTACTTTTCTATTGTTAATACATAAATAAAACTATCAATAAACTAGACAACGGCAACGCCAAAGCATTGTAAATCCCATCCAACAGAAATGGCTGGCATTTTTACAAACCGATATAGCAAATAACGTAAAAGAACACACATAAGAAAGGCCAACATTTTCAAAACGGTAGCTCACTAACCAAGTTGTCATGAGAAAAAGAAATATGCTTTCAAGTAGCCAAATATAAATTTTTTTCAAAATAGCACATGCGTACATGTAAATGGTGGCCATATTTTTAAATGGCCGCCTACTACCCAAAATGTCATAAGACAGCGTGCAATGCTTATGAGTATTCACATATCAAATATGAACAAAATCACTCCATTACTTTTGGAGTTATAATAAAAAAAATGTAAAATAACAACGTAAAAATGGTGGCCATTTTTCTTTTAAATGGCCGCCTACTATCAGAGACAGTGTGCAAGGTTCATGAGAATTCACATATCAAATATGAACAAAATCGCTGCCTACTACCCAAAGTGTCATTAGACAGTGTGCCATGCTTATAGTATTCACATATCATACATGAACAAAATCGCTCGACTACTTATGCCCATGGTTACAGTAAAAAATATTAAATAACACATTTAAATATGGCGGCCTACTACCAAAAATGTCATTAGACATTGTGCCATGCTTAAGGTATTCACATACCAAATATGAACAAAATCCCTCCACTACTTTTCAAGTTAATCAAAAATTCAAGCAAAAATCGTAAAATGATGTGCAAAGGAAGCCATTTTTCAAGATGGCTGCCATGTATTTCTTATATATTATTACAGAGGGGGAGAAACACCAGGGTTCAAAGATGACATACGCTTATAATGTAAATCTGTATTGAGATGACATCGTCGCTGATTGGTCAAAAGTCGACAATCATTTGACGTCATCAATGGCAGTTTCAAAATTTTCGAAATATGCTTTGAATAATATTATGTTCATTTCTGGCGTGTTAACCAATATCATAGCTTCTCATTTCACATCAGGATAAGGAAAGGTGTATGGAATATGCCTATATCAATTAAAAGATCCCATCGAAGTGTAGTATTTGATAACTAGCCGATGAAAATTCGAACGAACAAAGGTGTAAAGCAAGAGACGTAATTATGTCTGTCATCTTTAAACTCTGGGGCTTTCCCTCCTCTTATATTTACATTTCTAGCTTAATTAATGTCCTTTATAACTTTTTTACATTTAAAACATATTCCTATTACAGTTTTAAACAAGGCATTAACATGACAAAATGTCACCACCTAAAACAATTTGGTCAATTTAAAGCAAGTTGGAAAATACCTTTTGACCTTAAGAAGGTTTGAGTTGAACTTCTTAGAACATGTAGATGATTTTGAAAAAAAAATTCGTCAATTTGAAGCAAGTTGAAAAAATACCTCTTTGACTTTTTTTGACATTGAGAAGGTCATTGAAGGTCAAATGTCAAATGTAAAGTCAGATTTGAACTTCTGAGAACATGAAGATGATTTTGAAAAAAAATTAAGAAAATTTGAAGCAAGTTGAAAAAAGACCTTTTTGACCTTGAAAAGTTCATTGAAGGTCAAATGTCAAATCTAAAGTCAGATTTGAACTTCTGAGAACATGTAGATGATTTTGAAAAAAAAATTAGTCAATTTGAAGCAAGTTGAAAAAAGACCTTTTTGACCTTGAGAAGGTCATTGAAGGTCAAATGTCAAATCTAAAGTCAGATTTGAACTTCTGAGAACATGTAGATGATTTTGAAACAAAATTAGTCTATTTGAAGCAAGTTGAAAAAAGACCTTTTTGACCTTGAGAAGGTCATTGAAGGTCAAAGGTCAAATCTAAAGTCAGATTTGAACTTCTGAGAACTTGTAAAGTCAAATTTGAACTTCTGAAAAGATGTAGATGAAAAAATTTGGTCAATTTGAAGCAAATTGAAAACAGACCTTTTTGAACTTTTTTGACCTTGATAAGGTCATTAAAGGTCAAATGTCAAATCTAAAGTCAGATTTGAATTTCTGAGAACATGTAGATGATTTTGAAAAAAAAATTAGTCAATTTGAAGCAAGTTGAAAAAAGACCTTTTTGACCTTTTTTGACCTTGAGAAGGTCATTGAAGGTCAAAGGTCAAATCTAAAGTCATATTTGAATTTCTGAGAACATGTAGATGATTTTGAAAAAAAAATTTAGTCAATTTGAAGCAAGATGAAAAAATACCTTTTTGACCTTTTTTGACATTGAGAAGGTCATTGAAGGTCAAATGTCAAATCTAAAGTCAGATTTGAATTTCTGAGAACATGTAGATGATATTGAAAAAAATATTTAGTCAATTTGAAGCAAGTTGAAAAAAGACCTTTTTGACCTTTTTTGACCTTGAGAAGGTCATTGAAGGTCAAATGTCAAATCTTAAGTCAAATCTAAAGTCAGATTTGAATTTCTGAGAACATGTAGATGATTTTGAAAATTTTTTTTAGTCAATTTGAAGCAAGTCGAAAACAGACCTTTTTGACCTTTTTTGACCTTGAGAAGGTCATTGAAGCTCAAATATCAAATCTTAAGTCAAATCTTAAGTCAGATTTGAATTTCTGAGAACACGTAGATGATTTTGAAAAAAAAATTTAGTCAATTTGAAGCAAGTTGAAAACAGACCTTTTTGACCTTTTTTGACCTTGAGAAGGTCATCGAAGGTCAAATGTCAAATCTAAAGTCAGATTTGAAGGTCAAATGTCAAATCTAAAGTCAAATCTAAAGTCAGATTTTTTTGAAAATTTTTTTTAGTCAATTTGAAGCAAGTCGAAAACAGACCTTTTTGACCTTTTTTGACCTTGAGAAGGTCATTGAAGCTCAAATATCAAATCTTAAGTCAAATCTTAAGTCAGATTTGAATTTCTGAGAACATGTAGATGATTTTGAAAAAAAAATTAGTCAATTTGAAGCAAGTTGAAAAAAGACCTTTTTGACCTTTTTTGACCTTGAGAAGGTCATTGAAGGTCAAAGGTCAAATCTAAAGTCAAATCTAAAGTCATATTTGAATTTCTGAGAACATGTAGATGATTTTGAAAAAAAAATTTAGTCAATTTGAAGCAAGATGAAAAAATACCTTTTTGACCTTTTTTGACATTGAGAAGGTCATTGAAGGTCAAATGTCAAATCTAAAGTCAGATTTGAATTTCTGAGAACATGTAGATGATATTGAAAAAAATATTTAGTCAATTTGAAGCAAGTTGAAAAAAGACCTTTTTGACCTTTTTTGACCTTGAGAAGGTCATTGAAGGTCAAATGTCAAATCTTAAGTCAAATCTAAAGTCAGATTTGAATTTCTGAGAACATGTAGATGATTTTGAAAATTTTTTTTAGTCAATTTGAAGCAAGTCGAAAACAGACCTTTTTGACCTTTTTTGACCTTGAGAAGGTCATTGAAGCTCAAATATCAAATCTTAAGTCAAATCTTAAGTCAGATTTGAATTTCTGAGAACACGTAGATGATTTTGAAAAAAAAATTTAGTCAATTTGAAGCAAGTTGAAAACAGACCTTTTTGACCTTTTTTGACCTTGAGAAGGTCATCGAAGGTCAAATGTCAAATCTAAAGTCAGATTTGAAGGTCAAATGTCAAATCTAAAGTCAAATCTAAAGTCAGATTTGAATTTCTGAGAACATGTAGATGATTTTGAAAAAAAATTTAGTCAATGTGAAGCAAGTTGAAAAAAGACCTTTTTGACCTTGAGAAGGTCATTGAAGGTCAAATGTCAAATCTAAAGTCAGATTTGAACTTCTGAGAACATGTAGATGATTTAGAAAAAAATTGAAGTCAGTCTAAACAGTATTTGTTAAGTTCTAGGAAGTTGTAAGAAATTGTTACAGACGCCGGACGCCGGACACCAACCTCCAACCACCAACCGCCAACCTCCAACCACCAACCGCCGTCGCAAAAAAACGGAGACCATAACAATATGTCACCACTTTTGGTGGTGACATAATACAGTACCTAAATTACTGTAAAATCGGCACTAAAATGGCTGCCATTTTTTAACGAGCAGCCATTTTGAAAATCTGCTTTCTAGCAGAACGGACGGACGGAAGGAGGCGTTCCCTATATCCCTCCGAACAATGGGATAAAAATAACTGATTTGAAACTAACTAAACACGACTAAAAATACTCTGAAAGCAGACATTTTTTTAGAAACATTTGGTGTCATAAGCTCATCATAAAAACTTCACTAACCTCTGCTCCAGATGGACTCTGCTGAAGCCCATCACCATGGCCTTTTGCTATAGTTGCAATACAATGTTTTCCTGTGAATGGATTCTCTGCTTTACCACTTACATTCACCTAAATGAATATATAAATGGTCATGTTAAAACCGTAGTGCTGTCATTACTACATTTCACTTCATAATATCAAATTAATTAAGAGATTATAAGCTGAGTTTTGATTCTACATTATCCCATGGTTGCAAGGGCCTGGTGTGCAAGGGTATAGATCCAATATCACATGAAAATGTGATATATTTGATATGTGGATCAAGAAATCATATATTAGGAAACATTCCCAAATCATTAAATATCACTTCTTAAAAAGTGATATTTGATGGTTTTCAAAAGTGATATTCAATGGTTTAAAAAGTGAAAGATACTTTCTATTTTTTTAAAAAAGATTTATTCATTCTCTTCAAGTTTTTATTCAAAATTGTTTTTTTGAATTTTTAAAAATATTTTTGAATTTTTTTCAGAATTTCTTCTTTTCTTCAATTTATTTTTAAAAAAATTTCTAAATTTTCTTTTTCCAAAACTTTTCCCTGATCATGATTTTCCATGTGGATAAATGGACAATCCAATGGTTTTAAAAAATTATCAATTATATCCACTCATGGATATGTAAATGATGATCTTTCAAAGTCCTAGGATATTCCTATAATATTAGATGCCAGTAAGGGAATTGCTATATAGCTGAATAAAGCTGAATATATAGATGTCAGCACTTTTTTTATTTTGTTTTGGTTGGGCCAGACTGCCATAGGCTCCAATTTTAAAAATATTCTCTTAAGTTCATGATTTATCAAAAAGTGTTGGTTGAATCTGCCTAAAGCTTAAATTGCATATAATCGGGATACCCCTTATAACATACATATTGTGATTAATCATGAAAATTTTGGTTGTTGAATGAATAAATCAAGGTTTTAAAGAATTTTAACAATGCATAAATGGAGATTTGGCCCACAGTTTTTGGAAAAGTTGAGAGTCATGGTTCTTTCAATAAAATAACTGCATGTTGTTATAGTGGAAACTTTTCACTGAATCCTAATATGATATTAGAAATAATGAATTTAGCAAGTCATTAGAGGTTTGAATGCAAATCTCTTAAAATCACAAAAAATGAGAATTAGCAAGATTTTAAACCTACAGTACATGTATATAGAAACTGATGAAAATTTAATAAACAGGTGCAAAGTGTAAACTGAGAGGTGAAATACAGAATGTTTCACACCTTTATTCTCAATTGCCTCCACCTTTCACTATTGTCTGAATGATACATTTAGTGTTAACAACTCAAAAATTCCTATTCTGTAATCATACTTAGGTACACCATGAGAAGGGCTGTAGGACAATACATACCCAAGCTGTTATATTTGTGCACTGACTGAATGAACCAAGCCATTTGAAGTTGCCCCGTAATATAGCACTGGGAGGCTTCCCAACAGCATCCAACACTGAAAGCAGACAATCACATAACACTGTATGTACTTTGTACGAAGACAATACTTGTTTTTAATGATTGATTGTAAGTGATTTGATCTGTCTTTGGTGACTGTCAAGTGAAAGAATGAATATTTACATGTATATTATCCATTGAAAATTTATTAAATAATACTGAAAACACTGACAAAATATGCAGAGAGTAACTCTGACGTATCTTAAAGTGAACCTTGTTTTTTTCTGTGTGACGGTTTTCACAGTATTTATACAATGAACATGTATTAAAATAAAATGGATATGGTCAGTAATGGATTGTGATATATACATGTTCACTTATATCTGAATAAAACACAATACACTGTTTTGACCCGCAACTGACAAAAGGTAAAATGACATGATTTAAAGTTACACCAAATGGTGCATTTAATCATGAAATTAAACAATTTGATATAACATAAATTAAACAATACAATGCAACACTATCATGCTTGTTTATCACTTTTAGGTTAAAAACTAGGTACCTAAGTACAAAGTCCTGACCAAGTGCATAATAAGGGGCCGGGTCAATATTTCAATGTCTGTCAAAAAACGTAACTCATTATTCAGTTCCCAACCCCTACAACCCCAGCATACAATATCTGCTACTGCTATTAACAACACATTTCAAATTCTCTTAATATAAATCTGTTGAGTATATTTAATGATCACACCATGCCAGAAATTGCAGAAGACGAAATCCTGGGAAACTAAAAATTAATGTCTATCACTTAAGGTCAGGGTGCACTTTGATGAAATTTCATGCGCTATGATGAAATTCCATGTGCTTTTTTCAGATAAACATAACTCATTCCACACATCATCTACATCTTTCATTCTTGCACAAAAGATGCAGTAGTGTACCTAGACAATTAATTGAGGGTTGATAACTCTTCAGAGTGTTTGAATAACTAGAATATTCAGTGGTTTACAATTTCAAAATTGCAAAAAAATTCCAACATACATACTGGCCTTAAATACTGTCAACATGTCATCAATTCTATATTATTCCAAAAGAAATACAGAAAATATCTTAATAAACACCATAAACATCTACAAAAATTAAACTTCAGTCATGAATCCTCCAAATTAAATAGCCACCAATATTTGAAATTGAGCAAATCCGTCAAATTAAGTTGCATCAAAATAAGTGTCTCCAGTAAATAGCCATACATCATACTTTGGGTGGGGGGGATTTAATCTTCTTCCTGGGCCTGTGTTACTCACTTCGAGAGTCATGTTAGATTTTGAAACTTATGGCTCTCCAACGGAGAAATGGACAACTGAATAAAAGTGACCTTTGAAACACGAATTAAGGTGATCAGCGGCTTACTTTTGCTCTCTAACTACATGTATGTCATACATCATTATCACCCTCCGTGCAAGTATTGGAGCGCTGAAGTACTTCCTTTTCGATCAAGACTTGAAATTATTAGTCGAGTGAATGTTTTTTCTGCCAAATTCCAATATGGCGTTTTCTGCTCAGGCATTCCCATAAATCTCCAGAGGTTGTCTGAACCTAACTCATTCTCAAGTCATTTCATTCGTTGCGTATCTCACTCCAAGCAAACCGCCATATTGGAAACGGGTTGAAAAACATTCACTCTATGAACAATTTACAAGTCTTGATCGAAAAAGAAGTATTTCAGCGCTCCAATACTTGCATGGAGGGTGATGATACCATATAAGACACAGATAGAGACCAAAAGTAAGTCACTGATCTGTTTTTTATTCATGTTTTAAATAAATCATAAAGATTGGGAGTAATGATGTTGAAATATCTCTTCATCTTTTAAGAATTGTTTACTTCCGCTTTGCTATTGCGCAAGAAGTGAAATTCGTCTGACAAAGTTTGACTCCCCTCCAACTAAAGACAGAAAATAAAGTGTAAAATGTATATTTTGTTTATATTTTACACTAAAACTGATAGAAAAATGATTATAGCATATGTGTGTATCTGTTATAAACAGAGAAATGTGTACAGTATCGTGAAATGACATCTGAAACACAACTGTGCGATAATTAGGACGACTGTGCGATAATTAGGACCACCGCACATGCGAGTCTAAGGGGTCTTAAAGTGTTAGCGTTCGGAGATTGAGAAATGTCAAACACTACTTAAATTTTAGAAGAAAGGTTGATCTTTCATCTCATATTCTCAAAGTAAGTTGAAGTTATCATATTTGAAATCGTCAGTAGTTTTCCAGAGTACCCGTGCGGTGATAGGACCATTTCCCCTACATGAAAAAAAAAAACACAAAGTGCTCATCAATACTGGCTACCGAGATACATCATCAGTAGTCTCCCTTCCTCGGATTTCGGGGGCTATGCAATGGGACTTTGCCCATGCTCCGACTATATCCGATTATTATCTGGAAGGTGCCCCCAGCAGAGGTTAAACCTCCACCTGTATCTCTAACGGTTGCCATAGATGGTACTTGCCTACTGTAAAGATACTGGTATTAGAATAACTCCTCGTTGGTGCTTTGTCAGTTGGTAGATGTTTCTTTCTCAGCATTGAATACTGTTCTGTTCTGCATGCAGGAGGTCCATAGCATGAGGGTCAGAGGCTCTGTGGGGTTAATCCTGGCCGAGTCCCTCTACGGCTCACGTAACTATAAAATCACTGCGCTGCTACTTCTCGAAAAGAAATCTGTATTACAGACCCAAAGGTATACCATGACGTGTTTCGTACATCCGTCAGGTCCTTCTGTATAGTGTAGAAGAGATCTTTTGTGGTACCATCTTTCTTGTGTGTGTACATAATGTAGCAGGTTATGCACGTCACACATACACGTTTACAGTCTATTGGTACGCAGGTCAAGCTGCGCCCGCGAATAATACGATCATTCATGCAGAGCGATTCGAGATCAGCCTGTATCACACATCCCTTACTGCATGTTCTTGTGCACTAGTCTTTCCCAGCTGTCCCTCCGTCTTTTCCAGAGTGCCAAGTGGTCTTTCCCACATGTCAGTTGGCCTTTCCCAACCGTCATAAAACCTACAACCTACATGTACACTGTAGCTTTCGTAGGAAGTAAGGCCTGTGGGTATGAAAGGTTTTATCATGGGCTTTCAAGTGAAGAAGAAGTGAAGAAGGCTTTGGTTTCATCTCTCTTTAGATCGAACTCAATATAATGTTACATGTACATTTAGTAAATCTATACGTGGTTTCTATAACTTACTTTCCAATGCCCAAAACTCTCCAGCCCTGACACCATCCAGTATCATCATGGTATGATCAAGACATGTCTTTGAAACATTTGTGTTCCTCCGGAGATCAGCTTCTAAGTTGTCCAGTTCATAATTTGATATTTGTTCAAATGTTTTCGCAACTTCAGAATGTTCAAAATCAAATAATTCTTGATTTTGGATGAAATTGAAAATATTTCTTTTTTGATTCTGACTCTGAGAGTCGTGTGCAGCAGAAAGTGTAAGACAGAGTGCAAATCCAATAGTAACCCGTAGAAATATTCCCCCACTCATGTTTTCGCTGTGTGGAGGTTAAGTTATACTCACGTTTATTGATATAGAGCTAAAGATGTATTACATGACTTCCCCGTATGATTTCAAACATTACCCCCACTTCCGTTTCATTATACATCAAAACACCGAACGTTAACAATTTATTAAATTAAGTGAAACGTCAATCAACTTACGCCATGCGATTATCAATCATTGATTGATTGATTTGATAGATTAAAAAAGGTTACATAAGTCTGTTATGTTCATAAACACACGGTATTCACATTCTCTCTTACTTGTTTCTGGGATTTCAACATCTTCATAAAAAGACTACGTTCACACTGTGACTGGATCCATTAGGCTGACATAAACACTTTCTTTTTTTCCTCTTTTAATTGGAAGTAGTTGTAAAACTGGACAAAATGCAGAAATGAACTGATATGAGTTAAATCAAAATCGCTCAAAAATGAAAACTCTTATTTCTAAAAAAAGATGTTTGAACCATGTTGAACTCATGCCTTGAAGCTGACGCCCACTCATAAAAATTTTATGTAATAGTCTCAGCTCGAAGTAATGGATTAGTATTTCCATCACAAAAAAGTTCTGGGAAATTGTGATAACCAAATTATGAAATTGAATAATCTATCTACCATTATGGTATTCTTATTATGGTATATCTTCCATTATAGTATGATTGAAAGAAAAAGATACTGTTGTAGGCTTGAATTTATCATTATGATATAAACAGTCGAAATGAATTGAACTAGGTTATCTTGTCAAATATATATTCATATGATTTATTCCTCAACATATTTATACATGAACAACATATCATAAAATAATGCAAATAATATATTGGCAGAATATAGTAAAATTCTACAAAGATTTAAGTATCTTACAGTAATGTTGTAAAATTACAGGGTACCCACAAAGTCTCTTTACCATTACAGTACAAAATCTGTGTAAAGAATAGAGACTTTATGGACTTTATAATGTGAAAGGGTGAAAAACTAAAATCCATGTTCATAGTTTCTTTTTTAATGATTGTCAATTAATTAAATGAATTTAGCCACAGCTTTAATAAATAATTCAACATAGTTGCACTTAAATACTGATCATTTTTAACATGTGATAGCTGTAAGTCCATGATGTCAATAACAAAACTATTGTTCTCAATGCATCATTCTATGTTCCAACAATACCTGTTCATCTTTACATGAATTATGCAGTGTGTCTCGCCCGCAGCCTATAGGGCGAGGGAAATACATTTCACGTAGCTTTTGAAAACTCTGTATTTGTCATGTAAAATTTAATTAAATTCAGGTAGTCAGAGAGTATGAGGTAGGTAATTAAACCAATGGAATGATCAGCAGTTTTCACTTTCAACATGCACAGGGTGGGTCAATAAAAATTGGAACATTTTTACTCAATTTTCTTTATTATTGCAGTTCAATCCACACAAGTTCAGATAATGATAAAATGAATATTTGTGAAAATGTCAAAGATAAAAATATGTATGTATAATTATTTTTGGCTTGTCACAGTCATGATCTGTCTACTGTGTGTGTCATGAAAAATTTCCAAATTTTCTGTACTTGAGACATTACTGCTGAAAATACAGTATCTCATACCATACAATTTGTGCCCTTCAAATGGACTCGGAGCAATTTCCATCAACTAAAACATATGCAGTTATCTTTAGAAGTTAAATATGTCTCCCTTTGATAATAAAGCTTAACTGACCTCACCTTTTTTCAAAACTGGCACAATATGTCTCAAAACCGAACATCTAAGCCATGTATGACTGTCAAATACAGCCGATAGTTCAGGTGTGAGGAGGAAATGTTTAAGAAACCCTTGCATTGAGTAATTAAATGTTGAGCTTGTATATTCATATTTACACAAGCTCTTGATCATGAATTGTTTTTAAATTTCCTAAAGTATTGAAGATAATACATGACTAACAAAAAGTTACAATTGATGGAAAAATTTTCCAATTTTTGGGCCCACAGTGTTAGTATTTCTATTCATTACATCAAATAAACACAAATAAATAAATTGCTTATTCTAATACATTTAAAAAGCATGCAGTTTATGGTAATGAGCATCAAAAAAATGTTAGACCATTGCATTGTATAATTCCATTCAAAATGTAAAATGTATATGACTCACAAAGTCAATATTTCCACACATCACAACCATCTATCATTCCCTCTTTTAGATATGTAGAGAGGACAATTCTTTAGTGAAAGAGAAGTCCTGAGCTGTTGATACCACAATGACATTCATATAAATACATAAATATTTACATATAACATCAAGCCAGTAGCCAGGTTTTGCCAAGGGGATGTTCATTTTTTTAAAATTCCAGGGTAGGTTCAAATTTGACAATTTTGGCCCAAAATCACTTGATAAGTACTCAAAATGGTGAAAAACAGAATAGTTTCAAAAGAAAATTAGCTGGAGAGTACCCCCTGGCTACAGGCCTGAACATGGTCCTAAATAAAGTAAAATATGTCACATTGTGTACATTGTAATGTAGTCATAATTTTCGCCTGAGCTAAAATCTGTCTAATTTTTGATATTTTGCAAGATTGATTGCTGATACCCAAGAAAACATAAAGTAAAAGCTTTTATGTAGTCAACTCAAACATGACCAAATGTTCACTATACCTCACAACATACAAACAATAATAGCTAACAATATAATAACAATACAATGATATTCACTGAAAAACAACATTATGTAATATCTGATATGAAACATGAAATAATATTATTCAGCAAGAACATGGTACAATATTATCTCGGGGGATTCACTGTATAGAAATTTTGACAGGGATCCTCGGCACACATGGGGTATCTTCTTTAACATTTGGTATGCTATTGAACCCAAAGGTCCATATGCAGTATGGCAAGTGATTTTAGATAGTCATATCTTTAACCATGAGCACTTTCTTGGCATAAATACAGTGTTTTTTATTAAAACAATTTGTTTTCTTTCAGGTGAAGTATCCATAATGATAAAAATATCAATCGAACAATTCGAAATATTATTAATAGGGACCCCATGTCAACAGTTTTTTTCAAATTGTCGAACCTATTTACTCAAAAGAGGATCTTCTTTTTCTGATTTTTATTGCATGAAAAGATTATTCAAGAAGGGGTCTAAAACGTCTTCAAAAGTAGAATGGTATTGAAAGTCTAGCTTTGAAGATATCCATTTTCGATGACCAAAACTATGCTGAAAACAATGGAAAGCACGAGTTTTCCCTATGGGAAAATAACATGGGATATGTGGTTTTTAACTTTAACGCATTTCAATACACATCCCCTTTTCAGAAATTGTTATTATAGAGTAGAAGAAACTTTCGATATGTTCAAATTGAGAAAAACAAGATCCTCTTTTTAGAAAATGAGCCTAACATTTTTAAAAAAGTGACAAGGTGGGGTCCTAATCCATAATTTTTCATAGAGTTAGAATGATATTTTACTACCATGGGGACTTCACTTGAAAGTAAACAAATTGTTTTAATAAAAACCACTGTATTGATGACCAGAAAGTACCCATGGTGAAAGATATGACCTTCTAAAATCACTTGCCATACTGCACATGGACCGTTTTCACAAAAATATAATTGGACATTCGATATGGCATAAGTCCTATATTTAGACACTTGGTATGGCATTGGTCTTATGTTTGGTATGGCTTTTGGGTGTTTATATTTACATGAATCTGCCAAATACTTTGGATATTACACAAATTGATTTGTATGGGAACATATATTTAAATTGGACAGATTGTTCTGGAAACCTAGTGGTATCTGAGAGTTCAGCCAAGGATCCCCACCAAAGTTTGTATACAGTGGACCACCCAGGAATATTATCCGGTTAGTCCAAAATATAATATTTTCTGGAAAATCTAATAGGCTACTGTTCAGCAGTATGTACTAGATAACAAAATAAAGCATTCATAAAAATATTTCATAATATCAAATGTACACATGATATTGATATTGTATGATTTAAAAGTGTACAAAAATCACAAGAGTACATCAAAAGATGTTCTTTTATTCTATATATGGATAAAGGGTGGTTGTGCTTAAATCCTTTCAAAATAACTGATTGGCCATTGTTACTGTCAGCCTTATATTGAATCAGGTAGCAAAAATATTTTATTCATGATTTTGAGCAATCAGGACTCTTTTCTTCTCTCCGCAAACCCAGTGGAACTCCAGATCCTTCATTCATGACTTGGTCTTTATCCTTAATTATAACATATGTGCTTGCGAATCTAGGGATTGCCAAGAGGAATTTGAAAACATCCTTTTCATAGAGATATGTATTTCTCATATATAGTCAACACATCTATCGTTTAAATATAATTTTCTCGAGTCGCATAAATGGTGCTTCAAGGCACATTGATGCAATGAACGCCACGCCATATGTGCTCATGAAGATACCAAAGAAAGACTGAACAAGGCCAATGTCTGACATAATAAGCATTGTGTCCCTACTGTAAAAGATAATTAACATCACTATGGGGTGGACGAGGTAACAGCAGTACGTCAGACGACTCAAGGGAATCAACCCAGGCCAGGAGAGGATCGTGTTCACAAACCCTGAATAAAGAGAAATAGAGACATTCACAACCATGATAATTTTTTGGGAATTATTAACATGGCCCAATATACATAATAATGGTATCAAATTGAAACACAATGTTCCTTTAATCGAGCCTTGGATAGATACAAAACATATATCAAAATATCTGTGGAACATAACACATGAGAGGAAGAAAGCATTTCTTAATTTTACTGCATTTCACCAATTAATAGTTTTATTTCTTCCTTACCTCCATAGCCTGTACAACAGGCAAAGACCACCCAGCCAAGTCCTATACACCAAACAGTACGGCAGGTAGCATCATAGAGGGTCATTACATTATCAGAGAGGGGGTGTCCATTGAATATACCCCAGAGTCCATATTGAGTTAACAGTGATAGGGTAGCAGCTATCACCCATCCTAGTAAAGCAACAGCCTGGAATGTACAAACACTAATGTTGCAAATTCTGAACTGGAACTCAAAATCCAACTTTTTACGAAATTTAGAAAGAGTAAAAACTGTAAAACCTCGGTAGATGAAGCTGAAAAATTTTCAACATAAAATCAGCATATACTGTATATACTGTAATGAAGAGCGGGTGGATGGGCAGATGGGTGGGCAGAAATGGAGGCAAAACAGACAAGTGGGTGGTTCCAGAGGTTCATGTTAAGAGATGGAACATTTAAGAGTAGAGCCAGTCAAAAGCAAGTCCAACCTCAGCGTTCCAGACACAATAATCTGACTGAAAAAATTCTCTAACACACCCCTACCCATCATTCAGAAACCAATATATCAAAATCCATTACTGACCATAATACACAATTTTAATGAAAAATAAACAATTTCAATATAGTCCCCAAGGATGCTATAAATAATGACAAAGACTTACCCAGTGCAATTTGACTTTTTTATTGGTCCTGTAAAGAATGTATCCCACTACAAAACCAACTAGATATGGTCCTATACGTGTATATGGCTTGATGTAGATATTTTGGAACCCAGCTTGTCTACAAGGTAATAATCTGATTTATCAACATTTGAAAATCAACAAAAATAGTAATTCAAAATTGAAATAAGTAGATGTAATTTCTAGGGATAACTGTCTGGCATCAGTCATTATAATTAAAGATGAGTTTCAAATGAAAATTTTAGTTTTAGTAAAAATACAGAATGGAAATTGATTCTTAATCATGTGGAAGGTGCAACCAAGTAAGACATTTTGAGCCTCAATATTCTACTGAAAAAAAAGAACATATAAGGTGGGCAATTTCAATTTTGTCTTTTGTCAGAAAAGGATGGAATGAGTATTAGAATGGAGTTTGATTTCTTTCTAGCACTTCAACTATTGAGTATCAACAATTCTGTGACTCACGGGTGTCCAGCTACTTTGGCAGGGTTAGTCATTGTTGACCAGTTATCTCCATATTCAGCCGACAGCAATCCAGTTGCAATCAGATGCCCAAGTAACATGACCCCAGTCACTATATATCCAGCAATTCCAGACCTGTAAAATAAAATACATGCAAACTGTATAGCACTATAAATGTTATAATTATCAAAATGTTATAATTTTGATAATGTTATGCTATAATTACTACAGACATTGCTGTTAAATAGAGAAGTGAACTGTAGTACTCAATGGGCTATTTATGTATTGACAACAGAGAAAACATGAGTGCTAACCACTTCTTGAGCTTCATCTTATTCTGAATACTATCTGATACATGTATACTTGTACAATTTTTTTTACTTACTTGAAAAATGCAATGATGAGAATGGGACTTATCCAGTGGAACTGCATGTCATTTGCCAAATACCAGGACCAGCCCATACACTAGAGATAATACATTTAAATAAACAGGGCAGGTGGGGTTATGTATTTTTTCTTTAATTTTGGCTTACAATATTTTGCACCAGCCAGTAGTAAGGAGTTCCTCTCCCCACCATCTATATGAGGAAATTTTACAATTCCAAAATGCACTTTTGATGTTTCTGGACCCATTTGATGTGTTTGAGTTAATTAAAAATTATTTGGGGAATTGCCAGATCGGTTGTGAGTGTGCAAGAGGGTGAAAGAAAAATTTGACTTTTTACAATTTTTATCATTTTACTATGCTATTTGGTGGGCACTTTTGATCGACACTTTTATTGTGTATTCCTATCATGCCTTTTCAGATTGGATCAATTTCTTACCATTTTGTCATCTTTGACAAAATTGTTTATATACAGCAAGTTTGTCCACCAGGTGTCATTGCAGTAGTTACGTTCAAAGCCCTGCTCAGGCCACAGTGGGCCTGTACTCACATAGCGCGTCAAACAAGCACTGAACATGAGAATCAGCATATACGGTGGGGTCAACCTGAAGAGAAAAATCATTACAATGAAATGAATAAAGTACAGTAGAACCTGTCTAAGTGGAACACCTTTGGTTCCTCTAAAAAGTGTTCCACTTGGGAGGTATTCCACATTCTTAGTTGTACAAATCTCAATAAGATCATAATGGTTCTTGAATGCGGGCTTGAATGACACTTTCCTTTTTTAACTGTCTTTTGAATATATTTTTGCTTTTCCCTTTACCACTTGTTCTTACATATTCATACTTCTAGATACATACACATGGTATAGGGATGACATTTTGCAATTGTTTATCTATTTATATATCCAATAAGATAAAATGTAGGTAGCATGGTAGGTTATTGCAAATTATCATGAAATTACTAAAATGAATAAGCATCATTGTAATGGACGCTGCCTGCAGCCAAAGCAGTCAAAACAGGGGGTAATACAATGTCACCACTACTGAAACTAGATCACCCAAAGAACAATTTGGGGTACACACGTTTACTACTTACCTCCAAAATCTGTGGAAGTAATACATAATCCAATTCAATTTCCCATTTTTGGCCTTAAGTTCCCTGAGCACAAGGTAGGATACTAATAAACCACTGCAATAAGAACGATAACTGAATTTATTTTTAATAATTTTTGTGGCACATATTTATATAATCTTTTAGGTGCAGACTTTTATATCTGCAAAAATACAGTGGGCAGTCACAAATTTATAGTTACTTTTATATCAATGTTATATACTGTACTATACATGATAGATACATGTACATGTACAAGTATATGTATCTTATTTTTCTGTTTGAATAATATTTATTTTAATTTACATGTACAGTACATATTCTAAAATGCAACTTCATGATTCAGCCCTGAGTGGTCATTTTCATTTACAAAATACAATGTAGTTCATTACCTTAAGAAAAAGAAAGCATCAACTGAAAAGTATCCATTGATGATTGCTTGGAAGCTGTAGCGTTTTAGATAATCTCCTAATAATGCAGGATTAGCTGTAAAAAGTAGAATTAAATGAATAAATATCCACACATAGCATTGCATGCATTATCACTCTCTAGCCAATCAAAACACAGCATAACCATGCTAATGGCAGCTTACTAAGTATGATTAATGAGTGAAAACTGTTAACCATGTTGTATACTAATTCTTAAAAAAATTCAAAAAAGCTTTAAATAGTTGGTATAGAATTTGTAAAGATTTTCTTTTTTAATTTACCTGTCACAACAAGTCCAAAAAAGTATGTATGGCACAACATGACCCAAGTCATACTGAAGAATCGTATTCCATGCACACAGTCTAAACTACTTTCTGATGGAGGGCCAACTTTAAGGATCTTGTCTCCATTAGTGTAGGCAGAGAAACACAACAGCATTCTCAGAGCTATTCCTAAAAGCAAGCATGATCAAGCATGAATGCATGTACTCACCACAAACATAATGCACGAGGGTGTGTTTTGCAGAACATTGAAAAGTATGCAAAAGGTCATTAATTAACACACCTAAGACGCTGATCGATGTGTTGATTATACTACATAATGTGTTCATACTTTAAGAGAGAATCAGATAGAGCAAGCAGGCTAAACATAAAATTGTCTCCATTTTAGAATATTTTTGGTTCATGTCATTCCTTGTCATGTCTATTTTCTAAAAATCACAAAAGTGCATACGAATGGTTACCATTCTTATTATTTGGGAGAATTTAAACATTTTCCAGCCATTTTTGCACTTTGAATCATCAATAACTTCACCATTTATAACATATTGTGAATCTTTTGGGAGATATTGTATTTGAGATTGTAGGAAACAGATTGGGAGGTCAGTTGTACATGTTGCTAGTAATTTTGTCACCCCCTATAGATCAGATTCTGCCTTTAAGAGGCCATGCTTAAACTAATAAATCAGATTTATGTGCCCCCCCCCCCCCAGCACAATACTACAAAATAGCCCTCTGAAATAGCATGGTAAAAATAAAACATTTTAAGTGTGAGTAAATTAATTTGTGGGCAAAATTTTCAAGTAACAATATTCTTGTTCTTAATCAATGTTATGTTACTCAACAAAATCATAAAATTTGATTTACCATGTTGTGTGGGCTTTGGTGCAACTTGTGTATTATTTGCAATTAATGGTGTGTATTCAGTGGCATTGTGATGATTGGTAACCACATTTACCACTCCATTTGCAGGTTCCTTTGCAATAACATCTTCTATAACATCTTTCAGTGTTGCATGTTCTTTAGGCTCATTCAGTTCTACCATGTAAATTAATGCATCAAGCAATGTTGCTAATACTACAAGGCAGCCAAATATGCTAAAGATGACTCTGTAATTAAAAATGTTAAAAATGCTGTTGATATGATTATTCCTTTAGTAAATTATCATTTATTCCATCATTTATTCCAGTACATCACTTTCGGGAAATGTAGATGTGGGATTGTGGGCTATTGTTTAAGTCCTTGAAGTGAATATTTTATTATTTCAAGTCTAATATGGCTCAATGTGAATGTTTTTGGCCAGTCTCATTGGTGATCCCATCAAACATTCTACTTCATAAGCAATGCAATACAAATAGCTTTTACTGAAGACAACTCCACTCTTTCAAATGAAATATGGCTAATTGTATTGTATTGTATTGTATTTTGTAATACATGTATTATTGTTTACCAAAAATCAACCTGGAGATAATGCATGTGTTTCCAATTGTTTCCATGAACTTAAAGGCCCACTTTGCTTATTTTTAATGTTTTTGGGCAAAATAAAGACATACATTTGAAATTTGTATAATGTCCAATGTATTGATAGGAACCTTATCTTAATTTGACACCAACGACAGTTCAAACAGACCACATCAAACCTTACAATGATTAATCAAAAAATATTTTCGAGTAATTTTTGTCTTGGTTCAATATAAAATCAAATCAAACTTTGATTCGTATTTGAGCAAGTGTGTGAGTAACATGTTTCATTGATTATTATTTTCTTTTAAATGAAGTATAGTGGGCCTTGAAGGAATAATGATTGTGATGTCACAATAGTGATTGTAATGTCAAAAAAACTTACATAGCAAGGATAGCCCTCCAATCTAAGGGAATGTTAGTATTGGTGCATGTCGGCAGAGGATACACTATGTAGTTCTCAGGGAGAGCAAATAGACCTGAAATTGAATGATCATATCTGGAAAAATGTTGAATTTGTACATGCAAAGGATGAGGTCAATCCTCCAAATAGTTTGAAAATGTAATAAAGTTCAAGATTTCATAATGGTTTTAGAAAGCAATGCTGTGAAATTAATATGCAATGAGCAGATGGAAATTCCAGTCACGTTAGCATACCTGAGTTGACAAGACCTGCAACATCATAAACATCGCAGCTACTGGGCACACATACAGCAATGGAAAGTGCTATCTTCCCATAGGCTGCAGGCAACTAAAGAAATAATATAACATTGGATTTTTCTTTCAAATTTTAGAAGCAAAAGCTACTCCACTCCTAAGAACTTAATCTACTGAACATGATATAAATGATATCTAATAATAGATGATACTCATACAGACATAGTGGTTCTAGCTTGAAGACTTGAAACAGATGATCATACGTAGATGGCAGATCACTAGTGGATTGCTCTTTACTCCCTGTTCTGTCGAAATGCTTTGCTTGTAGTAATATCTATAGAAGTTTATGCAGAGAATTTGTAAGTGAAAAGATTTTAATGAAAATAACAAGTATTGAATCAGTTTTATTCTTTATAAATGCAAATATAAGAATTAACAAAATATCAAATTTAGACACTAATACACTCTCTCACCAACCCTGATCCAAATTGAACAAAATGTGATTTTAGACTCTCAGCAGAGCACATTGTCTTACCGGCCCTGATCCTAGCTGTTTATTTGGAGTACCATAGGCTTTTACTATAGTTGCCATACAATGTTTTCCTGAGAAGGGACTCTCTACTTTACCACTTACATTCACCTATGAAAACACAGAGGCTATTTATTTGTTAGGCTTAAATGTGTATATACTATGTATCCCTAAGATCTAATATTTTCTGACTGGCTAAAAACTGATGAATAAAGGGGCAATAAATGGAATAGGTGGATAGATAAACTTTCCAAATCCTGCTGTGATATGTAAAGATACTCATTAAATAAATCATGTTAAAAGGAAATGGTGCATAATATCAAATTCTTCAAAATATGTATGAAATGGATCTGTAGGATCATACATACCCAAGCTGTTATATTAGTGCACTGACTGAATGAACCAAGCCATTTGAAGTTGCCCCGTAATATAGCACTGGGAGGCTTCCCAACAGCATCCAACACTGAAAGCAGACAATCACATAACACTGTATGTACTTTGTACTAAAACAATACATGAATCTATGGACCCAATGTCAACCCCCCTCCCTTACCCTCATTCTTTGTAAGTTAGATACCATTAATTTTAAGCAACGGGGAAGCTTTGAGGTATGCTGCACAAACACGTTGAGGTTATCAAAAGGGCATCTGCAATAAAGACAAGAGTTGCCATCTGGGTGTTTGGTATTTGGTACATTCATGTCCCTTTATATTAAACACACATTTATAATGTTTGTTGTATAAAACACCAGTACATGAACATACTTTTGTGTCACAGTTTGATTTATGATTTTGACAATAATAATGTCAACATACCGCTAAATTGACTTCATAGATATAAATAAAGATAAAAAGTACGTTTAATATCCAAGATAAAGACAGGACCATAGAAGTAAAGGCATTTGTACATTGTTCTTTTAACAGAGGCACAACTTTAAAATGTTTATTCATATACATGTATGTATATTGTCCATATCTAGCAAATGGAAGTCTTTCAATTCTTTGAGGTGTAAAAGATTTATGGACCTTTAATAAAAAGCCACTAAGCTAGGAAGAATAAACATGAATTTACAGATTTATGATAATCTAAGTTATAAAATATATCTAACATATACATTCTATAATAAAATCTGGGTTGTAATTTATAAAGGAGTTGGAGATGGTAACCGAAGGAGGATGTTTAAATGGTTGTACATGTACCTTGATATTCACCATATGATATCAATTTATTACATGTAATGTTAGCATGCACATCTCATGTTATCTTTATAATAATAAATGATCACTCAAAGTGGTACAGGTGTCAGAATTTAGGTTGTTAAAGTCAACTGTATAATACGAATATATATTCTTGAATAAAGAGCCATAGTGTATCAATAAGGGGTCGAAAATAAGATTTTGGGGACCCAGAATTTGGTAAAAATTCTGGTCTAACTGTTGAAGAATTTGGACTGAATTCAGACAGGTGTTTTATATGTCTCTCTTGTACTCTAATATTATTTCTTATACCATCAGGCCTGTTCATTTGGTCATGATGCATGGTAATCACACTTTATTTGAGTTTTGGTATTTAAAGGGGTAACAAGGACTGTAGAGAGAATATGCGAAAATTTTTATTTTTTCTGATCTATCGGGTCAATATTTGGCTTAACATCTTCTTTGACATACCCTTTTTCTTCAAATGTATGGATAAACTATCAATTTCAGCATTAAGAATAGTAAATTCAGTTCAAATCTTCTATAAAGGGAGTCCCACTTATAGTTTTTAAGATCAACCACATTTCAAGAGGAATATCAGCTGAAATAATGTTCATCCAGGGGGTTTCTTTGTACATGTAGATAATAAAAATATATGTTAGTCATGATGAAATATCCAAACTTAAATATATTTTGACATTGGTCGATGATCGTTGAATGCCCCCCTGCAGTAATTGTTGAGCCTTTAATCCAAATATCATACATGTATCTCAAATCCTGTCTTAGCATGTGACATGATCAATAAATGATTGTTTCTCGACCATTCAGATATAAGGATATGACTTTAGCATGATTACACCAGGCTTCTGTTCATTTGCAGTTCAGCGATAAGAAGTCAACGAATAAACACTCTGTATCTACTTTTATCACTTATGTTTACATTCTTTTTACAATTCTTGTGTAACAGAATACAATGATGAATCTCAATGTATATATGTTGGCTATACACTATATACTTATCCCGTAACAGGACTATAGTCTTGGGAAGGCCACCATCATTTGCTTGCATGATTTCAATATGGGAGAATGATCCACGCTTTCTATACTTAAGGTATTTTATTGTAGGAGGCGTGGATTTTTCTCCCATGTTGTAATCGTACAGGCAAAAGATTGAGATGTTCTCTGGACTACAGTATATTCTTGGATAACTACAGTTCTACTTACTTTCTAAGGCCCAAAACTCTCCAGCCCTGACACCATCCAAAATCATCATGGTATGATCAAGACACGTCTTTGACACATTTGTGTATCGTCCAAGACCAGCTCGTAAGTTCTCTAAATCATCGTTGGATATTTGCTGAGAAACTAATGTCTTTGCATCTTCAGAAATTTCATATTGAAATTGATTTGGTGGAAAAATGTTTCTTTTCTGAAACTCTTCTTGTGCAACAGAAAGAGAAACACAGAGTATAAGTCCGATAGAACCCCTAAAAAGTGTGCCCATGTTCATTCCAACGATGCCTACAGGTTAAATAAATTATCATTAATATATGTACATGACCGAGTACAGAAATCTCAAAATCATATGACTTTTGTAAACATTCATTACCATTTCCGGGTCAGATCAAAATGCACTAAAATACCGAACGTCAGCGGCAAATTCAATTTTCAATCAAATTACAAACCTAAAACACAGCCAGCACCATCTATCGAATATCTAATATAATATTGAATAATGAAGATTGATAGTGGTCACTGTGACCTAAAACCTCAACCTTACTGAGAACCCAGGGCTGAGAACATACATAAAATTTTAGTTTGGGTCGCCCACCCCTCTTCAGACGCCCCTGGGTGTATTTGATTTAACATTTTCTGACCATAAACAGGGCCGGATATGGGAATCAACAAGCAGAAAGCTCAAATTTCATGTCTGAGAAAAAAACTTCAGCGCTTGCTTGGAAAATCTTTGGGCCCCTAAAACCAAAAAGTGGGCCCAAATTTTGAAAATTTGAGGCCTCCCTTCCCCAGATCCGCCAGTAATAAATTCAATGGCATCAATCCATCTGCTCTAAAACCCATTGACCCATGGACCTATATTCTCTTGACCACACATATTTGTCAAAATCCAGACTTAGTTTCTCAAAAACTATCTTCCATTTTTCATTTAACCATATGAAAAGTTTCTTCTGCACTATGTCTGTAATTTCTGAAAGGGGAAGGGCATTGAGATGTGATAACGTTGAAAAATACATTATTTTCAACTACTGTATGGAACTCATGCGGTCCATTGTTTTTGGGCTAATTTGATCACCAAACTTTGATACCTTCCAAATTATGCTTTCAATGCCATTCTGCATTTGGAGAACTTTTAGCTCTCTAGCTCTCTAAAAATAAAATTCAATAAAAATTGAAAAATAAGTCAGATATTTAGAAAAATGTTGAGGTAGGGTCTTATTGTTGAAACTATAGTGAAATAATACTCATGGTCAACACTGGTGGATCCAGAACCTAACAAGGGGGGCCAACATTTCAATTTCAAATCAGGAAAAAAATGTCCACACTTGCAATTTTTTCTGCGCTCCTAAATCGAAAAATTGGGCGAAAATGTGTACGGACCATTTTTTAATAATTTGGGCTAAAAGGCCAAGTAATGCCCAAAAAGACCCACTAATTAAGGCCCTACATATCATTTGGGCCTGGGAGGGAAATGCACAAGATTTATGGCTATAAAAATGGATGATATGCCAATTTGCACGGACTACAAACACTATCAATACATAATCTATACAGCATACACAGTATGGATTATGTAAACAACTAAACTGCAATAATATTTTGAGTTACCAGCATGAATGGTAAAATGGCCTTATTTGAGTTAGAGTTCTGCTCAAAAGACTATTTTCAAAATGGCCACTGTTTTCAAAATGGCAATTGTTAGTGTTGATTTTACAGTATTTTCTTTTTGTAATAAAATCATAATATTATCTTTTTATGCAAAAATATTTATTGTTATGTTGATTTAGTTCAAAATGAACTTATATAAAATTGAATCTACATGGAGAAAGATGGATCATGTATCATACCAAGAGACCATAATTCGCTATTTCCCAAGTTGTCTTTTTTTATTGAGCACAAAAAGTGAACAAATACAATCCTCATTATTTCTAATAGATTTCATATATATTTCACATTCTTATGTTCATAAGATAACATAGACAGACTAAAAGAATAATATACATTTACTTTAAACAAATTAAGCCCTTCTACTTAAATGGAACTACTTTATTTGATAACATTTCTCTATGGTACGAGTAAACAATTATAATAATTATAATAAACAGTAATCATATTATCTTTTGCAGTACTTTTTGCTTATTCCTTGACATCCACTCTGTTTACAATAACACAACTCAAACTGCTACTGTTGATGATACCCATCCTCCATAGCTCCTGTACAAAATCCTTGGATTTTGGAACTTTTAACACTTGGAGGATGCTAAATGTGAAATCATATTATTATCTCAATCACAACAGAGCTGATTCCAAATTATTCTATAGCATGATGAGAGATCTAACTTTTTCTCATTGGAGGATTGAATTCAAACCAATTTACAGCAAAACATGTGTTAGTGAATGGCTCTCTCCAATGATCTCATGAATATTATGGTGATCATTTTTCTGTTGTGCATGCTTTGGATGCTATGTGAGACTTGAGGGAAGATCTTACTGGTTTTCACATAGTAAATCATACAAAATCGTACAGTTAAACCTGTGTATGTGAACACAACTCTAACTGAACACCACAAATGTAACAAGGCATTAACATGCAAAATGTCACCACTTGTCATTTGTTGCGGACATCATAGACCAACCACCGGACACTGAATGCCAAACACCAAATGCCAAACACCTACCACCGAACACTGTCCACAAAAAAGTTGGAGACTATAGCAATATTGTCACCACTTGTGTTGGTGGCATTAGAACTATCGGTCAGTCTTGATAACTTGTAACAGTTATCACTGTATTTATACATGTATTACAATTGTATTTTACAGAGAGGGTAGGGCATATGTAGTGTACCTTTCAAAGAAAACATTGTGAAAAATGATAAAGGAAATCATGCAACATTGACAAGTGATAACTAAACAGCTTTTAAAAAATACCATTACATAATATGAATAATATGAATACAATTGTATCGTGAAATATTATTCTAACAATAACAAACTTGTTCTATTCTGTTCTCTATCATACTGTTGGCTTACACTATTTTACTTTGTCATTCTCCAACCACAGAGCTCCATATGGTGTGTCATATAAATTCCAGATGTAGTGGTCAAACTCAAAATTGAATAATAGACCAGTTACCATAAGTTATACCATACTTGTTAAATCAGCAGGGTCAGACTCCGGGAATCAGGCCAACAATTATATCACACCCTGTCAAGAATTCATTGACATGTTCGATCCATTTCTGAATGATACTCTCAATCTTGGAACTCTGTGCTCAGAGAAGACACTACACATATATTGTTAACTAAAATTCAAAAAATAAACTCTATAGTTTTTACAATAAAGGTTTAATTTTTCTTACTCCAAAATCACCGGTTTTTACAAAATTCTAGCAGTTACAAGCGGTTTTCTACACAGTAAAATACTTACTGCCCTTGATTATAGTACCACACACAATGGCCATGTTGAAATGTGATTTTAAGTGAAACAGAGATGCATCAAGAAATAATGTCAGTGGCAAACCATCAAAACTTCTCTTAACATATGACATTTATGTGTCTCATTTTGCAAAAAATGACTCGAAATGTGTCTCATTTTGCAATAAAATGACTCTAAGGCAGGTCATCTTGTTGCAGAGACACAGACACAGTGAGTTCAGCTCAGTAGATTGATGTATTCTAATAAAGAGAATTGTTTCAAAATTCTTAAAATCTGGATTTTAAAGAGGAATGTCTACTTAAAAAAAAAATGCCAGAAAAACATTTTAAACATGGCTTGTGACAGAATATGAATTTTTCCTATATTTCTTACAGCATGATCAATTCCTAACAATGACTGTAACATCACCATTGCTTCAAACTCTTCATAGTACATGTACAGAATATCAAGAATAAACATATTTTGGTGTACAATCTTCTTTTGGCAAATTCTGCAATTTTCCAAGACAAGAGGCAGTTGAATTTCATAACATTGGTGCAGTTATTGTACATTCGTGTTTGGAATTTAAACACATGTGTACAAGGTGTCACACAAGTATGATTCATGATGTAGAACATGCACATCTAAATAATAAATGGACATCCTGTATTCTATACACTAAAGATACAATTCACGTAATATTTAACTGGGCAATCTTGCCTTCAGATTAATCTTAATATTAACTGATATAGTTTCATTAAATTTTAATGAATCTTGTTCCAAACTGCAAATTCACGATATTATTAAAAACAAAATAAAGTTATCTGTATGCGAATCAAAAATCTATGATTCAACATTAGCGTACATCAAATTTTCTTCTAACCTATATTATAAATCTGAAAATCTTACAATTGTTATATCTCCTACAATCACAATTGTTATATTTACTTTGATTATATATACTGTGTATATGTGTATTTACAATATATACAATAGAATTGAATTTTCTATATATGTCTACTATGTACAATATATTTACACTTTTATAAACCATTTTGTATATTGTTGTTATGAAGACCCAGATCTCTTTCTGTTTACAATTTTGGGAGATTATACAAATGATAAAGCTATGCATGTATTTCCAAAATAAACACTGATTTTCATGATTTTTACATTGAATCCACAAACTCAGTCTATAAAATACAAGATAAATGTATTAGTTGAGTTTTGCCAAAGTCTTTGAACATATATGCAAATTACAAGAGTAGAACAAGATTTCATACAAATACATAGAATAATACAATGATACAATGACATTGTAGGCTATTTCAATATTTTCTCCATTTTTGGGTAGTAGTCACAAAGGTTGAAACAACACTGGGGTAAGGAAAATTAAGAGATTTGCAGTTTGACAAAATAGCCTATAACATTGTTTAATTTGACAAGAACACTGTGCTACATACATGTACAATCCACCTGGTGGTTGCCTTGGAAGCCATTTAGTACAGAAAATGGTTAAATGTGATAAAGAAAACATAAATCAGCTACGGGAAATTCAATCCATGATTTGAAACGTTCTAATCTGTCATCCATGCATCTACTGTATAAACCCACTGAAGGTGAAGGTAATTCCCAAATTTCTAGATAATTTACTCAAAGAAATGTTCAATGCTAGAGACAAGTAATTCATAGTTCTGATAAAACATTAGAACATATAAGTGTCAATCATTTTCCCTTACTGACTGGTTTGCTCAATAGGTGTCTCTGGTGGTGAAGGTTCATGTTTAGTGATGTGCCAATCCATTGGGGGTGGAGGGGGTGGCGATTCTGACAGTGGAATATCCCGTTCAGACATCGCTAGATCTCTTTCCACAATTGCTATTTCACGATCTGTCAACGGTAGATCCTTTTCCTTATTAGGAGTGTTTTCTTTGCTCGTTCCCCTTAGAGCCTTACAGAGTTGACGAACACTTTCAACACATTTTTCCCAAAGAACAGCAAAGTCATCCTCGTGCATAAACACACCATAAATAGACATAACATAGCCTGGAATTTAAAAATCAAGTTTATTGATAAATAGATGGAAAGGTGTCTTGTACAGTAAAATCTGTCAAGTGGAACACCTTTGGTACTTCTTTGGTCTTTGGACTCTAAAAAGTGTTCCACTAACAGAGGTGTTCCACTTCTAGAGGTGTCCCACTTCACACATTTCAATGTACATACATTTTGTATTCACAAAACATTGACTACAGTACATACATCCGCATATAAAGTTTAATTGAATCATTTGAATTGTGACCAAATTCTACCACACTCATTAAAGAGCTACTCATATAATAACAAGGTCATTTATCTCTTAGACTAACAGTTGAAACCACACATATTTGCAATACATAGAGGTTTTTTAATGTGAGAGATGGAATATGAACCTTATTCCAAGGGAAAATATGATAGTGACCAAGAAAAATATCATATTGACCGAGGGTGACAGCCAGAGTGTCAATATGATATATTACGAGGCCAATGTCATATCTACTCGAGGAAAAAATTTATATCCCATCACGACCATCAATAACCTATTTATTACATAATCTTTTTTCTGAAAGTTATTCATTTTCAAGGATGATTTGTCATCACCCAATGATGCTGGCATGATGATGACTTTTGCATTTTCATGCATTTTCGACTTTTATTAACATGTTTTAAAATAGAACGAAAAATGAAAAATCAAGAGAAATCCCCTGGAATAGCTCTGATCTGAAACAGGATTTTGACTGATATGGGATCCAATATTGGATTTTTTGAATATCAATTCTATTCCCTGTTTATTTAATAGGGAAAAAGATGTTATCATGGAATAAATATGGATATGGCCCTTTCAAACAAACATCCAATATAACACTTTTTGTCAATGTTATAAATCCAAATGGTTGATTCTCTCATGAAAGGTTCTTGATTTTTTTCAAATCATGTTTTATAGAAATAATTGTTGCCTTACTGATTCAAAATCATGTCACATTTAATCAAAATGATTTATGACATTTTCTTGAAAAATTTCTTTATAAACTTTCAAAATTCTACAATGCAAAGAAGAAATCTCACAATTTATTTTTCAACTCAAATGTTTTGTAAAGCCCATGATCTCAGAAAATAACCTGCTCCATGCAAAGTAGTATATCATTGGTCGGTAAACCTTCACTTCCATCCAATAATGCTAGGAGTAAGAGCTATAGTAAATGGTGCCAGTGTACCATACTTTAAATTGTGAGATTTTCATGGTATTTAAAAAAATAGCATTCAGGATTCGACTACATTCTGTAACCAGTTCTTTAAAAAAGAATTAACTGATTATATTACTGGATGTAGTATGCATTACAAATCCAGCAAGAAATTAAAACTCTGTCAATAGAATTAAAAATAAATAATAAAGTCAAATTAAAACAATCCCAGTTACAGTATTTTATAACCTCCCAATTAAAAGGAAAATTTTGCAAATTTTAGATGATCACTAAAGTATAAATTCTAGTCTCTCGCAGAATCAGATCTATGGGGGTGACAAAATTACAAGCAACATGTACAACTGACCTCCCAATCTATTCCTTACAATCTCAAATACAATATCTCCCAAAAGATTCATGATATGTTATAAATTGGTGAAGTTATAATGGATTAAAAGTGCAAAAATGGGCGAAAAATGTTTAAATTCTCCCAAATAATAAGAATGGTAACCATTCTTATAGAAAGATAATATAATATCGTAAAAATCTTTAGTTTTCCTGAAATAAAGTGAGCACTAAGGTGATTTTTAGAAAATAGACATGAAAATGAATGACATAAGCCAGGATTATTCTAAAATTGAAACAATTTTTTGTTAGGCTGCTCGCTAGATCTGATTTTCTCTTTAAGCTAGATTCATGACGGCACCTACTGACAGTCATACAGATCATTACTTTCACCCCACAATTAAACTCACCTCTTATAAGCATTAGGACATTCTTATCCAGTGGCTTATATTGCCGTCCTGTGATTGTCGATTCTTTTAGTGTCTCAACTCCAAACATTTCCCTTGCCAGTTCTCGCGTCAATATTGGTGCTCCCTTTAATGCGCCTAGAATCTGCCAGCGGTCATGGTGTAAGATTCTATTTACTGCTTCAGTTAATCTGGTTGAATCTGGAGAAAATATCATCATCAAATATTTTCTTTTTCATATTTCAAGTGACTTCCCAGTATTGAAATGCCAGGTTTTGTACACAGTATCTAATTCAAAACGAGTGGTTCAATCAATACAGAATAATTTTCACAAAACAAGAGCCCTTTTCTTATTACTTAAAAATTATACTGATTACATCTTTTTTGTTTATGAATAAAAAACCTACTTTGTAAAGATGGCACGGAATTCAATGCATTCAGGGCCCCATCAATGATTGCTAATCTGTGAGCTTGGCTGACTTTCTGCTTCTCACTATCAACTGTTGTGTGATTGGCTACTTCAGGTACAGCTTGTTCAGGCGGGGGATCAGGGGTTGATTCGTGACGCTCTTGTCTGGGGTTTGATGAATCATCGGTTATTTCCATACTATGGTAGCTATTCTCTGAAGAAGATTTTTGGTTCTCCTCTTTAATTGGCTGAGCTCCTGCACTCATACTAAGCAAAGTTTCCGCTACAGATTCCGACAATCTTCTCATGGTCTGACTTGCGTGAAAAGAACTCTCTTGTTCGGATGTGCTGAATAAAGTAGCGACACCAGGAAGATTGGTTCTGTTTTCATGTACACTTTCCACCTTGACTTTAGCATTGCTATTTGAATGGGAGTTTGAATGGGAATTTGTATGTGCATTCGAATGAATATGGTGCCCCATTTCATCAATCTCATCCGACGAGGACTGGCCCTCATTGGACTGGGATGTGGTAGTTGTGAGAGATGTTGTGGGTGAAGACATGAGGGTTTGGGACAAGGACTTGTCTGGCTGAGGCATAGACAGTTGCACAGGACGTGACAGCTGAGCCAATAAAAATGCATTCGATTGTGATGATACACTAGGAGCCCGAGATGCAACGTAACTGCTGTTTGGTTGGCTGGTTGCCATGGTAACTGCTTCTGGATCTCTAGGGGGAGGAGGATAGTACCGGGAGGGAGAGGTTTCTCCTCCATAACGATATCCATGATTATAGCGTGCATTGTCTTTTATATGCCCATCGTGAAGTACCAAATAAGGATGTGCTCGGCTGCCATGGCTACCGCTGGATAAGGAGCGACGTCGACCTTCAAGTCGTGGCGATAGTGGGATTGGGGATGGAGACTCTGGTGGGGTGAACATTGTTTCATCCTGAAAAGTAGAATGGTTAGTTCAGAAAATTAACTTGAACCTAGGCCCCAAATTTGCCCCACACTGCCTGCTTGAGACAGTAAGGGGCAGAGCTTTGAAATTTTTAGAGGACATTTTATTACGATAGCAATAACAGCAACTACTTATTTGATAGTTGTACAATGCAGGGTGACTGATACATTAAAAATTTGACTTATATCAAAATTACATATTTCTTGGGACACTTAGAGGACTTGGGAAATATAGTTAATGATACAATGCATCGACATCAAGTGGATATAGAAATGATCTTATAGCTATCTGTACCACTAATGTTGACGAATGGATGGATGAACTGATGGCCAGACCAACAGTTAGACGGACACCAAGTCAATCCCAAAAAGGCTCAATGTATTAGCCAAAAATATTTCTATAAAATGAGTTAGTGGTAAACAATTTAGAATAATTTCAGACTTAACTAACCTGTGGGAATAACATGGATTCCACTTCCTCGAGGAACAAATCCTTTACTCCTTTCCGATTTTGCTCCCAGAAAACTTTTAATTGGATAATATTTTCCTCTGTTGACTCCTTCTGTAAAGCAGTAAGGGCGCTAACCCAGTACTCTCTTTGTCTGTAAATATCTGGTGGAGGGAGACCATTGAATACCATCCATCCTACCAAATCTTCCCGGCAAAACATCTCTACACGTCTACGTTTTCCTTGCTATAAATAATAAACAATTCAAAATTACTGAGATTTCATGAACTGATACGCTAAACAAGTTGAGTTCTATTTCTCTCTAAAGTTTACCTGGATAATGTCAAATTTGGTTTACCCCTAATAACAATAATACCAACAAATCAAACTGTAGTGTTTGGGGAATATCTCTACTAAATTTCAGAAGAACCGAGTCTGTGGAATTCAAATGGTGACAACTTTGATCATTCTTGATCAAGCGGTTTGTACATTATTCAAATAAGTATGTAGATTACACAAAAATGTGTGCTGTACTGGGAATCTAAGTGAAAATTATTGTGAGCATCAATATTGTCTTTCAATGAGAGAAATGTATGAGAAGCAGGATGACTTGAGGCAAAAATATAGAACTGAGGAAAGTTCCTGGTTATACAGTTATCCTTGATACATGTATGTAGCTTTATCCTATGCCAAATAGAGTTTTAGGGAGATAAGTTGGTAATATATATCCCGTATCCTAATTTTGAGGTTTCCATATCCAGAACCTCCATATCTCCCGCTTCGGTGCATATCTTCCCGCTTCCGGTGCATATCTTCCCGCTTCTGGTAATGCAATAAAATGACTTTGCATATGAATGATTTGTTTATTTTTACACCTTGTACTATTGAAATGGCCATATGCCCCTTAAAACTCTACTTGGTATAGGATAAACCAGTAATGTACGGTCGGTTTGGATGTTGGGTTCATCCCTCGTGAGAAATGCACATCTACCTTCGGTCCTTACGGTCCCTCAGGTAGATATGCATATCTTCCTCTGGATAAACCCCATATCCAAAACCTCCCAGTATATAACCCTTATTTATCCTATGCCAAGTAGAGTTTTAGGGAGATAAGTTGGTAATCTATATCCCGTATCCTGATTTTGAGGTTCCATATCCTGAACCTCCATATCTCCCCGCTTCGAAAAAATATTTGAAAAAATAAGAAAAATTGAAAACAAGAAAAAATGTGAAAAAATTGAAAAAAAGAAAAAAATTGAAAAAATTGAAAAATGTGAAAAAATTTTAAAAATAAGAAAAAATTGAAAAAAAATTGAAAGAAAATTAGAAAACTCTACTTGGTATAGGACAAAGCAGTTATATACGGTCGGTTTGGATATTGGGTTCATCCCTTGTGAGACATGCACATCTACCTTCGGTCCCAATGGTCCCTCAGGTAGATATGTATATCTCCCTCTGAATAAACCCCATATCCAAAACCTCCCAGTACATAACCCTTATGTATATTGCATCATAAAATAACATAAGTCCAAGAATGTAAAGGAATATAGTCAATGTAAAGCTTTTTGAAAATACCCGAATTAAAAGTTCACAACTTTGCATCCTGAAATAATCTAAGTCCAAGAAGTGGGTGAAAAGACTGTTCGGTAAGTGGGGTGTTTTCACATTTCTCAACTCGTCATTGTAAAGAAAAAAGCTTTACTTTAAAATGGCACACATTTTTGTCCCTAAATCTTGACACTGATGATGTAGCTGGCTACTCATTTACGAACCAATATTCAATTCAATATAAATCGAACAACTGCAGTTTGATAATATCAACTGCAATATTATTTTTAGTATGTTAAAGGCAATGGTTTGAATAAGTGTTCTATGTATGTAGTTTATAAGGGTGTGGGTCATTTTGTAATGCCCTTTGTGCTTACTAGGTTTGTCTTTGTATAAAAGGTCACCATAACCATTTTCTTTAATAAACAAGCTGTAAAAGTTGGACTGTTGAAATACATCATGTACAATACACTGTACTTTTACAATTATCATCATTTCACTACTATACATGTCCACGATGTTCTATTTTATGTGTTTTAGGTATGGATCAAACCATTTCAAATGTGTGAATAACAGTATACAATTCTATAAGAGATTGCAAACTGAAGAATTCCTTTGTTAATTAATATTACTACAACATTTATAACGGTGGATTGAAGAAGTTTTGTTGCCATGAATTTTCTTGTAATATACTCCTAGAACAACTTAATATCTTAATCATATGCACATACAGATGTTTATAAACACTGACTTCCTAAAAATTAACATGAAACGACATTTCAAACGTCTTCTTCCTTCTCCTTCAAACAATACATTCACTTGTTTACTTACTGTACATATCCAGTTTCCTAATATATACTAGTATAATGATAATCTCACTGATGATATTTGATAAATGAATTGAAGATGACCTCTATTTTCTGTAGTGCAACGTGACATTGTATCTAAGCAATAATAACTGTACCTTGGCTTGACTGTGGCTCTTATCAAAGTTATTAGCCTATAGTACTAGCTGCCTATTACTACTGTAATATCAAGTTTAATGTCAATGTGATAACAACTATTACATGTCGTAGTTAAGGAAAAGATCAAATCAAATTGCCTTTAGTATCTCATGGTTCTGTTTAAGCCCTACAGCTCCTTAGAAAGAAAACAGTACAAGATATGGTGACTTTCGAAAAGAGGTTAAAGTTTAAGGTATATAAAACCTTTAAATTGTGTTATTTCTTAACAGATGTTCCTTTATTAACAGAATTTCCAATTTAAAGTCTGTTTATTACACCTTTCGAACAAATATATTTTGACAGTCTCAAAAATATTAAATATGGGGCTCCTTCAGAGTTGGAATTTAATAGAATATAACTTTGCATGAGAATCATTTTAATTCAATTTAGTACAGATTTCTCCTGTACTTTCTAGAAGGTGGAGAGACTCTCAAACAACCTTTAAGTCTTAAAGGGATAATAACCTCAAGTAAAAACTATGATTCATCAGAATAATAAGTCTATAATCAAAAACATGACCCGGGTATGAGCGACGATCTTCTAATGCATCGGCAGATATATTGGAATTAATTTTGAGGTATTGGATCTTCACCTGGATTATGGAGGTCGCCATAACCTACCTATGAATATTCATGAGCGGCGTCACTGCGACTCGACAAATTCCAGCATTTTGATTGGCCCGAAAAATGCGCATGCGCAATTGTAGCGGGGCGGCCACATTGAAAAATATTACGAACTTCTTAACAAGAAAATGAAGCAATTTGAAGATTTTGACGATGTATTTGGCATATTGACATACTATAATATGATATCACCTGTTCGAGAAAAACATGACCATGTTCACATCAATACTTACAATTCATAGAATTAACTCCCAAAGTGCCAATCAAAACCAAAAACTGACCAACTCGTGAACGTTGGTTACCGACATGACAGGAAAATGCGTTAATTTTATGTTGACAATCAATTATCTCTCGATCGTTTTGCTTGAAGATTAAACATATTCGGATCTTTTATTTAATAAAATGACGAATGGCAGATATTAATTGGATTTTTGACACTCTGTTATAAATATAAGGCAGAACTGATAAGGTATTCCCCGTCATGAATGATCGCCATCGATGACGCAAGGTTCGTCATTTCGATCACCATGGAGGTGTATTTCTGTTGTATTTACAGTAGACAACAAACAATTTAAAGGCTCGTAGACCTAGTATGTTATATTTATTTCACAAATATGGTATTAAGTTATAAAGCTATTAAAGACATACGATACGATACGATACAATTCAAAAAGTTTTTTCAAAATGGCGTCGACCTAACCGGCACATGGCCTGGTTCAGTTCTCTTTGGTTTCTTGTGAGAGAATATGTATGGTATGGCAACTGCCCGAACGACAGTGAGATTCCATTGTCGATAACGACAGTGTTATTTCTGTTGCCGATAGCAAACTGTCGTGGGTAAACCCGGAAGTAAAATTGTGTTCAATCTAGGCCGTTTGAGGAGAAAATCAGCTAAAACAACTTGCCCCGCGTGTCTAGAACCATCATCTCTGTAGCGTCTATATAATCAATACTCACTTGAAATATCCTGACATCGAACTAAATAAACCACTCTAACTTCAGTTGTTATTCATTTTTATTCACCAATCTATTTTGAAGAGCTTTTGAAGAGTTGAAGCAAAAACGAAACTGCTGCAGATTACCCTACTTGTTCGATGGCGGAATTGGAAAATTCTTTATTCAAAATGTTTTCCCGTATTGGGGAGAAAAAACACAACCCCAGGATAGATATAGGACGACAAACAAGACAATAATAAGCAGAAATCTTTAATTGTTAAAAGCCGTGCATGAAACTTTTCAGAAACTATAGTAAGTGACACTGTTTTAAATGTGTTCTATTCCCCGGGGATTCGGTCCACGACAACGACAGCTGGTTTGAACTGTCGACAGATTTTAATTCTACCGTCACCAGCCGACTGTCGTACTGTCGTTCAGGCATTTCTTTTAAAGTCCTTATCCCAAGTCTAGCTCTATCAGTGGAAATATTTGAACAATTTACCGCACAACAAATAGACATTTTCCTTTGTTGTGAATGCTTTCAAGATGGCGGCTCAGGTCGCAGAAACGTCACACTTCCGGTCTACATCCGGGTCTCTGAGGGAAATATGGCGAGCCCCGTCCAACAGACAACTGGGTCACTGGGTCAATTTATGATTTTTATTTTCAATATTATACAAAAACTAACACATAACAAGATTTTCAACTTATTGCATTTTATTCAGTAGTATTGTAACTACATATTATGATGATTAGAATACCTGACATTATTTCCGCTTTAAATAAATAGAAACAGTGCTATTCATCGTAAAATGCAGTTAAGTCATGTTGTAAGGTATATGAAGGTCAAACTGTTACACTGTGTGTACCAATATTTGCATTTTTCACTTTAATCATTTCGCAAGTTGTTTATCAATATAAATATTTTATTACAGTAGCTGTATATTTGTACTTTCTTTTTGCATTACTATACAAATAACAGTATATTGACAATGAAATGAATGACGCTTAAATTTGAAATTTCATATCTCCATGTAATGTTTCCTAAACTCGGACAAATGTCTTCAACTGTTCAACCATGGGCATTCAACTATCTAGTTGAATGCCCATGGTTCAACTTATACCCTACTTCTTATTGATTTCCATATTCTCTGGATAGATATTTGACTTTATGCAAGAACATTTTCCAATCTTTAACTGGGTGCGGTAACTGGTAGGTTCAGTACTACAGCATCTACATGTACCCCACTATCCATCTATTTAACATAAAATGTGCTTATAATGATGCATGTAAAACAAACTAAATGTGATGAATATGTTGAAAGATTGCAAAAAAAGATAACAGGAAAGAATATTGTCAGTTCTAATAGCTGAAGTACTTACTATCTGTTCGACATAGAGATGTACTAATTACTTGTATCTACATGCTAAAAGTTGTAAATAGAGCTCAGAAATTACATTTATTGGATAAACTGTATATTTATGACTTTTCAGTTAGAACAAGTCCAAACAATAGACTTTCTGGAATAGTTAATAAAATGTATTTCATGAACATGGATTCAATGAATATCCACTCTTTCATTTTGATCTTTTGTTGAAATATAAGGGAGTTGTATATTGTACATGTACATAGCAGTTTTGATATGAGGAATTACAAAATTTTCAAGAACAGTATAATGTCACATAATTCCATCTGTCTGAGATTTAAAGACAATTTTGTTGAAACGTCAATTAAACTAATAATTATGGTACTTTTCATGTTGCGAGCAATGTGTATACTGCAACTCTGTATGCAGAAAATGCAGTTGTATTATTTACGTTCCGTTACAGATCCAGAAATATAACAATTCTAACACGTCAATATTACACTGAACAAGAATATACTTATATCTAATTACCTGCTCAAAGAAATTATACATGAAGCCTCAAAACCATCCGACTTTCATACATGTATATCTACTCCTACAAGACTACTGCGCAACATTTTCTGCTGTACACAAATATCTATTGAGATTATGTACACAGGAATTGAGATTTGACCCTGTTGATAAGATGTATAATTTACCTCTTTAGTACTTGACTTTTGGACCCACAAAAACAGATAAATTCAGGGCACATGGCCAAATTTTGGTCCGTGTTATTCAGAGAAAATGTTTCGATGGCAATGAACGAAATTATGATACAAGGGTAGATACTTACCACTAGCATACTTTAGCGGCTAATATAGGTTTGAATTTCGATCTTCATTGAACATATAAGTCAAGTTTTCACATATTTGCGACCAAAACATTTGCAGCTTTGTTTTCATGCCTCGTTTTCATTTCTCGGAGACAGGTGCCCGGATTATACCTCATAATATTAGTCCGGAAGATCCCTCACTTTCTCACCAGTTTAGACATATTTATCGTGTATCAAATTGTCTTATGTACCATTGATAAAATCAATCATATACCGTAGAAGTAAATAGTCTCACTTTATATTGCGAAACGCAAGCAATTAGCCTGAAATAGCGTGTTGAAGTTTGACCTACTTTCCCTAAGACGAACTCAAGAAATGTGGTAAATAATGGTGGACGTAGACATAGACCTGTATGCCGACAATATTGGCGAAGATTTCACTGCAGTGAGTATATTACTTAAAATGTATTAAAAGAAATTAATGAACTTATCACTTAGATAATATTGCTGTAAAATTTGAGTAGATAGCACAGTGCTAAGACTTAGAAAATGGTGATCCAAAATAGGAAAAAAGAAATTTTCGTTTTCAAAAAACGTGTGTATTCTTTGTTGGGTAGATTAATTCCACAGGGGCTTGTCTCGAGGCGTCGGGCAAGCCCTCCGATGAGTGTGTACTGCTTATTAAGAGTATAAGGGTGGTCGATGTTGATGCTTTCTGAAATTTGTAGAAAATGATTGTTAGATATTTCCAGTAAAAATAAGTGGATAGAAAAAATGGTAGGCCTAGAAATCCATCCACTAGTTGCTGAGCAATCTGAAGAATATGTAAAGAAGTGATTACTATGCAAGAACCGAAAATTTTTGCAACCAAATTATTACCTCCAGAGTCGATTTCTTCCCCAAGACACGTCCACTGTAAAAATGGATAGTTCCTAGAGTTCTTTGTTTCCTTAGGTTCATTCCCGTATGTTATTTTTAACGAAGGACAGCCTATAATGACTGCTATACGCAAAAAGATGCATGAAATTAGAAGTTTCAAAACTGAAAGTTGAAACATGGCGACTTTCCCGTGTTCTATGCGCAGGTGCGTTCAATCCAGCAATTTGATTAGTTCATATTATATGAACGCATGCACAATAACTACATATATATATTATATGAATGCATGCGCAATAACTACATATATTTTTAGGTAGATATCACTTGCGTTCATTATTTCACAGCAGTCCCTTCCCATGATGCACCTTATATTGCGGAAATATTTTCCTTTAGTGATAAAACAAATAACTCTCATTTTCGAAATACGTGTTCCATTCCTTGGCAATAATCTTTCATTTGGTATCTAAGTAAAACCGAACCAACCGCAGAAAAGTAATTTGAATCCTTCTGAATCGTGGAAATGAAGTACTTTCATTTTTGCGCATGCGCATAGAACACGCGAAAGTCGCCATTTTTCAACTTTCAGTTTCGAAACTTCTAATTTCATGCATCTTTTTGCGTATAGCAGTCGTTATAGGCTGTCCTTCGTTAAAAATAACATACGGGAATGAACCTAATATACAGAAGACAGACATACTTGGATTTTATTCTGCGTTCGTCATTTTTATGCAAAAGTTTCATTTCCGTTTTGATGCATTCTGGGAATATACAACATATACAGACAATAAAAAGTATAGAGGCACTTGAAAGACTTGATCAAATTGATGAATTCTGCCGCTACTTGGGAAATTGAAACCGGAAGTAACTCAACTGAGTCAAATCTTGAATATAATTGTGGTTTTTCATGGCCCACTCGAGTGGAGATTTTCAGGCGAGTCCGACCACTACAAACAATTGATTTGGCTCATGTATCAGCAAAATCTCTCATTTGGGCCGGCCATTTTTTCTAATTTTTTTCTCAAAATTTGAAGCGGCATAACTGGTATTTGAAGCGGCGTTTTCGTCAGTAGCCGACTGTTATTGAAACCCCAGCAAGGTATACCTTTGGGTCTGTTATACAGGTTTCTTTTCGGGAAAAAGTAGCAACGCAGTGATTTATGATTACGTTAGAGAGACTTGACCAGGATTAACCCCATAGAGCCTTTAACTCTCACGCTATAGATCTCCTGCAAGCAGAATAGAACAGAATTCAATGCTTAAGAAGAATCATCTACCAACTGACAATGCACCAAACAAGGAATTTTCCCATTTGGGCTGTGCCAGAATCAGTTCGGAATTTTGTCTCATGGAATGGGAACTTTCGGAACTCTTTTTGGACCACAAACGAAAACAAAAGAAACAAACCTACCTGATAATTCGCAACATCGTTTTACATTTGATTTGATCTATTGGAAGTAAAACTCCAAAGTAAACTTAAAAACTATCGACCTTTTATCTCCCCGATTTGGTTTGCCGGCCATTTTCACTTTCATATAAATCTAGATGGGAAACGAAAATATATATGAAATGTACACATCTGTCATAGGCGATTATTTACTCAGATGTACCATAAATCTAGTTATCTTAAATAATTATCCCATCGAACGAAGTTCGGAGGGATATAGGGAACGCCTCCGTCCGTCCGTCCGTCCGTACGTACGTCCGTCCGTACGTACGTCCGTCCGTACGTACGTCCGTCCGTACGTACGTCCGTCCGTCCGTCTGTCCGTCCGTCCGGGCAATAACTCAAATACCGTTGGCCCGATTTTGTTCATATTCTGTACACATATACCCTATGGGGGTAAAAGTTCTGCTCGAAAGCCGATTTTCAAAATGGCCGCTCATTTCAAAATGGCGGCCATTTTAGTGCCGATTTTACAGTAATTTAGGTGTAATATGTGAAACTGTATTAGCAATATGTTTTAAATGTAAAAAAATATAAAGGACATTAATAATGCTACAAATGTAGATATTAAAGTAGCACATGGCAGCCATCTTGAAAAATGGCGGCCTTTACTCATCATTTTACGATTTTTGCTATAACTCAAAAAATAGTGGAGCGATTTTGTTCATATTTGGTATGTGAATACTATAAGCATTGCACACTGTCTAAAAACACTTTTGGTAGAAGGTGGCCATTTTGAAAAATGGCCGCCATTTTAACGTATTTTACTATAACTCGAAAAGTAGTGGAGCGATTTTGTTCATATTTGGTATGTGAATACTATAAGCATGGCACACTGTCCTATGACACTTTTGGTAGAAGGTGGCCATTTTGAAAAAAAAATTGAAAAATGGCCGCCATTTTCACATATTTTACTATAACTCGAAAAGTAGTGGAGCGATTTTGTTCATATTTGGTATGTGAATACTATAAGCATGGCAGACTGTCCTATGACATTTTTGGTAGAAGGTGGCCATTTTGAAAAAAATTTTGAAAAATGGCCGCCATTTTAACGTATTTTACTATAACTCGAAAAGTAGTGGAGTGATTTTGTTCATATTTGGTATGTGAATACTATAAGCATGGCACACTGTCTATTTCTAATGACACTTTTGGTAGACGGTGGCCATTTTGAAAAATGGCCGCCATTTTAACGTATTTTACTATAACTCAAAAAGTAGTCGAGCGATTTTGTTCATATTTGATATGTGAATACTTTAAGCATGGCACATTGTCTAATAAAACTTTGGGGAGTAGTCGGCCATTTTGAAAAATGGCCACCATTTTTATGTGTGTAATTTTACAAGTACGTGTGCGATTTTTCAAAAATTTTAGAGGTGGCTACTTAAAAGCATATTATTTCTTCTGATGACAACTTGGCTAGTGAGCAACCATTTTGAAAATGGTGGCCTTTCTGGTGTGTTGTTTTATGATATTTGCTATTCGTTTGTAAAAATCCCAGCCATTTCTGTTCGATGGGATTCGCTACGCTTTGGCGTTGCCGTTGTTCTGGTTATAAAAAGTGTAGGTTGTAAAGATCATAATTAAATTTATTTATTTATTTTTTTCGCGAGTGATTCCGCCCCGTCGATTCCTACTTCCAGTGAAAACTGAAGGTCATACTCTTAAATCAAAACAAAACTTGATTTCATCGCTATTTATTATATTTATGCGACGAATACACATGTATATTTGACACAGTTTGAAGGAAAATATTACTGGGGAAACACTGGACTTAGGTATTAATGATTCAAAGTCAATAGTAGGTAAGGTTCCGATGTTTGTTCCGAAACCCTTCGGAACATGATATGAAAGTTCTGAATACCCGTATTTAAGCAAAAGTTTGCAGTTCAGACCAATTTTGGTCGAATGACATGGCCCTATTTCCAATACCAGTCTCTTTACGGCGAATAAATACCATCAGGGGCAACCATTAGATACAGGTGGAGGTATAATCACCTCTGCTGAGGTGAATTTATATTCGTTTCGACCTTACCTGGAACAGGTTAGAAGTACATATTCTGGGCCAACAACAAAGATAGATTCACATGTTGGAAAAATATACAATTCTGAGATCTGTATTTTGTAATTACATATTTTCAGGATACAGATGGTCAGTTCAATGACAATGTTGATCTCTATGATGATGTTATTACAACCCCTGCTAGTTCCCAGCCACAGCAAGTACAAGTAGAACAGCAGGTAAGAATCAGCTATTTACATAATTAACTCTCTATTACTTTGTAGTGTGATCTCTAACAGTGTATCTATATGTACTTAGTTGAGATTATAAAAGAGACAGGCGATTTTCACTGGTTGTTTTCACAAAATCGCCTGTTGTTTTTAGAGACTTTTCATTCAAGATTTCCATGTTAATTTATGATTTCCACTAATTTGCCCGTTGTTTTCATTTTATCTAGCCTGTTGTGAGAAATTCTATTGAAACCCTTGCATATGCAGTCTGTACTATACATTTAATATTAAGAATCACTGATTTATGACTGAAATATTTTTCAGCCACACCATGTTCCAGCTGCTGTTAAATCACCCCCTCCCACATCTGCTCCCCCTCCAGCTGGTTTCAACTATCATGGAAAAAGAGTTGCCCTCTATGTAGGAAATCTCACGTGGGTATGTAACACATAAGCTTAACTTCATACACAATCCATATTAGGTATCAAGAGTGTTATATTAGAGAAAAAAATCCAGTTAATATTTGACCTTGTATGAAATTAAAGGCAGAATCTGATCTGTGGGGGAGACAAAATTACAAGCAACATGTACAGTTGACCTTCCAATCTATTCCTTACAAACTCAAATACAATACCTCCCAAAAGATTCATGATATGTTATAAATTGGTGAAGTTATAATGGATTCAAAGTGCAAAAATATGTGAAAAATGTCTAAATTCTCCCAAATAATAAGAATGGTAACCATTCAAATAGAAAAAAGTAATACATTATTGTAAAAATCTTTAGTTTTCCTGAAAGAAAGTGTGCACTAAGGGCATTTTTAGAAAATAGACATGAAAAGGAATGACATATGCCAGAAATATTCGAAAATTGAAACAATTTTTTGTTATGCTGCTCGCTATATCTGATTCTCTCTTTAATATTTTTTTGATAATTTCTTACAGTGGACCACAGATCAAGACCTTACAAATGCTATAACAGATATAGGCATCACAGACCTTGTAGATATCAAATTCTATGAGAACAGGGCTAATGGACAGAGCAAAGGGTAAGTATTGGCCTACAACTGAATAAGTTTATAAGCTGTGGTTCTAGAGATATATTTGTACCTTCATTGCAAAAATAATTATCCATAGATCTTGCATCTTGCAATGTGAAGTGTAAAAATGTCTATGAGTGCTCAAAGGAAAAGCATATCAAAAATCTTATAATAATGATATCTCCAAATCAGTTCAAAATTCGTCAATTCTGTCACATTTTTGGTCTCTTTCAGGTTTGCTACTGTGACAGTTGGTTCAGAGAACTCCTCTCGGACCCTGATGGACCGTCTCCCAAAAGTCCAGGTACATGGTCAACCCCCTGTCGTCACACACTGTAATAGAGGAGCTCTCGCTAAGTTTGAGGCTGCTGCGAAAAAAGATAATCCACCACAACAGAATGGCGATGGAGGTAAGACATGCTTCCCAAAAGACTTATTGGCTGCAGTTAATCTAAATTATTTTGTAAACTAGACAGTTTATTCCAGGTTAAGAGTTTAGGGTGCTCACTGGCCTTCTTGACAATTCCACTCTGAAATTGAAAAAAATGTTTATCAAAAAGTGTGTGAATATAGACAAATTTGTTAAAATATACAGGATTCTGCTTGATTTCATTCAGTAATTTTTCTAAATTGCCCTCAATTTTCAAAAAACCTTGTGAGCACCCTGGAGTTCTTTCATGGTGATTAAAGGGAGAATCTGTCGTACATGGAGTGAACAATTTGCCAAGTTTGTACATCGTAATCGAAATTCTCAAAATGTGCTTAGCTTTATATCAAATGTGATTCCTATGTCATGGATGATAAAAGTAAGAATAAGATTAGATGAAAGGCTGTGAAAAGGATTTGCTCTTTATGCCACTTCTCCCTTTAATTATGGGCTGGAGTGCCTGGGCGTGTTGTGCATACAAACCGCCATCTATCTCCTAACTGACCTCTTAGTGTATGTAATTATAGCCCACTACAACCGTAATTCTGCAGGTCGTGGTCGGGGCTTTATCCCCCGTGATGGAGGTTTCCAGCACAGAGGCCAGCGCCCCCAAGGTCCACATCAGCAAGGACCTCCACATCAGGGTCCACCACACCAAGGGGGACCTCCTCCACAGTTTGGAGGTAGATATTGTGTTCATTGCTTTTATAACACACTGTATACATTTAGTGTATCTTACACTTAATTCTACACTCAAAGAAATTAGATGGGATTGGTAGTATTAGATGTTTGAACTTTGAAACAATCTTCGGTAATTATGCCAATTTGAAATTGCTATAACTGATCATTTGTAGAAGATTTTGTAAAAATGAAATGATAAAAGCAAAAAAAATTGTAACATTTTAAACTTAATCTGAACTCTATCCATTCTAGTTTCTTTAATCTATTTTGTTTCGAAGGTGGGCATCCTCCGATCACAGGGCTTCAAAATCCAGAATATCTTCTTTCTTTTTACCCCCTGCTATAACCAAGTTGGACGCGCCCGATTAAACTGAATCACGTGATCTGATTATGCGCCGATGACGTAAACATGATTGCTGTCGCAGTGTTGCGACAGCCAATCAAATTGCGAGTTCTCAATCGGGGAAATGCTAACTGCTTATAGCAGGGGGGAAGAAGGAGGTACGGATTCTGGACACCTGCTTAGGAGGATGAAGGTGGGAGAAAGAAGTAATTTCATTAAAATTTGAAAAAAAAGCATGTAAATCAAGATTCAATTGAACAAAATTTGCTCTTTGTAAAGTATCTGATCTAACAGTTAACAAAATAGATTATGTGTAGAATATAGCGGACAACTTAAAGATGAGATTACTATTTATCAAGAAAATTCAAATGACGAAATGCCATGTACTGTATTAGAAAAAGGTTTTTCAAATCGGTGAGAGAATACAGAAGTTCAATTGTGGTGCAGTGTCAAAAAACTAACCATGGGAACGATATTAATCTTATTTCTGGAAGTGGTATGTTTGTTGAAATATGTTATTATTCACATTTTATTTTTGCCATTAGGACCACCACATCAGGGTCCACCACATCAAGGGGGACCACCTCCACAGTTTGGAGGTATACTTATTTAGATTTACTCAATTCATATTAAACCAGTCTATTGTATAGCTGTTAGAAATATACATTAAGGCAAACTCTTTATTAAAACATACATAATAATTAGCCTACTTTCCTGGATCTGTGTAATAGACTGGGCCTTTGTCTAAAAATATTGTGAAGTAAGGGGTTGATATTTTTAAAAAGATAGCCTCTTGTGAATGTGGCATCATTAATGGTTGAACATGTATTGTATTTTTTTCATTATAATTTGACATTATGATCACTTAATGTACATATACTTTTGTTATCACACATATATGTATCACTTATTCATTGAAATTTACTAACAATATTGTAATGTTACCATGGTATAAAAGAATGATTCTATGGTTTTAAACAAATCATTTATCTCCATTCATGGATATTGATATCTTTAATCTTTAGCTGTGTTCACTCATGACAAAAATCACAATATAGTATTCATTAAAAGTCATATGATTCCTTTAATACAATTTTTTTTAGGACCCCCAAGAGGGCCTCCTCAGCAAGGACCCCCAAGAGGCCCACCCCAGGGGCCACCTCAGGGACCCCCTGGCCATGGAATGGTAAGTTGGCTAAAACGTGCAGAATCAATTTATAGTTTCCTTTGTATCCCATTCCCTGGATATATCTGGATTTTTATATTTAATTGTCTGCAGTAAAGACTTCTGCATATGAGACACAAATCATTTTTTGTCTTATTTTTTTGTAGCCTCCAAGAGGACCACCAGGACACGGACCCCCGGGAATGAGAGGGCCTCCCCCAGGTCATGACCCCAGAGGACCACGCCCAGAATGGGAGAGACCTCCAGGTATGAATCAATTATTTCTTCTGTCATCACAATTTCTTGGAGCATATACAAATGATCACTATGCTTTAATATCACAAACTTTTTTATTTTTTCACTAAATATATATTTGTGAATACATTTTTCTAATACATATTCCCAACACTCGTCTATCACAGGGTATCTAATGTGAATGTCGCACTAACATCCTTGTTTTCTATAGATGTTTTTGATAATGTTTTTTCTGTGCCCATGTTAACATATCAGTCTTGTCCTATATAGGTGTTCCTTTTAATGAACCCCCTCCCCCTGGCGGTAAGTTTCTGAGAAAGATCGACAATGTGGTGGATGGAATTACTTAAGTGTTTACATTCTCTTTTTTGTGTTGTTATATTGTACAGGGCTACAGGCTGTACTGTTGTATATATTTGTATCTGAAAGGCAAGGAATGTTATTCATTCTCAAAGGTTTGGTGTTCAATGGTGATTTATATAAGGACCACCAATTACATGCATGAAGCACACTTGAACAAGTTGGACCTGCTTTAATTTAGTTCTGCAACAATCTTTAAGAAATTGACAGTTTTTTGTCAAAATATTTTATTTGGCCACTGGTATTTTTCTAGTATTGGTGATTGGTTAGACGATAAATTAAGAAATTTTTTGTAGATCATAATCAGATTTGAAGTGTGTCAACAAATCCCCAAAATATCCTGTACGTAGTCTGATGCATTGATTTCTGTCTTGCAGCATTTGGTGGTCCAGGTGGCCCACCCCCAGGTCATCCAGGTGGACCTCCACCAGGTCACCCAGGTGGTCCACCCCCAGGACACCCAGGTGGTCCAGGTCCTATGCCAGGTGGTCCCCCAGTTCAGGGTCCCCCAATGCAAGGTCCTCCTGTAGGACATCCAGGGGGTCCACCCGGCGGGCCTCCAGCGGGACACCCTGGTGGTCCACCCCCAGGTCACCCTGGAGGTCCTCCTATTGGTCACCCAGGAGGACCCCCTCAGCAGGGACCACCAGGTGGAGTACCCCCACCCCAGATGAGACCACCCCCACAGGCACAAGGACCCCCAGGTAAGAGACAAGATTCTATCTTTAAATATGTAAAAAAAAAATTGTACCTTAATGATGTTTGAGATTCCAGAATCCAGTAATACTAACATATTTTTTATCCTAAGTCAGAATAAATTACGAAGTATTTGATATCTTGCATATCTTGCAAGACTTGTCTGCTTAATCTCATTTTCTGTATCTGTGTATATTAAGGTATCCCAATGCAACCAGGTCTTCCCCCAGGCCACCCAGGTGCAGCAGCCCCCCAGCCACATGTCAACCCTGCATTCTTCCCCCCACAGGCACAACCACCCCAGGGTGCAGTAAGTACATCTTCTTTTCTGTTGACCCACTATAAAAGTTCTCTACTCAAACTAAGATAAAAAATATTAACTCACCAATGAGTTCTGAATTGAAGCTATTTTGTTGCTTCTATTTTGTGGATATTTCAAATGAATAAACACAAGGACCACACGCGTCTCGAACTCGCAACCTCGTGGTTACGGCGCCCAATCGCCTAGCTCGAACGTTCCGGCGTTCAAGCCTTCTGGGCCAACTCGACAACCCCAAAAGTTTGTCAAAGTTGTGCTTTTGTAACGATTGTGAACAAACCAGGGATAAGTCACCATTTACTAATGTCTTCCAATCATGTCAATCTCACTTACTTTTTCAGCCTGTGGATCAGTATGGAAGACCTGTTCCAGTACCAGGTCCAGACCCAAATGCCAGGGTAAGTCTTATATATTCCATTTTAAATATTCCATTTCATTTACATGTTCCATTTCAATTTTAAACATTCCATTTCATTTACATGTTCCATTTCAATTTTTCATTTTCCTTTTCATTTCGATATTCCATTTTAATTTTAAATATTCCATTTCATTTACATACTGTAGATTGGGTTAATTTGGCGCTACTTAATTTGGCGATTTTGCCATTTTTGGCATATTGGCGGCTATTTAATTTGGCGGATATGCAAAAAAAATTTAATTAACTTACGCGCCGCGCTGTTTGCGAATTGCCATGTAAATGGGCATGTTTGGCTATGTTCTTTTGAGGACCACTAGCGATATTCACCACGTTTGTACATTTTTGTGGGATCATCCTTTACATTTTGCACCTCGATCGATGCTGCTACTTTACCATGCTTTTCCTTTCTAGTTTTTCCCTGAGTATTAATGAGTGACGGACCAGTTCTGAGCCAGTTTATGAGAGACATTTTTTCATATTTTTGGAAAAAACTAAACCGGAAATGACCTAAATACACTGGACGAAATACCCTAGATAATTCCCGGGGATTCATTCTAAATTTTGGCGAAGATTTATATTGGCGAATTTCTCAATTTCGCCAAATTCGCCAAATTAAAGCGGGCGCCAAATTAACCCAATCTACAGTATTCCATTTCATTTACATATTCCATTTCAATTTTAAATATTCCATTTCAATTACATGTTCCATTTCAATTTTACATATTCCATTTTCATTCTTATATCTTCCATTTCATTTCCCTGGGATTTTTTCTCAACTGGGCTAAAAGTGTTGATTTATTTGGACTTTTCAAACTTGAATTGATTTTCTTCATTTCTGAATAACTATTAATAAGTCTGTCATTATACAAGTTACACTAAATTCCATGCCTCATCATCATTCACAATATTCTTTTGAATCATCCTATTTAAAAACGACTTCCATATGTATTTAATATGTACCTGGCTATTTCAGCCTGTGGACCCCTACATGAGACCTTCTGCCCCTGTAGGTTATCCTGGTCCAGGACCAGGGGGTGATCCATATGGACGCCCAGAGAGGTAGGTTGAATGTATACAAAATATTTAAGAATAGTTAGGATATCAGAATTGTTGTGTCCTTTGCTCATTTGAGCTCGGTCATCTCTATTTTTATAACCATACCTGAAATTGTCTGTCGCTGTGTCATGGCTGATTGATGTGTCTGAGGGTGGCACAAGAAATCTAGTCTAGAACTCAATTAATCTGTTTCACTTGAAGATCTTTACAGATGCAAATGCACATCACACATCTTGCTTTTAATCTTAAACTTTGTTGAGTAGACCAGCAAATCTGTTTTTGTAGACATGAGCCACCTGCCCCTGCTATGAGTGAACAAGAATTTGAGGAGATCCTCCAGCGAAACAAGACTGTTTCAAGTAGTGCTATATCACGAGCTGTTCAAGACGCGAGTGCTGGTATGTTATATGTTCTGTTTGTGCCCACAAATGTTAACTCAAGTCTGTAGCCATGGCCTTTGAAAACTTGAAAGGCCCTAAAATTCTATAAAATGATACAGACCAAACATCATCTTGGTTACCATTGTAAGTGTTTAACCTAGTAGACAAATTTTGGCAGTGTAAGCGAATAGGGTTCATGCATCCTACCTACGGTTACATATTCCTTTAGTAAGACATTTTTCTGAACCTATTCAATGACCCTAGTATACATGTAAAGCCAGATAACACAAGTACATTTTTTTAAAATGATTATTTCTGTTTGAAGGTGAATATGCTAGCGCAATAGAAACTTTAGTGACTGCAATATCTCTCATCAAACAGTCCAAGATCAGCAATGATGACAGGTGTAAGATCTTAGTTAGTTCTCTACAAGATACACTACATGGCATTGAGTCAAAGTCTTATGGACAAAAGTAAGTGGATTTCAGTGTTATTATCTATTGTAGGTGAATGGACAAGAAATATATATGTGAATGTAGCAATGAATGGAAATTTTTTTGTAGAATTCAATTTCCTATACAGTAAAACCTGTACATGTATATATCGAACCCTTCAACATTTGAACACTTCATTATTCAGCTCTTGGAAATTCTGCTGTCTATGTTATTATTTTTATGTTAGCATGGTTTTATTCTCCCATATTATGTGAATGCCAATTTGTTGGTACGATAGTCATGTTTTTCAACAGCTTTCGTCTACTTTTCTTAATTGGTTCTAACATTCAAATTCCAGGCCTGTAGCCAGAGGAACCAGTCGCGAGCGAGGCAGGACTAGGTCGCGATCAAGAGATCGGGAACGAAGTGAATCAAAGCGCTCCAGACATAGATCACGAAGCAGAGAGAGGGAGAGTCGCGGGGATTACCGAGAAAGTAGTAGACGTTCAGAGAGGGATGACAGAGACAGACGTGACTCAGACAGAGAGCGATCCGAACGATCGCGATATGAAGAATCAAGACATCATTCGGATCGTGAACGTGAATACCGAAGTTCACGTCACTAGTTTAGCATAGGTACAGTTATATCCTAGAGGGTTGTGTTGCCATTGCCAGTGCAAATATGATACCAGTAATTTATGTCAAATAAAAAAATTAGCTATGTAAGATGGCATCAGGAGATTGCAGGCTCTACAGAATGTGTGAGGTAGGGTAAGCCATTGGTAGAAACTCTTAAAATGTGGCATTGTTTTCTAAGTGCTTTTTGGGGTTAATGGTAACACAACTCATATCTCTTCATGTTAGTAACATGTAATTTAACTTATTTAGACAGTTTGATGGAATTTGAATTTTTGCCTTTACAGAGTGTAGGACCAATGCAACTGCAATGCAATAAAGACGCTCTTTAGATTGATGCATCATGGGAAGTGTGACATCACAATGGAGTCAGTTGTAGCGGCATCTCGCATCTACCTCGAGATATTTTGTTTCAGGCCTTACTGTTTATAACATGATGTAAACATAATATGCTGTGTATTGTATACTATCGCTCAAAAGTCCATGTTTTCATCTAAATCTTAGATTCCATGAAAAGAATTTTAATTCATTGAAAATGTTTTGATAATTGAATAGTCTGAATTTACAGAAACTGATATTATAAACTTACATGTGTGAAAATATTGGACTTTTTTGCGAAGAGCACATTTCAATGGAAACATCATTGATGCCGCTGCATTTGCCATTCAGCAATATACTACTATACCTGCAGAATTTATTGATGTTTCCATTGAATAAATCATGCATGAATTTGTAGTTTGGAAAATGGGGTTTCCACTTAAAGTTTATTCTCTAAAATGAGTTCCTTTTTATTATGTCATAACAGATCAAGGGTTGAATTAGATAAGATTAAGACTCGAAGTAGAAAATGTGTGTACACATCTCCAAATAGGTTGACGTTTTCAAGGTTGTTCTTTCATTGTATCAATTGACTGCTTTTTACACATCAATTGGCAAATTATAAAGCAACAACCTTTGAATTTCTCAACATTGTGTTATATTATAAATATAGTAAATGGAGTGTGTTTTAATATGCACCAAACTGCCAAAAATGCTATTCATTTGAGATTGAGACAATATAGTTAGATATTTCCGTAAGCATAAGGAACATGATGTCACCTAAATGTTTTAGTAAAGGCTCTAATGGCCATGCCATAAGTCATTTATCAGTTTATATATTTCATTGTTTCTATAGAAGTTGAAGAACTTCTTAAGAACATGATAATAGATAGATCCAAACCTGATATAAAACTGTGGAAAGATTAGTTTGTGATACTTCAAATTAGGTAGTCCTCAATTATTATTCTTGTTTGAAAAAACTGGTTTGTGAAAGGTACTATCATAATTTGGTATTGTCAAAAACTGTCCTTGAATAACCATATCAGTATTATTAATATTCATCATACGAATATTCTTAAACTTCTCAGGTGTTCCGTGCCTTTGTACAGAGTATGATGTGACATAATTATATGCCAATACTTTTTTTGATTCGTTATATTTTGTATTCACAGTAAGTTATACTATGCAATTAAAGGCAAGCACAAAAGCAACATGAGAAACGCATTACCAAAAATATAGTATTTTGAAACAGGGTTTACAAAATGCATTATGTATGCATGCCTTAAAATGGCAATATAATAAACAATCTATATTTTTAACTATTTATAAAAATACCCAATATATTTTTTATACTTTTTACAAATTGCCTTTTTGGGCAATGTATATAATAAAGGATCAAATCTCTTGACTTGAAAACACTAAAGCTTGGTCTATTATGTCACCACCAGAAGTGGTGACATATTGTTATAGTCTTCTTTACCTTTTGTGGATAGCATTCGGTGATTGTTTTTTTTACATTTGGCAGTTGGCATCTGTAACAAATGGCAGGTGGTGACATTTTGCATGTTAATGCCTCGTTAGATATTATCCTATTTTGGTTGGAAGCTGGCCTTCTAGATCATATCCATAAGCAACTGTGTTGTGGGTAAAACTCCTGTTAAGTGTTTAATCAAATAATCTATTCATCATTTCATGTATACTGGCCAAATCCCTATTAGACGATTGACATTTTGAATGATTGGAAAGGGATATACTCCAAAGACAATTCCAACATCAAATAACCTGTCAATAGAATGAGGAGTAGAATAGAGTTGAAGTAAACTTTTAGGTGTTAAATTGTTTGATGATATACAGTAATGTTTGTAGCCCACAAAACATCAAATAGATTTTCTTCTAAAAGATCAGAAATCAGTGCATCAATAAAGGACATACTGGTATACAGTTTTGTTCAAGGGCCTGTTGTATTTACATGATAGAGATTATATTAAATGTGCTATATGAATTAGGGAGTATTAATCTTATAAATTATATAAACTAGAATATCTGGGATGGATTATTCCTTCTATGTTATTGAAGGTACCTTTTCAATTGCAAATGTTTATCTAACATTCCCTTTTTGTAAAAACTCTAGCCTTGAGGTCCATTGCATGTTGATTGTGATGTCACAAAAAAGATTCTCCATATTATTAGAAAAAACGGTGTGTCAGCTCTTCCAAATATGTCTTGTTTGAGTTAGAATAAGACTTAATATAGAGATTAGGTGTTTGTATCAGTTTATATTTGCATAGGATGATGACTATATTATTAGATGTTGCTGTGTCCTTTTTTGTCAAAGAGCATGTGTAACAGTCATATGGTCATCACCCTTTAAAGGGATACTAACCTGTTGCTTTCACGATAATGCTGTCATAACCAATTATAAGCTATCTATATGTGTGAAAATTGGTTAGGTCAAATTTGATCAATTAAAAATGTATTGTTTTTTCAAGTGGGCTGCCTTCTTCAAAGGTCAACAGGAAGTGATGTCACAGGCTTTTTCATTTAAAGAATGTCTAATTGAAATATTGTCTATTCAAATTCCACATATAATGAGAAGGATCGAGTTCCAGTAGTTGAATTTTGCTACTCTTATTTGCTTTAAAAAGCAAGGTTAAAAGTCGGTTAAATCACTTCCTGTTAGAAATTTTGAAAGATTGCAGCATCTTGGAAATGACTACTGAATTTTTTTTAATTGTCAATTTTGAGCATACCAAAATATTTTCTCACATTTTAATTATGTATAAAAAAAAAATGTTTTATCAACCATATAAAGATAGTAATTCGGTTGGAAGAAGTATTCCTTTAACTGTTCCAAGTCAAATATCACCACGTGTATTGCTTCTGCTTTCATATGTGATCAAGTTTATGATTAATTATATCTCTCTTTAAGGAGGGTAGAGTAGGATGGCTTTTAGACTTATTGTATATAACATCAGTAAACCAGAACATACACAGGGGGCCATTAAAAATATTGTGCATTGATTATATTTCTAAAAATATTGTACATTGATTCTATTTCTAAAAATATTGCACATTGATTCCTGTTTTTAAAAATAGTGTACATGGACTCCTGAAAATTTAATAACCATACCGGTATTATAATGAAACAAATGGGCACAGCAACCACTTATGATTTTGAATATACCCGCATATACTTGTAAACAAGAGAAATCATGAAAATTATGTGAAAGTGAAAATTGTGTATTTACTCGAGGAAATTATCCTTATGTTGGCAATACCACAACTTGGAGTTCAAGCATGGCAATATTTTTCCAGAAACTAGCCCCAGATAATTCATTTTACTCTGCCTGCCTTAAATTCTTAATGGAAAATAATAATTCAACTTCATGGAGATAAAAAGGGTGTCTGCTGATAATTGCTATGATTGCCAAGTAAATGGTCTGAATTGATAGCCACCTGGCCAAATTATACCTATTTCTATTTTTGTAGTAATATATAAAGTCTACAAGTTTATATTGATATATCAATAACACATATGCATGCCATTATGTACACATTTTTATTATAGTATAATTGCATTATTTATTTGTTAGGAAATGTATGTCATGTTTCTTTTTCAGAGTTCAAATGAAAACATAATTCAGTCAAAAATGGGGGTTTTAATTATAAATTCATGATAGGTTCTCACCACATAGGGGAAAATTATTTGTCAGTTACTCTATAATCTATAATACCTCAAAACATATTTATTTCACAGCAAAAACTAGACATTGAGACATACCTTCTTATCTCTACTGGTATATATCAAAGCTTTAGAAAATGGCTAAGTAAAAAAGCACAATCACTCCACTGATTTTGGAATAACACAACACGAGTGGCTAACTACTTGAGCAATTTTGTCAAGCTTTGATATTTTCAGAAAGGAAGGTCTGTTTCTACATAATAGTCTATTGTTAGTTTAGGTTACAGGCTGATATTTCAGAAACACATTTAAAGTACAATGTAGCTCACATTCCTCTTATCTGCACATGTATGTAAATAATTATAAATTATTTAACTAACTTTAAACTAACAAAATACATCTTTGTACACAAATTGCTTTCATCATTTTGAACAAAACTGTGTTTGGCTATTGAATAACAATTAAAAGAGAAAAACAAAGTATAATGTATCTTATTGCCTGAAGAAATCTGTGATACATATCTTAGGAAAGTGAATAAATAGTTCTTCACTAACATATCAAAACTGAGTTTACTACAATTTTTTGATAATAAGTCTTGCATTCATATTTGTATGTTAAATTGCATATCTGTGGAATATAATCAGTATTCACTTAAGGATATAATTGTTATCTATAGTGGGATATAATCAATAGCTGCTGTGGGATATAATATAATTGATATCTGCTATGGGATGCAATCGATATCCACATACAGGTATAATCAATATCCACTGTGGGATATAATCAGTATCCTATAGATATTGAACTTTTTATACAGAAAAACACTTTTAGTGTGATAAACATGTGAAGAATGAAAGTTCTGTATTGAAATTGTGTTTGTTAAATTGAAGTATAGATGAAACATCAAGGGTATGTTCATAAGTAAATTATTGATATCATTTGTCTAAAATATTGTGAAATATGATCCATGGAATACTAGTCATCATAGACAGTTGAATTTTATGAAACATAATTCACAATATTCAAGAAAAGCAAACACTTGAAGCTGATAACACTAGATATGTGTCACACAAGATATGTTTTCAACCACCCTTGCTGTTATATCTGTATTATGATTCTAACATGATGCAAAAATACATTATGTGAGAAGAAATCTGAAAGAACCAATATTTTGTCGTATAAAGTATATATTAGATAGTAGATACACACTCTGACATCCGATCCTAATTGTCTCTAATTATTCCAATGAGCTTAAATGTGCATGTTGATATTATTGTATGCTGTATTTCATGTATTTGTTCTTAATTTGGCATTCACAATTTGGCAGATTTGAAAATTTCAATCTATTCCAAAATTGCAAGGAACAAGAGTAAAACAGTAATACAGATTGTAATAATTGTAAAATATATTGTACAATAATATATTGTACGAGAGACCTGCCATGAGTTCTAAATATATGTTCTTTGGGTCAGTTATTCTCGTGACTGTCTGAAAGTTATAGCCTAGTTTTTTGTCTCTTCATGTACATTATCAAATAAGAACAAACTCAATACTGCAATATGATTGGTCAAATTGAGCAATTTGAGTTGTAAATGATTTATTCATTGAAGCAGTCTGTTTTAGAAATCAAATTGTGAATTGATGAGCTAACATATGGAATGTTAAAAATTGATATGTATTCAAGCGATAGTACCAATCTGAAATCATTTGTGTTTTGTATATGGAGAAAGTTTTAATGTCATGTTAGAATATTCTATGATTTTATGTAATTTTAATTCCTTTGTGGAGTTGAAATTCCATTATTAAAAACCATAGAACATCCTTAGAAACTTTCTGAGGAAAATGAAGAGGAAACTGGCTATTTACTCACTTTTGTGAAAAATTGAGCAGTTCAAAAAATTCTTTAAATTCTGATAGTATTGTTCAAATATAAACCTAACTTTATTATTTTAATGTTCTTTTAGGTATCATCACATGATAAAGACACTAAAGTGACAATATCGTCACTTAAAACCCTGTACATCAGCTATGTGTAATGGAAATAAGTGTTCATTTAGTCTGAATATTATAACATGGATAAAAAGACGTTGTAAATATAGTAGACTAAACTAGCTGTAAGACATAAGCAGAGTCAAAGATTGTGAATCATGGACACCATGAATGACTATTTGTGACAAAAGTCGAAACAAAGGAGCAGAATTGTCAAAGGATCAGGATCTTCACCAGCCAAGCTGATTGAAATTCATCAGCAAGTATGACATCCAGATAGTGTGATTCATAAGTTCAACAATAAGACTTGGATACACCACACTCAGCAATCCGACAATATGGGTCATCTGAACAGGATCGATTGTAGCCGAGAGGATTTTATCATATTGTGTATTCCATTAATGTTTCAGTGAGCTTTTTTTTAATTTTTATTTTAGGAAAGAACATTCAAAATACATTTTGTCATGACATGATTTTCACTGAAAATTCCCATTTGAATTATTTTTATTACAATATGGTATTTTATTTTATCATAAAAGTAAAGATATATTTTATGCTCTTGTTTTCAAAAGATTTCCCATTGTAAATCATGTAAAATGTAAAACTGTAAAATGTGTTGGCAGATTTTAAAAATACAGTTTGTGTAATGTGTATTCCTGTGTTGTGTTTACAAATGTTTGTGATGAAGTAGACCATAAAACAATTAGGCCTTAATTATCCCAATGAACATGGTTCGGAAGGGATATAGCCCTCTGTCCGGCAGTCCCTCAGTCAGTCTGTCCATCCATCCGTCCATCCGTCCGTCTGGAAGATAACTCAAATACAAGTCGACAGATTTTCTTCATATTTGGTGGAAAGATGTATATTGGTAGCTTTATCTTTAAAGTATGGTTAGATGATACTACAATGACCTCAAATATTTATTGAGGGGAAGAGTAGATGGTGATTTTACATAGTGCCTACAGATTCATGATTTATATAGTGTTTGTTGGGATTTGCTATTTGTGGAGGTACCGCTTTCTAGTTCACTTTGAAAGTTTCTCCCATTATGAAGTACTTGTCATGTGACTTGTCAGCAGTATGTTTCTGCCTGCCAAATGAGTGAAATAAACAAATATTTCCTGGAATCCCATGACTAGATGGTGCTGCCACCTTTTAAAAGCACTCGCCCATTTACCTCTGAAAAATCCAAATTGCCTGAAATAAGCATTGATTTGAGACGTGGCTTGTATTTGTGAATGCAACTAGCAGCTACCGGATTAACCTATTGGTTTGCATAAATTAAACAATAATTTTGCAAATCAATTGGCAAACAGATCAGAAGTCCTTGTTACTTGCTGCATAAATAGGCAGAATAACCATGTAACCTGTTATTTAGGTCAGTGTTTGGGTTTGACGCCCAGCCTGCAGTACCAGGATAGGAACTATTAATATTTAAATGAGTTTATTATCAAGATCAGCCTGGTAGCAGATAGTTGCATTTGCAAATTCAGCCTTAGATATAAACTCTTTCAAGAGTGTTAACAATTTAGACTTGAAAATGGCATGACAGTTGCAAAAGCCCTTCAAATAGGAGTGTGGAATTTTATAACCCTCTTAAAACCTGTTAAGGGACTTTAGAAGAGTTTCCTTAGAGTTTCTACCCACACCGTTCTCTTTTTCCAACTCAATATCCATCCGACACGAAAAGAATTGCTGCTGTTAAGATGGCCCGGGAGGACACATTGACTAGTGATTTGGCTTAAAATTGAACTTAATTTTGACCAAACACTAAATTTTGAAATGCCTGTAATTTTTTCACATTTGAGAGTTGAACCATGATACTTGGTGAATCAATGTAACTTTGGATAAGCTTTAAAATGATATATGACACTTGCTATGACGACACTGGTATATGTCTGCCAAGGGGGGGCCCCATACTTTCGGGACACCCTGTACATGAAATAAGAGGTGAAATGCTCAGCTTAAAATTATAAAAGGGTGGACAAACTTTTTCCAACTTGTACAAAAAAGATTTGTTTATACAAAGTTGATTGATCATTGCCATCCACATAAGGTACATCTAATTGGAGACATTGTCGAAAAATTGCTATACGTCTGTAACAAATTCTTACAACTTCGGATAACTTGGACTGACTTCAGTTTTTCAAAATCATGTATGTGTTCAAATCTGACTTTCGATTTGGGGTTTCACCTTCAATGACCTTTTCAAGGTCAAAAAGGGTCTTTCTTCAACTTGCTTCAAATTGACCATTTTGTCGAAATCATCTATAAGTTCTCAGAAATTCAAATCTGACTAATAAAGATTGAACTCATAATATTGTGAGCAACAAAGTGGTGACATTTTGTCATGTTAAGGTGCCATGGTGCTGGGTGCTAACAGAAAATGACAAAACAGAAAGTGAAAACCATGCTGGGTTTTGAATATTTTTTGAACCAAGATAACAGAGTTCTGTTTTGACCTTTAGTTCTACGTATCATTTACATGACCAGGATCACCACAATGTACATGGTCAGAATGACCCTTAACATTATGAAATAACTTTTTCAGCCCTCTGAAAATGTGACTGAAAAATAGCTAAAAGTAGGAGCTTAGGAAAGGTCACTGAACAGAATCTTGAATTTTTCAGAATATGTGACCAATATATTGCTCTAACTGATTCAATATTTGAAAATTTGATATCATTCGTAGAAAAAGAAATAAAATGTAAAAAAAAACTGAATTGAAAAGCGATCTATTTTCCTTTTTATGACTGCCATTTTTGTTTCAGAGAATTTTTAAAAGGATTGGTATCGATATGGTATCCTGAATTCAAAAATGTTTTTTTCTTAAACCAATTATTGAAAACATTCTGTAAAAAACACAATCCTTTATGTAATGCTGACTGATCGACAACAATTTAATGCGAAAACTATTTATATATATTTAAAGGGTGACGCATATCGTTTAGCAAATCGAACGCTCGTTTCTGGTGTTGCTCACCGTTTAGTATAAAAGGCCTGATCCCGTAATAATACTCAAGGGTTCACAGGTTCAAGGTCGTTGTGTCAACACCTCTAACTGTTATATAGCATAAGTATATTATAGATCGTCACACATTTATAAAAGGGTGATTTTTATTTTGACAAATCAATTCCACATTTATGGGTGAAGTTTCAGGATCTTCTATTTGTGTATAATAAGGAAAAATTGGCATCTAAATTTCCCCATAACGTAATTGCACACAGCTTGGAATATGAAATATCCTACAAATGAAACAAAGCAAGACAAACCGGTTTCTAATACAAGAATATTTGGCTGTTGTACATTTATTATTTGAACGCAATCACTCTTTGGATTACGTTTTCAAAATCATTATAAACGGATTACTTTATCTCAAAGACAATTTCAATAAACTGGATTTTACAGAACTCCCCTTATTTCTTAAAAATGGACTGATCCAGTTGATTCGCCTGGAGCCGCCATATTGTTTTTATACGGGATGCTAATCAGAACCCTTTAAATAACTGTTTTTGCTAACATTTTTTTTGTTTTTTAGTGCAATCGTTTTTTGTTCCTTTCTACCAATTCTCGAGAATGAAATAAGATATCTTTCCAAACCTCGTTGGAACAAAATACCATATACAACATTTTCTTCTCAATATCATAATTATACAAAGGAAAGTTTGGTTGATTTAACAAAAAGTATTTTAAAAATTTAAAAAAAACAAAATAGATAAAAATTAGGATAAACATTTTATTTCATTCAGATTCCGGATTCTTTTTTTTAAATCAACCAAACTTTCCTTTGTACAATAACAATATTGAGAGCCAAATAAAGTCAAATTGAATGGTCAAGGTAACAAAAAGATTCAAACAATATAAGAGGTGTAGCCAGGATTTAAAAATATGCATGGTAAATCAAAATATATGAGGCAAATTTCAAATTAAATTGAGATGAAATACTACCATTGAACACTTTCTATTTGAATTTTTTTAAATAAATACAGTAAAACCTGAGTACAGTGAACATCTATGGAGCCACAAAAAATGTTTTCACTATAGGTAGATGTTCACTACAGTGAGGCAATTTTATACAGAAGTCAATAGTATAGAGTATTTGCTGAGAAAGGTTGTTTACTAGACACAGGAGTTCACTTGAGAGTGGTGTTCACAAGAGAGAGGTGTTCATTAAGACAGGTTTCACTGAATACTCTACCGGAAACTTTTGATTGGATGTATTTTCTTTTGACAACATGTTTTAAAGGTGGCTATTTAAAAAGGTGCCTATTTTGAGGAAGTGTTGTTTTTCACTCATTGGATCTTCGATGAGATTTGCTACACCTTGGCGTTGCTGTTATCTAGTTATATTTTTATCTATGATCTGGATAAAAAAAGTTTGGGAGTCTTAAGAAGTATTCATGCTTGATGAATGAAACAGTTTATAATTGAAAAGGTTGTAATATTCATATTGCAAATAATATTTGATTTATTGAGAAAATGAACTTGTATCTCAGATTTCTGACCACTTTACTTGACCCCCATTTGCACTTGCTTTGATTATTGACAGGTGCCCTATTGTTCACCTCTTTTGTCAAGTAACCTGTCAGGCGCGAATAAATAAAGTTCCAGACACAAATGCTGTGCTTTTGCGTGTATCATTTAGAGATTTCTAGTTTTGAGGGTATTATATTATATATCGATTTGTCTGGAAAGGATAATTGAAAACAATAGTTGTTTTGCATGAGAATATTGATAATCAATAAATTTTCACAAGATGTCACTTGCGGATGAATCTACTCCACTTGAGAAAGTAGTACCAAGGACAGAAATGTAGAAAATGGAAATTGAAACAACACCAAAATGTCGGATACGTTTTCACCAAGGATATACAATTTAATGTCTTCAGATGTAGACCTCAGGCTCTACCAACGTCCTAAATATACTTAGGATGAGTTTTATAAGGAGGATACTTATCATTCTCAGCGTATTCCTCCAATGTAAAGGTGAGTGAATGGAATTTCTTGATCTTTCCATCAAAACACCCCGTTGTTTATCAATGTGTTTTGTTGATTTCGTCACATTCCCCTGTGTCTATTTTGGAGAAAGGGACGGTACTTGTAAATTCAAGACATAAGCTATTTGTATCGACAAAATGGACTAAATTGATTGTGTCTAAGTGGTAGAAATTGGACGTTTATTTTGTGAAAAAAGTTGATATTGATAGGCCGGCCATCTTGAAAATTTCCCCAGCGTGTTCAATTATCGAAAAAAGTGTACGAAATCGGTTTGTATATAGAAATATTTTCTACTCGAAGATATGTTATATATCTGTATGATAATCCATGTATTTGAATCATACGCTTGTATTGTCGATTTCACGACCTGATTTCGAAAATACACCTGTGAAATCTTTCAAAAAAGTACAGGTCACGTGACCTATATTTTGTGCAAAGTTTGAAAACAATCAAAATCATGCCTTGGGTGCTTCAAAGATTAAGAATGCAAGGTGAAATTATGGAGTATGTGTCAGTATAATACTTTAACTTTGCTCATGACTGTGTGCTGGTGTCATACTTTGTAATGATTGTATATCAATGCAATACATTGTATTTGACTCTGTGTGTCACTTCCATTATGTGTGCATGACTATCATGTCACTTTAATACTCACTCTATAACTATAAGTCCGTGTAACTCCCTGTACATGACTTAATGTCAGTGTAATACTCTCTGTACATGACTGCATGTTAATGTAGTACTTTTTGCATGCCTATTTGTCAGTGTTAATGCTTTGTGCATGACTATTTACAAGTGTAATAATGTGTACATGACTGTATGTCAGTGTAATACTGTTTGTGCGTGATATTAGTCAGTGTATTTCTTTGTACATGGCTATATGTCAGTGTAATACTGTCTGTACATAATTATAAATCAGTGTAATACTTTGTGCATGATTACATATCAGTGTAATTAATTGTGCATAACTATATATCAGTGTAGTACTAAATGTATATGACTGTATGTTCTGACTGCATGACTGTGTCAGTGTAGTATTGCCTAAATGACTGTATGTTAGTGTAAGCTGCTTACAGTGCATGATGTATACAAGTGAAATTCTCTAGTATATTAGTGTAATACTGATATAATGTTAGTGTACTACTACTATATGTAAGTACAAATATCTTTCAAGAATAGCGTATATGTGTAACTAACTATGCTAATAAAAATATCTCAATGGATTCAATTTATTATGCCATCTTATATACATTTCTCTATCTTTTATTGACTTGATAATTATATCATATAAATGATATATCAGTTTAGATCCCCAAGAAATATGATGATAATCATAATGACATAGAAGTTTGCTCTATATATATGTATATTACTAAATACACACATGGAACATGCAACCTGGTTCAAAACTCTTACTCCAGAAAATATTAAACCACTAGGTCATGAATAATTCCCCTTGCTCAGTAGGGTTCTTAAGATGAAATACCTGTTGGTATATATCCTTACATCTTGAGTTGCTGTCAGAAAAATTGGAGAAATTGTTGGGAAGTAAAGTGCTTGCTGAGATATGGCCTGGGATGGTTGGTTTATAAAAACACTTCTGAGTAAATCTTGATGGTTTAGCTTTGCATGATCACGATTTTAAACTTATATCATGATCCAGATTTTACATTAAGTGTCATTCATGATCCAGATTTTAAGTTTTTATGGTTTCGTTGTCTAATTTGACTGAATAAACTGCAAGCCAAGGGCAATGACCCAGGCTTTAAACTTTCCTTTAAAAATTATACCTATTTTGATATATTTTCTAAAAATATGCCTATTATTTGTAAAACGACATTAGGCTTTATTTTTCCCTGCACAAGCTCAGAATATATTCAATTCGGGTAATTTTCTCATATTTCATTTGAATACCATGAAAAAAAGTATTTTTATAACATACCTATGATGATGTATAGTGCAAAGTGTACACAAGACAGCGGGCCAATATCAGTTTTGAAAAGCCCGCGCCCGCTAACTTTCTGATTGGTCAAGGCGCTGACGTTATAACCAATCAATCGAAGATAAAATTGCGCGAGCAATTTTTCTTAACTCAGTTCAATCATTTTCAAACCATTTGTTTGTCAATTCTATAAGAAAACGGTACTCTCTGACCAGTCTACATCATCATAGGTATGTTATAAATCGTTTATGTCACTATCGTGGCACATATGCCCTCGGTTCTCAGAGATCAATGTCCCTCCCAAGGTCGGGCCATATATCACTGAGACCTCGGGCATATATGCCACGATAGTGACATAACCTCTAAATATTATACTTTCTTCCTGAATTTTCATTCTACTGTAGCTTTCAATGAACACCTTTTTTAAAACAATGTCTTATATACTTGAATGAACTTAAAACACATAATTCATATTCAAAAGAAAAAATGCAACAATTTTTCACAGGTTAACCATGACATGAAAGGATGTCGAAGTAGAATTCAAATTAGTCAAATGGCAAAGTCCAGTAGGTGATTTATAGTTCCTTGGTAAGACTGTTTTATGGGCTGTTGGCTCTAAAATATAAAATATCTCTATGTCATTTTTTATAAACATCTTACATTTTGGTTTTTCATTTTTCACTGAAAGACATTTTATTACCCTTATAAATCAAGACCAGGACACTTTTAAAGGTGTTTTAGGGAATTTATAATTCACATCTGTGATCATAGGTGCTTTATTGGTAGACTATCCCTAGTATTATATTTCATGAAACTTTTATGTGTTTTTCTTTCAGTTTTATTGGTGATAACTTTGAAGGTACTTTGAATTTTAATATCATATCCCATCATGAAATAGTATGGTAATTTGATCCTAACTTAACACTGGTACATTAGAAATCTTTATAAAGCAATCATCAACATCTAAGTCAGTGGTTAAAGCATTGGTATACACTCCCATTAAAAAGTTTGGAAATCCCTTTAAGGCCATATTAAATCATGTTTGCGTTTGGAGACTAACTAATTCATCATGTTCTTTAAAAACATTTTTTTTACATTTTTTCATGGTTTATATATCATCTTCATTTTCTTTACATAACCTGTGAAGATGAGTTAAGTAAACCATTTAGAAATTCTGAATTGAAAATATAGCTTCTTATGAGATTTTTCTATGGGTCGAGTCCAGTTGTTAAGCTTGGTCATTTTTGATTTTTCTGTTTAGTACTGTTCATGGCAATCAGACATGCAAGTGACCTATCCAATTTAAATATCTTCAGAAGTTTTTAATATCTGACACTTCTGATTAATTGTGATGTTCATAGGAATAATGATCCACTCAGGGACAAACAACTTTAGCCTTTGATCTAATAGTCCATTTTTTACAAAAATTGAAAACTAAGCCCCAAGCTAGATTCTCCCTTTACATCGTCATGGAAACTGTCCAAATTACCAAATGTAATTATTTCAACTAATGCACTAGATCACTTGGTGAAGAAATAATGACTTCATTATAATCAAATTGTAGTCAGGTCTTAAGTCATTATGGAGTGTTCTAAATGAAGCAATTTCGAAAAGGAGAAATATTTTACTATATTACAGTAATAACACCAGTCCTACATTCTTCGTTTAACTATTATGATCATTAAAATGGAATCTAGACATGTTCGTGGGAGTTGTATTGATTGTATGTTTTTATGTTGTAAAATAAAAACAATTATGATTATTGAGTCTGCTGATGCAATCTGGAAAGCTGACATTATTCTATTGTCAAATGTTCTATTATATTAGTGGAAGTCTGGGATGTCATTCAGATGCAATTTTTATCTCACTTTTTCCAATTGCTGATGAGTGTCTGTCTGTGCGAGCAGGCGACGCATAAATCTTGTCATCAAAATTCAAGGTGGTGACATATTGTTCAGTTATAATATCCAACATGGTGTTCGCTAGTTGGTGTTCAGCGTTTGGTGTAGGATGTCTGTGACAAATGGCAGGTAGTGACACTGCATGTTGAATGTCTTGTATATGTCTTGCAATGAATCTCTTACCAGGTCCCTCACTATCTTTCTTTAGTCAACTCATGACATCATAACCCCTTACTGAACTCTCCAAATCACTCCCGAATTAGTCACCATATGATGCTGATGAGGTTTGACCAGCTTGCTCAAGATATCCTACATAAATCATAATATCATTATAGCTGTCCACATCAAGCTGGATATTGTCTGTCTATTAACTGCTGTCTCCTCATCACTTTATGTCCACTTAATGAAGGATCAAAGGTCTCTAATTAATATGCCATGAAGATATAATCTAATCAGACATCTTCATAATTAAATCTTCTCAGTTATATCCTTGGTTAGAATTTTCAGATGTTTAATAATCGCATATACTGTATTGGATATTTGAACATGACTGTATTCACACCTTTTATAAACTTTGAACAAAGTCAATATTCCACCCAGGTTATATACCCCAATACACCCCTGGTAATACGATTAATGTATGACGTCATAACGGCGGCCCGTGGTAATGGCAGACCATAATGAATATTTGAAACATTTTTGTGAGTTTTCATGTTCGAATCGTAACATAGACCTCAGAGCAGGTGTAATATCGTCAAATACACCCCCAAACTCTTCGGTTTCGGGTACAGAAAACATTTGTGCCTAGACCTGCGGAGTGTATTCGACAATATTACCCCTGCTGCAAAATTTATTCAAAATGTGTGCCAGCCAAGATGATACCAACCAGCAGTGTGATGAGTGGGGCTGTTAAACTTTAAAATTGTCTGACAATTTCAGAGGTTAGTTTAGAACTAATCTCTGCACTCAGGGTAAGGTGCCAGCTAGAGTGGCCCATCTCCCTAAGTCAGGTATTATTTTAACAAAATTTGCCTGATTTGCCAGAAAGAAAGCCTCACTTCAAGTAAAAAATGGGACGAAAGTTTCACAACAGTAAATAGATTTTATCAGAACTTCTAGATACACTGAATAGTGCAATATAACAAATTCTACTTTCCAGAAAAATGTTTCTAGCATAAATGGTATTTGTTATGTTGAGTAAGTAGCCAAGGTGCCAACTAAATATATCAGTCTGTGTAAACTATGTATGTTTCTTCAGCATTGTGGGTGTGAAAGGTTGAAGCACATCATAAATCTCATGTAATCATCCATCTCTCCATGTACATGTCTTACTACAGAGCTCGGGATATTTTTTGGGGGAAAACATGAAATATTTTAATTAAACATGGAAATTATAGATGCCTTGCTCAGTAGGGCAGTTCTCCCGATAATCCTTAAAATTTTCAAGATGAGTTTTGTCTCACTCCCAAGCAAGCTCAAAATGATACTGATTGAAATATATTCATTTACCCCTTTCAAGAACTAGTTAGCCATGTGGTTAGACTCCCATATTCCAGTTTTCAAATAAGTTGGTTTGTTAATAACTGTAGATATGAAATATGGAACAATTTTTGACATAGATAGATTCAAGTAAGAATGAGAAGTCCAGAAATCACATATGTATATTAGAAACTTTATTCCACATACAAACTCCAATATAAGGCTGAGAAAGATACTTTTGAGCACAAACAGATTCAGATAGCTCATCTTTTTATTATTTTACTTCCAGGCGATCCCCTATTATTGTATGCAAATCGTCGTGATGTGTGCACGGTTGACCCCGGGAGGCCCCGGGGGAATGCTACCGTGGTCATCGGTGGTTTAGAAGATGCCGCTGCTGTTGATTTCTTTTATGAAGAGAGCTCCATCTTTTGGACTGATGTCACACTAGAGATGATTAAGCGTACATACATCAATGACTCATCACAAAGTATCAACATCGCCACTACAGGTCTTGTGTCTCCTGATGGTCTTGCATGTGATTGGTTGGGTCGAAAACTATACTGGACAGACTCTGAAACAAACCGTGTCGAAGTCAGCCATCTTGATGGTACAGCACGTAAAGTGTTGTTCTGGCAGAACTTGGATCAGCCCCGTGCTATTGCCCTTGACCCCCTAAATGGGTAAGTAGCAAAGATGATCTTACAATATACCTTTCCATGGCACATTTCCTTAAACCTGCTCAAATTTGGCATAAAGTTCTTTTTGTTGCCCATCTCCGTAAATCAAGAAAAAACATTCAGTGTTGGTAGATGTTTACTACAGAGAGGGTAATTTATACAAAAGTCAGTAGAGTATGTGGGGAGGAAGGGGATCCACGAGAGACACTGTCCACGAGTGTTCACTAAGACAGGTATTACTGTATGATACTGTATTATGATTTAGATAATGGGTGGGTGCTGTATCTGAAACTGATAAAATAGATATGCTGACCCTGTTGAAAATTTGTTTATCCTGTTAAAATGATGAAATATTGAGATATGTGGATTTAGTCCATGTTGAGAAAAAAACATGTTGAGATCATGGAAATATATAATAAGTTGGTATGGAAGTAGCTCTTGCCTTTCTCATCCAAGCTCCAGGTAGATGTGATCATTTGTTCTATTAGCGTTCGTAGCATGTTGCATTATGAGTCACAACCAACTACATTTTGTATTCTCATCATTGTGATGTAGAAGATATGAGTAGACATGGGCTGAAACTAACCCCCTAGGCTCAAGCCCTTAACTAAATCATGTAAAGAATAAACATTTTAATCTACTTATGCAAACTATATTTGGTGCAAAAGAAAACTGCTAATAAAATATACTGTTGATAGGCTGAACAACAGATGCTAAACTTTTGCTAAGTAGGATTGTAAAAGAGGCATCTAGAAAGCAGTTAAAACTGATGTTATGTTACGTAATGAAGATATAAATGTGATGTACTGCCCTGCCCAGTGTTTTTTTGTTTTGTGTTTTGGTTACTGGTATATTTTGGTGAGCAATACCTCATTGGTATATTCTATATTTTGCACTTTTATATATTTCTTTTATTTATTGTTTGAAGGTGTAGATCAGAAATGAAAAACAATAATATGCAGTGATCTCCCCAGGATTTTTTCATAGCAGGGGGGGATTTTTTAACAAGTTTCGCCGCTCGCTTCGCTCGCATAATTTTTGTGCCAATTTTTGCCGCTCGCTTCGCTCGCTATATAAACACCAATTCTCATTTAGAAAACCTTTTATTTAACAATACATGATACTATGCTTGTAGTGTCATTAGTATTCATTGTTCATTGTGTTTCCTTAAAGTCTTCTGTCCCTACATCTTCTGGGGTGCATGTCAAACCACCTCCCCCATGCTGCCTCAAAATCGAACACCTCTTCCCTTGGTCCATTTATGATAATGTTGAGGACCCTGTCCACTGTTTCTACTTTCATTCTATTCTTTAGGTAAGTCTTTTTAATTTTACCCATTTTTTTTTTTTAAGTTTCCTGCATAAAGGAAGTCGAACTTCTTTATCATGACAACCATCAAAAGCAAGATTTGAACATTAATTCGTTCGCAATTATAATAACTATTAATAAAAAATAATACTTCATTGTCAAATTGTAGTTTTAGTCGTTTTTATGTTTGTTTTATTCCAAATTGGCGATTTTGATGATCGGTGATCATATCACTCCGCGTTGCAGTATAGGGGTAATCTGCGCCAGGTTCAACTGTTAACTTTTTCTAATTTTCTGAACGCACGCATCAAATGAACGATTTTGATAGGTTAGAATGTTTTGGGCGCATGCGCATACGTAGTCAAATCAAGTGATCGAACCGAACCTGGGGCAGATTATGTCGATGACGCACGATTAGTAATAGATAATTTGATTGGATATTTCGTAACTAATCATGAGTTTTGAGCCAATCAGAAGACATTTAAGATTCGGCCTTCGGAATGGCAAATCGGGAAAAACTTTTTGAAAATTTTTTGAATTTTATGTGATTTCGTCGAATATCCAGGAGAATAAAATAATGAACGGAAGTTTTGAAGTAGCGGGGCGCTAAGCAGGGCGGGCGAAGCAAGCAGGGGGGAACAGGGCGGGGAAAACGAGTGAGCAGGGGGGAGCGCCATGCAATTAGATTCTGGGGAGAACCCAGATATGTTTTAGAGAGTTCTGGTCATATTAAATTAAAATTGGATCAACTCTTCAATGAAATCTGCTCCACATCTAAAGTGTTTATTTGCTGCTTTTATGGGGGTTAATTTTGGTTTAAAAGGTTTTGAATTTTAAGGTTTAACTGTAAATATCTAAGTGATTCTCTGAGGAGTCTAGAACCCTGCATATTTTGAACCCAGTTTCAGTTCACCATTTGCAATTTGATACCTGTGTTGAATAAATTGTCTGTAGCTCAGTTAGGAGTGCCTTATGAGACTGCATCTTGATTAAAAATGCACCTTTATTAGTACACTCTAGAAAAATGTAAATCACTAGCTCAGATGAAAGCTAAATGTTAGCGGGACCACATAATGTCATCACATGCCAGGTTGGTGATATAGAAATTAAAATAATTTGAGATGGTGATATATCTTCATTAGGCTCAGCTAGACAAGATTATGAATTCCAGAGATTAACATGGCGAAAGATCCTAGTTGAAGCTTCATTGCTTTACCTGGAGCAAATGATTGAAGTGATTTCTAGTCTTGCATCAAGTCTTTAGGCATCCCCTCCTTTCTATTTCCATACCCATATTGTGATATTGAAAATGGGACATTGGGGAGGACTAATAATGGGACTTCACACAAGATTATTATTTCCACAGCATTAAAGGAACTGACTGCATCCATTTAACAATAGTCTAGCTACAAAGCTTTGTAACCCCTTACCCCCCCCCCCTAAATACCTTCCCACACTGTGTGAGAAGGTGTCTAGTAGAGGGGAGGGGTCACAGAGTCTTGGAGCTAGACTAGCACCTGGTTGGAAATCCAATTGTACCAAATTCAGAAAAATGAGTATGCTGTAATGTTTGACTGTGTGTTACATTGTATTTCTGCAAGCAAGATTGTTTTCCCAATGCCTTTAAAATCTTTCAAAATGCTCACTTAGTAGGAAATTGGATTGTTGATGGAATGGCAATATAAATGAAATGTGGAGCTTGAACAGAAGGGTATTGCTTAGAAGCTGGATCTGTGAAAAATAACGCTCATTGCAAATATAAATCACTTCTGCTTCGACTTGAAGTTACGATAATTACAAAACCAAATTGTCTACTTTAAGATGAACAATGACTTGCCACCAAATTGTAAGTTAAGATGGTTCGATGGGCCAGCGGCCCAGCGCAACAGGAGCTAGTCCATTGAACGATAACCTAGCTTCATATTAGAAGTTTAAAGTTGTTCTCTTGATTTCATGTTCATGCTTATGCCCCAAGCAGCTCATGAACATGTAGAACATGTAGTACATATATACAAAGATATTATAAGAAAATAACTGGACAATTGAATAAATTTTGACCAATAGGTTTCAAATTGGTATGCTTTATTGTAGGCTCCCATCGTTTTGGTAGCTAAGAGATAACCTGTGACAATATACAGGCATACAGGCAATTCAAATGGAAATCTGAAAATCTGTATATTATTAAAATTAATTTTTGAATTTTCGTTTTTGAACTGCACTGATAATAAGAAATCTATTCATAAGTATTGCACCGCATTAACTTTGTTTTATTTTTCTAAAGTAAAAATGTTTTTGTGGTTTTGAGGTTGATATGCCATAATGTATCCAGGATATCTGATCAAGTTTGAGAAAATCAAACTTGATGGTGCTTGGTACTTGTATGAAATACTAAGAAAGCAATATGATGAAAACATTCAATCTGAATGAATCATAGCAGACAGTCCAGGATATGAAAGATAATGCAAAAGCATCTGACATTTTTCATAAATATCTAGTGCATTTGATATGTATACATGAAACAAGATGGTTTTGGTCATGAGTTCTTTCACTTGTGGTTTTCACTGTTGTTTTAGAATAGGGTGGTCTGGGTAGGGGTCAGTTGACTATTTCTTTGTAGGACATGGCTGTCAATCACAGAGACATCTCCAATATACAAAGGTTCACCATTTATTCAACCTGAATATATTGACTTGATTTCATTATTATTCTATCATGCAGAGTGTAACATAGTTATATGTCAAGCAATAGGTTCTGTTTCCTTAATTGATGCACTTTGTTTTGAGTAATAACAGATACGTCTGTAGATCTGGGATATATGTCAGTTATGGACTTCAAAACATAAGTTAAGGGTCATGCTTCAAGGTCTATTTTTTGTCTAAATGGGCCTAATTTACAAAGTGTTAGTTTCCTACTTTGTTCCATTCAATTTCTACCGGTTGCATTCATATGACTTTGCTACTTAAAAGAAAGCTTCTTCTGGTTTATAACTAGGCTCTGTATATAGGGTATTCAATTCCCTGTACATAGCCTCCATTTTGTCAACATAGGCAGATGGTTGGATGTTGCAAGTTATATTTCCATGGTTTGGAGTGAGTGCCTTATATTTGTGAATTCCAGTCATAAGTAAGTTCATCTTGAGGAACTGGCTACATCTAGAATTATTGAAATATTTTTGTTTGATATTTTGAAGTTGTGATTCTAGGGTTAAGTTGACCTACTTTGGTATTAAAGTAGAAAATGTTTCTCCAAGTGGATGCATGGTTGGTTGTTGAGTGGATATACAGGCCTTGAAGCAATACCCTTTTCAATTGTTGATTTTACTTCTTTAAAAGATTTTTCTAAGCTCTTTAAATAATTGATGATATTAATCTTTTGATCTTGCCTTACTTAGTAGGTCAATTAGAATACCATCTTGCTTTATCAAGATTTGGACTGGTCCTTGAGAGAATGTAGTGAGTATGGAAACTGTCGATGCAGCATTAATCCAAATCCAAATCAGTATTTTTTAAATTTAAAATCCAAATCAGTATTTGAGGCATAGGACCTTCAATAAACTGCTAAACTACTTCTGACTCAAACTCCTATGAAAGCCCATGATAATTACTTTTGAGGTGATTGGGATCTCATCAGGATCAAAACTGCATTGTATGTTCATTATCAGAGTCTCTCTTTATTATGGAGGTTCAGGAGTTCACCCCCCCCCCTCCCTTCAAAATCTTGCGATTTTTCAACATTTTGAGCACCTTTTCAAGTGATTTTGGGCCAAAGTTGTCAAATGTGAATCTGAAATTTGTTTGTCTCACTTAGAGTGAAGTAATTACAACTGACATAATGATCTCAGGGTAGTATAGGATTGCTGAGGGAATATACTTCTTCTTGAAGTACAGAACCTGTGTGTATTTTCTCTGTTTATTAGCTGTGATTTTATTTGAAAAAATCTGTTGGAAACATTCTGACTTCATGGATAACTTCCGACAGAATGCAGATCTCAGACTAGACTGGATTCGAACATGTCAATTTGATCACATTAATTCTACACTTCCTATCTAAAATAAGAAGTGTTTCATTTTCTGGGTTTTCTGTATAATTTATAATGTAATATACATAATGGGATGCAATGCTACTGGCTAGGTCCTTCTTTGTTCACCTTATTTTACGATTCAAAACATGACTAAAATGCTGTTAATATAGAGGCTCCAGGTATAAAAGTGCAGTTGGTTGTTTTGACTTCCTCCCTCTTAGAAAATTGATGTTTACCTGGATTAAGACATTACCTCGACCTCAAATAATAACAAACTAAATATTGCGCCCTGTTGCTTCTAAAAATGAATTTCTTAAATATCATGAAGAAAGTACCATTTTTCCAAGTTTCTAGTCATTTTTAGGTCAGTTTGTTTTGTTCTTCAAATTGAAAACCATTTGAATGAAGCTTAAGTAACACTTCATATGCGATGAAAAATGTCTGGGATTTTTATCTTCATATACGATCTAACTTATCAAATCAAATATTTTTAACATAATTAGTTGGCTCAATTTCATGACAATTATATATGGTATGCTTGAGAGTTATGTTTGAAAGGGCCTCATAAACAAGACTAGAAATCTAAGCTAATGGTAAATTATGGCATCACTTTCTCTCAGGGCAATATCTCACTGATAAACCAATTATTTCTGCAGTTGGCATGAAGTTTTCATCCTTTTATGATATTTCTTTATTTTTAAGCAAGATTTTCCTATTTATCATCTCATTAAATGTTAGTTTTGACATGTCATTAAATATGAGTTCTTTGTGTATGATGAAAAAGACAATCTGCGGAACAACTGAGTTACTGGATTGAGTAACATGAGATTGTATGTGGACTATCTGGTGATATGTTTATTAATGATTTATTATGTGGCATTAGGTGGCATCACACCCTGTATAAGTTTATCCAAAACATGGTTCTTATGTTTTTAGCATTCCTAACCATCAAAACTATTTAATCATTGATTCACCATGCTGCCGAAGAATTAAGGATTGGGATATAATTAATAGCACCTGATGAGGTGAAGATATCATAATCTAAAATTCATTTTTTAAGGTACATATCAAAAATTGTAAAATCCTATTCATAAAATATTGCAGACCATATATGATGTTAATTTTGCTTGATAATTGATAAAGCATATGTCCTCCTTTGTTTCATATAAACCAATAGTTCAGATACAGGAAGTTCAATCAAGCACACATAAAAAATGTTTGGTGAATTTAGGATCTGCCATTCTTATATGACATATGGTGCATTTGAACAATTTTCCGGTAAAATAACATTATGAAACAGATTTTGGTCTTAAGATGGAAGGATATTGACCAAATGCCCAGTCGAGGGTTCTGTTATTAAGTTATTTAAGTTCTTCAACTCGACAATGGGAAGAACTGCTCTACCTAAGTGACTAATATGTCATGATATGACATCTAAAGAGTCAATAAAAGATATATATAGTTGTGCATGAAGTCTATTTATAGAGGGGCATGAGCCCAACTATATTGTAATCTTTTTCAAGAACATTTCCTGGTGGTTCATTCCTGAGAAAGCTTGAGAGCAACATTAGCAAATCAAATAGTAAATTGTATGATAAATATTTTAACACAACCACTTTATTTCATATTTCATTTTTGGCAAAATGTTCATGCTAGTCCAGTGATATGTTGCAAAAGAAGTTTTAGTGAAATATCAAATCACTTCATCCTGATATAAAGCCATGATATGTCAGAGTAAGAATAGATTTCAAGTTGAGTTAGTAAGGTTGAGGATGTTCACATTAATCTGCCAGTTGGGAGATAAGCACAGCAGGACCTGGGATGTCACTTGCTTTATCATCAGCTCTCTTACAAACACTTACCATAAATAACATGTCATGTGCAGGTTATGGTTGATAATAAAAAATGAGCATGTAAAGCAAGGAATTATGTTGTATTGAAGTGCCAGAAAATGGCATTATTTATATAAGGAGTAAATATATGAATCTAACTAACCATAAATAACATGTCATATAAGTTTCAAAGTAAAAGATTAGATTGTAAAAAATGTGCCAGTAAAAATTCTTTTATTTATTTAATTCATGTAGATTTCAAAGATGGGACTAAACAAAATATAGAATAATTGATGTGTTCCGAGTTTGGGTATCAAAGCCATTTTTACTGTGAAATAAATATATCAAGAACATATTGATCTTTTTGCTACCACCTTTTTACATCTTTTTATCATTTATTTTGTAATGATTACTTCTATTTATTTCATTTTAAGCAGATTATGCATGTTCCTAAACATGTGAGGTGTCTCAATAAAAATCAGAATTGGATAAATGTCCTCGAAATTGGATGTCCTTAAAATTAAATGTCAGCTCCCTAGATTTTGGTATGTTTCCAATGGCATTTCCAAATATGGATCAATTTGTATTCCATAATGAACCATTCACATGCATAGATCTGGCATTTTCATCAAAGTGGGGTCATAATGGTCATTTTTTAAACCACTGAATATAGTGACAAATGGAGGAATTGGCAAGGAATTAAGTAAACATACATGTAGTTAACATGTTAAATTGTCAAGATATTCAAGAAAATCGGGTAGTTTATTCAAGTTGTGCAGAGAAATAAACAGGGCTAGAACTGACATTTCTATTGAAGTACCATTGAAGCAGGAAAAGCCACATCCTAGATGTCTGTATATTATGGAAATATGATTTGAAGTGTTTGAATTGCCAACATTTATTTCCTGTTATACACCTGGGCAAACTTTTCTTATGGAAGTTTGATATATTTAACAAAATAAAACAATTTATGTCATTGAGGTTACAAAAAGATCAGACAGAGCAATTGCAGTTTTTTACCATCTGCAAATGTTTGACTTCACATCACAAAAAGAAGGTTTCTTCTGTCCTTTGCAGAAGTCTTTTCTAGTATTTTTTATATTTTACTGCTAGCCCCTGGGTTTTGGAAAGGCATCTGGTCAAATCTTGGCATTTCATAACATTTGAAAATGATAAATATTCTTTCAAAAAATGCCTGATTTTCAATGAAAGCGAAAGGCATTTAGATCTCCTTCAACACACATTTCCTTGACCTGCTGGCTGTACATTTGTGTGCGTTAGTTTTGCCTGGACCTAGAGGTGCATTCACAAGCTATATGGGTCATTGCAGTCATGATGTATCCCTGCCTCACGGACATTACCATTTGACACGCGGGACAATAGCAAACCCTAGGGATAAAACAACAAATTGGTTTCAAATAAAAGTGCAAAACAGAGCATAAAGGTCATGAATATGTAATTAATAAAGTAACTAGCATTTACTTTTTATTTAATATTATAAAGAAATGTGTGAAAATGGAGTCGCATTTACAGTTTTTAGAGGAATGGCATGGTGTAAGCACGATAATATAGATGTTTTAAGCATAGGAAAATACTCACTATTTCACCTGACTGCATACTGGCCATGAAGTCATACCCTTTTCCCACAGAATGCTAGAATTCGGAATCTAAGATAGATGACTGTATGTTTTGGATCAAATTTTTCTTAGTAGATGTGGGGGGAGGTAATACCTTTTACCTGTACCTACCTTTCCCCCTTGAAAATATTATACGTTATGATCATACTGCAATATTGCATATTTAAAGTTGTCTATGTTAAATATGAACCTACTATTCAAAAATTGGCATCTTGGATTCTAGTACGAGTGTATTTAATTGAACAACTTAATGAGAGGCTTATTCAGGAGACAGTGATGTAATGGAAAATTTCTCCTTTAGGAGACTATATAGTCATAGTATGCACATGTATATATCTCAATGCAGTGTACCAGTCATTTAACAACATCCATATTTATAAATAGATACTGGCATTTTTTGTATATAAATTGATATCATCTATCTTGTCAGTCCAACTGGACCCTGACCATACTCTCCCTATACCATGGTAAAATTCACAGAATTTTTTATGAACTAAAGGAAGAATCATTCGTCATAATCACTACCTGTTTAGGAATTCAGAATACATAGCACTGGTATCATAAAATAACAGTCCACCAAATTAAATCATAAATATTCATATTTTATGTGTGATGTGTTATGTCTGTAGTAGAGTTCCCAGATATGCGCAGAATTTGTTATTTCTATTTTCAGATTGAATAATTACAGCGTCAATATTTATTGTACAATTTGCATGTAATATTGCAGCTATGGATGATGGCAGTTATTAAAATTATTGCTGCCATTTCTATTTCCATCAATTTCCGGCTTTCATAATTCTCAAAATAGAAAAATAAGCATATATTCTCATCTTTACTTCAATGGCATTTCTTTCTAAAGAAAGCAGTGAGGATTCAGTTTGGCATATTCCTCAGTAATAACAAATGTAATTAATATTTTGGCACTTTTGACGTCATTAGAGTTGCCATGAATTTCCTCTATGTCTGAGTGCTATATCTTGAGTTAGTGTACCAATCGTTCAAATAGAACTGTTATCTTGGATTTATTTGCAAGGTTTTTGCTGGCGTCAGTACCTACTGGGTAAAACTTCCGTTCTAGTCTTGTGTGTTGATTATCACATTTTCATGAGGAGTTAACATGCTGTGTTTTGAGAGGGTTGCCACTAAGTGAAATATCATGGATAAAATCTTCTACCTAATATGAAATAATATGGCAATGAGATGGCTTTATATGTACATGAATGGGAATGTCTGTAATAAGACAATGGGTGATTTTCTCACGTTATTTTAATTTTTACAAAAATCACCTGTTGTTTAGAGGATTTTTTAACTGCTTCCGTGTTGAAATTCTGTCCTAATTTTATATTTCTAATAATTTGGTTTTATTTCCATTAATTTTATCTGTTATCAGAAATTTTAATAAAACCCCTGGGTGTATAGATTACCCTTACCTTAGGATTATTGCCCTCGATTTCCCCTCATCAGAATATGTTCAGGAATAAAATGAGAAGAGGTTAGAGTGCCACACTGAGTGGCTTGATTCATGGTTATTGTAATGAGTCAATCTGGCAGCTTTTACTTAAATCTGGCACTTAGATTTGTCAAATCAAGACTGTATGTCATCCCATCCCTAAAGAAAAAATGTCCCAGGAACAATAATCAATTTATCGAAATGAGCATTCAGTACTTAACAAGTTTGTTAAACAGGAAGTTTAGAACAAGTATATGAACAGTAGGGTTCAAAACAAATTGCTGCCTGACTGGCAACCACTTTTCTCTCTTGACAATGGACTATGAAAAACTGGTTGTCATTTGGGCAATAGACTGAATGCCAATATCACTGGTATAGCGTCATATACGCATAAAACGCCATGGCATACTCTCGAAAGTTTATTTTTAAAAAACAGGTTTGTGTAATTAAATTTTGGATAAAAGTGGCCAATAACTTACATTTTTATTAAGTCTATTTAAGTCGGAATTTCGTGTTTTAAAATGTCCCAGAACGCTTCAAATACAATCTTATTTTCAAATTTTCATTCCCCTAAAGCTCATTCGCTTAGCTCACTCATGGATTACAAAATATCCATGCTACCCCCCACTGAATATGTTTAATTGTGGCAATCGTGTTTTCATGAATGCTGTTAGCAGTTCTGGAGAAGGTAAAAGTAAGACAGTATTTATAAACAAGCATGTACTTTAAGCAACATTTGACTTACATGCTTGAAGTACAAGAACATACATGTATATTACTTATACTGTGAATTATCTTCTCTCATCCAATTCGAATCTTATTAGAAAGGATGAAGCCAATTATGCTCGATGATAAATTGTTACATATCTTGAATTGTCTGATGAGAAAACAAATCTGTCTTATCAAGTTATAATGAAGGTCTCTCACAAGGGAAAACACTATCATGGTAAACAGGCCTTGTAGACTCACTTATACGGTCATCAGCTCTCTGACCTCATTCCCAAACCACATTGCTCACAATGGGAATATCGATTCACCAGGTCCTTTCTTCCAAACTTATCTAGAAATGAGATGTCATGGTTTACCATGATGAAAACTACATATTAAAATCTTATATATACAGGGTGTCCCGAAAGTATGGGGCCCCCCCTAGGCAGACATATTCCAGTGTCCTCATAGTATGTGTCGTATATCATTTTAAAGCTTATCCAAAGTTACATTGATTTGCCAAGTATCATGGTTTAACTCCCAAATCGGAAAGAGTTACAGTCATTTTAAAAGTTAGTGTTTTGTCAAAATAAAGTTCAATTTTACACCACATTACTAGTCACTGTGTCCCCCCTTGGACATGTTAACAGCAGCAATTCTTTTCAGATATGACCTTACAAGCCCTTCAAATAGGGGTGTGGAATTTTATAACCCTCGTAAAACCTGTTAAGGGACTTTAGAAGAGTTTCCTTAGAGTTTCTACCCTCACCGTTCTCTTTTTCCAACTCAATATCCATCCGACCCGAAAAGAATTGCTGCTTTTAAGATGGCCCGGGAGAACACATTGACTAGTGATTTGGTGTAAAATTGAACTTAATTTTGACCAAACACTAAATTTTGAAATGTCTGTAATTTTTTCACATTGAGAGTTGAACCATGATACTTGGCGAATCAATGTAACTTTGGATAAGCTTTAAAATGATATATGACACATACTGTGACGACACTGGTATATGTCTGCCTAGGGGGGGGGCCCATACTTTCGGGACACCCTGTATATGTCTATTCAGTCAATGAAGATATCATTTGTCTCTTTTATTAAACAACAAATTTGGTTAGGGAATTTCTGCTTGAATCAGGCAATATTCAAGAAAATGATTTGAAAATTATGTAAGCACAGATTGTCTAGTCTGAACTTACCTAAATGCAAATATATCATATAAAATGGGTGATATAAACAACTATCATGTCCTAACTAAAATCCTGGTGATGGATGTAACCTTTAAATGGCAGGAATGCAAAAAATGGAAAAGCAACTCTGGCATGTCCTGGGGTGAAAGACAGAATTTTTAATACAATGCTTAGATTTGGATAAATATTGTATTTCTTGTTTTTTATAGATTATTAATCAATAATCCCTTGTATATTATGTCGTGTCATTCCTATATGAATGGAATCTGAAATCAATATACACATTTATATCTATTTCAGTTTCTCGATCAGTGGTATTGTTTCACAGTCTCAGAACAGTCATATAGTCGTGCTAGCTATATTCACTCATCTACCTAGTGTCAATGAAATCTGTGATATTTTTATAAAAATATCATTGCCTGTTTGAAATGTCACATAAACAAAACATATGAAGAGTTAGTCTAACTTTGCTAGATTTGAACCCCGGAAGTTCATTTTTATGTCACTACCACAAGTGGTGACATTTTGTAGACAGTGTTCAGTGGTTGATATTTGGTAGGGTTTGGCATCTGTAACAAATGGTAGGTGGTGATATTTTGCATCTTAATTCCTTGTTTTATTGTGCTAGACTCTTCAACTGACTTATGGAATATTGGCTTACTTCCTAAATCAATCATTTTTGAGCTCTGTTCATAATATTTCATGGTAGGGAGATTCAAGGGCAGAGATTCAAATGTGAGAAATTCAAGGGCTAGCAATTCAAGAGCCATAATCCTCAAAACAATCTATTTAACTGAAATAAACTTACAGGAATTAAGCTTTGATAGAAAATTACACATGATTTTGCTTTACCAAGTATAGTAAAACTTGATTTATATCCAACTCTATATAATTATTATTCTCAAAGGTAAATTGGATTTTTATGATATATAAATATGTACCGAATTATCTTCAGTTGCCAAGATGTGACAGAATAATATAGTGACATTAAAATGACCATATTTCTGATATTGTATATTAATTAAATTATACATGTATAATTGCAGTTATATGTACTGGACTGATTGGGGTGAAACGCCAAAGATCGAACGAGCAGGAATGGATGGCAGGCAGGAAACACGTGAAGTCATCATCAATACAGAGATCTATTGGCCAAATGGTTTGACCTTGGATTACGACGCAGCCAAAATATTCTGGGCGGATGCAAAGCTGAGCTTCATACACAGTTCGAATTTTGATGGTACAGGGCGAAGCACAGTTGTTGAAAAGTCATTGCCGCATCCATTCGCTTTAACCCTTTATGAAGATACCCTCTACTGGACAGATTGGCAGACCCATTCTATACATTCATGCAATAAAAATACTGGCTTGAATCGCCGAGTGATCCATGATAATATATTCTCTCCCATGGATATTCATGTCTATGCAGCTAAAAGGCAACCAATGGGTAGGTCTATTCATTTTTCTTTGAAGTAATAAAATATTTTCAATTCTTAGTTTGGTCTTAGGTGTTTCAAAACACACCATAATGTAAACCATTTCGAAAAATGTAAATTTTACAATTTGCAAGGAATATGGTTGTTATGACCAAAGACCTACTAGAAGAAATATCAGAAGAAAAATAAATCAGTTGATATTGCTTTTTGTAATCAAACTTGTATAATATATTGCCTTAGTTATCTAAAGTCTCGGCCTAGACCTGAATTATATCATTTGTCATGTGCAAATCTGATCTGGGCGTTTAATTTCTGCTTTCCAAATAAGGAAATGCAAGGATACTTGTCAGAGAGTGTTCTGTAAGAATTCATGCATTTTCGCAATCTCAATTAGACTGTTTATAAATGTTCATGATATGTGGTACCTGATTTATTTTGTTGGGCCCTAAAAATAAATGTGTAAATTATGCTTCATTTTCTCTTATATGTAACTTGTGTTAACTTGACCTCAGCTACCTTATATCATATTTCAATGTTTTTATTCGCAGAGGTCCATAATACCGGAGGTATAAACATTTTTCTTTTTATGAATATTTTACCATATATTTTTCACCATGTTGTTTTCACTTTATATGTGCGTGTGTTCCACATTTGTTTTTACTGAAGGGTATTTCAACAATGGCCACCCATCTAAAAGATAAAGACTCAAATTATAAGATTTTCAACTGTAAATTGCAAAGACATACACACTGTGGATATCCTTAGTTTGGACTTTTATAAGATGACTATTCTATTCTCAAAAAAAAACATCTTTGTTCAAATTAATCTTGGTCTGATGAGTTGAAGTTGAAAAAGCATTTCAATTATTGAATATGTCATTTTGAAATACCCAGAAGCTGTTATGTTTACGTTTTGTGTGTTTCATGTTATGGTTGTACTGTGAAATGAGTTCTACCATACCATTTCATTTGCTTACATGTACAAAATGATTATCACACGGTTTCTAGGTACAGCATATACTTGCACCGCCACATTCATTACAAGAGTTAGCAAACCTTAACACCTTTAGTTTACTAGTTTTGCATCAACTCCTGCTTCTCTCCCATTTTCTTTATCTCAGAGAGCATGAGGAGGTTACATGGGGTTGTTGCAAGACTATATTGAAAGGTCCTTTTCAATACCTCCGCTGTGTTTCCCAATTTGAATTTAATAACAATCTAATGTGATTATTTCCAAATCAAATATAATTATTATCAAATATGATTATTATTTGAAGTTTTTTGATTATTTTATGATTAAATACATGTACATCCTTGATTATTTGACAGTTTTATATGATTATTTGATCATTTCAAATCTGACGTGTTATTTATTAGAAATGTCACCATATGTAAAAAGTAAACCCAGATTCATTCTTTGCTTCTGTCAAGTTAGTGTAGTAAATGTATTTTTCTGACATAATCAAAATTATGAAGATTTGAATGCTTGTTTGGAAATGTCTCTGAATTTTTGGGAAATCATATCACATTTAAGAAGTGCTTTACTTTCACCATTCATTAGATGTTTTGAGACACCATTTTATAGAACATTGATGATATATATCTATTTGCAAAGATAATAGACATATTAAGCACATTTAAGAAGTGCTTTATTTTCACCCTTCATTAGATTTTTTGAGACACCATTTATAGAACATTTTATGATATATGTCTTTTTGCAAAGATGATAGACATATTAAGCACATTTAAGAAGTGCTTTACTTTCACCCTTCATTAGATGTTTTGAGACACCATTTTATAGAACATTTATGACATATGTCTTTTTGCAAAAATAAAAGACATATTAAGCAATTATGATTTGCATAGTACACTGTGTATGAAAACACAGATTCAAATCCTGTGCTAAGATAAAAAAAAAAGTCAAAAAGGTTAGTCAATCCCAACTGGGATCGAATCCATGAGCCCTCAATATGAGTCCTCTACCATTCAGCTGCAGGACCAGCTGACTTTTCCACATCAACATAACATATATAGAGTGAAAATTCATGCAAGACTTAATATTTAAACCAAAATGTTTAGCTCACACACTGTTTCAAAAATTATAAACACACTTGGCACTTAAGCACACATATTAGTGACAGAAAACATAGCACATCAACACAGATGAAGCACATCAACACATATGAAGCACTGTAACACATTGGTAGCACAATTGTAGCACATGATTTCATTTTTGAAAGCACTCATTTTATGTCACCCAGTCCTCTTTATCAGATTCAGTTTATAAACCAACTAACTTGTTAAATATTTGGAATCAATGTTAGTTATTGAATCATGGAATTGAGTATGATTAAATGTTATCTTTGAAATATATTTGAAATTTTTAACTGTGTATTTATGAATAGTGTAGTAGCATGTATAATCTGGAAATAGCAAAACAATCAAATGCTGTTTTTGTATTGTATTGTATTACCTTATAAGTATACATGTAATAACGTGTAGCATAGTGGTGTTATTAGATTATCACTGTGGTGTATTGTTATGTCTGTTTCTCCTGAATATCTACTGCCAGAGTATGAACCGATTACATCTCCGTGTATTTATAAAAAATCAATAGAGATCACGTCAAAAGATCAATGTATGCTAAACAAAAAAAGTTAATTTCATGATGGCTGGGTCCTATAGCCCTTACAGGCAGATACAGGTCAGAAAAGCATTATAACTTACCAGAAGAAACTAGGTGAAAGCCTTTTATGTACTTCCTCCCCCGCCCCATACAAAATGAACTTTTTGTTTGGATTTTATGGTACATTGCTGTTTTGATGTAATGCCTTAAATATGACTATGAGAATGCACATATTTAAAATTGATATTTATTTTTCAGGTAATAATCCATGTCAGCCTAACAATGGGGGTTGTAGCCACCTGTGCCTCATGTCCCCTAGTTCACCATACTATGCCTGTGCCTGCCCCACGGGGGTACGGCTCTTGCCCGATGAGAGGAGTTGTGCCGATGGTGAGATTCTCACTTTATTAGATTCAAATTGATCACAAATAAACATTTTTTGGTCTGTTGGTTTGAAAACTAAAATTGATTGATCAGTCATATACATATTTTTCTCTTCTTGAAAGTTTTGTGAATTTAAATATTCATTTACTGTATAGTGCATAGAGCTGATATTTATTTTTGTTTATACTATCAGTTCATCTTTATGGTATATTGGTTTGTCCTTCGAATGTTGCTACTTGTGTCTTTAAACTTGAAGCATTATTTCAATTTTCAATTGGTTGCTTTATTTTTTCAGGTCCAAAGGAGATTCTGCTATTAGCTCGACGTACAGATCTTCGTCGTATTTCTCTGGACACACCCGACTACACAGATGTTGTGCTACAGTTGAACAACATTAAACATGCTATAGCCATAGATTATGACCCTGTGGACAAGTATGTGTACTGGACAGATGATGAGGTCCGTACTATACGTAGAGCATATATGGATGGTACTGGTGAGTAATATAATCCTTCTGCGCCTTCTTCATATTCAATTTTCAATCCAAAGATATGTCACCGGATTTATGATTGAAAAGTATGACATTTTGTTGGTGTTCTATATATTGGGTGTTGATTGAATTAAATATCTTTTGTAGCTTCAATTTCTTGCTGGGTTCTTTGATTTCACACAATTCTCAAAATTTGAATATAATTTTAAAATAAATTTTTTCTGTTCTTCGATCATCCATAAAAGCTACACTGCCCATCAACCAATATTTCAAATCCTTTGTGAAATGGGCTCTAAAAGATTGTAAAAATCATAAAAATCATATGAGATGTTCATTTATTTCAAATGAATAAAATTAAATTACAGATTTTCTTTGAAAGCATTAAAGATTATTGTATTAAATATGTAAAACATTTTCTTGAAATCACATCTGAATTGAGATTTGTTGTGCATTGTAGGTCAACAAGTAATTGTAAGCAGGGAGGTGAACCATCCAGATGGTATAGCAGTCGACTGGATAGCACGTAATCTCTACTGGACGGACACTGGCACTGACAGAATAGAGGTCTCTAGACTCAACGGGACCTCACGCAAGATCCTTATATCGGAGAATCTTGAAGAGCCTCGTGCAATTGTTCTAGATCCAGTTGGAGGGTAAGAATAGTTTTTGAGAAATTGAATTTAGGTAGGCCGAATATATTGAGGTACAGAGAGGAATACAGGTTCTAGTCCTCCCATTCTGTCGACCTAAGAAGTATATATTTCTATCATGAATTTTAATATCACCTGTGGTGTTATAATTTTAACTTTTTTATGTACAGTGTTTGCATTTGTGTCTGTAACAATTGGCAGGTGGTGACCATTTTGCATGTTAATGCCTTGTTTTCTCATAATATTTCCCCAGGGATCTTTGATTTTACAGTTATAGTTTTACAGTGTAATCAATATTATTAGAAGACAATGTAATATGTGTGTTATGTGTTCACATTTGACATGACTTCTATAGGCTGGAATCTTGTTGAAATATCAGTTTTTTAGTTCATTTATATATAACAGAAAACATTCCCGAAGTGAAATGCCTTTGGGGCTAGAATAATGTTTATGTCCAAGATATGACCTCATATTAACTTCTAATCAATGTTTTTTCAAAATAAGTCATTTTGAATTTTCAGACTGTTTGTTCACATGTAGACTAATGACTCTTGTTTCTTTTATGTTGTTATTTATAATTAAACATTGCACAACTTCCTTTATATATTATCGATTGAATTCTAATTTTAACTGGAATGTTATTTCATGACATTGATTTGTTTTGTTCTCATTTATTGACTGCCACTCAGTTAGATTTAAGTTCTGAGTAGCATGATCACGGCTTTACATTTATTTATACACAAAAAGTAATAAAAGATACAAGCATGAAGGTGATTGCATGGAGGGAAATCTAATATATGAATATTTTAGAACAAAATTGCAGTTTTTTGTATTTGGGCAAATGTAATGCTAATTGGCACTATATGGTATGCGATCTATTGTAAATGGCCCCACCACACGATCCTCCTCCACACACTTTATTGTATGATGATCTTTTGTAACATATTGTAACTCATTTACAAAACAGCAACATCATATATTTAATAAAAACATCACCTAAGTATTTATTACAGGTCATGTAGACCCTGACATCGTGCCTTTTCGATAGATCTCATTCCTTAGAAGCCTAGCATTTTAAAAAAATCATTTTATTTTACCATCGATTGGCTTATTCATTTAGCAATTGATTTATAAATCTTTCACTTTTCTTAGATAAATCGTACATCGTTTCTTCTTCCATCCACTGTCGGGTTTATGGGTGTGACTTTACATATAAAATGTTCTTGTATTGATTTTAAGGCAGATCATATTGGATTTTCAGTCTGTGTTGATTTGTATATTACATCATTTCCATGTTCCAACATACTCAGACCTTTCACAGCTTTCCAGTTCTTATTTTATGTCTGTCTGGAGCAATCTGAATGTCATATCATTTCCTGAGTTAATGGTAGTTGAATTCTATCTTTGAAAAATAGCCTGAATCTATGTTGTTAAGTGGAGAATACACAAGCATTCAATGCTATAAATCATCTGGAGTAAGGCTAATAATGGTTAATTAGAGTATTTCACTATGAAAAATTAAAAGACTGATAAGTGGTCGACAGTCTTGTATCCATTGTTTTTCATGCTACTTATACTGCAAGTGCCTTGGTTGAAATCTTAAAATAGGCAAGGCAAATTAAAACCAATTGGGGTATAATCCTTCCATTGAATTAAAATCTTAATGCTCCAACCCAATGTGTGTGTAGTTGTATATCATATATGAAATTAATGATGAAACAATATGAATAAAATGTCATTTCATTGTTATATTATTCCAGGTACATGTACTGGACAGATTGGGGGGAAAAGCCAAAGATTGAACGGGCATACCTAGATGGCTCTGCCCGCAGTGTCATCATCAACGACTCACTGGGCTGGCCCAATGGTATCTCTATCGACTTTGCTGATCGTAAACTCTACTGGGGAGATGCTAAAACAGATCAAATAGAAATGTCTGATTTGGATGGGTCAAATCGTCGAGTTCTGGTTCGAGATCAGCTTCCACATATATTTGGCTTCAGTTTATTAGGTATGTTGGTTAATTACGGTCGTCTTTTAGGGATCTCCTATACGATTTTTTCCGGGGACGATACGATTTTTTCATGTAATACGATTCAATATGATTTTATTCCTTCATATTTCCCTGGGAAAACAGTAATATTATATATTACTTTTGATATGTCAAAATGACACACTACACTAGACTACACTACACTGTCAGTATAATATACCTTTGTACAGGGCTGTGTGTAATATGTAATTTGCAGACAATTGGCAAGAGAAATCAATCAAGTAAATTTAACTAGTTTTATGTGACCTATTTTATTTTATTGCAAATTAATTAGGATTTCATTCTGTTTGCAGACATATCAATAAATACATAGATGAACATAAAGCATGGAATTCCATTGATTTTTATATGTTGCATGTCTAAAATGTCTCCTTTTTGCTATTTGGGCATTTTATATATACATGTATACACAGTATATATGTTATTGTCATTGAACCAATTAACCAGTAGAGATAGATAAGATATTGCACATTTACTGTTATTTCAGGGGACTATATCTACTGGACTGACTGGCAGAGGAGGTCTATAGAGAGAGTGAACAAGTACTCTGGGGAAGACAGACGTATGATCATTGATCAACTCCCAGACCTGATGGGTCTTAAGGCAGTTGATGTGCATAAGAAAGAAGGTAACCACGTTTGATTTCAGGGATCATTTAGAATTGTCAATGCATTTTTAAACATGAATTTAATTCATGTTTAATTTCATTCATTTTTAATTCCATTTTGCCTTATTAGAATTTGTACACCAGACGAGTGTTCTCTTTAAAATAAGCAGATTCTTGTTTCCGCAGTCTTAGCTAGTTAAAAGGTGCTAGATCTTGATTTTACCTGTTTTGATAAAAAATATGTCAATATTTCATCATTTTGACAGGATGCAAACAGATCTTCAACAGGGTGGCATGTTATTGCCAAAATTTCAAAAAGATTAGCTTTAGTGCTGGAGAGATCATTGGAGTATGTACAAATGGGTTTTCAAGTTGTTGAACGCCTTCAAAATCAAAATCTTAGTGGATGCATCACCCTCTTATGGTTAGGATGAGGCGGGTCACAGGAGAGGATTTTCAAAATAGCTCAATCTCACAGAAAATATAACTAAATAAGAGCTAGAGTATCTGATGAGATGTTTCTGTGTTTCAGGTACCAACGAGTGTAAGACGAAGAATGGGGGATGCAGTCACCTGTGTCTTAACCGACCCACGGGTCCCATTTGTGCCTGTCCAATGGGGCTAGAGCTCTTGAAGAACCAGAAGACGTGTATTGTCCCTGATGCTTTCCTGCTGTTCACACGAACCAGCGATATTCGACGGATCTCACTAGAGACCAATCACAATCCAGTTGTTATTCCTGTGTCAAATGTGAAAGGGGCTTGCGCATTAGACTTTGATATAAATGATAATCGTATTTATTGGACTGATACAAATCTTAAAGTAAGTAACTTATTATAACTTGTCAAATGTCAATCATGGTCTGTTTTGGTTTGTTTTATTAGGCAAATTTATAAAAACAAAAATACACAACAAAACCAATCAATCAATCAAAACGTCTAATGTTTTGAATGATACATTAAATTGTGAGTTGAAAATTTGTACATATATTTGTGATTTCAGACGATCAATCGAGCATTTATGAATGGCAGTGCCCTTGAGAATATTGTCAAATTTGGACTGAAATATCCAGAAGGCATGGCAGTTGATTGGGTTGCTAAGAATATTTACTGGACAGACTTTGAAAATGATCGCATAGAAGTGGCAAGATTGGATGGTTCTTCACGTAAAGTAATCGTGTGGAAAGATTTGAGGAACCCTAGAACATTGGCGTTGGATCCATCGCAAGCGTAAGTTATAGTTATGGAAAAGCTGTTGAATGAATAAAACCAAGCTAAGTGAGACATAATCTAAGAAGAACGTTATTGTGGTCATGTTTTGAAATCTGAATTAAAGTGTAAGAGAGTAAAATTAGCAAGGAATAGCATGGAACTAGTTAAAAATAATCCCAACTATACAATTTAAAAATCACAAAGGTCAATACTTGAAAAGCATGTGCATGTATACATCTATATCAGTAAATCCTATGCATGAATGTTAAGATTTTGATTCACATTTCAGGCAAATGTATTGGACAGTTTGGGATGATCAGCAATTCAGAATAGAGCGCTCAAACTTGGATGGGAGCGCTAGGAAGCATGTTATCACAAATGTGGGACGTGCACATGGTTTGACAATAGATCACATTGATCGTCGTTTATACTGGGTCGATGTCACTGATAAGTCTATTCAGTCTTCTGATATGGAGGGATCACTTCGAAGTCGAATAATACTTCATTCTTTACCTCACCCCTTTGGGTTAACACAGTACCAAGATTATATATACTGGACGGATTGGGAGACAATGAGCATAGAGCGAGCTAATAAAACAACAGGAGAAAATCGAACTCAAATCCGTGGATCACTAACCTATGTCATAGATATACTAGTTTTTCATGCGTCACGTCAAACTGGCTGGAACCAGTGTGGAGTCCGTAATGGGCAGTGTTCGCATTTATGCCTCGCGGTCCATAATGAGCTCTATACGAATGGCTCTGATGAGTTCACCCATATACCCCAATGTGCTTGCCCTACACATTTCACCCTAGACTCTAAAGACAATAAAACTTGCCTAGCTCCCAGTGAGTTCCTTTTATTCAGTCAGAAAAATCAAATTAATAGAATGCTGGCAGATACCAGTGAATCGCCAGAAATTGTGCTCCCTATCCAGAACCTGAAGAATATCCAGGCCATAGACTATGATCCAGTGAATAAACATGTATACTGGATAGATTGGCGCCAGAAAGCAACAATAAAGAGGTCTGTCAACAAAGAGGAGAAAAGTAGCAAGGTTAGTACCATATAGTATATATATGCCCTATTAAGTTCTCGTGAAATGAGATACATTCACACATTGCCTTTAAGGTGTGCACAGTATGTGGCATGGGGACATATTGGAATCTAAGCTTGTGTTTGTTTATAGTGATAGATGTTAAGATAATCCACTTACTGTATACTCAAGGGGCGAGGAGGAAAATTCTCAATAAATGGTGTATAGTTGGTTTGGCAGTATTTTCAGTTAGGGGAGAGTCTTGGATGAAATTTCCACCTAGGTGATAGCTTCGCAGAGTGGTAGGGAGTTCTTTTTTTTGAGGAGTTAGCCCCCCACCCCCCAAAAACACCCCACCCTGGGGAAAAAATTGTTCACACTAATTAACCTTAGATATTTTGATGTTTGTAAGTGACATACATAGATATTATATATATGAATAATTTGCAGTATTATTGATGCTGATTACTCCTAAAGAATTTGAATATCAGTACAAAGTGTGTACCCCAGGGGGCAAATTCATGACTCATTTTCTTAGTGTTTTGATTCTAACTTTTCAATTAGACACTGTAAGAGCTTGAAAAAATTCATGTGAAGTGCCCAATAGCAGGGTTAGTAACCCTGAAAGATGCAAAGCCATGGAAGAAGTAGGAGCTGAGAAAAAAATTGTTGATTTTTCAAAAAATTTGACATTTTTGACAACTGGATTTTGTGTATGACTATAGCTGACCCCTATAGTTTCTAGATCCATCCCTCTATGATGATATATATGGTTTTATAGTGTGGAACTAAGATGTAAAACATAAATTAGATGGGTTTTAAGGAAGTCAAAGGTTTTAAACAAGTCCAAAATTTGAAAAATTGTAAATATAAGGTTTCAAATTTACGAATTCCAGGTATAGCCATGGCTGACCCCTATAGATTCTAGATCCATCCATCTTTGATGATATTTATGCTTTCATAGTGTGAAATTAAGATGTAAAACATAAATTAGATGGGTTTTAAGGAAGTTATAGGTTTTAAACAAGTCCAAAATTCGAAAAATTGTAAATGTAAGGTTTCAAATTTACGAATTCCAGCTATAGCCATGGCTGACCCCTATAGTTTCTAGATCCATCCCTCTTTGATGATATTTATGGTTTTGTAGTATGGAACTAAAGATGTAAAACATAATTTAGATGGGTTTTAACGAAGTTAATGATTTAAAACAAGTCCAAAATTTGAAAAATTGTAAATATAAGGTTTCAAATTCCCTTATGGCTTTTTCATCAATACTTCTATGATGAAACATATACTTTTAGAGTGTGAAACTAAGATGTAAAACATACCGAAGATGAGTTTTAAGGAAGTTTAAGAATTTTAATAAGTGCAATATTTGAAAAATTGAGAAATATCAGGTCTCAAAGGGGCACGGAAAGTATCGCAACAGATTTCAGACAGTCATATGTTGGATTTTGTCTGTTTTCTGAGGATTTAAGCAGGTGCATATGATAGGCCATTGCATTACCTAGTGGGAAAAGAACTCTTAGAGATAATAAAATAGTTTGGAATTTGAGACAGCGAAGGTGAAAACAATCCACCCAAATGTTTTTTGGGAAATGTCGTCCTGATTTTCAACCCCGTTCACCTATGGTTTTTCAATTTTAGTTGCATCAATATGTTGCGTTTTGAGACATAAGTTAACCATTAAAAGGATAAATTTCTTTTAGATAAAGCGGAAAACAATATTTTCCTTTAGGGAAAACTCATGTGATCCATTGCTTTCAGCTTAATTTTGGTCACCCATATTTGATATCTTTAAAATCCCTGATGGAATGCATTTTTCATTTAAAGGGGTTAACTGTATGTAATAATTATACATATACACATATATATTTATGCATGTGGGTGGGTTGTTTGCACCTTCCCTGTCTCAAAATAGAAATTATTTTATCATCTCTATGGGTGCTTTTCCTGGAGGAAATGCATTGGCCTAACATATGCACCTCCTCAAATCTTCAGAAAATAGCCAAAATCCAACATATGATTGCTGAAATCTGTTGCGATACTTTCAGTCCTCCTTTACGATTTCAGGTATAGCCCTGCATGTCCCTCTTTTTGAATGTATGACTTAGCTTAGAAATTAGATGTTGAAAATATTGTGGTCAGGTTTGATCCATGTTACATGTATTGTTAAAAGAAAAATCATTAGAGTTGAGGACTTAACCCTTGAGTTCCTAAGGGGGTGAGAGGTTAATAAATCCCCCAGTAAGCGTAACTGCTCCTAGGGATATCGTATACAGTGTAGTAATTGATTGCTTAAATGGATTATTACTAATTAATTATTATTTGACGATATTTATTATGTGATATAGCATTTTTACTTTTTCACATCAACATGTTTGATGTAATGCCGTTCTGCATTATCAAAATACATAAAGACATGGTTAATTTAAAGAAACATGTTTTCTCTATATTTTGTTGTGCCCCTTCTGTAATTAAGCAATGATCATCTCCTAATACAAAATGTTGTTATGAATTATCAAATTATAATCACTACACTCCCAATAAAACAATTTGTCATCAGGCAACAGTAATTATTTGGGAAAATAAGGATTATAAGGATCATACCCCCCCCCCCCCCCCCCCCCCCGCCCGGGCCTAGAAACTTCCGTTAGTGCAATGATATAAGGAACTCTAGGGTAAAAGGGTCTTGTCACATTAAAATCTTCATGTAGATCAAAAAAGTATATATGGTGATATGATCAATATGTTTCAAACAAACAGACATTGTAGAAAATGTTTACATACTGACTTTGCAGATGACATTTTCTAGCATAGTTGAAGAATTTTTTTCATTTATTAAAATGATAGTCATAAAATTATAATATCAGTGTCATTTGATGCAAATTACTGCAGTCCCACATGTTCTGCTGAATGTAAAACAAGTGAATACTTTTAAAATCAGCCTCTTCAGGAGTGGAATTTAACAGGAGATTTCAGTTATCATTTTCACAGATATTTGAGTTCTCTCCAATAGTTCCACTTAAAACAATCTTGGCATTTGGCACACTTTTAGAATGCTGCTTTATTGAATTTCTTTGTAATCTTTGAAAATTTGTCTTATATTACTTGGACAAAGGTATTCATATTTTTAGGTAATGGTGTAATTTCTTCTTTGGATTAAAGTTCAATAGGGGAAGCATCCATTCTTCGCATTCTTTCAGAATCCTTTACTGATGGAGACAACTAGCTAGGAGTCTAATATGAAATCTATTCTTTGGGCTCCTTTACTAGATTTGATGAGTAGTCAAATATAGCTTTCCAAAACTCTCCAAATTTCAACGTATAAGTTAATCTTCATTTTCCCTTTGTCATAGCCATTGCATCAATCACGAAAGTTTTATCAATTTGTGGTATGTTTTCATCGATCTCCATTTCAAACCCCTTTTTAAGTTCTGATTTTACAGGATAATATAGATGATCATTGTCAAACGAACTGTTTGTATCCATATAAGATCATAGTTTACTCACACATTTCTAGGCAAGGTGTGTCCAATTCCAGCCAATTCAATATTCCATATAACTGCATTCCAATTTACTACTCTCATAAACCAAAGGTCAATTTTAGATTCAAGAGAAACTAATGAAACTAATGATCATAGGGAATAGCATGCCAAGTGCTTGTATTTGAATTTATGTGGATTACTCATTTGGTAGACACCTTTATCAAATGTTAAAGTGTTGTTGATTTTCAAGTTGTACAAGCACAGTGTCATGAGTGCTTTCTTTTCCTGACATAGTATAACATTGTGGTAAAAATTATCAAAGGCACCTAGTACAGTAGTTCTAGTTCATCATCTTGTATAAATGATATATCAGCAGTGAAACCTGTATATCCCAACATCTGACTATTGTGAACACCTACCAATCATCCCAACACCTGACTTATCTGAAAACCAACCAATCTGAACACTTTTCCTCAGTTCAATTTTTCCTTCCTCCCATTGACTCCTATGTTTAAAAATTGAAATCTGAACACCTCTTAATTCGAACATTGAACACTCATATTTGAAAAATCAACCTGTTCAACTTGAACTTTTTTTTACCAAATATCACATATTTCTTACAAAATTGCTCAAATATTGTCAGTTTAACACTGAATTGTTATGATATCAAAACTTTTGAATTGGATTTTGGAATGCTATTAAGCTTTTTGGGTGGTCAGTATAAATATTATTAATATTTATTAATATTTTTCATTGAGAATGCATTCATATTTCTTAAAAATCCAGAATATTGCAGATGTAAAAACCTCAAAATTCAAACACTTCTAATTTGAACGCTTTTAGCTGGTCCAAATACTATATCTAGTAGCATTCAGATTAGAAAGATTTTACTGTAGTTCATGAATTTTCACTCCATCTATATGCAGCAGACTAACTGCTGCAACAGGTATATATTCTACACCTGGTCTCTAAGCTATGATATCACAGTTGTTACTATTATGCTCATAACCTTCGATTATCAGGGCTCATTTAAGGCTGTACCTGAATAACGTGAATTTGAGACCAATTTTCGAGATCAATTTTTCAAATTCCTTCAAACTCATCTTATGCGTCTTTTACATTTTAGTTAAATACTCTAAAAATATATATCTCATCACTGAGGTATAGATGTAAAAAAAAAACATAAGGGTCATCTTTGGCTATACCTGAAATTCATAAATTCATAAACTTACATTTACAATTCTTCAAATTTTTGACTTGTTTAAAACCTTAAACTTTCTTAAAATTCATTTTGGGTATGTTAAATCTTAGTCCCACACTCTAAAACTGTATATTTAATCATAGAGGTATGGATGTAAAAACCATAAGGGTCAGCCATGGCTATACCTGAAATTCATAAATTTGAAACCTTATATTTACAATTTTTCAAATTTTGAACTTGTTTAAAACCTTAAACTTCCTTAAAACCCATCTAAATTGTGTTTTACATATTAGTTCCATACAGCAATACCATAAGTATCACCATAGAGGGATGGATCTAGAAACTATAGGGGTCTGCTATGGCTCTACCTGGAATTCGTAAATTTGAAACCTTATATTTACAATTTTTCAAATTTTGGACTTGTTTAAAACCTTAAACTTCCTTAAAACCCATCTGACTTATGTTTTACATCTTAGTTCCACACTATAAAACCATATATATCATCATAGAGGGATGGATCCAGGAACTATAGGGGTCAGCTATAGTCATACACAAAATCCAGCTGTCAAAAATGTCAAATTTTTCGAAAAATCAACAATTTTTTTCTCAGCTCCTACCTCTTCCATGGCTTTGCATCTTTCAGGGTTACTAACCCTGCTATTGGGCACTTCACATGAATTTTTTCAAGCTCTTACAGTTTCTAGTTGAAAAGTTAGGATCAAAATAGTAAGGAAATGGGTCACGAATTTGCCCCCTGGGGAACACACTTTGTACTAATATTCAATTTTTTTAGGAGTAATCAGCATCAATTATACTGCAAATGATTCATATATATAATATCTATGTATGTCACTTACAAACATCAAAATATCTAAGGTTATTTAGTGTGAACAATTTTTTTCCCCGGGGTGGGGTGTTTTTGTGGGGTAGGGGGCTAACTCTTCAAAAAAAGAACTTCCTACCACTCTGTGAAGCTATCACCTAGGTGGAAATTTCATCCAAGACTCTCCCCTAACTGAAAATGCTGCCAAACCAACTATACTCCATTTATTGAGAATTTCCCTCCTCGCCCCTAGAGTAGTAAAACACTCCGGACATCTTTTTCCCAAACCTGACATTTGTCCAGTGTCAAGAGAGAATGATTCATTTTGTTATAATGAAAACGATTTATTATACTATTTGCAGCATGGCTGTGTTGATTCATTTAATGACAATATGATAAGTTGCACTAAAGAAGTATTGAGTACAGTGTTATAATGCTTACATTGTTTACAGGCCCAGACAGTAGTACCCAATCCCCAAGAGTTACTTAAACCAAATGACATTGCCATAGATCCCTACACACACCAGATCTTCTGGACAGACTCGAAGAATAATGTCATCAATGTTACAAGATTCAACATGAAATCTGTTGGGCTTGTGATTCGTGGCCCTGGGGAGAGGCCCCGATCAATTGCACTACATCCAGAAAAAGGGTAAGAACAACTTTTGTGTGTGTGTTGATGAAACCCCGATGTGTTTCAATTGTGCCATGTGGAGCAATGTTGAAAATGCCCTAGTTTTGCTATAAGATATTGTTGATCCAATCACTGAAATGAATCAAATCTACCTTAAAATCCTATACCTGTAACAACTCTCAAAAAAGGTTTTATTGAAATGATTGCTATTTTATATTAATGAAATTAATTTCTATTCCAGCCACATGTACTGGGTGAATATGGTTCAGAGGCCCACCATAGAGCGTGCAGCATATGATGGTCATGAACGAAAAACACTATTTAAAGATGGTCTCATTGAGCCAACTGGCCTTGTGGTGGATCCCAAAGATGGCCTCTTATTCTGGTCAGACATAAAATCTCAACATATTGAAAGCTCCGACCTAGATGGGGGAGATCGTAAAATATTAATTGAAAATAACATATTGAAGCCACTCGATTTAACAGTGTATGGCGACTACCTTTACTGGGTGGATCGCGATATGGAACTCATTGAGAGGGTGAATAAATTTAAAGGAAATGAACGGACTCAGATTTTGAGCCGGGTGCATGTTCTAACTGGGATTGTAGCCGTACAGCATTTAAGTCAGGGAGCGTTTAAGTCACATCCTTGCGCAATCAATAATGGAAGGTGCTCTCATTTATGTATCATAAAAAGCTCGGATACGATTCGGTGCTCGTGTCCTGTGGATCTAGTCTTGCATAGTGATGACATTACGTGCGTTGAGCCACCAACATGTGCGCCGGATCATTTTACGTGCTCAACAGGTGACGAAGGTTGCCTTCCTCGGAACTTTAGATGTGATGGTGTTAGCGAATGCCAAGATGGGTCAGATGAAGAAGGATGCAAACATTGTGATTCACAAACCCAGTTCAGATGTGATATAGGAGATTGTATTCCTCTCTCGCAACAATGTGACGGTAATGTCAACTGTCCTGATAAATCAGATGAAAAAGACTGCTGCACGGCAGGTCAGTTTCGTTGCAATAATAAACAGTGTATTGCCAATAGTAAACGCTGTGATGGAATCTATGATTGCCTAGAGCACTCCGATGAGCTAGATTGTCCTCTGAATCATGCTTCAGGTCCATTTGAGAATGACTCTAGTACGGCCCAGTATACAGTAGGGATAGTTGTTGGCATTATCGCAGTTCTTATAGCAGTCGTGGTGCTCATCATAGCCTGTAAGAGGAAATCACAGCATCAACCACTTGAAGAGTGTAGAGACATAATCATGGTGACTAAACCCATGTTGAACCCTACCTCAGATCCAGGTAGCACGCCCCCGCATACATTAACTACATCACGTGGGAAATCAGGCACAACATGTCTGAGTGTCAGTTCAGCTAGTGGGCCCCCTCCTAACTATGATAGGAATCACGTCACAGGGGCATCCTCCAGTTCCTCTAGTGTTACCCACTACCCAAGAGAGACCTTAAATCCTCCCCCTAGTCCAGTAACTGACAGGTCAGTTGCCGGGGAATACATGTACTATTCGTCAAACTCCCCGAGCACTGTCCGCTCTTATAGACCATATAGAAAACACCGCCACATTCCCCCATTGCATACCACACCATGCACCACTAGTGCCTATGAGGAGAGCGAGCCATACCCTGAGAAAAAATACTATACCCCTGTTATGGGATACGATTCTGATCCTTACCCTCCTCCACCAACCCCGAGGAGCCATTATTTATCTGATGAAACCAGCTGCCCCCCTTCACCAGAGACTGAACGAAGCTTCTTTAATCCTTATCCCCCACCGCCGTCCCCAGTAGCCACCTCAGAGTGCTAAAAACATCTGTCAAGATCTTTAACTCTAATGTTATTGAGCGAGTAATCAAACAAGTAAATCTATGTGATCTGTCAGCATTCAATAGACTAGTCCATTTGAATAAAAGTTCAACACAGTTATTAGGTTCATATTACGATTCAGCTTCAGGGACTCATTTTTTCATGTGTATTTTCTGATGATCCTCATTAAACAGTTCAGCTTAAGATTTTGACAGGTGTGTAATATAAGTCATATTCTTGCATTGGATATCCTATTAGGAAAATGTCTATTTTACAAACTTGTATTTTCTGAAAGGTAAGTACTTTGTAAGCTATGTACAGACACAGAGTTATATAAAACCAGTACGGTAGATTATTTGATATTAATCGATTTACTTGTATTTTGCTGTAATAGGAGATACTGCATTATTTATTGAAATCATGTTTAAATGCAAGTAAATTAATGTAAAATATGTAAACAAATAGTTAAGTACACACTTGTCAGTGTGATAGTGTAAATAAAATGTACAGAACCACAGTTATAAGATTTAACTCTTTTCTGTCTGAAGACACCATTTTTTAGACAGAAAGAGTTAAAGTGAGACAGATTATAATGTTAATCAATAAATCAACAAGTAAGGGGTGTTCAAAAAGTTTAGAGATATTCCACATGGAATTTAATTCCAGTTAAAATATGATTTATATTTCTTTTGAAAATCTTGAACCATATATTGTAACCCACTAAAGAAAACCTAAATCATAATGTTTTATTTTCATTTATGCCGCTATGATTTTCAGATTTGATCAAATGTACAAAATATTTTAGGAAAATATAGGGTGTCCCTATTTATAATAGTCCACCCTGTATATATTTGGGTTATAGTATGTAATAAGAGATATTTACAACTTTTTGAACATCCCTCGAATATAGCAATAAATAATATGTGTATTAAAGGTTCACAAAGTGATACAGTTAAACACATGATCTATCTAAATATGTGTATTTGTATAGTAGCTGTGTATACATTTAATTTAGAAAATTCACTATACTATTGTACACTAGGTATATAGTTTATTTTCAAGACCATTGGTGTTTCATCAATTCTCAACACTTCAACACACACATCAATTATACAAGTGATGCAACCAAACCAATATGAATGCAATTTTTACATTTTGATACTTCTTTAATGTTTATATAGAGGTTTACATAATATATTACCAGTTGTCTTAATCATTGTAAAACCAACTTTTCAAATCTATTTTTTGAAAATGTGCTCGGAAAATTACCTTTAATGATGCATTTCCTATGGTGTGATGCTGGAGCATTGTAACTCTATCCTCCAAAGACATCATTTCTCTGTTGCCCTCTATCTACAGATGGCTACTGATTTACTATTTAACAAGTCACATAGCACATTGATGTGGTAAAGCAGTGACAAGGATTGTATCCTGTAACTCTCAAGATATTTCCAAAGTTTTTTCTCAGAGAAACACATTTCAGCAAAATAGAATATTTTTTATATGCATCTGCAGAGGGTAGTCTCTAATCATTGAAGACATGGAGAATGGAGAATATTGTTACATACCATAATTATTTAAAAGCCAAAATGTATTCATCATTGCCAAATACCAAAAGAACACCATTCACATGTTAACATGTTAACCATTATTCTGGGGGCTGTTTCTAGAATTCATTGTGTGAGGTTCATCCATTTATCATCACAGTTATTTATAAACTGTGAGCATTTTAGTATCAATTACAATTATTCATGCAAAAATATAATGCACAATTATATGAATATAATATACATTTCCATCAGTTAGAATTCACAAAACCAAGATTCACAATGTATATTGTAGAAATGGTTCCTTGATGCAAAGCTATAAGGATGTAAAGTTTATGAAAGGAGTGTGTGTTAAAATTACATTGTCCTCAGTTGAACTGTCTTGTACTTAGCCACAACCAAGTTAGGCCCATGTTATTAAATTGAAAGGTAACCTGAATTAAATAATTTTGGGGGCTGGGTCTTAGACTGTATAAGTCTATTCCGTTTGACAGTGTGATGCAAAGCCTCATAAACATGGCCAGTTAGGTGACTTGACTGGTGTGAACAAAACAAAGTTTGAGGAATTCCTGAGGCTGCACCTTAAATTGAATGATGAATTTATTGAATATTTTGTTCAATTGCAAGTGTTTATATCGTAATGTGCTAATGTTTGTGGTTTTATGTGTACAAGTAAATCATACAGGTGACATTCTTTCACATGTGTGTCAAAGTGTGAGTTTGTGATTGTCATGGTTGTAGAGAACCGAAAGCAAACCATGGGAAATACCGGGATGGGCATAACTTTCAATTGAAAAATTTCAGAATAATTTGATCTCGCGTAAAGACAGTGAGTGATAGGACTGTCTCAAAATCATTCATTGATGATACTTGATTTTGACTTAAATTGATGAAATTTCCTCAAAAAAGAGAAAAAATATATTTATTTCTCTTTAGAATTCGACTTTATTAATGGAATTTCCTCAAAAAAGAGAAATTTGGTATTTATTTCTCTACTCATCCCTGGTATTTTCACATCAGGCTATTTTCATGTAGAAAGAATGACCACCTTGGTATTTTCATGTGGAGGGGAACTGCTGCTGGTAACAGGGTCTTTTAAAGAAATTACCAATAGAGATGGCTTAAATTTTCTCATCATGTACTTAATTATATTGGTTGTTGTTGTGTCGTTGTTGTTTTATAGAAAAGCTGATGTTGATGAAGTTTAGGGGTCGAGTCAAAATATCAACACTTCTCCAATCATTTCATTTGGGATCTGGTATACTAGTAACCAATTATCATGTACTGTGAAAGGATATTTTTTTTTCATTTTGCAAAGCATAAAAATCATTGCTTTGGTCATAAAATGGGGGTAGGGATGTTATTACTTGGATGAAATGATTCCATCTTTTATCTTTTCGTCCTTTATAATTTCATATTTCATAATTTCATTTTAATCATTCATCCTTTATGATATCATGTTTTATCTTGTATCTATTCATATTTTATCATATCATCTACCTATCTTTGTCATCTCATCTATCTCCTCTATTGGCAAATGTTGATGTTTTGATTAACTCCCCAAGATTATATGATTTTGAAACCAAAAGTAAGAGCAGCCAGGAAACATAAAATTCTATTACTATTCTGTATATACTTTATAGTAACATGCAATCAATTATATTACAGAACAGTTACAAATATGTAGTAAATATATAGATGAATGTACTTAGCTGTTACAGTATGTATATATAGAGAACAATCATGTGTAGAGAATGTAGTGTACAGAATTATAAAATATGAATTTATCGCAACACCACCACAACCAAATGCTGAACCTTCAGGCCATCCCATTCCAGTAAAGGAGGTACTTCAATCCCATGTTGCAATACTTTTAGAAACCATGACATTTCTTGGGATTGAATAGCCCCTGCTAACACATTAAGCAATACATTGTAATTAACAGCTGCTTATTCAAATGTAAAGTTGTCCATTTTATGAGTTCTATGTTTCGCCAAATAATAAACATTGTATTTTAGTTATATGCTGATCATTTTATATAAATCAAATTATTAATTGCATTTACTTGCATGTACCAATTGTGCTTATTCTACACCACAAATATACTGAAATAAGTGTATTTTTGAGAATCAATGAATCGTCAAATTTTTCCTCATGTTATAATAGTTGTTATTGCACCATTGTTCTATTGTCCAGAATCCATATACCTTTACATGTTGCCATTTGACTTACCAGTCATGCATAGCTGGTGCCAGGTAGATGATAATTTAAAACTGGACAATATTTATTTTATCACGAGTAAATTGAACTGCATTAAGATTCAAAATAGTGTGCCTAAACAGCATTTCCTAACAGAGAAAGGTAATAAATGTTAAGACAAAGTTTTCAACAATAATCATTGTGATCATTTTCAAAAGAGAAGTACTGTAGTACCTGATGTTGATTTACAGAGGGAATGGGTCTGAGCCATTGTTTACTGAGTTTAATGAGGCATTGATATTCTCACTTGGCACTTCATTTGGTTGTTCTTAGAAATGTGCCTACTTAAGCCCATGCACATATACACTGTGAAAATGTGACAAAACCATTGCAAGGACTAGGAGCATACATTTATGCACAATGTACAATATAATGATACTGGTATATGCCATTTGTATAATTATCCCATCGAACGAAGTTCGGAGGGATATAGGGAACGCCTCCATCCGTCCGTACGTACGTACGTACATCCGTCCGCCCGTCCGTCCGGGCAATAACTCAAATACCGTTGGCCCGATTTTATTCATATTTTGTACACATATACCCTATGGGGGTAGAAGTTCTGCTCAAAAGCCGATTTTCAAAATGGCCACTCATTTAAAAATGGCGGCCATTTTAGTGCCGATTTTACAGTAATTTAGGTTCAATATGTAAAACTGTAATAGCAATATGTTTTAAATGTAAAAAAATTATATAGGACATTAATAAAGCTAGAAATGTAGATATTAAAAAAGCACATGGCAGCCATCTTGAAAAATGGCGACCTTTACTCGTTATTTTACGATTTTTGCTGTAACTCGAAAAGTATTGGAGCGATTTTGTTCATATTTGGTATGTGAATACTATAAGCATGGCACACTGTCTAATGACACTTTTGGTAGAAGGTGATCATTTTGAAAAATGGCGGACATTTTGAAAAATGGCCGCCATTTTAACTTATTTTACTAAAACTCGAAAAGTAGTGGAGCGATTTTGTTCATATTTGGTATGTGAATACGTATAAGCATGGCACACTGTCTAATGACACTTTTGGTAGAGGGCGGTCATTTTTCAAAATGGCCGCCATTTTAACGTATTTTACTATAACTCGAAAAGTAGTGGAGCGATTTTGTTCATATTCGGTATGTGAATACTGTAAGCATGGCACACTGTCTAATGACACTTTTGTTTGAAGGCGGCCATTTTGAAAAATGGCGGACATTTTGAAAAATGGCGGACATTTTGAAAAATGGCGGACATTTTAACTTATTTTACTATAACTCGAAAAGTAGTGGAGCGATTTTGTTCATATTTGGTATGTGAATACGTATAAGCATGGCACACTGTCTAATGACACTTTTGGTAGAAGGCAGCCATTTTTCAAAATGGCCGCCATTTTAACGTATTTTACTATAACTCGAAAAGTAGTGGAGCGATTTTGTTCATATTTGGTATGTGAATACTATAAGCATGGCACACTGTCTAATGAGACTTTTGGTAGAAGGCGGCCATTTTTTCAAAATGGCCGCCATTTTAATGTATTTTACTATAACTCAAAAAGTAGTAGAGCGATTTTGTTCACATTTGGTATGTGAATATTCTAAGCATGGCACACTGTCTAATGACACTTTTGGTAGAAGGTGCCCGTTTTGAAAAATGTTCGATGGGATTCGCTACGCTTTGGCGTTGCCGTTGTTCTGGTTTGTATTGTACAATGTATAATACATATTATACCATGTATAAGTTATATTATACATTGTTTGTATATAACATACAGACCACTGCTGGATAAATGGATGAAAGATGTATGATTGAGTTAGGATGTTACTGTGGTGTATAGTATACATTACATGCACATACAATGTACAGTTTTGTAGATTTCAAATCAGGAATAATAATGTCAAATATACATAAAATATTCTTTATTTTGTTTATTTTGCTGCTTTTGTACAGGGTGTCCAAAAAAACAGGACTGTAAGAAAGTTAAATGACTCGGTCAGTTTTGCATATTTTGCCTAGAAATTTCAGAATTATTTAGTACACCTGATAAGGCCCACTTGTTAACATGGCCCATGGGCTATTAATTGAACGTTCTTTAAAAACAACATGCATTAAGGAAATAAGAGCCCTTGTTTTAGTGCTGGTATAGAAACGAATTGTAATGAGCCTCGATAGCAAGTCGCTACTACAGTCTCAGCTGTAGTGGCTAACCCATATGGCCGAATTGGTAGCGTCTGACTTGTGAGCAGAGGGTCTTCGACTCATTCCCTACGGGGCATTGAACTTAGCACACTCCTTTTCATGCCTAGTGTCTGACTCATTTCACTACAGCAGAGTTTCCTGGGTTCGATTCCCGTTCTGCTCAATTCCTGTTCTATGCCACCCCAAGGCTTTTTTGATATCTGATCATATGTAGAAGTTATTTAAGATTTAAGATGCAGAAATGTCCGAATTCAGTAGACTTTAAAATGGGACATTCTTTTTAATCTAATTTCTAATTAGATAGTGTTAAAATTTGAAAGGTTGTTCTGTAATAAAGTCAGAACTGTTGAGTTTTAGAAAATAGGCATGACATGGCAAAAAATCTATAATTGTGATAATTTTGGGAATCTTATCGTGATCAGAAGTGATGACATATTGTGATATGTCACCACCAGAAGTGATGACATAATGTAATATGTCACCACCAGAAGTGATGACATAATGTGATAGTCTCAAACTTTTGTGGACAGTGTTCTGGGGTTAGTGTTCTGCATCTGTAACAATTTTTTCTAACTTCCAATAATTTAACAAGTACTTTTTTAGACTGACTTAAAGGAGTGGTATCGATATGGTGATCTTTTTGAACCAATTATCAAAACATTCTGGAAATTTTACACACCATCAATTTAATGGTCATCTTTTGGATGGTTACATTATAATTTGAAATATTTATATACTTTTCTCTATATTGTTTTAGAAAACACATCAGACACTTCTTTTGCTCTAGGTATCATATGTTCAGAATGAAATGAAACCTATATCTGAACCTCATTGGAACAAAACGACATAAACACAACTTGTTTAGGTCTCTCAATATTGTAATTGTACAAAGGAAAGTTTGGGGGGGGGGTTTGTTTTATGCATAGGCAAAGGCCGGTAGGAATAATTTTTAAATAAAGATGGCATGTTATATCTGTGTTTATTTATAAATATTCTCTAAAAAAGAAAAAGATAATACTGGATTCTGTTAATGCTGCCATCTTTATATCGGCCGAGAACATATGGTTTTATGTTTTTGCTTACTTTTTGTTAAATATAGGTCCATGGTATAACTATAATAATGAGAGGTTTGCTGTTTTGTTCCAACAAGGTTCGGAAAGACATTTTATTTCATTCTCAAGAATTGGTAGAAAGGAACAAAAAACAATTGCACTAAGCAACAAAAAATGTTTACAAAAACAGTTATATGAAATATATACAAATAATTTTGCATTAAATTGTTGCCAATCAGTCAACATTACATAAAGGACAGTGTATTTTTACAGAATGTTTTCAATAATTGGTTTAAGAGAAAAACATTGTTGAATACAGTTCACCATATCGATACCTATTCTTTTTTACTGTCAACATCATATAAATTATGAGTTCAAACATATTTATGCCAATAGCTGTTACTATGGCAACAAATCAGTGGACATTGAGAGTTAAAAAATGTCTCAACTTGCATCAAATTGATCAACTTTTTTATCAAAATCTTTTACAAGTTCTCAGAAGTTAAGATTTGACCTTCAACGACCTTGGTGGTGACATTTTGTCATGTTATGCTTTGTTATTTTTAAACTAATTTACTTGAAATCTTCAGGGTGAATGAGAAATGCAATTATTAGGCATAACAAAGTGTCATTGTGATATTATGTCACAATGGATAATAATTGTTACTATAGCAACATGAAAAATGGTGTTGCGGGTCAAATTTTATTTGACACACTTTTATTTTCTTTGAACTTGAAATTATTTGGTTGACACATATCAGTGATTTTGTTATGTTTTCAAATATTTCTAACTGCAGTTTCCAAGGTAACATCTGTATTGCTCTTTTTCTTATAATCCATCAGACTCTGCCAGTCACAATCACAACTCAAAATATACAGGGAATCTTTAAATAAAGCATCTGCAAAAACATGGACAGCAAATCTCAGCAAAGGAGTGCAAAGCTATTGACATTTCTGGACATTAGTAATACTTTTATTGTATGATCTGTAAAATGAAGCCCTCTGATTTGTTAGTTCTCGTGCTGTACCAAACTGTATTGCAACTGAGATTGTCCCCATTGATCATCTCCGTAGCAACGCAGAAAATATTGGTACGGAGGAGACAATCTCAGTAGGAATACAGAGAATACAGAAAATTTCCAAGGGATTATCTCCTAAGTAAAATGTATTGGCCTAAAATCACACAATAAAAACGTTATAGAATGATTTGAAGTGCAATACAAGGCCCAGAAAAAAATTGGGCCCAAAAAAGCCCCAAGGCCCAGAAAAGTGGGCATTTTGGTCATTAATGGGCCTTTTAAGGCCTTATTTTTTATTCACCTCACTTGGTTGTCATATGACAATTTTTCAAAATATACTAAGCACTTAAGTCTTTGACAGACTATATATAAGATAACAACTGTGAGCAATATCCCTTTTTACATGCCCTGGAATTTCAATCATTATTCAGTTTTTGTATTGGCAGTCTGTGCTAAAAAATCAAGATATATTTTATTGATTTTCAGTCAAAATATTGTTGCCATATATTTAATATGCTTCAATTTTTGTTGGCATCCATTTAATTTATCAATCATGTGTTTATCCTTGAATGGTGTTTGTTAAAGGGCCTTATTGTTAACAATTTGCTTCACTTGGTCACAGTGTGTCTTCTATCTGCAAGCAAAATACACTTCGTTTTAGATTTCAACAATCTGTGGCTATGATATATTAAGTCCTTGATTTGAAAATATTATCGGGATCAGATCACGGATCTTACAAATTCACGCCCCGGGTGAATTAAAAGTAGATAAAGGTACGGGGGATCCCATCGGGCCATAAGAGATTACATTTCACAGAAAATCATTTCAAGTGAAGATGTTCCTTGCATCAAATCCTACATCTGCATTATATTGCTCACATAAATGTGGGGTTGATTTTTTAAATCACCCTCACAATTACTTTTGTGGCCCCGAAATCTTTTTTGCGAAATAAGCTGGATTAGTGGTTATTTAGATGAAATTCAGGTTTATGTCAACTACTGACAAGGTTTTCAAATACAAGATTTAAATACCCAGGTAGGCAGGTATGTGTTGGTGTGATTTGAAATATCAACCTAACATTTAATTCATTATGATGCGAGTCCCTTTAAATCACTGGGGGTCAAGATCTGTGTCATGTGGGGGTGTGACCTGGCAAGGTCATGACAAGACAAGTTAATTCTATTTATTTGTTGGTTACATAGCGCTTACTATTTAATATGTATCTGAACTTCAACATAATAGCATCACAAATATAAAATATTAATATCATTAAGTTTATGGAACAATGTGATTAGGTCATATATTTGAAATATTTAATAATTCAATGTGTGGCGTGTCATGACGCCATATTTGTTTGGAAAGTTACACTTTAAATTTGGCCCGAAAACTGCTGAAAATCAATGTCTTCTAAGGAGTTTATGAAGATAGATTATCGACAGATATTGAGTATGCCAGAGATTCTATCCGAAACGAAACTAAAGAGGCTCACAGAGCATAAATACAGCGCAGAGGGCACGTCTGTATTGGATCCATTTATGCAACATTTTTGGAGATGGCTGGTCGAACAAATTCCACTTCATTGGGCTCCAAATGCTTTGACATTAGTAGGACTTATCATCAACATTACTACATGTTTGATTGTTATGTGGTATTCTCCAGATGGAAGGCAAGCAGTACGTAGTATTTTAAATATTTTTGTCATAGTTGGCCTATTGTGAATGTCTACTTTCATTTTATTTTGCAAGTTGACATTCTCAACAGCTGTTGTACCTTGACCTGAGATAATAAATAACTTAATGTACTCCCTGGCCTTACTGTATAGATTATGCTATGTTTATATTGTATACTGAACTTTGAATAGCATTGATAAGTCGGTGCTTTGTATATGGATCAACTTTTGCACACTATAGTCATGTACTTTAAATGGATAAATCCTTAACAGATACGTGTACTTCACCCTTCTTTTCACGAGTTCAAGAGGGGAGGGGGGTCAACATGATGATAGGCATCAGCCTCATTCTATACATGAGCCTATTTATGACTAAACTGTATGTTTAGTAGCATATATAATGTCTGTTATATTTAATTAATGAATACATAATTTGTTCCTTCACCAGTCTGTTATAGTAGTAAATCAATGTTTTTTAAGCCTATGAAAATTTTTGCATTTTAAGTTGCAGCAATATTAGGTCTCACAAAATCTTACACTCATAGCAAACAAGTAAACATTCGCTACAAAACGACTCACTGCTCGCTTTTTACCCTAATTGGCATGCTCATGTAAAAGTGCAATGAATTCAAAATGCCATCTCACAATCTGTTTCTCCACTTTACCAACAAATAATAGCTAATAGGCCACATTGTCATCAGGGGGAGTGAAAAAGGTTTAAGTTATATTCAATTATCTTTTTAAATTCTGTTTCCTATCCTGCCATGCTTGCTGGAAGTGAGAGAAAACCACTTTACTTCCTAAAGCTAAAGGGGCGGAACCCACCTGAGATTTTAAAAACAGGCTTGCACCCACATGAGCTTTCATTTGCACCCACTTGAAAATGAGAAAAATCATATAAAATGGGCATATTTTGACTAATTGTGAAAATGAGAATTTTGCACCCACTTGAGAAAAAATCCTGGGGAGAACACTGTAGTGTGTTCAGTAGTCCATGTCTATCAAAGAGCACCCACCCTTATCCAGTTCCAGGGCTATGTTTAGTCCTGTGCTCACATGTACATGTATACATTGTACTTTATCTGTATATTCACCTCTGTATCAAATTGTATCAGTTTTTCACAGAATGACTCTGATTGACTCACCTTATCACTTATATCAGTGCTTTCAGTAGGCTTGTCCAAAAGTGCTTCCCTGGGACTGATTGATTTTCCAAAATTGCGTCCCCCCTCAAAAAAGTGCGTCCCAATGAAAAAGGTTCCCGGGAATTCAAAGTCACATTTTTGCACTGAAGGAAAAACAATTGATGAAAAGTTTGCATCAGTTTTGTTACTTTTTGGCCAAGATCAGTGTTCTACACACGTCTAGTGGGTCATTAAATGATACAGATACCTTCATTTGAAAGAGATAACTCATATTCAACTAATATTCTTCGCATATTTCAAAGCAATTTGATCGCTCAGAAAGTTTCACTAGGAGCAATCTCCGTGAGGTTCCATTTTTTGTTTCATTTTTTTGCGCATGCGCAACAAATCCAGCAATTTGATTAGTTAAAATCAAAATTGGAAATGAAAAAGAAAAAAAAGCTCTTCAATTCAATGAAAAAACATCCTACCTATCAAAATAAAATACTTTATGATCAGCAAGCAACAAAAGTTACAAATTTAATTAAAAAAACCAAACTTGACCATGACCAAAATCTAATCAAATCTATAGATAATATGACCAAGAATGATAAGAATTACTGGAAAATTATTAGATCTTTCCTTGGAAACAATTTTAAGAAATCAGAAATAGCATGCATTATAGATGACAGAACTGGTATCCCAATTAATAAAAACCTGGACATAGCCAATTCTTTTATGAAATATTTTTCTTGTAAAAATCACATGGAGATCAACAACAACGACACACTACCAAACTTTCCATCGAGAACAAATTCCTTCATTATATCTGCAATTACCAACCAACATGAGATAATGAAACTTATACTTAACCTAGATACTTCAAAAACATGCGGTCCTGATAACATAACGAATAAAATGTTAAACTTAACAGCCCATACACTTTCAAAACCACTCTCTAAATTATTCAATAAGCTTTTGACAAAAAATATTTTCCCGGAAACATGGAAAATTGGTAGTGTCTGTCCAATTTTTAAAAAAGATGATAAGACAAATATAAAAAATTATAGACCAATTATGCTCCTAAATACCCTATCAAAGCTCTTTGAAAAAGTTCTTGCTGATCGAATTAAAAAACATCTTATACAAAATGATTTACTTTTTAAACATCAATCTGGTTTCCTGCCTGGCCACAGTACACACTCTCAACTTTTAGCTATTGAGCACTACCTGCAATGCACTTTCGAGGAAGGCAAAGCCTCTAAATCAATATTCCTTGATATTTCGGCCGCTTTTGATTGCGTACCACATAATCTTCTATTGCTTAAACTTAAATCTTATGGTATCCAAGGCCAACTGCTCAATGTACTCAAATCCTATCTGAATGACAGAAAATTCTTTGTTAATGTAGGTGGCGAATCTTCAAAACTTTCTGATACTAATTTTATTAACTGTGGCGTCCCACAGGGGTCTATTCTAGGGCCTATTCTATTTATCTTGTACATTAATGATATTCCTGACAACCTGGGTGGCCAGTGCTACATCTATGCTGATGATACCTCTTTACATTTTAAACTTGATCCAAAAGATCCCACTAATGTTGATGATTCTGTTAAGTCAAGCCTAGAAAGCATTGAACAATTGTCAACTACTTGGAAACTACAGTTTAAACCAGAAAAAAGTCATGAACTGATATTTCATAAACCTAGAACACGTATCAATGATATCAGTCCATCTAATCTTAATAATATGGAAATAGTTAGAGGTGATTCCCATAAACACCTCGGTTTCACGTTTGATCCCTGCTTAACACACAAGCACCATATAAGTAACATCTATGATAACGTAACAAAAATGTTGAATCCATTTAAAAAACTCAAAAACAAAATAGGATCTAGTCAATTGGAGACAATCTTCAACTCCTTCATATTGCCCCATTTTGATTATGGTACCATCATTTACAATAGTTCTTCCAAATATCTACTTCAAAGGCTCGATAGATTATATTATAAAGCTGCTATCTACTGCTCAGGTTGTATTCACGGGAGCAGCACAGATAAAGTACTAACGCTACTTCAATGGCCATCTCTTGACACTAGAAGAAAAATGTTTATAAACAACTTTATGTACAAAATAGTACATGGTCCTAACCCTAAATTTCTTGATGACATATTTGATAAATTCAAAAAACCAGAAACTCGAAACTTGCGTAACACTGATGAGTTCATTATACCAAAATGCTCTGAACGGTACAGAAATTCAGCGGTACCCTCTGCAATCTCCAACTGGTTAGCCCTGCCAAATACATTAAAGAGTAAAGCTACTATTCAGAATTTCAAGAAACATCAAAAACTGCTTTTCAAAAATCCAATAAATGTCATCACAACCAGCAAACTGAACCTCACAAGGAGCCATGAGATAATAGTAAATAAATTCAGGGCCGACTTTTTATTTAAGGCCCAACTATATGGTCATAACTTTAGCAATATTGACAACCCTAACTGTTCATGTGGACATCCACAAACACTTCTTTTTCCACTGTGCTCATTTGACACATGCCAGGGATGAATTTAATCAATACCTGAAAAACCTGATCCCTGAAATTTTTGACAGGCAAATCTCTCAGCATAAATATCTTGAAGTTCTGAAATATGGCTCAACTGAAATCACTATCGAACTTAATTCGAAAATGATGACCAGGCTAGCTTCCTTTATAAAAGCCAATATATGATTTTCCCTCCTTTAACATCTTTTATCTCCAGTAACTGTTTCCCACGCCAAGCACCCCCCCCCCCCCCACACACAACCCCAAAACTACTGTTAACATTGCTCCTTATATTATATTTCATTAAGTTCCATCAATTCTTCTATAATGCCATGCATGTATTTGGCGATTGAAGATTTTGTAAATGTTATGTAATGAATGAGGATAATTAATAAATAAATAAAAAATAAAAAAAATCTCCGTGAGGTTCCATTTTTTGTTTCATTTTTTTTGCGCATGCGCAACAAATCCAGCAATTTGATTAGTTAAAATCATTAAGACGCATGCACGATTAATAATCGCGGCCAATCATAGGACTCATACCGATTACCGCTCGGAAATCAACTACTAGTGATTGTCCAATCACATACCTCATGCTATTTTGATCGGAAATCAACTTCCGGGAAAGAAACTCTGAAAGAAAATTTTATTTCTTTTAGAAATAGAATATCCTTCGTTTATTTAGCGGATTTTGACCAAATAAAATACTGAAGGTAAGATTTTTATCAATACATTCATCCAGAGTAGATTTTTTTATATGACCTGCACTGCGTCCAAGTGACCCCTCATTTTCATTGTTTGGGGTCCCTAAAATAAAAACTGGGTCCTCTCCATTATGGGACGGCGTTAATGAAAGCACAGCTAATATGCTTAATTTCAGAAATCCATTCAAAAAGATGAGTATTTATCTTTTAGGGAAATAATCAATTTTCTGTTAAAGCACAACTGAAATACTAATTTAAACCTAAAGGAATCAATTTTATTTAATAATTGATGTATTTGGATATGTCATCTAATCAGTAATATGGCAACTGTTTCATTCTACTGGAAGTGGTAGCTATTTAATAATAATATGCAATACTGTATTTAAATGTTTTGTGACATATTTTGGCCCCCACGTGACTTTTCACTGGCCCCCATGAGGCATCAAGATAACAGAGATTTCTAAAGTGTAAACTAAAATCCCATGTTTAAAGATCAATTAGTCTACCATGGTATATATGTAAGTTATTGCAATGATACAAGCAGATATGGTTGAAATTACATTGTACAGTACATATACTTACTCAAAATCTGTCATGATTATATAAACCTATCATCTGGCTTATTTTACTAGAAGCCAGAAAGATCAATATGCAATCTGTCTTAGTATTATCTATATATACTATGTTGGTTTTGAAATTACTTCCCTGTTCATAT